>JAQJVL010000214.1:209146-869146 GCA_035578905.1 Stictocephala bisonia | reverse complement strand
ATAAAATACTATAAATTTCCCAATCTATCACAAGGTTAATTTTATTGTGTACCTATATTCATATACGCCATGAAAATAAATGTTGCTTTCAAGGACTACCAAAAAAGAAATTGGAGAAAATAATTTTTTAAGTTCTAAAAATTGACTGTCACATATTAATGATTGAAATGCAATTGTAACAGTAACAACAATTAATTTAATTTAATTTTTTAATATATTATGTACCTCTTAGTTTTTAAATATCGTAGATTCCTGTCATCTGTCAATAATTGAAATGAAATTGCATCATTAATAACAATAATTATTGTATTTAATTTATAGGCCAATAATCATTAAGTTATAAATTGAATTTATATAGTATTAAAAATTACAATTTCTTATAAAAAACCTAATTATCTTGGTTATACCCATACCTTAGTTCCATATAGACACCGTAGTATTCTGTCATATACAGAAGTAATGTTTTAAATGAAATTGCATTAGTAGCAAACATTTTTAATTTGTAGTAAATATTTTAGGTTTATAAATTATGTCTAAAAAATTTGTGTTTGTTTAATAAATATTTTAGACTAGTTTTTCATAATATTTTTGAGTTTAAATTCCTACTGTAAACAAATATAAAGTTTTAGACCTTTTCAGTTTGTCAATTTTTAAATAATCAATTATTCATTATTTAATAAATCATACATCATATGAAAACGTTTACTACTACTAAGCCTTGCATTCAAAATTTAATGATATTTTGCTAACATTCAGTATCTAACTGGCTTGGCTTGTCTACTAATGTAATCACATTGTAAAAACTATATTTAAACCAATGTATCTCCGAAAGATCTGCAATTAACTAACGCTATAAACTGGCATTATTTTAATTGAATTAAATAATTAATTTTCACCGTATTGAGTTAGTTGCAAACAAGGTTTCAACAAAGATTCTTGAGTTCCCAAATTGATAGCATGTCTGCTAGCATTCAATTCGTTAAAATCAGGTACTAACATGCATATTTTATTTACTATTTAATTCAATCTTATTCAATAATATTTATGAAAATAGGATTATAAGTGTTAGATTAATGGTACAGAGGAAAGTTTAGTTCTTTATTAGTGTTAATTAAATATGATTTATCGTAAGGGTAATTTTATTTGTTACTCAGGAACAACTAGTCAGCTCCTTCAACCTAGATACAGAGATACAAGTAGGGACGGACTGAATGGCTGGAGTATAATGTCCACCCACAACTGGGGAGAGAATCCCCGAGGAGAATGGACCGTCTCATTTGGAGTAGCTGAGCTTTTAATTGTAAGATCGAAATAACAAAAATTCAATCTTAAAATAAAAAAAACTACATTAATTTTATGATTTGTAAACATGGTGTTCACCTCTAAAATAAGAATAATTGAATTTAATACTTGAATATAAAATATTAAATTTAAAACATTTCAAATAATTCTTATTTCATTGAAATATTTGTCATGATTTAACATTATAAATACAGGATTAAGAACTCATAATAACATAATACGTCCTTATGCTATTAACCCTTTCAATCCAATCAGTGGTATCTTATCAAATACTTTCAATTATCATAATATCGTACTTTAATAAATAAATTTTAATTTTTCATCTAACACGATGGTTATTGCACTGAAAAAAGTGCGGAACACCTTGCGGCTAATATGGCCTATTAGAGGAACCACGTAGATTATTTTTAACGTCTATTTTTGTTGGTTACTTAAACCCCCCCCCCTTGCCCCTAATGAAAAATTAGCTGCATTCATAATAGTTTCATCAATAATTGTATCAAATATTTTGTCTCCTATAATTTCTGTATTACTTTTTATACATTCACCTAATAATAGAGTACGTTTACTTCAAACACCTTTTTAAAATCTAAACCGATTTGACAATCAGAGGGAAATGAGGCTTTCTTTTAGCGTCTGCATGTTACACTACATGACTACCCCCTCTCCGCAGTTTGTCGTTTGTGAAGATTCATCTTTTAACAGTCATTAGTGTCTTTCTCAATGTACTGCAAGCTGCTATGATGAGCATTTTTCTGGGAGTTTTCCACTTGAAAACCCGTATAATGCTATTTTTCCTATTTTATATCCTTACAACTGACACTGTGATGTAACACTATGACCAGGATATTGTTTTAAGGATTGCAATAGATAGGTTCTCTTCAGTGGCCCTGTAATACAAAATCAATACTTTCTAGTAATTTATGTATTAAGGACGTTAAGGAAACTGATTTTGTGAAGTCTAAGTGTTTTTGTTGGGTAGTCATGATGATTCAGATATTGTCTGGGGAGGACGAGTATATGAATTAAAAAGTTAGACCAAATATACGTGGTTCGGATTACATGATGATTCATAAGTCCTATTGGTTACTGTTTATTGGGCTACTAAAAAACGGCTCTTTCTTTGGATCACTTTATATGACTGTAGGTCCACGTGAACTGGCGAGTGAAGATTAAATGAAAAGAAATAGACATTAGATAAAAAATACTACTGATGACTATATAAACTACCATTTACTATAAACACTACCATATTGTTCATATAAACTACCATTTACTATAAACACTACCATATTGTTCGTATAAACCATCGACTATATAAACTACCATTTTCTATAAACACTACCATTGGCTGAATAACCTACCACTAACTACAAAAAATATAATTGACTACACAAAATACCATTAACTATATAACTACTATTTATTACAGAAACTACCATTTTCTATAAATATTACCATTGACTATATAGGCTATCATTGGCTATATAACTAACATTTACTATAAACACTACCATTGAATATATAACTTCTTCTTACTGTAAACACTACAATTGAGTACCATTTCCTGTAAACACTACCATTGTTGTATAAGTTATCATTTGCTATAAACACTAATATTGACTATATATAATAATCCTCGTAATAATAATAATATTCCCATAGTGAAATCAAGTTTACAAATGTGTTTTTAGGAATCAACCACCTGTCACAATACTGTGAGCATTATCATAAAAAAACACATGCAGAATTACTAACTTACGTTTAATACAAACGCTACCATTGACTATCAAACTACCATTTAACTACCATTTACTATAATTACTACCACATATTATATAAACTATCATTAAGTATATCATTGAATTACCATTATTATAAATACTGCCATTACATATGTAAACTACCTTTTATTACCATTTCTATAGAAGTGCGGCTATCTAACGGCGATTGGTATCAAATAAGTTCTCGGAAGATGTTTGGTGTACTTTTGATTAGCTCATATATTAGTTACTTCAGCATTGTTGGTGGCACACAAATAGAGGGATGAGGATGGATAGAGAAAGAGAGGGAGGAAGAGAGAGAGAGAGAGAGAGAGAGAGAGAGAGAGAGAGAGAGAGAGAGAGAGAGAGAGAGAGAGAGAGAGAGAGAGAGAGAGAGACCAGAGAGACCACTGGCATTTTTATGCGACAGGAAAACTAGTTTCGCAGGACCTACACAAGGGGGCAGCCTTATTGATTCTACAATTAATGATACTACCCTGGTTCACCTAAACTCATCGCCCTAAATTGAAATTAATCCTTATGTATCCAATCTTGACAACCAGTGGTAAATAATAATTGTGTGCATGCGTGTATTTTTTTATTTAAATGAATAGCGTAAATCACATCAATCCATTCAAAAATGGTGGTATCATACATTTTCAAAAAGTCAAGATTTTAAAATATATTTCGGTCAGCTATCTTTAATAACTTTTCCTTATATTTTACTAGATGTAACGACATAATTACTAACTTATTCATGGAAATAATACTGGTTAAATTACCTTTTTTCCTGTCAACAGTTCTTCAAAACATGTTTGAAGAACTGTTGACAGGAAAAAAGGTAATTTAACCAGTATTATTTCTATAATATAACAGTTCTGGAGGCTAATAAAACAAAATGAATAACTTATTCAGTCATTATTTATAACTCAAATGTCAAAAGTCTATCATTTCAGTATTGCAAATTAATTAGGGGGTGTTTGGAGTTGTTTTTTTTTTTTTTTTTTTTTTTTTTTTTTTTTTTGACATCTTGTGTATTATGTTTGTACTGCAAATCTAATTAATTTTGTTTTCAATATTACAACTAATTGTTATTACATATTTTTCAGTCAAGGGTCCTTCGTAAGAGAGTCGGTCAAGTACGGGAGTTGACATTGAGGTTCCACGGGACACGGGATATGCCGGCACATTACAAGAACACAAGGGAATATGCAGCATTCAGACTTCCTAACGGAAATACAAGTCTATAGGTTTTTCCGTTCCGTGGTAAAAAAATTACTACTGAGAAAAAAATAAAAACATTAAATTACCTAGGGTAATTGGTATACCTTATAGAGTTCATTTAATTTTCCAATCTTCTGTAAATCCTACCTTGGTTTGAATAAAAATATAATACAAAAAATACACAAACCCTTTGACTCTAAGACTTTAGAATCCCATAGATATCATTTTACATGACAGTTTCTGTACGATAACACCAGTGTTGACGTGCCAACAGTCTGCAAAGGCTTTTGGGGGTTGTCGGCCATGTTGGTTTTAATCCCACGAGTACAAGACAAGTGTTATTTTCGAACAGGACTTACGATCACTGCTTATCCAAACTAAAGGATTTTTCCCAAACAAATTTAATTTGTTAAGAATTAAATTGAGCGTTAGAATTACATTACGAATTCCTAATTTGTTTTATATAAAAAAGCATTTAAAAAATTTATTTTTAAGTTTTTTAACTATTTTTCAAAAGTAGGCGTATTTATTCAAAATATCAAAAGCAAACCCAATGCGCAATACAATAACGTTTAAAATGACTTCTCATACACAACTGTTAGCCAATAAATAACAAAATAATATGGATTCGCAAGTAACATTGTTCTTATAGGATTAAAACCAACATGGCCGAAAGCCACTGCAGACTCTTAATTTAGCTGTAAGTCATGAAGCACTTTTTAATGGTGGAGTATGTAAATATTTAAGTATAAGAATCAGAACAAAGTGTGACAACTGTGTGTCTGATTTTTAAATTATATGCATTGTGACCTATAAAGCCACATTATCCGTCTGTAGAAGTCAAAAATTTCACATTAGCAAAAATATTTACTATTATTTTATCTATTTTTTTAATACTTATATGCCAACGACTGGACAAGAGTATACTAAATATTTAACTGACAAACTACCACGTAAATTTCAGTAATAGGTTTTTTTTTTTTTTAGTTAATAAAGTAAAAGAAATTGTTTGAATTGTTTGTACCTTACTAATCCTGTCTTTAGTATACTTACGTCGAACAAGCAAAGTACCTAAAAATTTCTCAAGTCGAAAAATACCTTGATTATTTATAACAATTAACCTAAACTCATACCTAATGTAGGTTTTTGCACATATGAATATATATTTGTGGTAAATTTCGCATACATACAAAATATATCACTAGGTCACAATGAGTAAACCTAACTAGCCTAAAACTTGCATACATACAATAATAAAAGAACCTAAATAAATCTAATCTAGGTATTTGTACCTGTAGATATATAAATCAAAATAAACATAATAGAAAAACAGAAAACTATTCAAAATTAAGAGAACATATTTTAAATACTGATTATAAATTACTATGGTCAAAGGTAATTATATTTTATAAATAAACTAATTTGAACAGAAGAAAAATGTAAGAAGCTACTTGTACGTTGATGAAGACAAATAGTATTCTCAACTAAGCATAAAACTAAATTATGTATAGATACCTATGGTAAAAAAAATTATTATAAAAAGTATTAATTCATCAAAAACAAATTCCATTGGCAACTAAAGTATGTAAATTTTAATTATATACTATTTTTATCAAATGCCTGTTTATAAAGAAAATATTTGTTCTATTTTTAATTTTTTCCAAAATTAATCATCTATATTTATTTAAATTATAATTATTTCGTTTTTGTTAATTTTAGAACATGGATTGACAGTTATTTTTAGATGTTAAATTGAAATATATCCAGAATAAGTTTTATTATTTTAGTGACGAGAAACTTATTTAATTCTAATACTTATTAACTAGAACATATTGTAGCTAGATACAAAGCAAACCATTGTGGTAATACAAGAGTCAATATGAACTAAATGGAGAGTATTAATTATTGTATGTTGGGTGGTTGTCATCTCTAAATTGTTCAATAACATTCTTAAGAGTTTTTTAAATATAACGAATACATTAAAAAGGCACTGATTAATATACGCCCTGCTAATTGATGAAACATCTGGATTGAATGAATTAAACCTGTTTTTCTTTGTATGGGCGTGTACACTCATTGAATTTATAGGTATTCTAAAGGAAAAAAATTAGAAATATATTCTAAACTGGGAACTATTATGTAAACGAGCAGAGTTTATGGTAGCTAAAACTTCTAAATAACATTGTAAGTGGCTGTGATAGTGAAATTAGGTCAATTAAGTAAACAAAAATCAAAGTTAATCACGGGTGCTACCCAAGTTGATAACGGGTGCTACCTAAGTTGATAACGGGTGCTACCCAAGCTGATAACGGATGCTACCCAAGCTGATAACGGGTGCTACTCAAGCTGATCATACTTGCTACCCAAGTTGATAACGGATGCTACCCAAGGTCACCATTTGGTGCAGCCCAACCTAAAAACTGTTTCTAACTAAGTTAATCACAGCTACTTACCAATTTGATCGTGGATGACTACCCAAGCTTATTACTGTTGTTACCATAGTTAATCATGGGTTCTAACCAAGCTGAACTTGGTTGCTACCTGTTGAAATCATGGGCGTCTACACAAACTGATCGCGGATGGTACCTAAGATAAGATGATCAAGGTTGCTACCCAAGTGAATCATGATGCTACTAAAGTTGATCACGAATGCTACCCAAGATGATCACGTTTGCTACCCAAGATGATCACATTTGCTATCCAAGTTAATAGCGGCTGCTACCAAAGTGGCTCCCTAAGTTGAACATTGTTGCTACCCAAGGTAATCACCATACTATCTTAAGCTAATAATGGTTGCTAACCAAGTTGATAATGGTTACTAAACAAGCTGATAATGGTTGCTAAATAAGTTGATCATGGGTTATAACCCAGTTGACCATGGCTTCTACCCAAGTTAATCGTGCATGCTACCCAGGAATCTCGTGGAATGGTGGCTAACCAAGTTAATCCCGGGCAGTTACCCAAGTAGATTATGGTTTCTACCCAAGCTGATTAGGGGCTACCAAAGTTGGTCACGAGGTGCTACCCAATATGATCAATGGTGGCTACCCAAGTTGCACAACTGCTACACAACTTGATCATAGTTGGCTACCCATGTTGTTGATGGGTGGTTGTCTACTTAAGTTGATCACGAATGCTATCAAAGCTGATCATGGTTACTAACCAATTTAATCACTGGTGGCTACCATTTTGGAATTATCACGGCATTTAACATCGCTTAACAACGCTGTCTCAATAGTATTTGTCAATTATATGATAACAGTGTATCGTGTCAAATATCTTACCACCTCAAACACAACCGGTATACAATCTCGAGGGCAACAATGTAACCACCACTCCATCCGTGTACATACAAGGGTTCAGCTTGCTTGTCTAACCAGAGCATTGCCTTCCGTGAGCCGCTAACTAACTCTAACTTAAATATGGGATCAGTATAGAATTTACTGAAAAATATATCTGGCACATAAGAATATAAATGGTACTAAGCTAAAAATTTACATCTAAAAAGTAATTTAATCATTTCACTAAATCAGTTATATTTTACAAACAAAAACATATATTTAAAAAAAACTGTAAAGAGAGTGAGTAAAATTGATTTTATTTTTCTACGTTTTCATATTAAGGTGTATCAAAAACCTTTTTTAACTGTTTGAAATGCATTAAAATAAATGTACAAAACATATAAAAACAACCGTAACACATCTTTGTTGCAAGACATCTACCTAGTTGTATTAATCACTGGTGTTTTGTTGATGTTGGAAGCGCCATCAATCCTGGTAATAAGACAAGTTTCTCGTTTCAAATGGGATCTCTTGTCTGTGAAAGGGCTTCGGTGTACATTCTTGTAATAGTATTTCGTTATGACTGAAGTATACCAATGACAAATATAGTAAATGACTACTGAATATAGTATTAAAAAAGAGAAATACAGATAGACAGTCAATATTTCAATAAACAATATTGAAGTATATGTGTATTAATTAAATAAAAGATTGAGATATAAAAAATAATTAACGGTTAAAAAATAATAGACATCACGGAATGAACACATACATTATTAGAATAAATGTAATGAACCCATATGTTATATGTCTATAATCGCTATCTACCTACTGATAATCGTGAACACATACGTGATGTCTTTAAGTAGATTTATGTTTAGTGGTGATCGTGAACACATACGTGATGTCTATCGGTAGATTTATGTCTAATGGTGATCGTGAACACACACGTGATGTCTATCAGTAGATTTATGTCTAATGGTGATCGTGAACACATACTTGATGTCTATCAGTAGATTTATGTCTAATGGTGATCGTGAACACATACGTGATGTCTATCAGTAGATTTATGTCTAAGGGTGATCGTCAACAAATACTTGATGTCTATCAGTAGATTGATGTCTAATGGTGATCGTGAACACATACGTGATGTCTATCGGTAGATTTATGTCTAATGGTGATCGTGAACACACACGTGATGTCTATCAGTAGATTTATGTCTAAGAGTGATCGTCAATACATACTTGATGTCTATCAGTAGATTTATGTCTAATGGAGATCGTGAACACATACGTGATGTCTATCAGTAGATTTATGTCTAAGGGTGATCGTGAACACATACGTGATGTCTATCAGTAGATTTATGTCTAATAGTTATCGTGAAGACATACTTGATGTCTATCAGTAGATTTGTGTCTAATGGTGATCGTGAACACATACGTGATGTCTATCAGTAGATTTATGTCTAATAGTTATCGTGAAGACATACGTGATGTCTATCAGTAGATTTATGTCTAACGGTGATCGTGAACACATACGTGATGTCTATTAGTTTATTTATGTCTAATGATGAACGTGAACACACACGTGATGTATATCTTATAAGCTATCTGTCTACTTATAATAGTGTACAAATTCGTAATGTCTATATTATTTCCTATCTGCGTATGGATTATCGTCAACTCATTCGTGGTGTCTATATCATTTGCTATCTTCATACTGATGCTCGCCTACACATAGCGATGTGTATCACATTTGCTATTTTTGTACCGCTCATCGTCAACACATATGTGATATCTATTTCATAAGCTATCTGCTTAGTGATTATAGTGAACGAATACGTGATGCTTGTTCACTATAATCACCAAAAAGGAATGTTTAATATTTTTTCCTTAGTAATTCAGCAGCTGTAAAACAACCAAAGCAATTAATACAAGATTTTTTTCAGAAACAAGAAACAGCCTGTGGTTTAAAATGTATTGCGCCGGCGTCAGCAAAATACAAGTGATTAATACTAAGAGAATAAAAGGTAATTTATCATTTCGAACACAGTGATGTTTTTATCTGTAAATAATACTAATGATAACAATACTCCATCTTTTACTTTACAATTCAAAGTAAAAATAAATTTTTTGTGAGGAGTGAGTTAAATATTACTTTGGAGTTTGTTCCGTAGCACAGAGTCGGGTCGTCTCTGGGATTGCCCGAATTACTATACTGTATGTAGGTTTTAGTTTGTGTGTCTCTGCATTTCATTTCGTTGTTCGTGATCGTCTTACTTGTCTACTCTCACCATTTCTTGTAGCCAACGATCCTCTACTTCATGATCGGCTAAGAAAATAATTAGCTACTGGCTCTATGATCGAGGAGGGGAGATGGACCATCACCTGCATTGCCTTCATCCTTGATGTCACCTGGTGACGCAGCTGAGGACCTACGGGCTGGGCCGACCACTTGGCTTTCTTTTCGGCCCAGAGGGCCGCTGTAAACTTCTTTCCCCTTCCTTTCTGCGCTTGTTCACCGTCTCCCCATGCAGAAAACTCCAGCATTGCAGGTGATATCTACCCGTGTTTTCTCTTCTTCCCGGGGCATCAAATATAGTTAGTGTGTTATTGTAAAAAAGACGAAATTAAATAAAGGAGAAGAGCAAGGAAAGAGAAAAAATAATGTTGGGATTTGGGAATGACATGAACCGTGGGGAGGGGGTAGTTTTCTAATTTTAGCGGACATTAGGTGTGGGGAAGGTAACTCGTATCTTTTATATGAGTTTGTCTTTTTATAGGATTTATTTAAATTTGTTTACTTTTATATTATTATTTTTTGGGGTTTTATTGCTAACTGGATTCTCAGTGGCTTTATATTAAATTACAGATTCTTACTAGGAGCTGCCCAGTTTCGCCCACTGGATGTTTTTTTTTTTTTTTTTTTACTTTTTAAATTTTGCCTGACCTTCCAAATTTAGGTTTTTGCCAAGGCCCTGTAATTTATTCAACCCTCATTGTTATATATTTTTTAATTAATTTGTTATCTTTTATTTTTACGTTGCGTGTTCCTTTGTTATTGTTTACTCATGTATTTTGTTAGTTGTTATTTGTTATGTAATTTACAGTTACTATTTATTTTCATAGTTTATTTATTTATATTTTGCTGGAAAATTTTTATTTAGCGTTTGTTTGGACTTTATTTGGTTCATAAACCATGAAACTGGCAACAGCCCATTTTTCAATTTTAAAGATTTGAATTTTTTTAACTGTATTTTTGGCCGTAAATTGTGTTTTTGTCCTATGTTCTCCTGAGTTTGGTGTCTTTGCACCCACTTTCGATGGTCCCCGTAATGTCTTACGAGGGTGGTTGCACTTTTCCCTTGTATATACAATACTGCTGTTAGCACTAAAATGAATTGCATCCCTTTAACTGGTAAAAACTGTCATAAACCAATAGTTACTTTATTAAAAGCACATTTAAACTGCCTCATAACTGGCCAAGATTTTACTCAGCCTAAACAGTCACTCTAAATTCTAATTTTTGGATTGGTATAGAGCTGGTAAACTCACAAGTGAATCTCCGGCCATTCTTGTCAGTCACTCCCCTGACAACACCACTGGTCTGAGAATATATTATAAAAGCTGTTGGCATCCGAGGATCAATGACCCCGTGGTAACGTATCTGTATTACCTTACAACTATTTTTACAGTTAATTGAAAACTTCACCTAGCCGACAAACCATACGTAAGCTGTACCTAAAATTAAACACCCATCTAACTATATACAATAAGCCATAAACGGTTCTTGTAAATATAACCTAATATGGACCTCTCTCCCTTCATACAACTAGCTCACAGATCTTCTTTGCGCATACTTTCTTGTACAAAACGTTCTTTGTACCTATAAAGTGGCCATTCACCCACCACATATAAGGCCATCAAACCTAAGTTTGTACACTGTACTTACACGTACCCCCCTGCATACAATTGGTTACAAAACACTCTGTTATATGACCCATAAGGCTCACAAACCTACATATAACTGACTCAACAATCTGTCTTGTAACATTACCTTTAACTTCCAATTCCTATAAAAATTCATACTATTTTATCAAAGACAATAGTAATTTACAGAATTGATAAGCATAATTTTGGTATACATTATTCTGATTTTATCTAAATGAAGATGTTAAAATACTTTTTTTTATTCCACAGCAATGTTTTTGAGAAAGAGTTAAACATTGAGTAACGTGAGAAAATCCTTCAGTTTCTAGTTGCTTTGCTACATTATTAAACCCAATTAATTTATTCTTGAGTAGGAAAACAACATTTATGTTTGTTACAATTCACTTATTCTCTGATCAATTAAGAATTTATATTATTTTTTTTACTAATACAGTAACTGAAATTAATTTTAATGGATTTATTCCAGGCTCACCATGTACTATTTGTGTTTAATGATCTGCAATTGTGATTTCATGTTGAACCTACGTCAACACAACACCTATATTATTACTGTTGTTTAATTTTATAAAACATTTTACCTCAAAACTCTTGACTTCAAGGTTATGGTGAATGATTTACTAAGTAAAAATAGAAGATTGTTACTTATTATTATCATATTTTTTTACATGTTTATTGATTAGGTTTCAAACTCTCCAATTTCCCCATACAATTTATCTCGTTTTAAATCACAGGTATATAGACTGAGTTATATACAAGTGTTTACAATAATTACACGAACTTTTTAGTAACGTACAATTATATTTCTTTAGAATCGTGGCTTCACATTAAGAGCCAGAAGATTGTACAGTCAGAATATGTAAGTTACTAACAGGCTTTTTGATATGTTTAGTTAGCATTGATATGATAACATTTCTATTGTATTATGTTCATGTTAAACATGCAAAGCAAATGGGTACATTGAGAGCAGATCTGGAACTGAAATAAAACTTGGACTAAAAGTTATATAACTAGAGTTAACATTTGCACTAAATATATTCAATGAGTAGTATGGAAAGTTGATGGTTTATTCCAAGGCTTGTTTCACTTTTTCATTTGGCTGCATATCAAATTACACATACCTTGTGGGGTATTTGAGAACCTGGTTTGTAAACTGATGTCTGTGTACTCAGGGCAAATGTTTCCTTGTTTGACTATGACTATGGTAACTGCCAAACACACCTTGATGATAATTACACATACCTTGTGGGGTATTTGGGAATCTGGTTTGTAAACTGATGTCTGTGTACTCAGGGCAAATGTTTCCTTGTTTGACTATGACTATGGTAACTGCCAAACACACCTTGATGATAATTACACATACCTTGTGGGGTATTTGGGAACCTGGTTTGTAAACTGAGGCCTGTGTACTCAGGGCAAATGTTTCCTTGTTTGACTATGACTATGGTAACTGCCAAACACACCTTGATGATAATTACACATTATCATATGTGGGGTATTTGGAAACCTGGTTTGTAAACTGATGCCTGTGTACTTAGGGCAAATGTTTCCTTGTTTGACTATGACTATGATAACTGCCAAACACACCTTGATGATAATTACACATTATCATATGTAGGGTATTTGGAAACCTGGTTTGTAAACTGATGCCTGTGTACTCAGGGCAAATGTTTCCTTGTTTGACTATGACGATGGTAACTGCCAAACACACCTTGATGATAGTTACACATACCCTTTGGGGTATTTGAGAACCTGGTTTGTAAACTGATGTCTGTGTACTCAGGGCAAATGTTTCCTTGTTTGACTATGACGATGGTAACTGCCAAACACACCTTGATGATAGTTACACATACCCTTTGGGGTATTTGAGAACCTGGTTTGTAAACTGATGTCTGTGTACTCAGGGCAAATGTTTCCTTGTTTGACTATGACTATGGTAACTGCCAAACACACCTTGATGATAGTTACACATACCTTGTGGGGTATTTGGGAACCTGGTTTGTAAACTGAGGCCTGTGTACTCAGGGCAAATGTTTCCTTGTTTGACTATGACTATGGTAACTGCCAAACACACCTTGATGATAATTACACATTATCATATGTGGGGTATTTGGAAACCTGGTTTGTAAACTGATGCCTGTGTACTTAGGGCAAATGTTTCCTTGTTTGACTATGACTATGATAACTGCCAAACACACCTTGATGATAATTACACATTATCATATGTGGGGTATTTGGGAACCTGATTTGTAAACTGATGCCTGTGTACTCAGGGCAAATGTTTCCTTGTTTGACTATGACGATGGTAACTGCCAAACACACCTTGATGATAGTTACACATACCTTGTGGGGTATTTGAGAACCTGGTTTGTAAACTGATGTCTGTGTACTCAGGGCAAATGTTTCCTTGTTTGACTATGACGATGGTAACTGCCAAACACACCTTGATGATAATTACACATACCTTGTGGGGTATTTGGAAACCTGGTTTGTAAACTGATGCCTGTGTACTCAGGGCAAATGTTTCCTTGTTTGACTATGACTATGGTAACTGCCAAACACACCTTGATGATAATTACACATACCTTGTGGGGTATTTGGAAACCTGGTTTGTAAACTGATGCCTGTGTACTCAGGGCAAATGTTTCCTTGTTTGACTATGACTATGGTAACTGCCAAACACACCTTGATGATAGTTACACATACCCTTTGGGGTATTTGAGAACCTGGTTTGTAAACTGATGTCTGTGTACTCAGGGCAAATGTTTCCTTGTTTGACTATGACTATGGTAACTGCCAAACACACCTTGATGATAGTTACACATACCTTGTGGGGTATTTGAGAACCTGGTTTGTAAACTGATGCCTGTGTACTCAGGGCAAATGTTTCCTTGTTTGACTATGACTATGGTAACTGCCAAACACACCTTGATGATAGTTACACATACCTTGTGGGGTATTTGAGAACCTGGTTTGTAAACTGATGTCTGTGTACTCAGGGCAAATGTTTCCTTGTTTGACTATGACTATGGTAACTGCCAAACACACCTTGATGATAGTTACACATACCTTGTGGGGTATTTGGGAACCTGGTTTGTAAACTGATGTCTGTGTACTCAGGGCAAATGTTTCCTTGTTTGACTATGACTATGGTAACTGCCAAACACACCTTGATGATAGTTACACATACCTTGTGGGGTATTTGAGAACCTGGTTTGTAAACTGATGCCTGTGTACTCAGGGCAAATGTTTCCTTGTTTGACTATGACTATGGTAACTGCCAAACACACCTTGATGATAGTTACACATACCTTGTGGGGTATTTGAGAACCTGGTTTGTAAACTGATGTCTGTGTACTCAGGGCAAATGTTTCCTTGTTTGACTATGACTATGGTAACTGCCAAACACACCTTGATGATAGTTACACATACCTTGTGGGGTATTTGAGAACCTGGTTTGTAAACTGATGCCTGTGTACTCAGGGCAAATGTTTCCTTGTTTGACTATGACTATGGTAACTGCCAAACACACCTTGATGATAGTTACACATACCTTGTGGGGTATTTGAGAACCTGGTTTGTAAACTGATGTCTGTGTACTCAGGGCAAATGTTTCCTTGTTTGACTATGACTATGGTAACTGCCAAACACACCTTGATGATAGTTACACATACCTTGTGGGGTATTTGAGAACCTGGTTTGTAAACTGATGTCTGTGTACTCAGGGCAAATGTTTCCTTGTTTGACTATGACTATGGTAACTGCCAAACACACCTTGATGATAGTTACACATACCTTTTGGGGTATTTGAGAACCTGGTTTGTAGACTGATGTCTGTGTACTCAGGGCAAATGTTTCCTTGTTTGACTATGACTATGGTAACTGCCAAACACACCTTGATGATAGTTACACATTACCTATTGAGTATTTGGGAAACTGGTTTGTAAACTGATGCCTGTGTATTCAGGGCAAATGTTTCCTTGTTTGACTATGACTAATTCAAATTCAAATTCTTTATTGTGTAGCATTACAATGTTATAATTGTATTACACTCGTCATTAAATAAGTCTACCTTAAATATAAAGATCGTACAAGAACCTTAATAAATGTACGGTAACAAAAAATATAAACTTCTCCCAGAGCTATGCAAAACAAACAAAATCTGTATAGACTATTTCACTGTTATGCTATGTATCCGATAAATACTCACCAACAGAGTAAAAAGATTTTATTAAAATGTGATTACGGAGTAGTTTTTGAATCTGATCGGGTTATTTTCTAGTTTAATATTTTGTGGCAATTTGTTAAATAATGTTGGCCCCATATTTTGAGGGAGTGAGGCAGTACGCTGGAGTCGGTGGGGAACATGCCTATGTTGGTCACGGGATCTTGTGTTATAATTGTGGACGTCTGAACCAACTTTGATGAAATAATATTTGAATCTGTAGTACAAAATCATTTAATAGATGTATAATGAGGGAAGGGTCAATATTCTTAATGATTTTAAAAATGTTTTACACGGTGCTCTTCTACGTTCACCAGCTATGGTTTGTACAGCTCTTTTCTGCAGATAAAATACCCGCAGGAACTCCTTACGAGACGCTGAGGCCCACAGAACAATCCCATACCGTAGCCTTGACTCAATCAGGGAGTTATAGATTAACCGCAAAAGGAAATAGTTTTTGTATTGAGCATATCTGCTAAGTAAAAATAATTGTGAAGACAATTTTGAGCATATCGTATTTATGTGCTTTCCCCATGTAAATTTACTATCAAAACTTAGTCCTATGTACTTGCAGTCCAACTCTAAAGGTTATTTGAACTCATTCATGACGATCAGTGGATCGTCATCTAAACTAAAATGATTAGAAAAAGGAATACTTTTTGTTTTTGAATGGTTGACGTGTAAATTATTGTTGTTTAAGTACTGATATAAGTTTGTTAGTTGTAAGAAGCAGTTTCTTTCGAGATCTTCCAGTTATTTCTCTCGGAAGAGTAAGGCAATATCGACCACGTAAATTGTTTTTTTTTTTTTTATTATTATTTTTATTTTATTTATTCATAAGACGCCGATCGTCAAGATATGGTTGAATATGGATTTCGAATGAGTTTGATGAGTGTAGATGAGCGAATGTAGTCATTGTTACAAACTAAGGCCGACTATTCCTTAGAAAGTGTCATTAATTAATATTCCAATGACAAATGAACAGCCGGTGATTATCAGCTGATCCTTCTCAAAATGAATTGACTCTGATTGGGATCGAACTGAGAACCTTTAGCACATGAAGCTGGGATTGAACCAATTACGCTACCGACCAATTAATATGTAATATGTAAATCAGGAAATCCTAATGTTAAGCTGTTTGTGTATAAAATAAACAATATCGGACCCAAAACTGAGCCTTGAGGAAGACCGAATTTCAATTCCAATTTATTTACATTGGAAATTTTTCCATGTATTTATATATTTACATGTCCAAATTTTTAACCTGGACACTTTGCGTTCTATTTAGCAAAAATGATTTAATCCAATGGAGGGTTACGCCCCGCACTCCTATACGACTAAGTTTGTCAAAGAGCACTTCGTGATCTAGGCAATCGAAGGCCTCCCACTGAAGAAATACTCCCACTGATTTATATTTTTTATCCAAAGCATCGATTTCATTGGTTGCAAATTCCGCCATCGCATTAGTTGTATTTTTCCTTCTAACAAATCCATACTGTTCTTTACATAATAAATTATGCTGAGATTTGGCAAACTATGGTAACTGCCAAACACACCTTGATGATAATTAAACATGACCTATCGGGTATTTGGGAACTTGGTTAGGCAGCTGATGTTAGTGCACTCAGGGAAATTGTTTCCTTATTTGGCGTTGTTATGTTGGTAACTGGCAAACACACCTTGATGATAGTTACACATGACCTATTGGGTATTTGGGAACTTGGTTAGGCAGCTGATGTCAGTGCACTCAAGGAAATTGTTTCCTTATTTGACGTTGTAATGTTGGCAACTGTCAGACACACCTGGATGATAATTACACATGACCGATGGGATATTTGAGAACTTGGATTGGTAACTAACATCTGTGTACTCAGAGCAAATTCTTCTTTATTTGACGCTGTTATGTTGGTAACTGCCATCACAATTGATTGATAGCTAAACATGACCTATGGGATGTTTGGGAACTTGGGTCTAATAACTGATATCTGTGTACTCAGGGCAAATGCTTCCTTGTTTTACGTTGTTATGTTGGTACTTAATAAATGACAGTTAGGCTACAGCTACACGATCTAAAACATGTAACTGGAACTAAGCAGTAAAATAAAGTGTAATTATAGGTTGCACTTATATAATATGGATCGGGCTGCAAGGAGTAGTAGTTGTGCAGTGTAGCCACCTCCCTTTATAACAATGAAAATCATAACTATGCTCCATTTTACTGTTTACTGCCAGTGACAAATTGTGTCTTGTATAACTGTAGCCGAATACATGACAGGGCATTTGCTAATTGTATAGTATTTGGGGACTTTCTCATATCGAAAACAATGAAAATAATGTTTTTTCTGTAAAGTAAATTTTTATATTTTATTAATAAATTTATTGACGGAATTTAAATAGCATAATAGAGACATCCTTGTTATTTTAACATAAATTTTAACTTTAAAATGCTCACTTGTGCTTACAAAAAACTAAATAAATAGATACAGTAATATTTTTAACCGAGAAGAACAACCAAAAATGCGTAAAGCCTCCAAGATAGTTATGAGTAGTGGCACTGGGAAAGACTCATTTTCCATCAGTAAAGAAGAGGCTTTGTTTATTACTAGGTTTAAGCGCAGTTTTACTGAAAATGACGTAGCTGATTTCTTTATGCTACGGTAGGAAAATATGGTAGTATGTATACACCAAAGCCAAAGCCTACCAACCCTAGCCCGATCGCTGAACAGTAACTTTTCTTTGGTGGTTCGTGAAAAAAAAACAACAGATGGCTCGCAGTAGGCTCTGCCAGATGCTCGCCTCGGCGCATGTGTCGGCACTCGGATCTACCTCAGCCTACCCGTAACACTGCTTAACTTAACACTGCCAGGCTGTTACGATATGGAGCTTCAGATCGGCGCGCGGCTCGGTAACGAGTGCCAGAATTAAATGTGGTGGTTTGAGTTCCAGTTTATGTATGATTTTAGTCAAATCCCAGACACTATACATCTGAAGCACATTTGAACATAATATACAGTACTCTAAATATCTGAAAAAAATATACTGTAATTAATAATGAAAAAATATAACTTTTAAAAATATGAAAGAAATTAAGTTTAAAATCAACCATATAGTATAACTTGAAAGCACAACATAATTATGTACTGTTAAATCTGTTCAAATGTACTATCTGCTGTATGGAGCGGATCTGTGTGAGGTACTTTTCTCTAGCTTTAGTAGCTTTCGCCCCTTCAGCAAACTTGTGCAGCAAAACCCGCATCACATGCCCGTACCTAAATCACGTCTGACGCCGTTGCATCTTCATTTTAATTTCTTTTAGGAATATACTTTATTTAATTCACTAGACATTTAAAAACATTCTTGTGTCCTTTTTCAATAACATTTGTGTATTGTTATATTTTTTAACGCATTTCAATGAAATAAATTTGATTAGTATACACTATTTATTTGTGATTCCCGAAAATATCTCACAAAAGAATTGTTTTGCCAATAGGATGGTTTTAGTTGTCGTTACGATGTAGTCACTAAACTGCGGATATTGGATTTCGAGGTAAATATCGTTTTGAAACATTCTACTGTTTTTTTTTAATTACTGTGAGGATAAATTATACAAAACCTGATTATACATTCTTGGGACTCATTAGGTCAGTAATATACAATTTGCCAATTTCATATTCATTGTTTCATTAACAGGAATACCACGGTGGAATGATTGACAAGTGGTCAAATACTTAACCACCTCCACAATATATTTCTATATTAACGAAAGTATTTTCAAGTATGCCTTCAACCAAACCACTTCACTTAACCTACTTTTTAACCCTTATCAGTTAATCTCATGATGTTAGAAATGTTTAATAAGAGATAGTTAAATATTTAATAGCATGTACTATCAAATATGATATATATTTACATTGTAGAGTTATAATCTTAAAGCCTTCTGCGTTGAAATGTTAATAAACAAAGCCGATGACTCACATAAAGAGTGTTACCATATTTTATGACAATTCCAACTGCCAAAACATTAGAGTACATTCACACCAAAAATATTATACCAATATAAACATGGTTTTATGGGAAATGAGACAAAGGTTAATTTTTGTGTATCAGATCAATTTGTCTATTAAAAATATTTAAACACAATTGAAAGTAGTATACATTTCAGGAAATATATTTGACATTCGCGGCCAATAGTTATGCGCATAAGTGTAAGTTATCCAATTTACGGGAAACTAAAATTTGTTCTATGCGAACAAGAACAGTTTGAGCTTAAAGTTCTTGTTGAATCATCTGCAGAATAAATTGCCACACACAACTGTCATTTTACAAGGTATTAAGAAACATATGAACATAAAATGTTGTCAGGTTGCTAAAATTAATTACGGTATTATTACGTGTTTAATTTTTTCATACTAGACGGTTATAGACTAGGTTATTTAAGATTAGTAAAGGATTTTGATTTAAAACTTTCATTATTCTCTTTTTTTAAATGCATTTTCAAAATTGTTAGATATAAATGTGATAATTATGAGAACAATGAGATCATAAATAAACTATTATTGAAATGCAGCTATAAATGAGAACTGCGCCAACTATTTTTAGTTTATTTACTTCTTTGTATGAATCTCAAAGATTATTAGACATTCGTAGTATACATTCTTTAAGCATCGACTGATTCAATCTAAATTATTGGGAAATAACACCATCGGTTTGATGGATTGAATACACCAACAACTGTGTAACTCTCCCCGTCAAAGTAAGTCTATTTACACATAAAATGTCTTTACGACAGACGTCATTCAGCGAAGGCTGCAAGTGACAGATGTCTCAGGGTTGAACCACTTTGAAAGTTAAATCTTATGTTCAATCAATTTCATTAATAACTTTTTGTTTCCCGATGTTGGTTCTACACAGTTTCTACAGGCCTGTATTGAAATCAACATACATTCTCAAAGAATTGACGTAAAATATAATTCATATCAATCAGATTAGTATTTGAATAAATACTATCAATGTTTACTAAATTAGTAAAAAAAAGGTAATTTATTTTGCAATTTACATATTCAAGAGAAATTAATTACTGAAAACCAGTCTTTCAAAGGTTTATCTTTTCCAGATTAGCAGTCATTTGACTTTCAAAGTAACTAATTTACTATATTATTTTTCCGCTATTTGACGGTTTTAAGTAAATTATTCTGACAAAAAATTATACTTTACGGAACAAAATTATTTAAAATAAGTAATTTATGGAAAAATCAAATTTTATATGAAAAAAATAACGTTGTTGTGAAGCGTGTCCATATTTTTTCCACCCTGTTTAGTTCCACAGAAAAAAGAATCAGGGCGTTGGGACTCTGTTAAGGCATTAGGAGATTTTTAAATGTTACACGGACAGGTAATATTATTGTCAATCTTTATATAGTTTATGATAATAATCACTACGTTTATCCTTCAGTATTTGGTAGGGAATAAGGTGAGGGACTTATGAACTTATGAACACGGTGCTGGCCCTGCCATCCACATAAAGAACTGGAGAACTACTCGACAGTCCAAATTTCTATAGCTCCAAATACTTCTCATTGCATCGTATTTAAATAAGTATTTTTAAGGTGATGAACTGGATCTAGAAATAATTTAACTACATCACTGTCACTCCACAAACATTAAATACACAAGTATCAATCAGTTACTATTTTATATGTTTTTTTTGCTTTCAGTTGGTGGCTGTATGAATTGTAGAATACAGTGAATAAATTGTAGACAAAAAACTATTCATTTTGTCCTTGCATCTTCATCTTGTCCAGATGCACATTTACGTACATGAAGGTAATAATAGAACTATTTTGTGCGGAAAGAAGTATTTTATTACTTCTATTGATTTTTATTTGAAACAATAATGTTGCTTAACTTTTACAATATATTTATATGCTGCAGTTACACATTGTAAATATACAATCAGTTCATTTTTTATGCACTGTACTAATTTAACGTTGGTTATATTAAGTTAACATTGAAGAAATATAATTGTTTAACCAGATATGATGAGCAAATAACATCATTCACGTTACACATCGTAGAATGATCAGCTCTGTACATTGTTAAATAGAGGTTAACCGTGATATTAAGGCCTGCGGGATTAAAACGCAATACTGCTCTCTGGGACTCATTAGTCCCACATTTAGCTAATCCTAGGATCGTTGTTTCGTCACCAGTAATCAGTGTTATGAGAAATTGGTGAACACAACACTTTTAGGCATTTTGAAACGTTAATTTTGATATTGGCATATTTTATGGACATTGTGGAGACCCAATTTTAAAGCATTCAAATATTTTACTTTATTTTTTTTAGCTTTAATATAATGAATAAGAAAATTTATAATTTTTTTGCAATTCAAAAGTGAAAAATTTAATCTTACTGTACTAGAAAAATATATTACTTAAAATAGGACAGTACTTTTTTTTTAATGTCTACGCCATTGGCATTTTAAAAATTATATTCATACTTTGTTGAGGGACAACGGTCCAAACCCCTATGACAAATTTAAGTGGACCTCCCGGGATTTGAACCCGTGACCATCTGCATTTGAAGCGGAAGTCCTAATCACTAGGCTAGCAAGAGGGCTTTAAATGTTGCTTAAGAAATTAAAGACAACCAAACAAATCAATTTAATTTCAGACTGAAAAATGTTTACATATATTGAAGTATTAACAAGTTAACCCAAGTTTGGTATTAAGAAAAAAATATAAGGCAAAATAAAAACAAAACATTTATTTCATGCACATTACTATAAATGTATGTTTCATTGTATATTTATAAACTGTTTTAACATAGTAAACTCTGAACTTGTGTTTTTTAAAAGTGTTATTTTTTTTTATTTTACCACCTAAATTTAATGAATACTAATTTTAAATATTTAACTGCCATGTAAGGTGTGCTTAGTGCAAAATACCGTGTTAAATACTAGTATCGATAGTTAAAAACAAAGATTTTATTGTATTGATCCCTCGGTTTGTATTGATCCCATCCTTACTAGGACGGTGGTGCCCTTGGCAAGGCAAGAAATGTCCTCTAGTGGCAATGCCTAACTACACATTGCAGGCGCTGTCTCCCGTGTGTCTAGTATCACGTTGTCATCGATAATTCGACGATTCGATAATTTTTATGTTTTTAAACTTATAGCTTACAATTAATATTTTACATTAAAATAAAATCAGTTTAGATAGTATTTTTAAAGTGTCATCTTCTTATATTCTTATTCTTATATTCTTACACATGAGACGCCGACACAACGTTGTTGGTATTTTAAGGCGAATATGAATGGTTATATGAGTGTAGGATGAGTGTGGATGAGTGTAGTCTGGTTACTAACTGATTTCAATTGTTCCTCAGAAAGGGCAATTTATTAATAGCCCAACAGCCAGGGCAACTAAGGAACCTACAGCTTTACGTGGAATCCGAACCTCGTAATGCTGGTCTGATTTTCAGCTAATTGACAAGCCTGATATTCAGTTATCTCCCCCACACAACATCTGCACAATCATTACCACTCAACATGGACACCCCAGACTTCTCTAGTAGTTTCCACGCCGATAGCAACCATCAAGCGGACGCCATGTCGGTATTAAGAGGACCGAGCATCCAACCTATCGCCTACAATCTCCCAAACACTTTAATCTAATATCACTGTACGTGTATATAAATACTAAAAACTAATAAAAAATATTCATGCAAATTTAAACAATTTCATAAGGATAACGTAAATGTTTATAACACAAATATATATTTCCTTGGTGGTAAAACTTAGTGTATAATTATTTGAAGTCTTAATTTAAAATAAAAGTATTTTAAAACCCTTTTTATCTAATTTTATATTAAATGGTGTTTTAATTTTATATTACATAAAATATTTTAATAAATTATCAAATTCCGAATCTACAGGGATACGTTTAAACAGAAGAATCACTTGTAAAAAGTACAGCACAGGAGGAAAAGTGCATTCAAGATGACGTGATGCTACATAAACGATCAGCTGCATTGCAGAATGAGCCAGAAGACATCTCCTGCCTCTAGTATTTCTAGGCCCAACCTAACCCGACCCTACCAGACCGCCCATACACGAACGGTAATATAGAACCATCCACTCTCTAACTCACGAACGGTAGTATTGACCCACCCACTCTCTAACTCACGATCGGTAGTATTAACCCATCCACTCTCTAACTCACGTACGGTGGTATTTTAAGTCCTAAAATAAGTCCCTCTCACAACAACACTCGTAATCAAAAGTAAAGGATAATTCGTCTTACCAGGCAAAGTTTGTGCTAATAAAAGCTCCCTAACAAGTCTGGAGACTGCCAGTATATGAATAATTTATAAATTTGTATTTTTGGTATAATAAGCATGTTCATTTTGAGTTGAAATGTAAAACAAACGATAAATTAGTATGTATCATATTTACCAATCATGAGTATGCAACATATGTTTTGTTTTACAGGAAGTTAGTAAAAAAAACATTCTTCTAAATAAAAGTCAAAATTTTAATAAGAAATTCTATGATTTTTGACATTTTGAGCCAAATTACAATCAGTAACAAACTTAATGTTCTAACTGGTAAAAAATCCTACTATTTGTATTAGTTAAGTTGTAATGTTTTATGTATACATATTACAATTTAGTAAGACAATATATTAGTGTTGAATTTATGTTCTATAAAAACATGAGTCAATACTTTAGCTTGTTAATTTTTTTAGGTAGTTCGAAGAAAAATTTTCATTTACTGGTAAATTTTGTATTCTCTTTTTTATTATTTTTTTAAGAAATTTTCTAACACGGTATATTAAATCATTATAAATATATATATATATATATATATATATATATATATATATCAAAAACGTATATGTAAACAATAAATTTATTTTTTTAGTATTAAACAACGAAATGTACGTACATATCGAAAAAACACCATCACAATGTGAAAACGCAGACTGAAATTCTTCAGAATTATCAGACGAATGGCCCTAGAGAATCACATATCATATCACGGAAAATGAACAAACAAAAACGCACTGTAAACTGGATTAAAGCTATCAAGAAAGACCTAGATGAAATTAAAACTAATCAGCATCTTTTCAATAACCAAAATATATACCTAAACAAAGTTAATCAACAAAATCTTGATGACATAAACACTAAATGAAAATGGGGGCCAAATGGACTGAAGAGAGAAAACTGGCACACTCACATAAGTTTAAGGAACTTTGGGAAATACGCTAAGGTCGGAAGGAAACTTAGTTCCAGCTAACTGGATCTAAGTAGTTCTCCGTGACTTTAACGACCAAATAATAAATTATTTTAAATGTGATGGGTTATTCTATTCAGCTTTATAACCAATGAAATGAGCTGTAGTAGTTTTTTAGCTGTATGTTTAGAATGTTTAAAAGCTGTAGAAATTCATCTTCTTTGTACAGTTTGTTTGCTAATACTGCTGATAGTTCAATTTAATTTAATACCAACTAAACTCATATAAAGGGAGACCTATTTCAACCAAATATGAATGTGGCCCATTCACTTTAGCTGCAATTGGGATTACATTAGTAACGGGGTCATTCACGAAAGTTTGAAATAGAGATAACCATTCATTAAACAGCTGATCACTAAACAGACACAGTTATATTGATACTTTGTCTCAAATTATTTCAACATTCCCAACAAAGGGTCATAGTTTGAGTGATGGTTGTAGCAGAGCTACTTTTGTAAAGAAATAAATGCCTGAAATTGCTTTCAAAATATCATTTTGATTTTATTTATTTATTTATATATTTTTTTAACTTATTTGAGCATTTAATATTGTTAGTTTAGTATGCAATAAAAAATGTTTACTTTAATTAAAAAACATAAATAGTAATAAAACTGCAGTTAATAATGTAACATTGTAAAATGGACAGCAACATACGTGATTAATTGAAATTCAGTATCTTATAGAAAATAGGTGGTTTCCTCGAGTGATAAATGGCACAATGTATTGATTTGTTAATTGTCAAACATGTTATTACTTAAAGTTAGCTTTAACACCGCCATTTTCCCGTCCAATTCATTTACTTCTAGGTTTTGTTAAAAATTGACAATTAGCTAATGCGAGCCGTTTGTATTTTTCTTGCAGGATAGATTACAAGTTAGGAAAATAAATTAAAATAACATAAAATTGAAGAGAATAAAATATAAATGACATAAAAATAATAAATTCATATACGTTTTTTAATGAAGAAAATGTATACTTTATATTTTTAAATGGTTGAAATTGAGTTTTGAAGTATTAATAAAAGATTTTGAATTTAGTTAACTTTATAAAAGGAAAGAAACAAATTAATCTTGAAGATTGAACGGATTATTTAATTTTAGTTCATAGTTCAGTAAGAACAATCAAATTTGATTTTATTAAAAACTTTAACCACAATAAAATAAAGAAAGTAAAGATTAAATTAAATTCTAACATTCCAGAAAATTGTTATATAAGAGAATTTAAAGTTAATTGTTGCTTGGTAAGACTATTTTTAAATGACTATTCGTTTGCAATTAATAATAAAAATCAATAAAAGTGTGGACAAGTAATTATTATAAGAAATATAATTTTCATCATTTATCTACTTGAACGGTTGTAGTCATTGTTACTAATGAGTTCAACTGTTAGATGGAGTTGTTTATTATTAGTTCAATAGCCAGGGCGACCAAAGTTGAATCAAAAATAGTGGAATACAGTTTAACGTGGAATTCAAAATACGGCCTGATTTTCAACTGTTTGACAAGCTCACTTCTCCTCCATACTCAACATCCGGACCTTGGCTATCATCCATCATGGGCATCCAGACTTCTGAAGTAGTGTTCACGCAAATATCAACAATTGAGCGGACGTCAAGTTGGTATTAAGAGGATTGAGGACGTAACTTATCGACTTACAACCTCACAATACTTCGTCTCCTAGTAGCTGGTTTACAGCACTGCGCCACCAGTGCTTACAACCTCATAATACTTCGTCTCCTAGTAGCTGGTTTACAGCACTGCGCCACCAGTGCTTACAACCTCATAATACTTCGTCTCCTAGTAGCTGGTTTACAGTACTGCGCCAACAGTGCTTACAACAGCACAACACTTCGTCTCCTAGTAGCTGGTTTACAGCACTGCGCCACCAGTGCTTACAACCTCATAATACTTCGTCTCCTAGTAGCTGGTTTACAGTACTGCGCCAACAGTGCTTACAACAGCACAACACTTCGTCTCCTAGTAGCTGGTTTACAGCACTGCGCTACCAGTGCTTACATCCTCACAACACTTCGTCTCCTAGTAGCTGGATTACAGCACTGCGGCACCAGTGCTTACAACCTCACAACACTTCGTCTCCTAGTAGCTGGGTTACAGCACTGCGCCACCAGTGCCTACAACCTCACAACACTTCGTCTCTTAGTAGTTGGGTTACAGCACTGCGCCACCAGTGCTTACAACCTCACAACACTTCGTCTCCTAGTAGATGTGTTACAGCACTGCGGCACCAGTGCTTACAACCTCACAACACTTCGTCTCTTAGTAGTTGGGTTACAGCACTGTGCCACCAGTGCTTACAACCTCACAACACTTCGTCTCCTAGTAGATGTGTTACAGCACTGCGGCACCAGTGCTTACAACCTCACAACGCTTCGTCTCCTATTCTTATTCTTACATATGAGACGCCGACACAACGTTGTTGGTATTTTAAGGCGAATATGAATGGTTATACGAGTGTAGGATGAGTGTGGATGAGTGTAGTCTGGTTACTAACTGAGTTCAACTGTTCCTCAGAAAGGGCAATTTATTAATAGCCCAACAGCCAGGGCAACTAAGGGACCTACAGCTTTACGTGCAATCCGAACCACATAGTGCTGGTCTGATTTTCAGCTAATTGACAAGCCTGATAGTCAGTTATCTCCACCACACAACATCCGCACAATGATTATCACCCTACATGGACACCCCAGACTTCTCTAGTAGTGTCCACGCCGATAGCAACCATCAAGCGGACGCCATGTCGGTATTATGAGGACCGAGCATCCAACCTATCGCCTACAATTTCCCAAACACTTTGTCCCCATGTAACTGGGTTACAGCACTGCGCCACCAGTGCTTACAACCTCACAACACTTCGTCTCCTAGTAGCTGGGTTACAGCACTGCGCCACCAGTGCTTACAACCTCACAACACTTCGTCTCCTAGTAGCTGGGTTACAGCACTGCGGCACCAGTGCTTACAACAGCACAACACTTCGTCTCCTAGTAGCTGGTTTACAGCACTGCGCCATCAGTGCTTACATCCTCACAACACTTCGTCTCCTAGTAGCTGGATTACAGCACTGCGGCACCAGTGCTTACAACCTCACAAAACTTCGTCTCTTAGTAGCTGGGTTACAGCACTGCGCCACCAGTGCTTACAACTTAACAACACTTCGTCTCTTAGTAGCTGGGTTACAGCACTGCGCCACCAGTGCCGACAAAAGTAAGCTTGGCTTTCCCAGCTTTTAAATTTTTTTTTTTTTTTTTTTTTTTTTTTTTTTGTAAACAACTCCTAGATGATACTTGTAAATAATGTGTAATAATCACAATAACTCATTCCAGCGTAAAAATCACATAAATTTAATGTAAGGAAAAGGAATCAATCTTCAGGTTGATTAGTGTTTTCTTGTTAAAAATCAAACACTTCTTTAATAATATATTAAAGTAAAAAAAAATAAAACACTGGGTTTGCCCCTCTTGAATTGTATATCCAGTGAGTTTACCCATGGGATAATATAGGTAAGTACATATTATATAAACGATCTTCTGTAGTTTTGAAAAGTAAATAGTTTATTTATTTAATAGTGAATTCTGTTATCTTAAAAAAATAAAAAGTTAAAAAATTTTTTAACCAGGCAAAGTTCTGGGGACCAAAAGTTTAACGTGACTTCCGAACCACGGGAGAGGCAGCACAAAAACTGTTAATGGTCATATCGGGAATCGAACCCGGACCGACTGCGTGGCAAACCAACGCCTTAGCGCCTTATCTACGGCCGCTGCAACTGGTATGACACATTAATGTCATTTATTAGTACCACTTTTAACATTGAATTGAGTATATGAAACAATATGGTATAGTGAAATTGTTTATATATCAATTCTTAAGAAATACCAGGTGTTTTTTAATGTGACTATTTATTTTACAGCTTAGGCTAATAAAAGGAGCTAGCAAATTCTTGAACAAACTTATCCACTCCTTTCCTATTACTTAATATGATAATTATGTCCAAAAACACTATGGAACGAATTGTAAATGAAATAAATGGAGTTGTTTATTTCACTAAATATATAATTAAAATCACGTAATATACATAAGTATCACATAATACTTATACAATATAAAGTGATATCATTGGGAACTACTATTGCCCATTCCACAAGTCTGATTCACAAAACATCAATCTTCACGGTGCACGATAATGGCGTCTATTTTTTATCCTTTTTTTTCTGGTGAACAGGAATGAAACTGATTTAGTAGAAGGTAGGCAAATATTGTTATATTATTTATTATCTTATTATTTAAATCTTAGAGTTATTATTTATTGTATCCATGGTGATACCACTTACACTAAAGTAATTCAATAATTCAATATGGCTAATTGATTTAACCACATATACACAACCTGTATAGTTTTATAAATCTATACATCCTCATATATATTATATTTGGTGTTCATATTATGGCAGCATGTAGCATTTGACGATTAGTTATATACCTGTCTGTCTGATTTAGTTGTTTGTAAAATGGCGTTAAATAACTATTACATTGTGAGTTTTTTTTTTTTTTTTTTGAGAAAATAAAACCGCCCAAAATCAATAGTTTCAATAGGACTATTTTATCCACCTCTACTACTACCACAAAGTGGAAGAACAAAAGGCTCTTATGACTTAGGAGCAGCCGAAACCGAAAGGAAGACAGTAAGATTACTGTAGTAATAGTGTTATCATAAAACATAACTTTCATTGTGTGGACAATTTGTTTACATGAAACCTGTCTAGAATTGCATATATTCTGCTTGGTATCTAAAAAACCTCACATTTTACTGATAAAATGTCACATTAACATTGTCAACATACATATTCGTAAACCACACCAAAATAGTCCGATGATAGCTGTGGCATGTGAAGCCCCCCTCCTCTCTTCTCGTCCAGCAATGTTGTCAAATATAAATTTGTTGAAAATATTGATGACTTGTTTAAACATCGGTTGCAGTAAACAAACACTATCATTTGTTATTGTAAACTATTACGGTACATAGAAAAGAAGATGGTAGGTATCACGCATATCTCTAATGACGTCACATTGGTGAAATTTAAAAAAAACACAAAAATACATACCTGACGTCTTTTCTAAATAGTTACCGTGTTTTGGTTATATATATTTAGTGATATAATTACGGATAAAAATATATATTTCATTTGATAAACATTATTTAATAGTACTTTCTACAGAATAAAAAATATTTATATTATTATAATGCTATAAACAATTTCAGGGTTAACACATACCATAGTTAATTTTACCACTACGTTATAGAGGCCTTTAAATATTATCATATAGTTGTTTTGTAAACAAAATGTCAATTAAATTGACAGTATTGAACATACACATATCTTTCACGGATGAAACATGTGGTTTGGTGATTATCAGAGACGATATGGCAACACCGCCTAAAATGTCATCGGACTATTTTAATGTGGTTTACACTAGTACATGAATGTATTGTTGCGTTAAGGTCAGGACAGAGGTCTGTAGCAGCTGTTCCTGCAATCTGTTCAGTCAGCGGAGGCAGTATTGCCAGAGTTATAGTCTATTTACTTCAGCCAACCGGTGGTAGATCTTGTGTTCGGATTGTTCTCCCTTCGATAGTTTACACTAATACATGAATGTATTGTTGCATTAAGCAATGGACAGAAGTCTGTAGCAATCTGGTTAGTCAGCGGAGACAGTATTGCCAGAGTTATAGTCTATTTACTTCAGCCAACCGGTGGTAGATCTTGTGTTCGGATTGTTCTCCCTTCGATAGTTTACACTAGTACATGAATGTATTGTTGCATTAAGCAATGGACAGAAGTCTGTAGCAATCTGGTTAGTCAGCGGAGACAGTATTGCCAGAGTTATAGTCTATTTACTTCAGCCAACCGGTGGTAGATCTTGTGTTCGGATTGTTCTCCCTTCGATAGTTTACACTAGTACATGAATGTATTGTTGCATTAAGCAATGGACAGAAGTCTGTAGCAATCTGGTTAGTCAGTGGAGACAGTATTGCCAGAGTTATAGTCTATTTACTTCAGCCAACCGGTGGTAGATCTTGTGTTCGGATTGTTCTCCCTTCGATAGTTTACACTAGTACATGAATGTATTGTTGCATTAAGCAATGGACAGAAGTCTGTAGCAATCTGGTTAGTCAGCGGAGACAGTATTGCCAGAGTTATAGTCTATTTACTTCAGCCAACCGGTGGTAGATCTTGTGTTCGGATTGTTCTCCCTTCGATAGTTTACACTAGTACATGAATGTATTGTTGCATTAAGCAATGGACAGAAGTCTGTAGCAATCTGGTTAGTCAGTGGAGACAGTATTGCCAGAGTTATAGTCTATTTACTTCAGCCAACCGGTGGTAGATCTTGTGTTCGGATTGTTCTCCCTTCGATAGTTTACACTAGTACATGAATGTATTGTAGCATTAAGCAATGGACAGAAGTCTGTAGCAATCTGGTTAGTCAGCGGAGACAGTATTGCCAGAGTTATAGCCTATTTACTTCAGCCAACCGGTGGTAGATCTTGTGTTCGGATTGTTCTCCCTTCGATAGTTTACACTAGTACATGAATGTATTGTTGCATTAAGCAATGGACAGAAGTCTGTAGCAATCTGGTTAGTCAGTGGAGACAGTATTGCCAGAGTTATAGTCTATTTACTTCAGCCAACCGGTGGTAGATCTTGTGTTCGGATTGTTCTCCCTTCGATAGTTTACACTAGTACATGAATGTATTGTTGCATTAAGCAATGGACAGAAGTCTGTAGCAATCTGGTTAGTCAGTGGAGACAGTATTGCCAGAGTTATAGTCTATTTACTTCAGCCAACCGGTGGTAGATCTTGTGTTCGGATTGTTCTCCCTTCGATAGTTTACACTAGTACATGAATGTATTGTTGCATTAAGCAATGGACAGAAGTCTGTAGCAATCTGGTTAGTCAGCGGAGACAGTATTGCCAGAGTTATAGCCTATTTACTTCAGCCAACCGGTGGTAGATCTTGTGTTCGGATTGCTCTCCCTTCGATAGTTTACCTGTATACTCTCTGTGGTAAAACAAACAGTAACTACTCACACTTTTTATTCGTTTGGTTATAGTTATTTCAAATCAATCTAAATGGATATTTTCATGATGAGTACGTCATCATATTAAAAATCCTATCTCCTTCATAACCAAACTAATGATAAAAATAATGTAATTATTTCGTGCAATAAACGTAATTTAATGAAAATTATCCGACTTTTCATAATAATACAAAATTTATTATTTGTCTTTAAAAAATGCTGAAGATGATGCATATGTAGTTAAAGGAAATTACATAGTCAAACTACCAAAAACTAAACTAAAGGAACGGGATGGTTATTAATAAAGTTAATTAAAGTTGATAAATATATTGGAAAAATCAAATGTAATGTTGTAATCGTCCAAACATTTTAAACAAAAATAAAAACAGTTAAAAATATGTTAATGTGCTGGAATCATATTTTAACAAAAATTAAGAAATAATTTTACTAAAATTATCGAAAATAACACGAAATCAAATTTATAATTGTTGTATCGTTTAATTATTTAAAATACTGTTAAAAATCTATTTATATTCTCATTTAATAAAAATAAAACCAACATAACAGTTATAAGTAATTAATTATTTATTAATTGTGTTATCAAAGTTAAGTTCCATGTTTAGGTAATTTTTATCTAGATTTTTGCGGGAACGAAGGGTTATGAATTCTTAAAAATATTGTAACTACATGATTTTCTTAAAATAAAATTTAAAAATAATTGGTTAGTCTTTAAACATAAATTACATGTTAAAAACCATACTATGTAGTACTATAACATAAAGCGATGCCGATATCAAATGTTCTTACTTCTCTTGCATATTCCACAAGTGTGACACACATAGCATCAATATTCTCAGGGCTCTCTCCCCGGGTGTTCTGACAATATAGTCTTTTGTCAGCTGAATAGGAATGAAACTGAAACATGTAGGATTTACATATGTAAGGGTGGTGAATCTATCAAGTTTTACATAAGTAAGGGTAGTACGGGTGACAGCTGGATATGAGACTCTGTACATGGATGTATTTAGCTTGACGTGTACCTACCGCAACACGTAATTAGCAACTACAATACTAATTTACACAAGTAACCGTAATGATAATATTGTACGGTGTAACTACAAACTATCAGTAGGTTGAATCTAATTTCATTCCTGCTGAAGTTAAAATATCACAATATGTCAAAATATATTTCCGGCATGTTATAAAATTTATGTTTTCTATTGGCAGTTGCTACAAAAGGTAAGTAAAACAACAATTCACATACCTCATTATTTCTTCAACGTGTCGTTTTCTTTCTTCAACTTGTATGCCAAATATTGGCTACAATCAGATTATTGTGACTTCTCTCTTATTGGCATATCGATGGCAACCATTGGGCCGTGTTGGTATTAAGAGGACTGATTATTGATAAAATCGCATACAATCTCCAAAACACTTTGTTCCGTGTTCCACATAATTAGTAGCTTTATTATGCTTTATTTTGTGCTTTTTTAGTTTGGTTTTATTTTTTAGCATGATTAGTATTTATTAAATACTTAGAATAATATCTTTGACTTAGCCTATTGTATTGCAATGTACTGAATGGCCAAATAAATCTTTGAATCTTTGAAGCTTAATATAATTGTAATAATATGTCGCAAAACCTTGTATAGAGGTAAAATATAACTAGTTTTATAGTTTCATTGCTGTCTGTTTGTGGTTTTGAACATAAATAGTCATTTTGTTTTGGTATATCAATAAAAGTCGCAGAGACTGTGTGAAACCAACAGCAATTTACGGCGGGAAACGTGCAGTAAACAGAGACAACAGACAAGAGAACAACACAACATAGCACCATATGTTAGTGGGCTTGTATTTGACGTGAGTGTAATTAAACTGATATTGTCCACTTGCAACAGTGACTTACCCTTTATGTCTAGCTAGTTAAAAAAAAATCACTATAATTAATTAAATGTGAGTCAGCACGCGTGTTGTCACGCACAAATTTGTATGTATATTTTACAAAAATATCGGTTTCATAAAGCCTTGCAAATCAAATTAGGCTATTAAAAAATGATTATGATGAAGTTAAAACATACACTTTGAGTATTTTTTAAGAATCATCCGAAACACTTTTTAAACCGTCCAAATAAAGTACCAAAACCTATTTATTAATGTTGATACATCTATGTATATTAATAGCTTGTTTAGATATTAATTCAGGCACACATTTAAATTTGCTTCTAAGTAGACATTTGTTTGTTTTTAACAGTTTTTTACTTCAAATGTGTTTCATTTTTCCACTAAGCTACTATAAACATAAATTATATAATGTAAAATATAATTCATAACACATAACACTTTTTTCATAGTAGATTTAATATATTTCTTTTATAAAACGTAATACTAATTAATGTTAAACGTAAATATATTCTGGCGTTCAATAATTTTTCAATGAATGGTAGTGCCAGTAACTAGACATTAAATATCGAGTCCACAGCTGCACGTTGTACAGACTCGGTTAACCTAGCTCCCTACTGAAGTCGAACTTTACTTGACCCATCTGCTCACTGGCGGCGGAAATTAACAAACTTGGATGTATCACTTGAACCACACCCCTTCACTTGTTGTTTGAATTGATCAAGGATCTTTAAGGGTCTAACAATTTACGTACTTATGGACAAAATCACCAGAGACTGGTTGATGTCAACCAACTTGGAAAGTATGGAAAGTATTAAGTTATAAGGAATTAATTGTTCCCAGAGCTTTCTACGAGGAAGTAAACGTCTTTCTACTGTCTTCTTAAATATTGTAAAGAGTTTAAAGGAATTAATTGTTCCCAGAGCTTTGTACGAGGAAGTAAACGTCTTTCTACTGTCTTCCGTAAATATTGTAATGAGTTTAAAGGAATTAATTGTTCCCAGAGCTTTGTACGAGGAAGTAAGCGTCTTTCTACTGTCTTCCGTAAATATTGTAATGAGTTTAAAGGAATTAATTGTTCCCAGAGCTGAATGAACGAGTAAGTAATTGTCTTTCCACTGACCTCTATAAGTAATGAGTTACAAGGAAGTAATTGTTTCCAGAGTGAATGAACGAGTAAGTAACTGTCTTTCCACTGGTTTATATACATAATGTAATGAGTTACAAGGAAGTAATTGTTTCCTAAGAGAATGAACGAGTAAGTAACTGTCTTTCCACTTATTTCTATAAGTAATGTAATGAGTTACAAGGAAGTAATTGTTCCCAGAGCTGAATGAACGAGTAAGTAACTGTCTTTCCACTGATTTATATACGTAATGTAATGAGGTACAAGGAAGTAATTGTTTCCAGAGTGAATGAAAGAGTAAGTAACTGTCTTTCCACTGATTTCTATAAGTAATGTAATGAGTTACAAGGAAGTAATTGTTCCCAGAGCTGAATGAACGAGTAAGTAACTGTCTTTCCACTGACCTCTATAAGTAATGAGTTACAAGGAAGTAATTGTTCCCAGAGCGTTGTACGAGGAAGTAAGCGTATTTCTACTGTCTTCAGTAAATATTGTAAAGAGTTTAAAGGAAGTAGTCATTTCCAGAGAGAATGAACGAGTAAGTAACTGTCTTTCCACTGATTGATATACGTAATGTAATGAGTTACAAGGAAGTAATTGTTTCCAGAGTGAATGAACGAGTAAGTAACTGTCTTTCCACTGATTTATAAACGTAATGTAATTAGTTACAAGGAATTAATTGTTTCCAGAGTGAATGAACGAGTAAGTAACTGTCTTTCCACTGATTTATATACGTAATGTAACGAGTTATAAGGAAGTAATTGTTTTCAGGGTGAATGAACGAGTAAGTAACTGTCTTTCCACTGATTTCTATAAGTAATGTAATGAGTTACAAAGAAGTAATTGTTCCCAGAGCTGAATGAACGAGTAAGTAACTGTCTTTCCACTGACCTCTATAAGTAATGAGTTACAAGGAATTAATTGTTCCCAGAGCGTTGTACGAGGAAGTAAGCGTCTTTCTACTGTCTTCAGTAAATATTGTAAAGAGTTTAAAGGAAGTAGTCGTTTCCAGAGTGAATGAACGAGTAAGTAACTGTCTTTCCACTGATTTCTATAAGTAATGTAATGAGTTACAAGGAAGTAATTGTTTCCAGAGCTGAAGGAACGAGTAAGTAACTGTCTTTCCACTGATTTCTATAAGTAATGTAATGAGTGGCAAGGAAGTAATTGTTTCCAGAGTGAATGAACGAGTAAGTAACTGTCTTTCCACTGATTTCTATAAGTAATGTAATGAGTTACAAGGAAGTAATTGTTCCCAGAGCTGAATGAACGAGTAAGTAACTGTCTTTCCACTAATTTATATACGTAATGTAATGAGTTACAAGGAAGTAATTGTTTCCAGAGTGAATGAACGAGTAAGTAACTGTCTTTCCACTGATTTCTATAAGTAATGTAATGAGTTACAAGGAAGTAATTGTTTCCAGAGTGAATGAACGAGTAAGTAACTGTCTTTCCACTGATTTCTATAAGTAATGTAATGAGTTACAAGGAAGTAATTGTTCCCAGAGCTGAATGAACGAGTAAGTAACTGTCTTTCCACTGACCTCTATAAGTAATGAGTTACAAGGAAGTAATTGTTCCCAGAGCTGAATGAACGAGTAAGTAACTGTCTTTCCACTGATTTCTATAAGTAATGTAATGAGTTACAAGGAAGTAATTGTTTCCAGAGCTGAAGGAACGAGTAAGTAACTGTCTTTCCACTGATTTCTATAAGTAATGTAATGAGTTACAAGGAAGTAATTGTTTCCAGAGCTGAAGGAACGAGTAAGTAACTGTCTTTCCACTAATTTATATACGTAATGTAATGAGTTACAAGGAAGTAATTGTTTCCAGAGTGAATGAACGAGTAAGTAACTGTCTTTCCACTGATTTCTATAAGTAATGTAATGAGTTACAAGGAAGTAATTGTTTCCAGAGTGAATGAACGAGTAAGTAACTGTCTTTCCACTGATTTCTATAAGTAATGTAATGAGTTACAAGGAAGTAATTGTTCCCAGAGCTGAATGAACGAGTAAGTAAATGTCTTTCCACTGACCTCTATAAGTAATGAGTTACAAGGAAGTAATTGTTCCCAGAGCTGAATGAACGAGTAAGTAACTGTCTTTCCACTGACCTCAATACAACATAGAATACACATAATCATTGGATATTCTATAAATTAATTAGTTGCCCACAATCATCGTATAAAGTTGTGATATACTCTTTACATTTTTGTAAAGTAGACACTATTCCTTTGCCACTAGATAAATAAAAAGTGCTGAACACTATAAGTAAACAAACATACTTAAAATAAGGGTCTTAAGCATTAGTTGTTACAATTAAATATACACAAACAGTGGTATTGACCCACCCGCCCGCCCATACACTTACAGTGGTATTGACATTTAACAGACCGACGATTATTTGACTCGAGAATATTAACTTATGAACAATACTTTATGTAAAAATATTAATTTTATTTTTTCAACAAACCTCTTACTGTACAAGAAGGTGTAATGTTACAGCAATAAATATTGAGAGCCTTATACATCACTTTATTTGTAAAAAACAAGTATTATAACGAATTACGTATCTTAAATATTTTAATTCGCTTTAAAACGTTCACCTACATTTAACGTGAATTTTAGAAACCTTTAATTCAAATAAAATTTAAGAATTTAAAGAAACCATGCATGTAAATGTACAAACGTTTAAATAATTATACTTGCAAACAACCTTGCAGAACCGTACACGTACAGAATATCCCATTATATTTTATTTTAATTTAAATATTTATCTTTCGTTAGTTCTTTAGGTAATGTGTTTAACAATTGGAACTATTTGTTTAGTACATATAAAAAATAAAGCAAATATAAATTTCTCAATGGTATTATTGCTGATTACATTGATAGTTACGATATTAAAGTAAATATTCAAGTTGAGCATATGTACTAGTAAATTTAAAAAGGCCATTTTAATTTTTTAATTCTAATTTAAACCTTCAGCAATTGCAAGACACAGTTTAAAAATAAAATTTCTGTAATAATTCACACTATTTTTACTGTATCCAATTATTCATATAAAAATACCATTTGTTTCACTATATTTTTTAAACATTTAAAGGTAAAAAAAAATTAATAAAAAATGCTAACCAATAATTAAGAATAGTAAATCATTTTAAACATTTATTTGAACTAGTTTATACTAAAGAGACAGAAATAATGTATATCGTCTTTCCTGTAGGTTTAAGTGTGTAAGTAAGCTTACAAATAATTTTCCGAACATAATATGCTATGTTTCTAAAAACATTTCACTGAATGTAAATAATTCTGAATATAAAAAATGTAACTACGTAAGAAAACATAAATAAACTTACTGGTAAGTAAACTGCATTAGATATTGTAGAAAACAATTAAAATATGTAGCTGAAATATTTGATGCTGGTTTCTTGGAATGCTTTAAATATAAACTGGTCACGTATGTCATTTTTACTACATAACCACAACGTTGACAGTAGTTGTACGTAGTATGCATAACTCCACGACTAGGTAAATATTAGATGTCGACAAATTAAAAAAAAAATACACTTATTAATCATCTGTTTACCTGTATTTATTAGCTTGTTAAAAATAAACAGATTTAGTAAATTATTAAATTCATATTTTCTTATGCATCCTAAAGCTTTAAAATAACAAAAAATCATCGAACGACCTATTACTTTTCCTTAAAAATAACTTATTATTCCTAAAAACTATGGCTAAGGTTAGAGAAACTTACTTAAATATAGTAGAGTTATACATAAATGTTCATGCATTTAGTTGCATACTTTTAATATCAATAGAATATTTATCCAAAATTAAGTAATTCAACCCAGATCGCTTACAGTATCAGGTGAAGGGAAAATAGGTGGAAGGCGTTTTTCTAAGGTTACAAATAGTGACCACAAGGAAACAAATCAAAATTTGAAAATTGTGAATATATATTGAGCTTATTTATTTAACACTACTTAAATGTTTACAATATTGTCAATGTTTAATTGCTGTTTAATTAATGATAGTAAATTAGACCTCATGCCTGAGAAATATCTTCACTGATCCCTCCACCTGTTACAACACTCATCTGATCTAAACACAGTAACGCACTCCACTTAGTTACAGAGGCTCCACTCGGACAACCTCATGCCACCGAAATGTCACCACTTAACCCTCCACCTGTTACAACACTCATCTGATCTAAACACAGTAACGCACTCCACTTAGTTACAGAGGCTCCACTCGGACAACCTCATGCCACCGAAATGTCACCACTTAACCCTCCACCTGTTACAACACTCATCTGATCTAAACACAGTAAGGCACTCCACTTAGCTACAGAGGCTCCACTCGAACAACCTCATGCCACCGAAATGTCACCACTTAACCCTCCACCTCTTACAACACTCATCTGATCTAAACACAGTAAGGCACTCCACTTAGTTACAGAGGCTCCACTCGGACAACCTCATGCCCCCGAAATGTCACCACTTAACCCTCCACCTGTTACAACACTCATCTGATCTAAACACAGTAAGGCACTCCACTTAGTTACAGAGGCTCCACTCGAACAATAGTGTTCACGTTTTTCATATCTACACTAGAAAGTCATGGACAAAACAATATTATTTCATATTAATAAATAGGGTTAAAAGGTCGTATATAACTTTACAGAGATCGTGATGAAAGGTTAATCATGTTATTTTTTTACAAATAAGATATGTGATATATATTACACCTCAACAACATGTTACCTGGACTTATATAGTAGACTCTGATGATGATTATCATTCACAATGTCAATATTGAAACTTTAACAGATCGAACATCCATCATGGTATTACCTAACCAAGTAGCTGAATAGAGGTAGCAGCGCATATTACTTAACGATCCAAGTCAACACGTCTCAACTGTACCGGGTGTTCAAAAAGTCTGGAAACCCCTTAATATTTTTTATATTAATAAACACAGAACAATGACACTCTAGGATTACATTTTTACTGTAGTTACTGACTTTTTTGGCTATTTTAACTGTCCTTTTTCACTTGGAGGGGCGTCCTGTGGAGGAAGTCTGAAAAATCTTAAATGTAAGCATAGGTCGAGTTATTTTAAGGTCATTGTTAGAGAAACACATTGCCGCAACCTGAACGGAAAAAGGACTATTCGTTTGGAAATAGCAGCCTCTCAAAGTTTGTCTGATTTTAATTACAAATGCCATTGGTAACGGTTGAAAGTTTGGGTTTTCCCACTGACCTTTGTGGTTTGCCCCATCTTATGTCTTGTAAATTATCTCTCGTACAGGTTAAGCTATGCACCTTGACTGGTTCATTAGTTGAAAACATTACATCAGTTTGTGATATTCATTTTTAGTAAGATTTACATTAGATTACAATGTCACTCAGTGAGACAGAGCGAATTACCATTCTGATGATGAGAGGTTATGGGGATAGAACTCGTTCATATGAGGAGGTAAGCCACTTGTTTAATAATACTTACCCCAATATACCACCTATTCAAAAATCAACAGTGTTGAAGACCGTACAGTGCTTTAGAGACAGTGGTTCTGTAAAAGATCGACCAAGAACTGGACGGCCAAAATCAGCAACCAATGAAGAAATGGCCCTTGAAACACTTCAGCGTTTTGTGGAAAATCGGCACACCTCTATTAGAAAATCAGCGCAGTATGTAGGTGTTAGTACAGGTTCTATCCATAAAATACTTCATGAAAATAAATTTCATCCATTTAAGGTAAAACTTCACCAAGAACTGAATGAAGATGACCCAGACCGGAGGCTGCAATACTGCGAAATCATGATGAACAAATGTATTCTCGATGGAAACTTTCCAAAACTTGTCCTGTTTTCTGATGAGGCAAGTTTCTGTCTGAATGGTTCTGTGAATAGACATAACTCACATTACTGGTCTCTAGAAATCCCTCGGTGGATGGAAGAATCACACACACAAAACCCACAAAAAGTAAATGTTTGGTCAGGATTGGTTGGTACTCGTGTTGTGGGTCCATATTTCATAGAAGGGAACTTAAATGCCACCACATACCTAGAATTACTGCAAACTAGAGTATTACCACATTTAAGGGAATTACTGGGCCCTCAGTTTGAGAATATCTGGTTCCAGCAAGATGGGGCCCCTGCTCATTTTGGGTTGCGTGTCCGAGAACTGTTAGGTGACATTTTTTAAGGACAGATGGATAGGTAGAAGGGGAACAATTGAGTGGCCACCAAGATCCCCTGACCTTTCTCCCTTAGATTTTTTTTTTTTTTTTTTTTTTTTTGGCGTTCTGAAGGGTAAAGTTTACAAGACTAAGCCAGCCAACATTGAAGCCCTAAAGGAACGGATATTAGAAGAGGCACACAATGGTATTACGGAAGAAATGGTTGATCATGTCATGATTGGGTATTACCAGCGCATGGCATATTGCCAAGCTACACAAGGACACCACTTCGAGCACCTTCTGTAATACATTCCAAGATTTGTTTCTTTTTTTTTTTGTAATTATTATCTTACAAAGTAAATAATTTAAACATAAACAACTGGCTACTGTCAGTTTAATTTTATTAATAATGATAATTGTCCCCAATGACCCCAATTATACCTGTACACTTTTAACATTTTAAAACGGTAATTACTGACATTTCCTATCCCTCCACACTCTACCTGCGAAAATGCTAAAACCCTAACATAACCAACACGGTTGAGTATTCACTTCTACCTCTTAGTCTCCGTAACGTAAAGTTAACAAACTTTGAGAGGCTGCTATTTCCAAACGAATAGTCCTTTTTCAGTTCAGGTTGCGGCAATGTGATTCTCTAACAATGACCTTTAAAATGGGATATAACTCGACCTATGCTTACATTTAAGATTTTTCAGACTTCCTCCACAGGACGCCCCTCCAAAGTGAAAAAGGACAGTTAAAATAGCCAAAAAAGTCAGTAACTACAGTAAAAATGTAATCCTAGAGTTTCATTTTTCTGTGTTTATTAATATAAAAAATATTAAGGGGTTTCCAGACTTTTTGAACACCCTGTATATAAAAAGTCTGTCAAAAACTATTTCAAATATTGTATGGTAGATTGAACAACTTGAAACTGTTATTACTTTTGTTTTATTATTTGAGTTACTATATACCCTATATATTACAGAACTAATATATATATATATATATATATATATATATATATATCATACAAATAACTTATATGACTTATAATACATGATACATAATATATAATACGCTACATTACTTATAATAATTGTGCGTAATTTATAGTCTATAAATATATATTTATTTATTTTTATGCAAATATAATACTTTATGTTCATATACAATAATTCATATTCATTTAATAGTTATGAAAATGTAAGTAATTTTATGTAGATGGTTTCCTTTTTATTAATTTAAGTAAAGCAGAATAGCTCTGGATAAAAATCATTCATAAGAAAGGAATTTAATCTCAGATAAACGTAAAAGTGTTTCTAATTACGAGTAGATTTGCAGGAACATGTTAATGATTTCTTAATTACTCTTTTTCATGTATTCCAGCAAAAAAGTAAGATTAATAAAAAGTCGGCATAATCTTTGGCTACTACAATGAATTTATAATACAGGTACTGAGCTGTCATTTTGGTCACTAGAGTATAGTGAATTGTGGGATTGATCATCAGTTATTACGTACAGTGGTATTGACACACACGACCACACACTTTCAGTGATATTGGCCCACTTACGTTCAGTTATATTGGCGTACAGTGGTACAATGTGCGTACCACTAAGACGTACATTGTAGTACAATGTACACTTTAGTGGTCTTGTACTAGTCTTAGTGGTGGTACACTTTAGTACAATGTACGTACCACTAAGACTAAAATATAAATGAACGTTGTGGCATCCCTTTATCTCATTTAGGCTGCGCTATCGTTTCATTAATACCCTAAATATTTTTATAAGGGCAGGAAGTTACACACTCCAGACATTTTTATAATAGTTCAGAACATCTGAGAGTATCAAGAGAATGCCATTCCATACAAATTAAAAATATATATATTTTTGGCACTAGAGGTGGTTCCGCACCTAGTTTTTGACGTATCGACATTTGTACAAAGTTCAACACACCCGCTTTTCGATAACTGTACATTTCAATTCACATTATTCAGTTTTGATACTTAAATAATTTAAACTGTTTTGTTTCAGCATGTAAGTAGAATTGTACCTGTACATCTAATAGATAGCCATCTGTTGTACTCAACTAATTACGACCAGCTAAACTGTCAAGAGTAAACGTACAGTGGTATTGACTTACCCACCCACCCATACACATGCAGTGGTATAGACCTACCTACCCACCCATACACATGCATTGGTATTGAACCCCCCCCCACCCATACAGATATAGTGGTATTGACTTTCCCACCCACCCATACACATACAGTGGTATTGACCCACCCACCCACTCATCCATACACATATAGTGGTATTGACCCACCCACCCACCCATACAGATATAGTGGTATTGACTTTCCCACCCACCCATACACATACAGTGGTATTGACCCACCCACCCACTCATCCATATACATATAGTGGTATTGACTTTCCCACCCACCCATACACATACAGTGGTATCGACCCACCCACCCACTCATCCATACAGATATAGTGGTATTGACTTTCCCACCCACCCATACACATACAGTGGTATTGACCCACCCACCCACTCATCCATACACATATAGTGGTATTGACTTTCCCACCCACCCATACACATACAGTGGTATTGACCCACCCACCCACTCATCCATACACATACAGTGGACTGAACTTACCCACACTACAAACTGTACGAATAGCATGCTTTTGTAATGCTATTAAAGGATTTATAATCTCATTAAAAGTATTAGCTCAGTGCACAAACCAGTAGGCCCCTACCTCAAGGTGGACTCAAACCAGGATAAGTACAAAGTACGTAAATCAAGAGGATACAATTATTATACAAGAGATGTAAGTTCTACCTGATTAAAGTAAACCCTCTCGAATTGTAAAAAAATGGAGATGGAAGCATGATGAGGAGAATGTAGAGGTAGAAGTGGAGAAAGCTAGAGTTATAACGGGAGAGTGCTAGATATAGAAGTGCTAGCTAGAGTGTTAAGGGTATTTTCTGACTGGGTCTTCCTTTTGACCTCAGGTTTGCACTCTTGTGTTGTTTTACAAACAAAGACCTTTAAAATGAGGAATAACTTGAGATAGTCTTACATTAAAAATGTTTAAGTCTTTTTTTATACGGCTAAACTAGTAAATTGAAGTGTAGACTTGCATTACCACACACACACACACACACACACGCACGCACACGCACACGCACACGCACACGCACACGCACACGCGCACGCGCACGCACACGCACACGCGCACGCGCGCGCGCGCGCGCGCGCACACACACACACACACACACACACACACACACACACACACACACACACACACACACACACACACACACACAAACAAACAAACAAACAAACACAAAACATTAACCACAATTTATCCACTACACTAACCACCTCTTTAATAATTCTATAAATTATAAAAGAATGGTGTAATAGTAATGAGCGTGTACATTTAAATCCCTTTAACCCCTTTAAACGACTGATAACCATCGATAAGATAACCTAGTGACGAGCTTTCCGCATTCCAATCAAGGCCGCGGCCTTCCCCCTCCCCGACCTCAATTCCCTAACTGATATTTCGTAGAAATATGAAGTATCTTGTGTACACACACGCGCACGCGCATACGCACCTGGACTACACATTCTAGTACAGTGGTACTGACCCACCCATACACGTACAGTGGCATTCTGATAGGTAATAATTAACAAGCACAAATATATAAATGATTATAAAATTGATGTAATTACAAAGAACAAGTGCTCTGTCGATTTTCACCTGATTTTTTTATTATTATATGCATAGCTAAGAAACAAAAATGTGATCTTTTTTGAGGGAAATCTGGACAAAATTATGAAAATGAGGAAATCAAAAAAATATTTTTCCTAAAATATAGCGATGTAAGTACTCAAATTATGCGGAGTTTTGTTGTGATTACGAATTTGAAAAGGTATTTGAGATCGAACCATTATTGAGTGCTTCGACACGAAAATGAGCCGATTTCAGTAAGGCTATACTCTGTTAGGATAGGAGTAGGTAAGGTGTTAGGTTTGGTCTGGTTAGGTTCTGTTAGGTTATGTTTGGTTAATTTAGGTTTGTGGGCTGTTATGTTTGTTTGGGTAAGGTTAAGTTAGGTAAATCAGTGACCTTTGAAGGGTTTTAATCAACTATGCTACAAACCAATTAATAATAACTAATTCAACATAACCCAACCAAACCTAACATAACCTAACCAAATGTAACATAACCTAAACAAGCCTAACATAACCTAACCTATCAATACCCAACCTAGCCTTATCATAACACAACGTAACTATACTGAAATCGGCACACTTCTAGCGTTAACGTGTTTAGTAATGATTCGATTGTAATACCCTTGTGATATTCATGATCAGGGGAAATTTCCGCATAATTCGAGTACCCACATCAATATATTTACGAAAAAAATATATTTTTTCCGTTTTTCCTCGGTGTCGTTATATTCCCGACTTTTCCACTGAAAAACTATCATATTCTTATTTTATAGTTATGTATCTACTACGACAAAAATTGTCACCCAATGATCGACAAGGCCCCTGTTCTATGTAGTTACCAAAATTTAATTATATATCTTGATTTGAAAATAGTTGTAATATGTATTTGTGCAAGTTTGTATTTAATAAGATTCATAAGTTAACTTTATGAATTCTTCATGCAATACTATTGAATAATTTTTCATTGATTCTCTAGGATATTTTTCAATTATATAAACACTCCTCTGACAAAACTACTATTTACAAAAAAATTCCTAGAGATTATTTTTTAAGTTATAAGCGAGTAAAATATTATCACTTGACTGTATCACAATTGTTTTTGTCTTCAAATTTATCTCAGCGCTAACAAAATAAAATGCTCTGGTGGATTTTAAAATATTCTCAACGTTGTATTTATTAACTAAAAAAGATAACGAAGGGAGTAAAAGTCATCTTTATATGTCTTAGACTTTCAAGAGTGTCATGGCCAAACATAAAACTTCAAACTACGGTATTTTTCTTACTAAAGAATTTCATTAATTTGTATTTGAGAGCTGCAGCTTTTACCAGCTTTTGAGAGCTGCAGGGTAGGTTCAGGTTTTATCAAAAAAATACGTAGTTAATTTGTTTTCTATTAATGAAACTACGACTAGAGATAGTACAGACAATGTGCGTTATAACATTTACCCACTTGCTTTAGTCCTAGTATCTAGTAATTGGAGGTTGATGATATAAAATGTCTATTAAAGCCCCAACTAGGTGAGTTGCTCACGTTTATTTTAAGCACGGGAAATGGAAAGGAGAGGCAAATCTCTGTAGTACCTTCATATCTCAAACAACTACTAAAACCCTTATGACAAGGAGACATTTTGAAAATATAAAAATAAACACGATTATTTAACCAGGTCTATCCTAAAGCGGTAGTACGTAGTTTTCATTCGTACAGCAGGCGATGAATGCAATTCTTGGACGTTTAGTTGCAGAGCGATAGTTTTGAAATGGACTCCCCTTGCGGTATATGAGGTGGAAGAACAAGATACGAGTTAGCCAGACTAATGAAGAAAGATGGACATAAAAAGGCTAATAACAGATTTTGTAAATAGCGTTCCTTTTAGCCAAACATGATTTCTGTTTGATAACTAACTAGCTGGGGGATCGAGCAAACTAATGGATAAATATTGGACCAACATTTGAAACTGATATTATTTAGTAGCAATTCTATATGGAGATGTATTTATAGTAGTTAAGGAGAAGTAATTTTCATTGCCTAAAAGTGATCTACTTTATTTGGGGAAAGGGGCAGATATTTGTATAAAGAAGGACTGACTGTATGTAGGCGAGCGCTATAACAGTGAGTGTGTTTGGGTTTCTATATTTTAATTATTGTTACTTTTTTAGTGTGATCATGTTTGAGCTGTTTTGTATAGCCTTCCCAGCCTATGGTGTAAGAGGCACAATAGCCCCCCTGCATCATAATGTTTGTTTTAGTAAAAATTAGGTGTCTCTTGATACTGGGCAGTTGTTGATGTTTTGTGTGTGTTTTTTTTTTTTTTTTTAGTATATTTGAGTCCTATGGTGAATGCCTTTTTTAGTTATGTTCCAATAACAAACCCCAAGAATATATTAAATCATAGACATAACGCCTCTCAGCCTAACTCCTAACAACTAATGGACAGTGGTTGGTTGCTCACGATGGTTGATCAACCAGTTGGCCCCCATCTGACTACTGCAAAGATACCCTCAAAAGGGGGACTGGCCTTATCCATTTTTTTCACTATAGTACAGATAAGCTAACTTTAAGTCTAAACTATCCTAAAGTCTCTGTAATAATTTCAATCAAATTCCTTTTTAGTTATAAAAAAACTTGCTGCTCTACAAATTAGCAAGTAGAATCCAGAGCTCTGGCATGGTAGTTTCATTTAATGACCAAATTAACTTTTAAAAATAACTATTTCATCTAGAATCTATTCTGAATTCAATTATAGTTATTTATCTAATATGCCAACGCAACTAAATTTGAAGACATGTGAATCAGTAATTACTGGGGGAAAATGGACATTACTGCTTCCGAAGTAAATACTCTATCTGACAATTTTGTAAAATAGTAATTAGATTAGTTTTAAAGTAATAATTATGTACTTTCAGAACATCTTTACTTGTGTTTGAATGAATAAACAATTTTAAAAGTCTTAGCATCGTGAACATTATTGGGTTTAGTAAATTATAAGAGATACAAATTAAGTAAATGTAATCTTCAATTTCACGTTAAAGTTAAAAAGAGTCTTTTACTAGTGAATCGAACTTGAAGTATATATAATTGTATAACCTAGCAAAAACACTAACGACCTTACTTCAGTCTAAAGTTCACAGAGAAGTATAAATAATTGTATGACCTAGCAACAACACTAACGACCTTACTCTAGTCCAAAGTTCACAGAGTAGTATAAATAATTGTATAACATAGCAAAAATACTAACGACCTTACTTCAGTCCAAAGTTCACAGAGTAGTATAAATAATTGTATGACCTAGCAACAACACTAACGACCTTACTCTAGTCCAAAGTTCACAGAGTAGTATAAATAATTGTATAACATAGCAAAAATACTAACGACCTTACTTCAGTCCAAAGTTCACAGAGAAGTATAAATAATTGTATGACCTAGCAACAACACTAACGACCTTACTCCAGTCCAAAGTTCACAGAGTAGTATAAATAATTGTATAACCTAGCAAAAACACTAACGACCTTACTTCAATCCAAAGTTCACAGAGAAGTATAAATAATTGTATAAGCTAGCAAAAACACTAACGACCTTACTTCAATCCAAAGTTCACAGAGAAGTATAAATAATTGTATAACCTTGCAACAACACTAACGACCTTACTTCAATCCAAAGTTCACAGAGAAGTGTAAATAATTAATTGTATAACCTAGCAAAAACACTAACGACCTTACTTCAATCCAAAGTTCACGGAGAAGTATATATAATTGTATAACCTAGCAAAAACACTAACGACCTTACTTCAGTCCAAAGTTCACAGAGAAGTATAAATAATTATATAACCTAGCAACAACACTAACGACCTTACTCCAGTCCAAAGTTCACAGAGTAGTATAAATAACTGAATAACCTAGCAAAAACACTAACGACCTTACTTCAATCCAAAGTTCACAGAGTAGTATAAATCTTATTAATAATAAAACGTACAACACACTAAAGAATCTAATTTTAAAATCAAGCAATTTTATTGATGAAAAATAACGTCATCATGTAAACCATGAAATTATTTAAAATAAGCAAGAGACAGTGGCTGTGAAAGACGAAGCCTCATAATTCCTCGTCTGAGTTTTAGATATGGTACCACAGAACTTATCTGCTACCCTATCTCTCGTACTTATTGGATTCTCAGTACAGCTCTAACATTACTAATCTAATAATTGAAATATAATGGCATAATGATAAATATAACAGAGTAAAATAATTGTAATACTAATTTATTTTGGGTTTGTATTTTTTACTTTGTACTTCAGTTAAAAGAAAATTAACTTACAGCTGAGAAAACAAATAACCTACATAGTGAGTCTTAGTATTAGATGGCAACGTAATTGAAAAATGTTGCACTTTTGATATTGAGGGTAACATGTTTAAAGAATTGCTTGTTAGGAAAAGTTGTTAGCTAAACTAAACAATAAAAATATGGAAGATAGAAAATATACTTTGTCAAGCCCAATGCAACCTACTGAATATCTGGATTCCTCATATTGACCTTTAAAAGGTTCGTTTTTCTACAAATGTATTTCATTCTCGAGTATTTGTGCGTTTATTAAACATTAACAGTACAAATAAACGTCACACAGCACAAATATATTACAATATAAGCAAAAAATGCACAAATATATTACAACACAATTACAAAATGCACAAATATTACAGTGATCGATTTCGGTGAACCACGCTCACCTTCCTCAGACTAGAGGGATTCACAAAAATAATAGAAAATAGCGTTCAACAACTAAATTTATAGGCCTATTATCACGTGACCCCATTGGCTGGAATCATCAAAATGGTGGCTGATATGATATTAGTCGCTAATTCCTATTGGCTCTGGTATTGTAAAAAATTTTTGTTGTATGACGTTTACTTGTACTGTATATGTACCAACACGTATTATGCTTATTAAAAACTATTAAACATTAAAACATTATTTGGAATAGACCCAATGCCCGATAATTATTTTTTATTTTACAGTTATTTGTATTTGTTTTAATTATACTCGTCACGTGTTCAGTCTTAGATTTAGACATTTTAATTTGTAGTTCAAAAACTTCATTCATTTGTTTTACTAATTATTTGTTTTAGCCTTAGATATACATACAAATCTCTATAGGTACTCCGTTTGGTGTAATATTTACTTTCTTACTTCTCGCAGCCTGTTTTAGTGAAATAAGTAGAAATTTACAATTCTTCGAGAAAGCTCTACGTCTAATTATGTTAAACTTTGCATAATTATAACGTTTTACTGAAGAATATAAGCTCGTATTCATCAGAAAAACTTTCTTATTTTTTATTTCAATTATTAAAATATCATTTCACCCTGAATGATATTCTGGTCAGCCAAACACCTGATACTGTCTACAATGTTAGGTACTAATTACAGAGTAAACGTTAGTTAAAAATTGATCGATAGTATAGTCTAATAGTGTTTATAAAAATTTATTTTTCTATAGTATAATTAAATATTTTTTTTAGTTTTCGGAAACAAAGCAATTTGGTATGCTTTAAAATGTAAATGTTGACAATTTAATTCTTAGTGAAGATGTTGTATTAATATTAAAAATTTAGAGTATAATCAATGATTTATATAAATTTATATATATATGTTAATACTGACAATATTTATTAACTAAAACAAATATGTGGTTATAATTTCAATCACAAAATTTAAAAATATATTACTATAAAAATGATTGTTTTCTAACATTTTAACATTGCCTCCATTGTGACATTTTAGGAAAGGTGCAAGGGATTCAGGGATGAAGAAGCATGATGAATTATGTTCTCGATTCTCTTTCCATTCTGAGCACGCCTGACGGTTCTCCACTTCTTAGAAGTATTACGTCACTTATAACTCTGAGAGAATCCTAATCAAAAGAAAGAAATCCTTATAGAATCACATTCTTAACCAGAATATTTAACAAATATAGGCAACGTTATATTTTAATATTGATCCAGTGATTATCCATACTTATACAGTTCAGATGATAGAACTTCTCTGTATTATCATATCAAATCTACAGGTTCCTCTCAATATAGATACAAGAAAACCGAACAAGTTGGTCATAGTAAACAGTTTCACTGCCCTCATGCAAAATATTTTCATTTAAAGCAAAAGGTAGCACAAAAAATAAATTAAGCAGGTCTTATCCTTATAAAAGATATAATATTCAAAACAACCACAGAATGATAAGGAATTACTGAAGGGTTAGTTCCATTACATTACGTAATTCATACCTGGCATGTCCCTTCTCACATTTAAACTCCAACCCACTAATGACTTAAGGTAAGTTCCATTACATTACGTCATTCATACCTGGCATGTCCCTTCTCACATTTAAACTCCAACCCAACAATAACTGAAGGTAAGTGCCAAGGTTAAATAAAACTAAGATTATAAATATTTGAATCTATTTCAACTAGCAAAGATTTAAAGTATTTTCTGATACTTCTAATATATACGTATAATAAACTAATATTAAGATTATATTTCATCATTCATAAGTGGAATGGCCCTCCTTACAAGTAAACTCCAACCCACTAATGACTTAAGGTAAGTTCCAATATATTACGTAATTCATACCCGGAATGGCTCTCCTCACATTTAAACTTTAACCCACCAATGACTGAAGGTTAGTTCCATTATATTACGTCATTCATACCTGTCATGGCCCTCCTCACATTTAAACTTTAACCCACCAATGACTGAAGGTTAGTTCCATTATATTACGTCATTCGTACCTGGCATGGCCCTCCTCACATTTAAACTTCAACCCACCAATGACTGAAGGTTAGTTCCATTATATTACGTCATTCATACCTGGCATGGCCCTCCTCACATTTACACATTAACCCACCAATGACTGAAGGTTAGGTTCATTATATTGCGTCATTCATACCTGGCATGGCCCTCCTCACATGTAAACTTTAACCTACCAATGACTGAAGGTTAGTTCCATTATATTGCTTCATTCATACCTGGCATGGCCCTCTTCACATTTAAACTTTAACACACCAATGACTGAAGGTTAGTTTCATTATATTACGTCATTCTTACCTGACATGGCCCTCCTCACGTTTAAACTTTAACACACCAATGACTGAAGGTTAGTTTCATTATATTACGTCATTCGTACCTGGCACGGCCCTCCTCACATTTAAACACTAACCCACCAATGACTGAAAGTTAGTTCCATTATATTACGTCATTCATACCTGGCATGGCCCTCCTCAAATTTAAACTTTAACCCACCAAATACTGAAGGCTAGTTCCATTATATTGCGTCATTCGTACCTGGCACGGCTCTCCTCAAATTTAAACTTTAACCCACCAATGACTGAAGGTAAGTTCCATTACATTACGTCATTCATACCTGGCATGTCCCTTCTCACATTTAAACTCCAACCCAACAATAACTGAAGGTAAGTGCCAAGGTTAAATAAAACTAAGATTATAAATATTTGAATCTATTTCAGCTAGCAAAGATTTAAAGTATTTTCTGATACTTTTAATATATACGTATTATAAACTAATATTACCATTATATTTCATCATTCATAAGTGGAATGGCCCTCCTTACAAATAAACTCCAACCCACTAATGACTTAAGGTAAGTTCCAATATATTACGTAATTCATACCCGGAATGGCTCTACTCACATTTAAACTTTAACCCACCAATGACTGAAGGTTAGTTCCATTATATTACGTCATTCATACCTGTCATGGCCCTCCTCACATTTAAACTTCAACCCACCAATGACTGAAGGTTAGTTCCATTATATTACGTCATTCATACCTGGCATGGCCCTCCTCACATTTAAACTTTAACCCACCAATGACTGAAGGTTAGTTCCATTATATTACGTCATTCGTACCTGGCACGGCCCTCCTCACATTTAAACTTCAACCCACCAATGACTGAAGGTTAGTTCCATTATATTACGTCATTCATACCTGGCATGGCCCTCCTCACATTTACACTTTAACCCACCAATGACTGAAGGTTAGTTTCATTATATTGCTTCATTCATACCTGGCTTGGCCCTCCTCACATTTAAACTTTAACCCAACAATGACTGAAGGTTAGTTCCATTATATTACGTCATTCATACCTGGCATGGCCCTCCTCACATTTACACTTTAACCCAACAATGACTGAAGGTTAGTTTCATTATATTGCTTCATTCATACCTGGCATGGCCCTCCTCACATTTAAACTTTAACCCAACAATGACTGAAGGTTAGTTTCATTATATTGCTTCATTTATACCTGGCATAGCCCTCCTCACATTTAAACTTTAACCCAACAATGACTGAAGGTTAGTTTCATTATATTACGTCATTCATACCCGGCACGGCTCTCCTCAAATTTAAACTTTAACCCACTAATGACTGAAGGTTAGTTTTATTATATTACGTCATTCTTACCTGGCATGGCCCTCATCACATTTAAACTTTAACCCACCAATGACTGAAGGTTAGTTCCATTATATTACGTCATTCTTACCTGGCATGGCCCTCATCACATTTAAACTTTAACCCACCAATGACTGAAGGTTAGTTCCATTATATTACGTCATTCATACCTGGCATGGCCCTCCTCACGTTTAAACTTCAACCCACCAATGACTGAAGGTTAGTTCCATTATATTACATCATTCATACCTGTCATGGCCCTCCTCACATTTAAACTTTAACCCAACAATGACTGAAGGTTAATTCCATTATATTACGTCATTCGTACCTGTCATGGCCCTCCTCACATTTAAACTTCAACCCACCAATGACAGAAGGTTAGTTCCATTATATTACGTCATTCATACCTGGCATGGCCCTCCTCACATTTAAACTCCAACCCAACAATAACTGAAGGTAAGTGCCAAGGGTAAATAAAACTAAGATTATAAATATTTGAATCTATTTCAGCTAGCAAAGATTTAAAGTATTTTCTGATACTTTTAATATATACGTATTATAAACTAATATTACCATTATATTTCATCATTCATAAGTGGAATGGCCCTCCTTACAAGTAAACTCCAACCCACTGATGACTTAAGGTTAGTTCCATTATATTACGTCATTCGTACCTGGCACGGCCCTCCTCACATTTAAACTTCAACCCACCAATGACTGAAGGTTAGTTCCATTATATTACGTCATTCATACCTGGCATGGCCCTCCTCACATTTACACTTTAACCCAACAATGACTGAAGGTTAGTTTCATTATATTGCTTCATTCATACCTGGCATGGCCCTCCTCACATTTAAACTTTAACCCAACAATGACTGAAGGTTAGTTCCATTATATTACGTCATTCATACCTGGCATGGCCCTCCTCACATTTACACTTTAACCCAACAATGACTGAAGGTTAGTTTCATTATATTGCTTCATTCATACCTGGCATGGCCCTCCTCACATTTAAACTTTAACCCAACAATGACTGAAGGTTAGTTCCATTATATTACGTCATTCATACCTGGCATGGCCCTCCTCACATTTACACTTTAACCCACCAATGACTGAAGGTTAGTTTCATTATATTGCTTCATTCATACCTGTCATGGCCCTCCTCACATTTAAACTTTAACCCAACAATGACTGAAGGTTAGTTCCATTATATTACGTCATTCATACCTGGCATGGCCCTCCTCACATTTACACTTTAACCCAACAATGACTGAAGGTTAGTTTCATTATATTGCTTCATTCATACCTGGCATGGCCCTCCTCACATTTACACTTTAACCCAACATTGACTGAAGGTTAGTATTATTATATTGCTTCATTCATACCTGGCATGGCCCTCCTCACATATAAACTTTAACCCAACAATGACTGAAGGTTAGTTCCATTATATTACGTCATTCATACCTGGCATGGCCCTCCTCACATTAACACTTTAACCCAACAATGACTGAAGGTTAGTTCCATTATATTACGTCATTCCTACCTGGCACGGCCCTCCTCACATTTAAACTTTAACCCAACAATGAATGAAGGTTAGTTCCATTATATTACGTCATTCATACCTGGCATGGCCCTCCTCACATTTACACTTTTACCCAACAATGACTGAAGGTTAGTTTCATAATATTGCTTCATTCATACCTGGCATGGCCCTCCTCACATTTACACTTTAACCCAACAATGACTGAAGGTTAGTTTCATTATATTGCTTCATTCATACCTGGCATGGCCCTCCTCACATATAAACTTTAACCCAACAATGACTGAAGGTTAGTTCCATTATATTACGTCATTCATACCTGGCATGGCCCTCCTCACATTAACACTTTAACCCAACAATGACTGAAGGTTAGTTCCATTATATTACGTCATTCCTACCTGGCACGGCCCTCCTCACATTTAAACTTTAACCCAACAATGACTGAAGGTTAGTTCCATTATATTACGTCATTCGTACCTGGCACGGCCCTCCTCACATTTAAACTTCAACCCACCAATGACTGAAGGTTAGTTCCATTATATTACGTCATTCATACCTGGCATGGCCCTCCTCACATTTACACTTTAACCCACCAATGACTGAAGGTTAGTTTCATTATATTGCTTCATTCATACCTGGCATGGCCCTCCTCACATTTAAACTTTAACCCAACAATGACTGAAGGTTAGTTCCATTATATTACGTCATTCATACCCGGCATGGCCCTCCTCACATTTAAACTTTAACACACCAATGACTGAAGGTTAGTTTCATTATATTACGTCATTCTTACCTGACATGGCCCTCCTCACGTTTAAACTTTAACCCACCAATGACTGAAGGTTAGTTATATTATATTACGTCATTCATACCTGGCATGGCCCTCCTCACGTTTAAACTTTAACCCACCAATGACTGAAGGTTAGTTCCATTATATTACGTCATTCGTACGTGGCACGGCCCTCCTCACATTTAAACATTAACCCACCAATGACTGAAGGTTAGTTCCATTATATTACGTCATTCATACCTGGCATGGCCCTCCTCAAATTTAAACTGTAACCCACCAGTGACTGAAGGCTAGTTCCATTATATTACGTCATTCGTACCTGGCACGGCTCTCCTCAAATTTAAACTTTAACCCACCAATGACTGAAGGTTAGTTCCATTATATTACGTCATTCATACCTGGCATGGCCCTCCTCACGTTTAAACTTAAACCCACCAATGACTGAAGGTTAGTTCCATTATATTACGTCATTCATACCTGTCATGGCCCTCCTCACATTTAAACTTCAACCCACCAATGACTGAAGGTTAGTTCCATTATATTACGTCATTCATACCTGGCATGGCCCTCCTCACATTTAAACTTTAACCCACCAATGACTGAAGGTTAGTTCCATTATATTACGTCATTCGTACCTGGCACGGCCCTCCTCACATTTAAACTTCAACCCACCAATGACTGAAGGTTGGTTCCATTATATTACGTCATTCATACCTGGCATGGCCCTCCTCACATTTACACTTTAACCCACCAATGACTGAAGGTTAGTTTCATTATATTGCGTCATTCATACCTGGCATGGCCCTCCTCACATTTAAACTTTAACCCACCAATGACTGAAGTTTAGTTCCATTATATTACGTCATTCATACCCGGCATGGCCCTCCTCACATTTAAACTTTAACACACCAATGACTGAAGGTTAGTTTCATTATATTACGTCATTCTTACCTGACATGGCCCTACTCACGTTTAAACTTTAACCCAACAATGACTGAAAGTTAGTTCCATTATATTACGTCATTCATACCTGGCATGGCCCTCTTCACGTTTAAACTTTAACCCAACAATGACTGAAGGCTAGTTCTATTATATTACATCATTCGTACCTGGCATGGCCCTCCTCACATTTAAACTTTAACCCACCAATGACTGAAGGCTAGTTCCATTATATTACATCATTCGTACCTGGCATGGCTCTCCTCACATTTAAACTTTAACCCACCAATGACTGAAAGTTAGTTCCATTATATTACGTCATTCATACCTGGCATGGCCCTCCTCACGTTTAAACTTTAACCCACCAATGACTGAAGGCTAGTTCCATTATATTACGTCATTCATACCTGGCACGGCTCTCCTCAAATTTAAACTTTAACCCACTAATGACTGAAGGTTAGTTTTATTATATTACGTCATTCTTACCTGGCATGGCCCTCATCACATTTAAACTTTAACCCACCAATGACTGAAGGTTAGTTCCATTATATTACGTCATTCTTACCTGGCATGGCCCTCATCACATTTAAACTTTAACCCACCAATGACTGAAGGTTAGTTCCATTATATTACGTCATTCATACCTGGCATGGCCCTCCTCACATTTAAACTTCAACCCACCAATGACTGAAGGTTAGTTCCATTATATTACATCATTCATACCTGTCATGGTCCTCCTCACATTTAAACTTTAACCCACCAATGACTGAAGGTTAGTTTCATTATATTGCGTCATTCATACCTGGCATGGCCCTCCTCACATTTAAACTTTAACCCACCAATGACTGAAGTTTAGTTCCATTATATTACGTCATTCATACCTGGCATGGCCCTCCTCACATTTAAACTTTAACCCACCAATGACTGAAGGTTAGTTCCATTATATTACGTCATTCATACCTGGCACGGTCCTCCTCACATTTAAACTTTAACCCACCAATGACTGAAGATTAGTTCCATTATATTACGTCATTCATACCTGGCATGGCCCTTCTCACATTTAAACTTTAACCCACCAGTGACTGAAGGTTAGTTCCATTATATTACATTCATACCCGGCATGGCCCTTCTTGCATTTATACTTTAACCCACCAATGACTGAAGGTTAGTTCCATTATATTACGTCATTCATACCTGACATGGCCCTTCTCACATTTAAACTTTAACCCACCAGTGACTGAAGGTTAGTTCCATTATATTACATTCATACCCGGCATGGCCCTTCTCACATTTAAACTTTAACCCACCAGTGACTGAAGGTTAGTTCCATTATATTACATTCCTACCTGGCATGGCCCTTCTCACATTTAAACTTTAACCCACCAATGACTGAAGGTTAGTTCCATTATATTACATTCATACCTGGCATGGCCCTTCTCACATTTAAACTTTAACCCACCAGTGACTGAAGGTTAGTTCCATTATATTACATTCATACCCGGCATGGCCCTTCTCACATTTAAACTTTAACCCACCAATGACTGAAGGTTAGTTCCATTATATTACGTCATTCATACCTGGCATGGCCCTTCTCACATTTAAACTTTAACCCACCAGTGACTGAAGGTTAGTTCCATTATATTACATTCATACCCGGCATGGCCCTTCTTACATTTAAACTTAAACCCTCCAATGACTGAAGGAGAGTTCCATTATATTAAGTCATTATACATGACTTGGCCCTTTTTACACGTAATCTCCATCCCACCAGCGACGTGTCACCTGCAAATAAACCCCTCGTAATGTTGGTAGGTCTGTAGGGTTCACAGGACAGCGTATTGCCATTATACTTCTTTTCTCAATCAGGATAGTAGCTAAAGGACTTTATTCAGTAAAATGTCTTTACAAGCTATTGTTTGACTAGGAACCACAGAAAACTTTGCCAAATTTATTTGTGGTATACAATTTGTAATTTGGTATTTACCAATACGTTTTAGTTTTTATAGCCTAACTGAAGGGATGTTTTATTATCAACTACCCCATATCCTACTGCCTTTCCCACTTAATACTTATTGGTGTAACTGAAGTTTATTCATAACCTATTATCTAAAGGTAAATATGAGATTTGTTTAAACATTTTTAGTATTTTTATTTTCATAATTTAAATACGAATGTTATATATTCGAATCTTGGTGAAATAAATGACCATAAATGAAAAAATCTCTAATGGTTTGCAATCCTCTAATATGTTGCTTTCATCCGTCACCCTTAGAGCTGCACTTCAAAGGACATGACTAAAACTGAGGCAGTACATCAACTTGTTAAAACACATATCATTAATGGAATACCACCAGGCAGAGTTATTGAATCCATCTTTATTTCAGTATATGATATGCCACTACTTAGAATAATTATATTTTAACTGACTATGTTAAGCATTAATTACGTAGTAAATTGAGTTATTCAACCTACACCCTGTATGCTATGAAAATTAATTTTTATTGTTTACAATTGTATGAAGTTGAACATTTGAAATCGATCATTTTTTATTCGTTAGCTAATATAAATTACGGAACAATAAGGAAATAAGGGTTTGCCCCCAAATCACCGTTGGGGATCATGGGAACTACCCAAGGTCATTACGGATGTATACCCAAGGTGATGACGGAGGCTATCTAAGCTGATCATACTCAAGTCGGCACTGGTGGCGTAATGCTGTAATCCAGCTACTTGGGGACAAAGTGTTAGTGAGATTGTAAGTGATAGGTTCCATGCTCGGTCCTCTTAATAGCGACATGGTGACCGCTCAGTGGTTGCCATCAACGTGTACACTACTAGAGAAGTCCGGGGTGTCCATGTTGGATGGTAGTCAAGATTCAGATATTGTGTAGGGGAGATAACTGAGTGTCATACTTGTCAGTTAACTAAAAATCAGACCAACACTACGTAATTCGGATTCCTTCTAAAGCTGTAGGTCTCATAGTTGCCCTGTGTATTGGAATATTAATAAATATTCCTTTCTGAACTGTCGAATTCAGTAACAATGACTACACTCGTTCATCTTCACTCATCACACTCATTCATCCCTCATATTCGCCTATATATCTATGATCGGCGTCTTCGAAATGAATAATAAATAATGATCGATTGTGCTATCCAAGGTGATTGCGGGAGCTACCCAGGCTGATCAAGTGTGCTATCCAAGGTGATTGTGGGAGCTACCCAGGCTGATCAAGTGTGCTATCCAAGGTGATTGCGGGAGCTACCAGGGCTGATCAAGTGTGCTATCCAAGGTTTTTATGAATGCCTACCCAAGGTGATCATGATTGCCTTACCAACACTAGATGATTTGGGATCAAAAATTATGATTTTTAATCTCTGAAAGCAATAATTTTAATAGACAAGCATGTATTATATTATTTATATATATAAGTGTCTTTGCAACCTCATGATGGATATTATGGCTTGTTGTTTCTGTCTCATTTGAAGTCATTATTTAATACCTTGATATGAAATTCCAGTTTTAAAGTTCCTTCTTTATTATATAAACCAATAAACTAAGAAGAATTTAAAACAAAATCAGACTTAACGATAAACGCTAGTCTATAAAATGAAAATAAACTTGCAACACTATAAATTCCAGTTTCACTTGAAACTACGATACTTTAAAAAGCTATTAGTAATGTTAGGTTAACTACCCTTTGAAATCTGAGATTTAAAATTATAATATACACTTAATTTGAAATTAGGGACTACATTATGTTGGTATAATTTTTTATTAGTAGCTATCATTTAACATATTTATAGTCATTTAAGAGCAACGCTTCTTTTGTACTTTAAGAAGAAAGAGTAAAATTACTTTAACTTTCGTTACTTTAACGTTCTCATTGAAGAATTAAGATGACAATTAATTTATATCATTGTATAGTTAACTAATTAGCAGTAAACAGCTACGTTTAGGCTGATTTTTGTTTACAAATGCCATTGTTCTATATTTCGGATGAAATATAATCTACGATGTACGTTTATTAATTTATATCATTGTATAGTTAACTAATTAGCAGTAAACAGCTACGTTTAGGCTGATTTTCGTTTACAAATGCCATTGTTCTATATATCGGATGAAATATAATCTACGATGTACGTTTATTAATTTATATCATTGTATAGTTAACTAATTAGCAGTAAACAGCTACGTTTAGGCTGATTTTCGTTTACAAATGCCATTGTTCTATATATCGGATGAAATATAATCTACGATGTACGTTTATTAATTTATATCATTGTATAGTTAACTAATTAGCAGTAAACAGCTACGTTTAGGCTGATTTTCGTTTACAAATGCCATTGTTCTATATATCGGATGAAATATAATCTACGATGTACGTTTATTAATTTATATCATTGTATAGTTAACTAATTAGCAGTAAACAGCTACGTTTAGGCTGATTTTCGTTTACAAATGCCATTGTTCTATATATCAGATGAAATATAATCTACGATGTACGTTTATTTAAATTATTTGTGAAAATTAGTTAAATTTGAGTACGCTAGTTAACCTTCACAATAATATTACTGCTCTATAATCAATATGTAAATTATCTAAGTTATATCATCCTAGATGACAGTGTTACAGTACGATAATTGTTTTATATTTACTGTTTATAAAAAATATATTTGGTAAAAACGTTTTTTTCATTTTCCATATTAATAGAATTTTTACTAATAGAAGTAGCTTTCATTAGATTTAGCTACGAAGTTAGTTTAATCGTTTTGTCAAAGACGAGTTAGTGGAATCCTGATTACAACTTGACAGAGCCGGTCTGAACTTACATAACATAATTGCATAAACAACAGATTAGCTTCGAAACAAGTATCACTTCGTGGTGACAAGATTTATGAAGATGGAGAAAGCAAAACACCAACTTTAGTATATGATAGTATTGAAATGACTTGGAGGTGTTTGGTTACTATTAGACACATGTCATTGACAAGATTTATGACGATAGAGATAGCAAAACACAGACATTAGTACTAGATACTATTGAAAAGACCATTGACACTTCGCGTTACAACATATGTATGATTGTAGTGATAGATGTAAGTTTAAAGTGTACAGGTTATTTATACAGGGTTTTTAACTGTGCCACCATTTTGATCTTGTACACTATAAACTGACAACAAACTTTAAATGGGGAAAATTCCCTTGTTCTTGGAGACGTTTAAAAATATGCAGTTCAAATTTTCCATTTTTTTTAAGTTATTAATTTTTAATTGATAATGCTTTATGAAAACAATTGATCCATCTTCAAATAACAGATAGGTTATATTTAGATGAGACATCTTAATTTAATGCTAGTTTATTTTATTTAATAGTAAATACTAAAATTATATATCTAAGTTTTATATACAGGGTTGGGCTACAGTGTGATTGAAGAAGTGATTGAAAGAAATGAAACGTTACAGTTACGTTCATGTCCCTATACTAAACATTTAGACTTATTTCATTCGTTTTTCACATAGCCATGTGATGGCCCATGAAGGAAGTCTTAAACGTTTTAAATGTAAGCCAACCTCGAGTTACACCTCTTTTTAAAGGTCTTTGTTTGTAGAATAAAAAAGATGACCCAATTAAAAAATATAGCCTCTCAATGAATTTAATGTCATGTAACTAGCTATTCTTATATTACTAGTTATACGGCTATTTATTTAACAGTTTCAGGTCCCTGTTGTTGAGTATGTTGTTGATTGTTACCAATCGTAACGAAAGACTGCGTCTTAAAAATAACTGCTATTTTTAACACAAATAAAAATAATAAAAATCACTAAAAATCCTTTTGACTGTAGTTTTGTCCTAAAAATAGTTTAAGAACATTATTGCCGATATAATGATTCCTTACATATGTTTTTTTTAAGTGACATAATTACTCATATTCAGTCAAGTAAATTATATCTCTACACAACAATAGATAATAACTGTTTAATCCTTGTTCTCAAGCAGTATTACTGTAGATATATAACAATAAATTCTTTAAGAGGCTATAATTTCTGACTGGGTCATCATTTTGACCTCGGGTTTCCACTTTTGTATTGTACAAACAAACACCTTTGAAATGAAGATTAACTTTTAAAATTTAAGGCTTACATTTTAAATTTCTAAGACTTCCTTCATGGGCCATACCCTGGCAATGCGAAAAACAAGTAAAATATCTCTGTATATTTGGTATAGGGACATGTACACAACTACAAACCTTCATTACATATCTTTTAATAGTTTCAAAAATAATAAATATATTCCTTACTTTTGCCCAACCCTATGCACTGATCATATTTAGTACAGTGAGTATTAATCTACTAATTGTATAATATAAATGTACTTTACATCATATAATATTGTAATTACTCTAATACTGTACAATAAACACATTGCTTACGATTTATATAGGTTTTGTAATTCCGACAATTTAAATTGTTCGATGAATTGTTTCCATTATTATTTTCATCAATAGAACTGTGCCATTGTATTCCATTCTATTTTCCAAATTGAATAACTTTAATTAGTTATAAATATTATATTTTATAGTATGTATTTAAATAATGGCAATTAATGCATTATGAACTTTCACATTTCGTATTAATTTTGTTCGAAAAATAGATTGTCATTTTTTTGTAAAAAAATGAGCTTACATTCACTAACTATAAAACTTCTTGGTGTCTCTCGGAGATATTTATTTATCAACTCTTCTCTTGAAGATCATCAATCAAGTTAAATATGTAAATGTGTGGACATTTACCACAGTCTGGGCTGCAACTGAAAGCACTGTTTATCATAAACTCGCCAACCACATTTGTAGAGCGTGTTTACTTGAACCAGAATCATAATTCATCAACCCCTCGCCCCCCCCCTCACTCAAAGTGTAAGTCATTTGATTTGTAAGCATAACATTTTAAGTAATTAATTTTCAATCTTATATATTAACTGATAAATTAAACAATTTTCCAACACCACATTATGCTTAAGCTAAACATTTTAATGCATGCTGTTTACACTTTTAAAATTTAGAATACAATAACGTAAGAAATAAGCTTAAAACAAATGTTAGTACATAATAGCATTGTAAGCATTTAAGTTTTGATTTTAGGCATTTCAAGCACAATTATTCTCCCACTCCAAATAAACGCCTAAGAGATTCTAACAAGTGATAAAGGCCTATCTTTTACTTTGTTAGAAAAGGATTTTCAGAAAACTTAGCATAAAATTAGACGTGCACCAAAATATTTGAGCAAAAGACGATCAAAACTAAAATATGGTCATGGCTAAATATTGAATTTTAGCATTAGTGTAAGATTCGATTGATTATGATTATAAAAATATACTTTGTTATGAAAAAAATAATATAACCTATTAATAAAAATGTATTTATAACTAAATGAAAAGTGTGTATCAAATATAACATTTCTAATACTAACCACGAATATTTTAGTTTTGAGAATGATGTATATTAATACTTCAGCAACTTTTACATGAGAAAATATTGAGAGAAAATTAATATTCAATATATAAATTTAAAATGTACTTATTTGTGATTTTGTTCGGTCAAGGTAATCTCATTCATCGGTAAACTACGTCCCCAGTAGTGTTTGATATTATTTGCGAGTATTTTAGGAAAGGTGGTGGAAAAAGCCTGCAAACGGTTTCACACTGTTTAAGCAGAATCTAAAAATTCCCAAGACGCTTCCCCTGGCTATACGCCCGATAAGGACATTTTCCCTCTTGAAACAAACATACATACTAATGTAACGTCCCTCTCACACACCTTCCCCCGGCTATACGCTCGATAAGGACATTCTCCATCTTGAACCAAACATACATACTAATGTAACGTCCCTCACAAACTCCTTCCCCCGGCTATACGCCCGATAAGGACATTCTCTCCCCCTTGAACTAAACATACATACTTATGTAACGTCCCCCCACACACCTTCCCCAGCTATACGCCCGATAAGGACATTCTCCCCCTTGAACCAAACATATATACCAATGTAACGTCCCCCTCACACACCTTACCCCGGCTATACGCCCGATAAGGACATTCTCCCTCTTGAAACAAACATACATACCAATGTAACGTCCCCCTCACCCACCTTCCCCCGGCTATACGCCCGATAAGGATATTCTCCCTCTTGAAAAAAACATACATTCCAATGTAACGGCCACCTCACCCATCTTTCCCCGGCTATACACCCGATAAGGATATTCTTTCTCTTGAAACAAACATACATATTAATATAACGTCCTTCAACCCACCTTCGCCCAGATATACGCCCTATAAGAACATTCTCCTCCTTGAAACAAACATACATACCAATGTAACGTCCCCCTCACCCACTTTCCCCCGGCTATACGCCGTATAAGGATATTCTTCCTCTTGAAACAAACATACATATTAATATAACGTCCTTCAACCCACCTTCGCCCAGATATACGCCCTATAAGAACATTCTCCTCCTTGAAACAAACATACATACCAATGTAACGTCCCCCTCACCCACCTTCCCCCGGCTATACGCCCGATAAGGATATTCTCCCTCTTGAAACAAACATACATTCCAATGTAACGGCCACCTCACCCACCTTTCCCCGGCTATACACCCGATAAGGATATTCTTCCTCTTGAAACAAACATACATATTAATATAACGTCCTTCAACCCACCTTCGCCCAGATATACGCCCTATAAGAACATTCTCCTCCTTGAAACAAACATACATACCAATGTAACGTCCCCCTCACCCACCTTCCCCCGGCTATACGCCCGATAAGGAAATTCTCCCCCTTGAAACAAACATACATATTAATATAACGTCCTTCAACCCACCTTCGCCCAGATATACGCCCTATAAGAACATTCTCCTCCTTGAAACAAACATACATACTAATGTAACGTCCCCCTCACCCACCTTCCCCCGGCTATACACTCAATAAGGATATTCTTCCTCTTGAAACAAACATACATATTAATATAACGTCCTTCAACCCACCTTCGCCCAGATATACGCCCTATAAGAACATTCTCCTCCTTGAAACAAACATACATACCAATGTAACGTCCCCCTCACCCACCTTCCCCCGGCTATACGCCCGATAAGGACATTCTCCCCCTTGAAACAAACATACATATTAATATAACGTCCTTCAACCCACCTTCGCCCAGATATACGCCCTATAAGAACATTCTCCTCCTTGAAACAAACATACATACTAATGTAACGTCCCCCTCACCCACCTTCCCCCGGCTATACGCCCGATAAGGACATTCTCCCCCTTGAAACAAACATACATATTAATATATCGTCCTTCAACCCACCTTCGCCCAGATATACGCCCTATAAGAACATTCTCCTCCTTGATACAAACATACATACTAATGTAACGTCCCCCTCACCCACCTTCCCCCGGCTATACACTCAATAAGGATATTCTTCCTCTTGAAACAAACATACATATTAATATAACGTCCTTCAACCCACCTTCGCCCAGATATACGCCCTATAAGATCATTCTCCTCCTTGAAACAAACATACATACCAATGTAACGTCCCCCTCACCCACCTTCCCCCCTGCTATACGCCCGATAAGGATATTCTTCCTCTTGAAACAAACATACATATTAATATAACGTCCTTCAACCCACCTTCGCCCAGATATACGCCCTATAAGAACATTCTCCTCCTTGAAACAAACATACATACCAATGTAACGTCCCCCTCACCCACCTTCCCCCGGCTATACGCCCTATAAGGATATTCTTCCTCTTGAAACAAACATACATATTAATATAACGTCCTTCAACCCACCTTCGCCCAGATATACGCCCTATAAGAACATTCTCCTCCTTGAAACAAACATATATACCAATGTAACGTCCCCCTCACCCACCTTCCCCCGGCTATACGCCCTATAAGGATATTCTTCCTCTTGAAACCAACATACATATTAATATAACGTCCTTCAAACCACCTTCGCCCAGATATACGCCCTATAAGAACATTCTCCTCCTTGAAACAAACATACATACCAATGTAACGTCCCCCTCACCCACCTTCCCCCGGCTATACGCCCTATAAGGATATTCTTCCTCTTGAAACAAACATACATATTAATATAACGTCCTTCAACCCACCTTCGCCCAGATATACGCCCTATAAGAACATTCTCCTCCTTGAAACAAACATACATACCAATGTAACGTCCCCCTCACCCACCTTCCCCCGGCTATACGCCCTATAAGGATATTCTTCCTCTTGAAACAAACATACATATTAATATAACGTCCTTCAACCCACCTTCGCCCAGATATACGCCCTATAAGAACATTCTCCTCCTTGAAACAAACATACATACCAATGTAACGTCCCCCTCACCCACCTTCCCCCAGCTATACGCCCGATCATTCTCCCCCTTGAAAGAAATATACATACTAATTTAACGTCCCTCACAACCACCTTCCCCCGGCTATACGCCCGATCATTCTCCCCCTTGAAATAAATATACATACTAATTTAACGTCCCTCACAACCACCTTCCCACGGCTATACGCCCGATAAGGACATTCTCCCCCTTGAAAGAAACATACATACTAATTTAACGTCCCTCACAACCACCTTCCCCCGGCTATACGTCCGATAAGGACATTCTCCTCCTTGAAACAAACATACATACCAATGTAACGTCCCCCTCACCCACCTTCCCCCGGCTATACGCCCTATAAGGATATTCTTCCTCTTGAAACAAACATACATATTAATATAACATCCTTCAACCCACCTTCGCCCAGATATACGCCCTATAAGAACATTCTCCTCCTTGAAACAAATATACATACCAATGTAACGTCCCCCTTACCCACCTTCCCCCGGCTATACGCCCTATAAGGATATTCTTCCTCTTGAAACAAACATACATATTAATATAACGTCCTTCAACCCACCTTCGCCCAGATATACGCCCTATAAGAACATTCTCCTCCTTGAAACAAACATATATACCAATGTAACGTCCCCCTCACCCACCTTCCCCCGGCTATACACCCTATAAGGATATTCTTCCTCTTGAAACAAACATACATATTAATATAACGTCCTTCAACCCACCTTCGCCCAGATATACGCCCTATAAGAACATTCTCCTCCTTGAAACAAACATACATACTAATGTAACGTCCCCCTCACCCACCTTCCCCCGGCTATACGCCCGATCATTCTCCCCCTTGAAAGAAACATACATACTAATTTAACGTCCCTCACAACCACCTTCCCACGGCTATACGCCCGATAAGGACATTCTCCCCCTTGAAAGAAACATACATACTAATTTAACGTCCCTCACAACCACCTTCCACCAAATATACGTCCAATGACATTCTCCCACTTGAAACAAACATACATACTAATGTAACTTCCCCCTCACCCACCTTACCCCGGCTATACGCCCGATAAGGACATTCTCCCTCTTGAAACAAACATCCATATTAATGTAACGTCCCCCTCACCCACCTTTTCAGGCTATACGGTCGATAAGGACATTCTCCTCTTTGATACATACCTAGATACTAATGTGATATTCCTCTCACTCACCTCTCCTGGCTATAAACTCGATAAGGACATTCTCCCTCCTGAATTAATGGGGACATTCTCCCTCTTTGTTTAGTTTTGTTTCAATTCGTTTCGATTCGTTTTTTTCCGTTCCGTTCTTGTTCCGTCCAATTCTGTTCCGTTTCGTGTCGTTTCGTTAAATAGTAATGTGATGTCCCTCCCATCCACCTTCCTAGGCTATATGATCGATAAGCACATTCTACCCTAGAGACATACAGACATATATAATGAAATGTTCATATTACCCACCTTCCGTAGGCTATGGGCTCGAAAAGCTGATTCTTCCCCTTGAGACAAACATACACACTTATTTGATGTCGCTCTCAAGTATTTCGTTCGAAACAACTTCCTGGGTTATATAATTGATAAGTTCATTCAACCTTTGAAAAAACATACACACAAAATAATATCCCTCTCCCCCACCTTTCCAGGCTACGTGCTGTATAAGCACATTCAAAGCTTGAGAAAAATGTACACACTAGTGTAGTGTTCCTATCTCCCACCTTTCCAGCACTATGCACTCGATAAGGGAATTTAACCCTTGAGACACATATACACACTAACGCATTATTGTTCCTCTCACCCACCCTCCCCTGGCTATACACTCGATAAGCACATTCTCCCTCTTGAGACACACTTATACACTAATGCAATATCCCTCTCACCCAACTTCTAAAGGCTTTGCGCTTGACAAGCACATTCTCCCCCCTTGAGACAAACATACATACTATTTGAATGTCCCTCTCACCCAGGATGAAAAAGTGTTACTCTGCTAATATATTTCTTGACTAACTTTAATTTTACTTACCTTAACACCTTCGCCGAGTATCAACAAGTGAGCAAAGTATGCTGTATATTCAATAAAGTCAGTAAATAGTCATAAAATCGTCCACAATATCGTCAGTAGTTAGTGTACGTACATGGTGTATTTAGTGATGAAACGAGTCAAGTACTAAAGCGACTCGAGTCAATCGTACTCGAGTAAATTCCTAACTCGAGTAGTGATCTCGAGTACAACGTACACGTACTCGGTGGCTAAGGGATGGGGAGCGTAGCGCTGTTCGAGTCCGAGTACTCCGAGTCTGGACTCTGGACTCGGACTTTGGAAACGTAATTTCATTTCTAGTTCTGTAATAGAGGCCGAATCCGAGTACAAATTGATGAGATTGAGTGTTTGAGCGCTTGTTTAGTTTCTGTAATGATTCATGAGACCGAGTCCACAGCTAAAAATCTAGTGCGAGTACAGTTCAGACCTAAACTAACTCAATTAAATTTAGTAACTTTATAAAACTGTTTTAAACTATTCCCCATATGATGTTAGTTTAATATATAATTGTGTGGTAGTAAATTCATAAATTATATAACATTGTACTTCAATTTAGACTTACAATATGATAATAATAATCCTAGTTTTAAAAACTCTTGGATTAAGAAAGTGTATGTAATAATTCTAGATAGTGAAAGTAATTTGCTATTTTTAATGGTACTAACCATTTATAAAACAAACATAACAGTTAACTATTTTAGATATTACAATACAAAATTAATTACTAAATGAAAACCTAAACAAATAACCATAAACTAAACTTCCATTTCCATATTCGTGATAACATAGACTTTCTATTATAGGTATAGTAGAAGGTCTATGGTTTCGTCAATAGTCGGGAGATTTAAGACCGAGTCCAAGATGTGAGTGATAATTGGCTGGTCTAAAAAAATCTAAGCCAATCACACAGCTTGGTTTGACTCGGTCTCGTACTCGATAGACGAAGTCAATACCGAATCCACACCTTACGTTTGTCTATATGCAATAGCATCGTGCCCGTCGGAGTCGACTCATTCTGACTCGAGAACATACGAGTACTTGCTGGACTCGAGTCCAGCGAGTACTTTTTACTCGTCTCGTTTCATCACTATAGTATATATATATAGCCATTACGTGGTCGAAATCCAAGGGCAAGTTCCCTTTACTGTTAGTGATAATCATGGACGGCTATACATGCAGATAATATTTAACAATTATTCATTTACAAATATTGTGAGAAACTTACTACACAAATGTTATATTTCCCCTTCTACATTTTCCATTATCATATTTAATAGTATTTATTTGTTTGAAATTAAAATACAAATATTTAAGAGACGTTAAATATTTCAAACAATATTTATTTACTTTTATAAATGTAATAGTACCCATAACATACGTGTTAGTTTCGATTTAAATCACAGCAGAGCTCCTTTTATTAAACTTTAATAAAATCACAAGTCGTGAATATTTGCTTACACACATGGAGTAGTTAGATTTTCATAAATACAATAAGATAGTAAAACAAACACCTAAAATAATAAAACATAATTTTAAAAGCATTTCAAAAGTATAAATTCAGTAATATTGATAGGGCTTGGTGAAAGGGTGTCGATTATTGGAGGACTCTCCAATATTCAAACTTTAGCCATTATCGGGTGGTTGGAATTCCTCTGCAGTGGTGTTACCTTTGGAATGTCTGGAAAGTTGAGTCTGATATTGCAGCCCAACTAAAAAACCAACTTTCATTATATGAAAGTCGCAAATATTATATTTTTCCAACCTTAAGAAATTTAGTAGTGTCGTCATGTAAAGTAGTTTTAACGTGCAAAAAAGTAATATTGATTAATGTAAAATAAAACATACAAATTAAAAAATATATATGAACATAACTTATACTTTCATTGTCTTATTACTATGTATAAATCACTCAAAATAATAAATTAGTTAATTTTACATTTTTATGACTTTAATTTAATTTTTAAAATTACATTTCAATTTTTTTTTTTAGTTTCATTTTCATTAAATTACATATAATTGTTTACTGCATGACCGAAAGAAATCCACTCACAGAATAATTGTTTTAGCATCTATTAAAATGTATATACTATGTCTAAAGAGAATTTCAGGGGTTAGTTTGGTATGGGAAATAAAGAGAAACCGAACTCCCCAGTACATGCTATACTAACAAACATGTTTTCTGCTGCCCTACCCATCAACAGCAAAACAAAGCAGTGTCCGGTAGGCCGCTAAAACGGTAAAACACATTCACTCTTAACACTAACAGCACCCATTCTTGTTTTTGTCAATATCAATTATTTTATTTATCAAATACATACGCTGTTTTCGAGCTGTCTTTATAAAAAAATTATAAATTACAGTAATAAAAAACAAATGTATATTTTAAGTAAATGAAAATAACTTATAAGATTTGTTCAACATCATTATTATACTGTTAAAGAAATGTATCAATTTTACCCTATGAAATGTTGTCAACATTCAGTTTTTTTACTTGAACTTTTTAAAGAATAATTGATGATGAGTTATTTTCTCCAATGAGTCCGATTAGATGAGATTGGTGTATGTCTTACTAGCAGAGTCTGTTTGGTTACTGTAATTAGCTATAGAATACCTCATTTGAGATATATATTTTCCTCCACACTAACTTATAAGTTGAAACATTCCTTTCCTAATACAATATTACCCCATATATCAACATTACAACAGTTAAACGCCTCTAACTTAACCTACCCACCGGAAACACCGTAGTTTTATCGAGACCAGCGTTTCTTCAAGGGTTTGTGTTTTTATTCGAGTGAAGTATATGTGTTGTGACAGGTTGTCTATGGAATTGGATTTTAACCAGGGGGATACACGATTTTTATTTAATGTTATATTTTATTTTCCCCTATCCTCACCCACTTTGATTTATGTACTTTTGAAATAGCAGAGTTCTCGGGGATTTTTTTAAATTTAAATTTCCAATCAGGAGCCACCTTTTCTTACCAGCAGGATTCAGTGGATTTAGTAACTTTACCAAATGATATTTTATCTTGTTTTCTTTTGTAAATTGGCTATCACCTAAATTTCAGTATCCAAGGCCCCAGTATTATAGCTTGTATGAACACGTAAGCATTTTCAATTATTTATTTTATATATATATATATATATATATATATATATATATATATATATATATATATATATATATATATATATATATATAATGTCTATTATTAATTTATATTTATATCTCCTCTATTATTATTTATTTAATTGTTTAGTATATTGTTATGGTTTATTGTTATTTATTATTTTTATTATTATTATTCTTTTCTGTAACAAAAATTAGTAGCGTCCCTTAGGATCATCATAATTGAATACTTACTATAGCCTTGAGGCAAATTTTAAAATATCAGTCGTTTCTTGTAAGATTCACTTACAGGTAACAGTTTTCTATCTTTTTTTACTTTTTTTACGTAATTTCCAATTATATCTATATAATAATATTAATTAGGTAGACAAATCAATTCAAATTTGCTATTTATACAATCTCTATACGCATTGCAAATATTAATGTTTTTACCATCGGTAAGTAGAATCGTGTTTATATTTTCTAGAAAAATACTGTTTCATTTCATGAAAATTCATGTTATACTAATACTAAAAAATAGAAACTTTTGAATATATTATTTCTCGTTATATTTAACATTCATTACTGTGATATATTTGTCTTTTTTATATTTTTTGTGGGTTTTACGTTGCACATGAAATATGACAATTATTTTGTTGGACTTCAGTTAATATTTCTGACAATACCGCGGAAAATTCCTTTCCTGACAAATAGCGTTTATCAGCAGTATGCACAATGGTGATAACAGCAATGACTAACAAAAACAAATTAATTTACATATTATTCTGCCAGAGATTCCTGGAAGAGATGATCGGAGGATCATCCCGGAAGCCAGTAACTTGAATATATCGTAAATTATGATATTTTATTGAATTAGGATAGCTTAGGTTACACTTGGTTACGTAGTAAAACGTGTGTTTTAGTGCTGAAAAAATGTTACAGTAAAACTAATTATATATTTTATAATCAGCATAAAACACGTAAAGTTAAAAAAAATTTCAATTTTATATTTAAAGAAAGTTTTTTTTACTATGAGTAAAATATTAGTTTTCCATGGTTCAAAATAACCTTTGATATAAATAAAAAGTTAATTTTACTACTTTTTCAACAAAAGTTATATTTTCATAACTGTTATGAAGTGCATAGACTACAGAAAAAGTTTTTCAATCGAGTTAAAGGCTTTATAAATATATAAATTTCTCCATGGTTCTAAAGTAACAGATTTTCTTTCCATTCATTATTAATTGGGTGGACAATTGATTTTCATATGTTTTGGCCGTTTCCATAGTAAAGTTTATCGATTGATATTCGTATGGACATGTATAGGACGCGTGATATATTTACGTAACCTATTTCGGACTCAGTATCGTCATAAGTTAAAACTCTCTTTGACACATTACAGTGTAAGATCACAACTTACAATGAATGAGGATATTTTTATGGCAATTTTTCAGTTTGATCCGACATGTACAATAACTGTAATGGGAAATTTATATCGCATCCGTCCAATACGAGTTATTTCTAATGTCCTGATTGTCAGTGCATTTTTTATCAATTTTATTGTTTTCTCCTTTGTCTCTTTGAACACGATCTTCGACTTTATTGTTTGGATGCTAACTGCGTCAGTATGGATTGTTTTGACCGCTTACTTATTAACACAGCTACGAGCACACGATGAAACCAAGGAGATCTACAAAACTCTTACCGACATCGATGCTCAAATGATTACCTCTTTGTCACATCAGAAGGACTGGATCCTCTATGTGATAGCTGGTGTGTCCCCCGTGGAAGCTGGAATTACAATGGTATTTGTGGTAGCCAGAGAGCTTAGATTTTATGATCTACCATGTTGTGCGTTTGTTTCAATTGCTTATAAGATCGTGGAGGTAACAGTGTTGAAATATTTAATAGCAAAGCGCCTTCGGTACCTCAGGTCGGCGGAAGAGTACACGACACGTGTGGAAGATACTAAAGATAGTATGAAGACATCACTCGACAGTTGCTGGAACACAACCATCAACAACACCTACAGTCTTCTTGCAACCAGCTATACGATATTTACGTTTCAACTAACCTTACAGTTGATCTATTCTATTTGGGCTGTCTTTTGTGTGGGAATGGGAATCAATTTTGAGCCTATGAGTTATCCAACCCTGATATCCGGTGTTTCATGCTCAAATTGTATTGTCACCGGGTTATTGGCTGTTAATTCTTCACTGGTCGTCTATGAAGTTTGTTTTAACTATTACTATCTTTGGCTTGGCTTAGTGATATCCATATCTTAGTTTAGTTTTGGGCAAAAGTTGTTAATTTTTGTTGAATAAATAAAATATGTTACGGTAGTTATAAAACTATTGATTTGAGTATTTAAAATAATATGGCACTTTTTCTTCTTTGTTTTTTATTGACTAGTGTTTCAGTTCAATGAGTTTCTGAAGTAACCACCTAATGGATTTCAATGAATCTTTTTTTAATTTAAGCCATTTTTGTATAACATGGAATATCAAGTCTCCTATTTTAACTTTAATGTTTCAATATTTCAAAAATGTAGTGTAATTTTTAAACTTTCAACAGACTATAGGAGCATTTAGTTATTTAAAATTTCATCTTTCTAAATTTTACTAATCGAGCGGTTTTTAAATATTTTTCCATATCCCATTTTTTTCTACTATCGTACGTTTAAACGTTATTAGTAGGAGCAATATTGGTTCAAATATATGCATTTTGTTTATTTAATTGTTGGGTTATACTATTGGCTCAAAGTCGGTGAAAATGTAAGGTGGTGGAATCAGACGTTATTGTAAAGTCAAACATTAGTAGAAACAGAAACAATTGATTTTTTTTTTTTTTTTTTTTTTTTTTTTTTTTTTTTTTTTTTTTTTTTTTTTTTTTTGAGGATAGGTTATACTGTCTTCAGAAGATAATTTCTATGATTTTTAGGTTGTTTCTCATTATTTTTCTGTTTTCGTTACTAAGGAATTTAAGTGTAGTAAAAATTTATTACTAGGCATATTATTGTGTTTGGTGCCGTAGCTTGTTAAAGAATTAAATATTATTACTGTGCCATTTTAAGTGTATGTTTAAAATGCCATTGAAAAATGAAAATTATAAGTAAACAATCAACAGTTGACCTTTGTAAATGGTTACAGATATTTTAAATTTTTTTCATGTTTAACAATTTTTTTAACTAAAGTTAAAAATATACATAACCATTCTTAGAATAATAAAATAGAGTCTTAACAAGTTCAATACAGCGAATAAAAATGTTTTTAAAATAGTGGAAGTATAAAATCGGGGACCTTTAACCCCAATAGCTGAAGAGCTTCTTGGTGTGGAGGACTCCAGCTCAGAATGCTCTAAAGTAGAAAGCGGAGACTTCAAAAGCACCTTCTAAGGAAGTTCTAGATAAGTTTCCAGACGAAAGGAAAATTACGATGAAACTGTCGATCTGGAATTAATAAGTATGAGAGGAGTCCTTCTCGAGATGGTTGCAGCTACAACGTGACATAGAAATGTTTAGTCGGTGTTAAGAAAGGCTTTGTATCACTCGAATCTTCCAGGGATATCATTGACTCAATGAGAAGGTTCTGGAAATTTACTCTCCATCCTATCAGTTCTGAGGAGTCAAAATGTACCCATGCTACCTCACCATTAATATCTGCTGCAGTGGCGGAGAATATTCTGTATAAATGTCCAGCTAGCAGTCCACTAACTGATACCATGGAAGGGAAAAAGACTAGGAAAATGGGCTTCAGTTGCTCCTGATTACGTTTAGAAGTACACAACGGTGGAGTTGAGGGCCCATAAAAAACGAGATAAAGTTAAATAAGGAACCGAACAAGAGCAACGGGATGCTGGGAACCCTCTTCCAACCCCTTCATGTATTATAGAAGATAAAGAGAAACGTTCAAAGCCCAAAAGGCAGGTAGTCCTGATCAACTCTAGTGTTGGAAGGATCTACTCTGAAATCCTTCGAGCTATATGAAAGGACTAAGTTCCGGAGTAATCTAGTACTGAGATCCATCAGATTCGGAAGACGGCCAAAGAAGGGGTGCATCTGTAGCTCATTAAGTGTGGGGACAGAGCAGAAATCAAGAAGTGGTTGGGGACAAAGCTGAGATTCACACCATTGTCCTTATGTTGACGTTTAAGGTCCTGGATCTCAACTTCCTAACCACTGAGGGGAAGTCACAGAGACAAGAAGAATAGACAACTCCGATCTGATTGTGAGCTTATACAATACAAAAAGTCCAAAATAAAATGTTTATTTGTTGTTAATATTTTTAATTGGTATTATTTTGCATCACATTATTTAAATAACTATTCCTACCTATTAATATAATATCGTCCAGGAGTTTAAGGCTCTGTAGTAACTTAAGTGTTATTTTTTACGGTTAGTATCAATTAACGTAAAAGCGCACGCACACACACATACACCCCTTCAGTGGTGATAGCCCACCAACACATACACCTTTACTGGTTATGAACCACCTACGTTTGTTATGACCTAACTATAACCTACCCACCTATTCACCTTCGGTGTGACCATCCTACCCACCCATACACCTACAATGGTGAGATGACTCACCTACGCCCCAATTCCTTAGATGGTGACGGAAAATATTTCGACTTTTTGCAGTCTTTTAAGGTACATTAAAAGGCTAGGAAAAAAGGCATAAAATATATTTATACTTCGGAAGTATTAAACAAACATCGCTTCCCATTTGTAAATGCAATCTGGATACGGCATTCATGCTGCTTATCCAAATACCTTACGGCGGTCTCGGTTAGAGTTTGTCACAAGTTTAAATTTACATGCACTAGTAAACTATTTAAAATTTATAAAAGTTAAACATTTATTATTGTTTTATTATTTACTCTACAGTTTTTAATTAGCTATGATGAATTAAATGTATATTAAATTCAAAAAAGTATGGATATGTCGGATCTTATAAATAAAATAGAATATGATCCATACTAATTATAATTACAAAATTACACTTGTAAACCTTTTTGGCTTACTTAATTAAATTAAATATTGTACATATGCAAATCAAAATAAGAAAATTAAACCCACCAAAAATTGGCCCGATGAATGCTGATGCGATGGAGAATCAGCAGAAGCTCGGGGAAGTGGACGGTCCCGCCCACCACGAAACGAAGGGACCTTATAGGTGATCCGCTAAAGGACCACCTACAGGGATTGGTTTTGGGCCGTAATTGGTGGCGTGTCCAGTGACTGGCAGGGGGGTGTGATATTAGGGAGAGAGTTTGGAAGGAAAGTGGAGTCTGAGGAGAGATGTGGAAGTAATCGGACTTCGTGATTATTGACCAAGAGGGAGGGCCAGCACCTGGAAGTCCAACTACCTAAGCATCGTCAACCCGCCCTTCTTAGCAAACACGGGACGAGCTAGGAGGAGGACGGAACCCGTTGTGAGATCCACTCCCGGAGGACTTAACGAGCAGCTAACTTGAACCTGAGGGACGAGTGGACTAGCAGCCTATCCTGAGAACCATAGAAGTGATCTCAAGGGACTGTGAGTGGTTCCAGACACGAACACCTGAACCTGAGGGACGAGCGGACGCCGAATCCACTACGACCCGTTGGCACCCCATACCTGAGGAAGACAGAGCTCCAGGGGTATGTCAAATGTTGTTAACAGCTCCAGGGTTTAAGGGGATATGAATACATAATTGGAAGACAAAATTAAATTTAGAAGGGGCGTTCAATATACGTTTAATCTACACCAAAGCGTAAGCCAGCAGGCTTCACATTACTAATATATGGAGCTATTAATAAATGTATTCTAATAAATAAACATAATCCACTGATTGTGGGAATTGAATCTTATATTATTTAAAGTGTCGATATTGTTAATTTAAAATTGAAAATATATAAATACGTAAATCTATATAAATGATCATAGTCCGTATAAGTGTTTGTTTTCAATTTATAAAAATATATAGTAAATAAATAATTATTTCGGTGTACATATTAACCGTTAATTTTGGATGATTCTTGAAGGGAGATAAGAAATAGTAATTAGTGTCAATTGAAGATAATTAACTTGTTACTTGAAGGTATTTGTAAAATAATATAACTTTAATTGTAGGATAAATTGTGGAGGACGTCATAGTTGGTAAAGTCAGGATACTGTTATTTATTTGTTAATTTTGACTGTAGTTAATTGACTAATTATTTCATGAGTACGACTTGTTATTGAATATATAGTTTTCACTTGTTAGTATAGACATCTTGCATTTATAATACTTGCTTTAGTTTGAATTCTTAATGTAACGTTTGTATCATTATTTAGAGGATTGTGAGTTCAAATATGAGTTAAGACGCTTGTTGTAAAATAGTATTTCCCATACAAGACGAGTGGGTTAAACTTTCAAATTAACTTGATATTTGAATTTATTTGTTTGCCAGATTGTACATTGAAACCAATATTAGTGTAAACCGCATAGTCCGATGACATTTTAGGCGGTATTGCCATATCGTTTCTGAGAACTACCAAACCACAATGTTTCATCTATGACAAGTATGCGTATGTTCAATACTGGCAATTTTATTGGCGTGTTGTCAACAAAACAACTGTATGATAATATTTCAAGACTTCTAGAACGTAGTGGTAAAATTAACTATGGTATGTGTTAATCCTGTAATTGTTTATAGCATTATAATAATATAAATATTTTTTATTCTGTAGAAAGTACTATTAAATACTGTCTTTGAATTATTTGAATTTATTGAATATTGAAAAATGAAATATTTACATCTCTATATTTCTCTCTTTATAATCCTATCCTTTATATCCTATAATGACCATCTTTGTCATTGATATACTTCAGTCTTATAAAAGAAATACTATTAAAGGAATGTACACTGAAGCCCTTTCACAGACAAGAGATCCCATTTGAAACGAGAAACTTGTCTTATTACCAGGATTGATGGCGCTTTCAACAGCAACAAAACATCTGTGATTAATACAACTAGGTAGATGTCTTGTAACAGAGATGTGTTATGTTTGTTTTTACTACTAATCTGTAATCTCAACGCGTTTTAAAGAAATTCTGTTAGATGTTAATACGATATTTTTGTAAAAAAATTAATTTTAGTTCGTAACACATAATATCCAAATTTACTATTTTAAGTAGTAGATTTAAAATTATTCTAACAATCAGTTTTTTTATATAAATATGTGAAAAAGCTACTTTTTTAGTATAACATTTTTTTAATTAATCTTGTTAAAAGATATTTTTTAACTAAACCATGCGCTTTTTATGTAATAACCCCGTATTGTCCCTATTTCAAATGTCATCTAAATAATTCCAATCCACCGGAGTCATTTGGGATTGTTTTACATTTTTTAACAGGTATACGAACATAATTTTCTCTTTTTCTGTTTTTAAAAGCAATAAAACATTATAATTTGACGTGTTTTAAAAATATATACATTACCAAGACTTAAGAAGTCATGTTATTGTTATGTTTAAGGTTCGAACACTTTCATCGTGCGGTTTAGTAAAACTACGAGTTCAAAAGGTTTTTAATTCATTTTTAAAATTTCTTTGGTGTACATTTAGCGGGGAATATGTTCAAACCAATCATTGGGAGTATGTCGTTTGGCAGCAGTATGGTATTCTGAAACACCCTGTAAACCTAATTTGTAGTTTAGAATACCTATAAATTCAGTGAGTACACATGCCTATACAAGGAAAACAGGTTTCGTTCATTTAACCCAGATGTTTGATCAATTAGCAGGGCATGTATTAATCAGTGCCTTTTTAATATATTCGTTATATTTCCAAAACGCATATTTTAAGAATGTTATTGAACAATTTAGAGATGACACCCACACCCAACAATACTCTCCATTTAGTTCATATTGACTCTTGTATTACCACAATGGTTTGCTTAGTATCTAGCTACAATATGTTCTAGTTAATAAGTATTAGAATTAAATAAGTTTCTCGTCACTAAAATAATAAAACTTATTCTGGATATATTTCGATTTGATATCTAAAAGTAATTGTGAATTCATACTATAAAATCAACCAAAAAAACTAATAATTATTATAATTTATTTAAATATATCATATTAATTTTAGAAAAAATTATAAATATTAAACATATTTTTTTAAATAATTATTATTTGATAAAAATATAGTATATATTTAAAATGTATGTAATTTAGTAGCCATTGTTGTTTGTTTTTGGTGAATTAACACTTGTTCTAATTTCGTTTTTTATAATCCTATCAATATAAAATTTAGTTTTTTGCTTGGTTGTGAAGTACTATTTTTCTCTATCAACGTACAAGCAGCTTCTTTAATGTTTCTTCTTTTCCAATTACTTTCTTTACAAACGATGCTTGATTTTGACCATAGTACTTTTTGTTTAGTTTTTAAAATTTGTTCTCTTAATTTCGAATGGTTTTCTGTTGCTTTTTTATATTCTTTTATGTTGGTAAATTTTTTTCACAAGTTGATGTTCGCCCAAAAAAATTACTTTTACATTTACTAGGTATTTTGTAGTAAATAATTTTTAATTTGTACTGGTATTAAGTATTATTATTTTATTGATGAGAAGCTTATTTAATTGTAATACTTACTAATGTATTACACCATCACGAAAAATGACATACCGTAATAAATGTGCTAAATAGGCATTATAACTTAAACTTAAGTAAAATATTTTTCTAATATTCATTTTAATATTTTCCATTCCAGGTCATCAACCATGTTTATTGTAAACATTTGCCACAGCCTGATATAGAAGAGAAAACACTGTTTATCATAAACTCACCAACGTCGTTAGTTACACCGTGTTTTCCTGAATCTGTTCACAATACATAAATAATAATATAGTAGTGAATTCCACTATAATACGCCTTTAGATGAAGAGCTGTTTAACTTCTATACAATCACGATGTATCACAATTCTACTAAGCATTAGTTTAACTATTTGTAATTTACATCTCAGTTGCGAAGTTCTCAGAACTAGTTGGTTAACTATAAGAGGACATATGTTCTAAAAAGGTACATATCTACAGGTACTAATACCTAGATTAGATTTATTTAGGTTCTTTTATTACTGTACGTACCAAAGTTTTAGGCTAGTAAGGTTTACTCATTGTAACCTAGCGATATCTTATATATGTATGTGAAATTTACCACAAATGGATATTCATATGTGCAAAAACCTACATTAGGTAAGAGTTTAAGTTCATTATTATAAATAATAATCAATGGACTTGAAATGTATTTTTCAGGTGATAACTAAGATTTCGATTTGGATATAAACATAGCCTGGTGGAATCACTAATTAAAAAATACAAGAAGAAAATATATAACAGTAAACAAAATAAAGTTGAAACACAAAATAACAAGTTTGTTTGTGTCGATTACACCCAGACTTTGCGGTATGGACTCAATTAATTATTAAATAGATCAGGGGTAGAACTAGCTTTCAGAACAACTAACAGAGTCTGAAAGATACTGAGCCAGAAGGGTAACAGATAAGACGATATCATAGATAGAACAGGCGCTTATAAACTGAACTGCGGCGAATGTAACAGCATATATATCGGACAAACTGGTCGAAACTTTAAAACCAGATTTAAAGAACCCTGTCAGGATCCACGCATAAGTAAACCAAAATCTTCACTCACCAAACACTTAGTACATCACCATTAGTACAACCATGACATTAGAGATATTAATGACAGCCTGGAGTTTCTACACACCTGCAAAAAGGGATACATTGGAAGAGTATGAAATATACAAACACTTCTTGAAAGATGATCCTTACTGAAAAATTCTAAAATAAAAACTCCAATTTAATTCTCATTACATTTTCAATAATATTTTTGGTTACAATACGAATCCTTTAGCAGCTGATAACCGTCTTAGAGACAAGAATGGTAGGGGAAGAGGAGTGACGTAATGCAGTCTGTCTGCCACCCTGGTTCTTGAATGTGTGTCTCCGGTAAGCCTACCAATGTTCGTCTTCGTCTTTGTTTAATTTATTTGTGTTGTGTGTATTATGTGTTGTACTGTATATACTCGACAATCCATCTGAAGCTAAAACCACGTTTTTAATGACTGAAGAAGGAATGATTATTCCCAAACATATAGTGAACATGTCAACTCTGTGGAACTGATAGACAGGTACTGTGCCATTTTAGTCATATAGCCATTGGTAGTCTATATGATCAATGACAGTATTTATGGAAAATGGTAGTTTTTACTGTAAATTGTAGTTATATGTAGTAATGGTAGTTTACGTAGTCAATGATAGTTTTTATAGTAAATGGTAGTTTATAGAGTTATCACTAGTATATTTTATATATAATGTCAGTTTTCTTTAATTTTATCTTCACTCGCCAGTTCACGTGGACCTACAGGCATGTAAAGTGATCCAAAGAAAGGGGCGTTTATTAGTAACCCAATAAACAGTAGCCAATATAACTTATAAGTTATCGTGGAATCCTAACCACGTAATTTTTGTCTACTTTTCTAAGTAACAGATCTTATACTCGTCTGCCCCAGACAATATCTGAATCATCACGACTACTCAACACAAACAACTTAGACTTCACAAAATTAGTTTCCTTAACGTCGGAAATATCTAACAAAATATTGTGTTTGTATTACAAGGCCAATGAAGAGAACCCGTCTCTTGCAATCCTTAATGTCGGAAATATCTAACAAAATATTGTGTTTGTATTACAAGGCCAATGAAGAGAACCCGTCTCTTGCAATCCTTAAAAATTTTTATTTGTGGTGTATTACTAAATGTATTTTATTAAATACATTTAATAAACTTCCAACCACTTTACAATCAGAGACAGACGTTAGGAAATATATGAATAAAGTCAAGTCATTTTTGGTTTCTAAGGAATATTACAGTGTCCAAGAGTATTTAGCAGATAAGGGTACATTTTAGTTGTACTAAAATAAGGAGACTGCGTACTCTACTTTTTTTTATTTCTACTGTGTTTGTTTTGTACATATCATGACGCATATCAATGCTGTTGTAAATAGTCAAATGATAATAAAGAATATTGATTGATTGATTGATTGGTCATAGTGTTACACCACAGTGTCAGCTGTAAAGATATAGAAGAGGGAAAATAGCAATATGCGGGTTCCCAAGTGGAAAACTCCCAGGAAAATGTTTATCATTAGGATAACATCATCATTAGGAAAATGCTTTCAATACATTAGGAATAACACTAATGACGGTAGTCATGTAGTGTCACTTACAAACGCCAATAGAAAGCCTCATTTCACTCCGACTGTCTTGTCCAATCTGGTTAAAGCAGTATCTATTTGAAGTATACGCTCAATTTTATACTTTAGCGACTTTGGTGGTATCACACTGATAGCATGTTCATTTTCATTGTTCTCTGTTGTTGCTGTTATTGTTGTCACTTTGATTGTTGGCATTGTTGGGAACTTTTGTTTCTTGTGTTGTTATATCTTTCACCAATATCCTATTGTTATCGTTTATATATTTATTATTATTACTGCTATACTGTATCATTTTTCTATATTTCCTGTTCTAAATAACTTTTTCTGTCGAGAGGGCTGTACTGTTTCTGTTATTGTTTGTCACTTTTGATTGCTAGCTTTGTTAGGGAATTTAGGTCTTGTGTTCTATATTTTCACCAATATTATCTATTGTTACCTCATCTTATACATTTTCTTAATGTTACTGTTATCTATATTTTATTATTTATATTATTGTTACAATGTATTATATATAGTTTATATCCATTGTATTATTCTAGTTATTTATATTGTTATTTACTGATATTAATTTATTATTGTTGCACGCTGCTTCTAAGTTACTAGTCTTCTTCTGAACTAATTATGTAAATTTTGTAAAATGGTGTTTTGCCGTAGGTGAATAAATAAATAAATAAATTATTAGTGTGAACGTATAAATGTATTCCGGAGATAAGGAGATTTTTCACTAAAAAAAATGAATATCATAGTTCAGGCGTTCCTAAACAGTGTCTCTTGTTGAAATTATTGCCTCCCACGTCCCCCGTTTAATTTTTCGATTGCGGGGGGAAAGGGGGTTACACAATAAATTGTATGGAATGTTGGGCATGTGAAAAAAACAAGTAATTGAAAATTATATGAAATTGAAAACATATATATATATATATATATAAATATATATATATATATACACGTCTATATATATAGACGTGATATGAAATTTTAAGGCTTAACAATTAGGTAAATAAGTACTGATCTATAAAGATTAGTAAAGTTTTAAAGTTAAACTTAAGTTAAGATTAAAAGAAGAAGTTAAGTTTGTAGACATTAAATCTGGTGTAAATACTCGGTTATTCTCCTGTAACACTCAAGGAGGGAGTTCTGTGTGAATAAACAGTGAAAAGTACATCTGCAATGCAGCACAACACCGAGGATCGTCAGAAAATACAGTTTACTTATCGAAAAACGAATATAGTGAGTATAGTAATAACGTTTATTGCATCAAACCTCAAATGAGGTATTACAATATATAATATAATAAATAAAATAAAAATTGAGTTAAATCTACATATAAATTACAGTTGAATTTAAAAAAAAATCTTCAATGTTGTACAAACATTCTTCTAATAAATAGTTGCATATAATTTTTTTAAATTGTTTCATTTCCATATTTCTTAATTTATAAGGCAATTTATTATACAATTTAATAGCCATAAACTCATGATTTTTATGTGTTGTTGAGTATTTATATTGTTGAATTTTCAGTTGATTTGAATTTCTTGTGTCGTAATTGTGTATATTTTTGTTTTGAGGAAATTTATGTAAGTTGTTTTTGGTGTATAATAAGCTTTTGTAAATGAATAGTGAAGGAAGAGTCATTATTTTTAGTTTTTTGAATAGAGGTCTGCATGAAGTTTTAAAAGGTGCTCCACAAATTAGTCGAATTGCTCTTTTTTGAATTTTAAATAATTTAACAGAATTTGAAGACTGTCCCCATAATATTATTCCATAACTCAATATGGAATGAATATGCGCATAATAAATTTGTATTAGTATATCTTCACTCACATTGTACTTTAGTCTTCTTAAACAGTAGATACCTTTGTTCAATTTTTTTATGGTATAATCCACATGATCATTCCAAGATATCTTATGATCAAGGATAATTCCTAAAAATTTAATTGGATTTATTTTAAGGTCCAGTCTCAAATTATTTGAGTAGGTAAAATTTATGTCATGTGTTTTGTTTAGATTAAGAATTAATTTATTAGCATTGCACCAATTGATAAATTTCTTTGTAGTAAAAGAAATCACTTCTTCTAATTTCTCATAACAATTTGATGTAAATACCAATCCAACGTCGTCAGCATATAAGAAACATTTAATATTTATGGAGTTCATATTTTTCGGAATATCGTTTATGTAAATATTGAAAAGTAATGGACCCAAAGGAGATCCTTGTGGTACACCATATTTAATTTCTTTACCTTCTGAAATTTGACCATTAATTTCTACAAATTGAAATCTATGTTCCAAGTATGATTTCATTAATTTTAGTGAATTACTATCAAATCCATAGTAGTTGGTAAAACCTACATGTTTGTATTTAATGTTTGAATTTTGAAAATGTACACATACATTTGAATGTTTATTGAGTGAATTAATAAACCCCATCTTAAATATGTTTATTGGCATGTTCCGTGTCGATATCACTATGAAAGGTCCAACTAGTATTCTTCAACGTAAAATATACTAGATTATTTGGACCCACTTACTAAAAACCCACTTACTACGAAATCCTATTGAGTGAATGGACATCAGAACCTAGGGAATGGATTGGTTTTTAGTACTTATTTCTAATTATTTATTTCTTGTATTAGACAGTTAGGGCACTATTACACTTATTGTTGAGCTTGTTACACTTAGAGTTAGAGATTGTTTAAACTACTCCACTGATTTTGTATTGTTTATTGCACCTTTGATTAGTGCACTTAATGAAATACACAGCCAGACAAACAAAATTAGTCTTATCGTCGATAAAAATGTCAGGAGAATTCAATAAAGTTGCGACCCATTGCAATGACAAATTTGATTTTAACATGCAATAATTACATATTCATTTTCCCTATTAACCTTAGTGATAAAATTGTAATCTAAACATACAACTTAAAATAGACTTTAAGCAAATCAATGGTGGATATACAATTAAAAAGATATAATTATATTTAGTTTTAAAGTAAATAATCTGTTTGTAAATTAATGATTATAAATTATCCTTCATATATGTATGAATGTATCTATACAATATTCTTGTATGTATATACCAAGTAATCACTTTATATCCAAACACGCACAAATACCTATATGCAAAACTGATTTACCATTTCAGATGTAATTTTTAGCAACTAAATATCCTTGTTTAATATCAAATTTGTTATACTATAATTCTTGTATTTTTTATAGTTATTTTATCTTTCACTTAACCACGCTACAGACTTTCATAATCCATTTATCAAACAAAAACAATATTTTCGCAATATATTACTATATTAGGGTGAAATAATACTATCTCAAAATCGAATATATCAACCAGCGCGACTCATTATAATTAATACTACATAATCAAAAACTGCAAGTTTATAAAACTGTTCATCATAAATTATACGTATACATTGAAAATATTTATAGGTGGAAAGTAGATTGTTTAGAATTTAAACCAATAAACATGTTTAAAAATTTGTAAAAATGTTATTCATATCTTACAGCCTTGATATCTGAAAATAATGAATCATTTACCATTTAGGAATTATATTAACTAATGACTAATATTTTTGTTGGAATAGGTTACCATTTTAATCATAATAACATTTCATAAGTTGTTGAAAGAAGAGTTGGTCTTGTTGGCCATCACATAAGACATAATGGAATCCTGAACACTATATTTGTGGGTTATATTAATGCAAAGATACCTCGAGTATAAGACTGAGGTACATGGACCAAATCATAAGAGATGTGGGTTGTGAGGCCTATAGAGAAACGAAGAGGAAAGCGGGAAGACGTGAGGAGTGGAAATTTGCTGCTAATTTGAGTGCTGCCAACCAATCTTTGGATTGGTCACAAAAGAAGAAGAGAACATCTCATAAAACACAACTAGTATACTGGAATCAGTCTGGAACGAAGCCATTTGAATAATTTAATTTATCATTAATTAAACAAAATATATATACAGTACATATCTTTGTAATACATGTGAACTGTAACAAACACAGTGATGTTAAAAACATTTAACAAAATACATAGCAATCCAAAAACAATCAAATACGACCCTGTTCAATTAACCTGACACTTAGGCCTTGGTTGTTTTCCAACCTAAGAATCCACTAGTGGGGTTTAGTGATGTAGCAAAGCGATTAGAAACTGAAGGATTTTCCCACGTTACTCAATGTTCAACTCTATCTCCACAACTTGTTTTTCTAGAGGAGAAAAAGGAAATTGTTTACAGATGAAACATACCAGATACGCCACAATTATACCTAAAAGCACTGTAAGTAATGGTATCTTTGCTATTACTAAATTAATTTCAATTTATTATTGTTATGATAAGAGAGTTATGAATTAAATTGTATATGTACAAGAAAGTTTTTTGATCAATTGTTTTTTGTAGGGTAAGCCATAATGGATTCTATATATAACAGCTATTTGTGGCTCATGGTGTACAGATGGGTGGGTGGGCCCTTGAAGGTCCACTATACTGCACAGTCTGTCAGCCCAGAATTAGTAAATGTTGTTGTGTTAAGGAGATATTATCCACAACAACACTGAATACCACCTGAAGTATAGTTTATTATTTTTCATCCATGAATCATGTATCCGTCCAATGACATTATCTTGTACATTTGTTCAGTTTCTGCTTTTGAAAATCATAAATTATTTTCTTTATCTAACAGTATAGTGAAATATGAAGCGGGAGAATAAATTCTATCAATAAATAACAACCGAACACTTCAACATTTTCTTTTGTTTTAGTTTAAACATTTCCACACTCATTACTATATAAAAAACTTTTTAAATTGTATGGAGATCCTTAATTATATTGGTATATTCTACTTTTAAAATAAGTCCTTCATAGATGTTTATTTGAAATAAGTTCAGGCCATTATTTTCAACTAACTTTAAAAGATTAAAACTTACCCGCAATAGTCAGTGATAAATGAGTAACTTTAAGCAACATAAATAAACCCAAAGGCAGACCTAAAGACTAAGTCCTCAGCCATTTCACGAACTGTTACCTTAAATTAAACATTCATAAAGTTTTAGGTAAGTATTCACCATTAGGAAGCTACTGTAGAGGTATGAGTGTATATGACCAAGGAAGAGGACGTAGCACTAGTGCCGACAAAAAGTACGGAACTAAACCTTATATGTTCAATTAAAGAGTTACACTTCCGTAATTTTGAATATGGAAGTCCATGCCGTTACTGTTTATTACTGCGCCACTTACTGGCATAACACTCAACGAAGGGACGTTCATGGAATTCAGAGGCTTCAAGACTCTATTAAATGTTTCTTTTTCAGTTAAGTTGTTGACATAGTTAGTTCTTTTCTAAAGAAAGATTTTTGTAGAATGATTGCATGATGTATGATCCAACAGACCCTAAAGATGAATACATTAACAATAATAATATCCTATATATTGCATTAACGTTTTTACATTTGAATGTAACACATACCTAAAATTAAATAACATATATAAGTAAACATCCATTCTTACAGTGCCCTAATTAAAACTTACAAAAGTATTTCATCCACCCACTGCTCTTTTATACAAAACTCTCAGCCATTCCATTGCTGGTTTTGTTAGGCTAAAACAAGACCCTCATCCAGCGTGTCTTGAATGCCTTGGAATAATGATGCTTAATATTCATATGCTAAATTTGACTCCAATATATGATAGAAGGTGTTCGTATACCGCTATTCTATGCTGTCCAATAAGATATTTTCCCCCTCCTCTAGGGTCATAACTTATGTAATGTATTTTAACATTAAATTAAACATTTGATTTTTAAGAATCAGAGTATAATCTAAAAAATAGCGGAAATAATGCAAGCTGCAGGAGACAGGAACTGAGTAAGTAAATATGATAGTGAATGGTTGAGAATCAGTTTACAGAGTCCAGCAACTGTAGGAACGTTAATTAAGAAGTTTAGACAAATTATTAATTAATCACCTAAAGATTAAGATTTCCGTTGACTCTGGATCAAGCAGTCGGTGACTCCACCAGGAAGTTGGATGAAAGAAGTGCAGGGGAGTGACGATAAGTTGGTCTGATTGGATATGGAAATATTGGTAGATTACCTTTGTGTGGAAGGGATCATTTTTGTAAAGGGAAAAAGTATCGAAGGAGGACTTAGTGAACATGGAAAGAGTTAGTCAAGTCTGCGGAAGAAAGAAGAAAGATCGAGATACTCAGGGGGCACTGCGAGTAAAACGTAGGTCTCATATTCCACCAGTTAACAGTTCAAGATAAAAGAGCCGACACCAAAGGGGATGAACTAGCCAGCCTGACCTGAGCACCAGCTCCAGGGCTAAACTTTAAGCCCCAAAAGAGGACAGCCAAGAAGAATCAGCTTAAGCCCTCTATCAAGGGTAAAAATAGAGAAAACAGCTATCCCATAGCTTTACTTCTTACGAAATGCGAGGATTAATGAGACTATAATATTCAGTCAATAAAAATTGGGTCGGGCAGTTAACTAGTGTACTCACAACATGAGAGCCAGACGATACTTTGAAACACACACTGTCTATCCAGTTTATGTACATTAGCAATGACCCACCCACCCTCCTATACACCTACAGTCTATAGGTACTGACTATCTATAAGAGGCATAAGCCCTGCGTCGCTCCCGTGGTTCGGAAGTCACGTTAAGCCGGTGACCCCCAGATTAAGTGTTAGAGAGGGCTTCTTAGCCTAACTTCGCCTGGTAAAATTGAGACATTCTTTAACTTTAACTATTAATTGCTTCACGTGAAGTCTCTATCAAGGATCACGCTAAGAAGTTTTATCTATTAACTTCCTTTATAGTACAGCTGGAGATTTGCTTTGGATGGATTCTTGCAAAACAGACAACCATAATTATATACTAACTGCAGATAGAAAAAAATTAATTTGATTTTAAGAAATTTTCATAATATGTTCCAAAATAGTCATACATTTCTTAATATTAAAAACATATGAGTGAGTTTTGCTGACAAATCTCACAGATTTTTAATATTTCACATAGTTAACTTTTTGGAACAGTAAACAGTTTTATATACATTAAATAAAAGTAAATATAGCTCCTTATTACAGTACGTTTAAATTACTTCGTTTGAAATGTAATGTTTTTCAGTTAATATTTATCAATGCAACTATTTGTCTTCAATATTTTGTCTAACAGTAAATTTAATTAAGACCCGAAAAAAATGTAGTCTGTTTGTTATAAAAAAAACAACGTACTTAAAATGTATTAATTAAAAACATAAAAATGAAGGTTGCTTATAGTTAACATAATTTAAAACCAATACCTCATTGTGTCAGCTTTACTAGAAAATAAACATTAATTTAGGCTGCTAATATTTATTTTTATGTTATATTTTCGTCACTGAAGCAATTCAATAATTAATTGTTTTATCTAGTTACTTTATAAATCACCTTGCATTTCCTGCTTAAGTATAAAGATGAACTTTATTCTAGATAAAACTATATACAAACTACAATTATTCGTTGATTAATTTTTAAAAGATAAAACTTTATTTGAATAATATATAAAAATGTTAGTTTTGCTAGTTAGAAAATTGACAGTCCTTTTATATTTCTCCTTAATTTATATGCATTATATCTATGTTCGTCCACTATTTTTCTAATTTTCCAACTTTAGATTTTTTAAATATATTCTATTTAAAACGCGTTTACAATGAAGCCATTTCACAGACAAGAGATCCCATTTTAAACGAGAAACTTGTCTTATTACCAAGATTGATGGCGCTTCCAACATCAACAAAACACCAGTGATTAATACAACTAGGTAGATGTCTTGCGACAAAGATGTGTTACGGTTGTTTTTACAGTAATATGACATTTTAATATAATTTTGAAGTGTTTGACAGTTTTACTTAGAATGAGTCTTTATAACTCATTATTTTAAACCTTTTTAAATATTTAACACTCGGTATTTAAAAAATGTGAACTATTTTACTAAGTTAAACGTGTTTAACTAAATATTAATATAGATGAAATGAAATGAAATTCCGTTTATTTCAGTAAAAATTACTAATACAATAAAGAATACATATGAAAAAATAACTTGAAATATTTAAAAACAATAATAATATTTATATAATAAAAACAAAGTTAAGTGTCAAAATTAAACATATGTTTATAAGTTAGCGGAATCTCATGTTTGATTGTGAAAAAAATCTATTTTACAGAGATTTGGATACGCAAACACACCCTACTCACATTCCATACACACTCGCATTCACTCCCATATACACACACACGCGCGCGCGCGCACACACGCACACACACACACACACAAACATACACACGCGCACACGCGCACACGCACACACGCACACACGCGCACACGCACGCACGCACGCACGCACGCACGCATGCACGCACACACGCACACACGCGCACACACACACACACACACACACACACGCGCGCGCGCGCGCACACACACGCGCGCGCGCGCACTCACACACGCGCGCGCACTCACACACGCACGCGCGCGCGCACACGCGCGCACGCGCACGCACGCGCACACACACACACACACACACACACACACACACACACACACACACACACACACACACACACACACACACACACACACACACACACACACACACACATACGCACACACACACACACACACACACACACACACACACACACACACACACACACACACACACACACACACACACACACACACACACACACACACACACACACACACACACACACACACACACACACACACACACACACACACACACACACACACACACACACACACACACACACACACACACACACACACACACACACACACACACACACACACACACACACACACACACACACACACACACACACACACACACACACACACACACACACACACACACACACACACACACACACACACACACACACACACACACACACACACACACACACACACACACACACACACACATCCAAGCGCTACATACACACATCCAAGCGCTACTGTTTGTATGGGTGTAGCAAAAAAATTGCTACTGTACTTGTATGGGTGGGTGGTTGGGTCATTGCCACTGTACGTGAATGGGTGGGTGGTTGGGTCATTTTCACTGTACGTGTATGGGTGGGCGAGTGGGTATGGTATACATACACACATCCAAGCGTTACATACACACGTACACTCTAACTCACACTTTACGCCCAAGAAGAAAAAAAAGGGCGCGTACATACATTAATCAGCAGTCACGCAACAGGGCGATCTATTATCTGTATTATGAATAAAAAACTAATTAACATGATCTCTTTGTTTTTGAAATTTGTTAATGATGGAGTATCAGATGAGTCCAACTACCTTTGTCTCCCTCAACATGATCTCTTCCCAGTTCTAACAACCAACGGTGAACGAATTTTTTATACGTATTATAACTGCAAGGGTGTGGATTTTTGATATGCGGAGGTAGTTTGGAATAAATAGTATTGACAATATAATGTGATGAGGTTGACGTAATAGTTTTGAACAATCTAGGTGGGTGGAAACCAATATTTAATGAGGCTCTCGTTGAGTACGGATGTGTTATTTCGTTAAATAAGTTTTCTTTATTTTTAAAAATGTATGAAATACATATTCTTAGATAAAGTTGAGAGATATTGAGCACTTTAAATTCTTCAAATAATAAATATGTGGGAAAACGTAAGTTTTTCTGCAAAGCAGCTTTAATTATTGACTTCTGAGTAATTTCTAATGGAGAGAGAGAATGCTTCGGTAACATCCGCCCCATGCCAGATTAACATCATATATACAACGATTGAATATAAGCATAGTAAACTATTTTTATCAAATCATTTGAAAGTACTTTACTAAGTAAAGAAAAAATATAAAAGAATTTCCGAAGTCTGCCATTTAAGTATGATACATGAACATTACATTTCAAGCGGTTGTCAAAAACGACCCCTAAATACCTATATTCAGATACAATCTGAACGCATTCACACACCACACACCCCTGCTGACCACCACATGAATGCAAGCGCAGCAGGGGTAGATGAATAGAGAAAATATGTTAAAAACTATTTCAATAATGATATATGTAGGGTTAAATAATTTGGTGCGTAATTTTAAATTATACACATTGGGTTTATGTATAACATTTTATAGCTAATCCTCAACTTAATAATATATAATATTAAAAAACAAAACTATACAATAATTTAAATCTTTATTATGATTGTGATTTCTAAAAAGCAAACTTCATAAATATTACGATAAGGAATGATAATAATTTGGATCTTTTTCTCTATTTTAAATTTAATAAAGGGGTATTTATAGTACAATATATAAGTATTTTTTATAAAACAATAAAAATGTATAACCTGACACCAAAATTTGTAATGATGAATAACAGTTGATTGTACAGAACATTCGTTTAGTGAAGATTATTTATTATTTAAAAAATCAAGGAATATTTTAAATGTTAATAGGCATGTTAATATATGTCTTGTGTTAAAAAACAAGTTAGATATTAACATGATACAATATTTCATGTCTTTATTTCTTTTCGCTGTTAGGATGGGAATTGTTCCCCCATTAAGTACAAGTTAAACGTTCGCAAATTACTTTAATTATTACAAATTATTTTTTTGTAAGGCTTTACATGTCACTGCAATTTTTAGGCTAGCTAACAGCTATTTCTAATGCTCTTAATTCGTAGTGACCATAAAACCTGCCAGTGCGTACACTTGGAACATGTTACTGATATTATTGTTATTTCATGTTAGTATAACTATAACAATACCTATTTCAGTAATTTCAATAAATAAATCTCGATTAGAACAAGAAAATATTCTTTACTCTGGTTGGAATTAAAACTCTTAAATATTTTTCTACTTTCCATTGCAATGTCATAATTTTAAATGTTACTCGACGTTGAATTGTCACTAATATTTAAAAGAAGAACAAAATATCAAATACTTTAAGAAGAATTTAAAATCAATATTATTACATGAAATAGTTTATAAAGTTGAAGATATTTTTACAATATTATTTTATACGACCATCAAATTGTATATACATAATCATATTTAGATTCATTATACTGAAGTTTATACTATATACTCAATGTTATGTTATGTATTTGTTGCCAATGTGAATTTCGTTAAAGGCAAATAAATTATTATTATTAATATTTCTAAAAGTATAATTGTAATTTGTTCAATAAAATTAAAATTGTTTCAACAGCAGTAAATATTTCATTTTTTTATTAGTTGTGTTTTGTCTTTGGCAACGGCCTTTCATTAATAAAAAAATAAAATTATTAGAATTGTAACATTTATTTTTAAATAGTTTTTTAATTAGCATTATACGTGTTGGTACATATACAGTACAAGTAAACGTCACACAACACAAATTTATTACAATATCAAATCAAATCTTTTATTGCCAGAACATAACAATGTATAGCAATCGTCAGAATAGTTCTAAAATTTTAACAATCACGCCACATCAAACACTATTCAAACATACAGAATCTCCACTCACACCACATTTGTACTGCCTATGTACCCACTTCCAGCGCCGGACGTCAGTCAGATTATGCGGTCACCCAGTCGTGTGCCATGAGCTCATCAACACTGTAAAATGCTTGGGACGCTAAAAAGCGTTTCAAACGAGTTTTTAACGCCTTGGACGTCGGGGCACTCTTTATTGAATTGGGCAACTTGTTGATGAAACGAACCACTGCTTGTGAGGACAGGTGCTCATAAACCCCCGTCCTGTGTCTCCCAGATCGGTAGGTATTCCTGCCTCGTATGTCATACGTGTGTATGTCCCGACCGCTAGTCATAGCACATTTAGAGACACAGAATAAGGTTGTCTCTAAAATGTAGAGACATGGAAGGGTCAATAGTTGCAACTCCTTCAATGCTTCCTTGCAAGATTCTCTGAACTTCAACAGAGCGATTATGCGAATCACTAGCTTTTGCATTTTGAACGCTCTGAGAGAATATAAGCACAAAATGCAAAAATATATTGCAATACAAGTACAAACCCCCTTGATTTCTGTTGTGAATCCCTCTGGTCTGAGGAAGATGAGCGTGGTTCACCAAAATCGATCACCATAATATTTGTGCATTTTGTACTTGTATTGTAATATATTTGAGCATTTTGTGCTTATATTGTAATACATTTGTGTTGTGTGATGTTTACTTGTACTGTATATTTATTTTTACAAATTATAATTTTCAAATAAGAAGGGCCTGCAAAGATAATTATAAACTAATTATTCTCGGGCAACGACGTAGTGGTGTCTCGCCCACTCACCACTCATGCATTATATCACATCGGTCAATTACCTAATGAAACGCATGTAACTATTCTCGGGCAATGACGTAGTGGTGTCTCGCCCACTCACCACTCATGCATTATATCACATCGGTCAATTACCTAATGAAACGCATGTAACTATTCTCGAGCAATGACGTAGTGGTGTCTCGCCCACTCACCACTCATGCATTATATCACATCGGTCAATTACCTAATGAAACGCATGTAACTATTTTCTTACAACTGTCCTTTACTTTACCGATAAATACAAACTATCTAAATTGATATTTAAATTAAAAAATAATGTATTTTTCAAACATCTACGATTTCAGGTCATCAATCATGTTTAATGTAAACATTTACCACAGCCTGATCTACAACAGAAAACACTGTTTATCATAAACTCGCCAACGTCATTAGTTACAGCGTGTTTTCTGAATCTATTCATAATACATAAATATTAAACCTTTTCTGGACAAACTTCCTTAGGAAAGGTGTTTTGATATATGAATGGGAGGTGAAACCAGAGTTCCACCATAATTATGCACCACAATTCTAGCATTTAGTTATAAAAGATCTTGTATCAAGCAATGTCAGAAAGCTACATAGTACATTTCCTCAAAAGTTACTTATTTTTTGAAACCTTACATCTAACCCATAGAAGTGCAAAATATGAACATAAAATACATGATGTTTTTCGTAAAAAATGGATAGTTATCTTTTAAAATTGATTATTTTATCAGAATTTTTTATGTAGTTAACAATCAATAGTTTTTACAACAAAATGTAATTTAATATTCTGTAAATATACTAAAAACTAAATAATTATGATAACAATACCAAACAATAAATATATCCTGGAAATTATATTTTACACGTTTACCCTATTTCCAAAACAAGGAGTGTCACATAATCTGTAGATCACTGCTAATGACGCCAGTTAACTACATCTTAGAGGTAACGTCAGTTGGGTCTGACAGGTCGTAAAATAAGGTCTGGATATATCAATCGTTTGGGGTGACATTTCCGGTTTGGTGGTTATGGCTAGATTTACCTTGGCGAATGATCTCATATCCGGGAGGTTCTCTGTGGCTATATAACCGATGTCATGGTACTTGTCTATTCCCAGAAAAATTTTGCTAACCTAATATTATAATAGTTACTAATTCACTATACAAAACACAACTAAATTAGACTACCATTAAATGAACTTAAAATTACGAACTATGTTTCTGTATTAACTAAATACATACAAAAGCAAATTCACGAAATGTAAAAAACACCACCCACCAACACATACACGAGTGGTGGTATTGGGCCGATGGTATCCCCACCGGAAATGTAGGGGTGGGCGATTAAGCTAATAAATACTACAGTACAAGTATGGGCTGGAAGGAGAGTAAATACCACCATACGTGTATGGTTGCGTGAGTGGTCTAATACTAATGTACGAGTATGGGTGGATGGTGGCCCCGTACCACAGTATATGTATGGATGGGTGGGTGTGTCATCCTTACAAAACGTGTGTTTCATCGACCACCTTACAATGCCTTATGTGTAACCGTATGTGCGCGCTTAGGTATAATTTAAAAAAGTTGCCTACCATTACTTTTAAACTGCCAAATAAATAAACATTACAAATTAACCTCATATTTAGATATTTAGGATTTTGAAAAACGTCTGCATACATTTTCACGTGGTTGAAGGCCTGATATTTTTAGAATTTGTAAACACAAAATATATTGAATAAATCCTTAATCAATTAATAATAGTTGTTAGTTTGGTAATTATGCACTTTCTAGACGACTCTGAAAATGTGATTTTTTGTTGAAAAAGTAGTGAAATATGGGTTTATAATTCTTGAGGAGGTTGATTTCTTTTACTTTATTTAATGCTGAACAAGAATATATAATTAGTCTGTCAATAAAACTAATTTTTCAGGCCCAAAAAATACACTTTTTACTTACCTAACCATACATAACCTAATTTATCTCAATCGTCTATATACTCAAAAAATGTATAATTTACATTAAATTCGGGTCCCTGTCTTCCGTGACGGCCGGCTGGAATACGTGCAAATTTTTTTTGTGGCCAGTCATAGTTCCTATTAATATTGTGCATATGGGCACCATAGGTGATTAGCCGCGAACGTAGTCTTTTCCAGATATCTCGAGAAATAACTGTCGTATACCAAAATAGTTTTAAAATTCGTAATCAGCACGAAAAAGTACATTGAAATTTTTAAAAAATATGAAAAAATCACGAAAATAACTAAGATAAATTGAAAAATAACATTTTCAAAAATTTAGAATTTTCGTTATTTTATTTTTAATAAAACCTTATTTCCGCGGAATAAAAGTTGTATTTTCATAAAATATAGACTTGATCCTACCTAGGTGATAAAAAAGTCAGGCTTCTAAAAGATAAAAAGATTGGCCATGCTTCTAGAAAGCGATAAATAGTCTACCGTTAGTTTTCTGTAACAATGAATTAACCCTAAATTAACACTAAGAAATTCAGTCTAAAGTAACTGAAAACTGGCATTCAATGATTAGTCACTTTACTAAAACATGTAAGTAACTTCATAAAAGAATATTACTCAATAGTTATATGAAATTTGCATATAAATAATTATTTCTAGAAATAGAAGTTTTAACTCATAAAATTCATTTGCTTAAAACGTTTAGTTTCTTTCTAGATAGATATTAATCATAGTTTAAGGGAATGTTTCATTCTGGGCACTAGAGGGTAGTTTTACCTAGTGCTTTTTCTAATAAATTAAAATTCAATAGCATCAAATTAAACCAGTGTATTCAAAATAATATATTGGTATTTTAAAATGTAGACAATCTTAACCAAATGGGTAGCGATATTTAACTAAGCATTTCTTTGACTAGTTATAAATACTTTGATTAATGAATCAACAAGTTTAGTTTAGTTTCCATAAAAAAAATACTGTGCATAGTACGTACATAGGTATGCATTTTTTACCAAACTATTATAAATTATTCCAAACAGCTCTAGTTTGCTTTAGATCTTCGGTCAGTTTTTATGTAAACCTCCTAATATAGAGTATCCTCTAACAGAAGTCTAGGTACTTTGAATATATTTTTATACTTTTCTTTCAATTATATTTGGATAGTTACAATGACTTACAACAAGAGGTTACTTAAATAAACATAAACAACGCATTTAACTTTGCCTAGAAATGTATGTCTCTTAGGACGTTTTAATTGAATACTGTACAGTGTATTTTAAACATATTTATTTGGTTAAATACGAGTAATAAAATCGTTTAGTTAATTCGTTCAAAATATTATCTGTTTAGTAATAACTATTATGACAATATAACTGGAGTACATGGAAGTGACATCAAATTACTGTAAAAATATACTCAAATTATTCAGCCATGCCGAGGAATCCTGAAAGTTTACTGTGTGAATTTAAAACCATAAAACCATGTATTGACAAATGAAGCCTTTTTCAATACATGCCATTAATTGTGTAAGTTTTATAGATATTTTGTTTGAAATGATATACTAAAGAACTAAATTAATTTATGTTTTCCATGTTTATTGTTTACGATTACTGTTAACAGTTATTTTATGATAAGACTGTCTAAAAGTACAGTTTAACACTCTTCTAATAAAACACATGTCTCGTTTTGTACGAAATGCAATACGGAAATCAAAACATTTTACTTAGGTGATATAGAAGCTATTTTCATAAATCATTCATTAGAACTAACCAATACTGAAACACTACAACTAAGAGCAACATAACATATTTGAATAAAATATTTCCAACGATCTCTGCATACTTAAAAGTATATTAACGAACTCTCCACCTATAGGCCACATTGTTCAGAAGGTTGTTTTCTAATTGGCCTCTTTATAGAGAGATTATATTTTATTATTGTATTTTATATTTTTATAAATCTATATTAGAAATAGGTGTTTTTTATCAATTTACTATGTAAAAATAGTACGACATCAGGACAGAATTGAAGAAATTTTAATTTATTTAAATAGTTTTTAATTAGCATAATATGTGTTGGTATATATATATATATATATATATATATATATATATATATATATATATATACGGTACAAGTAAACGTCATACAACACAAATTTATTACAATATAAGCACAAAATGCACAAATATATTACAATACAAGTACAAAATGCACAAATATTATGGTGATTGATTTCGGTGAACCACGCTCACCTTTCTCAGACCAGAGGGATTCACAAAAGAATGGAAAATGGTGTTCTACAACTCAATTTATAGGATCATGTGACCCTATTGGCTGGAATCGTCAAAATGGCGGCTGCTGCGATATTTATTTATTTATTCATCTACGGCAATACACCATTTAACAAAATTTACATAATTAGTTCAGAAGAAGACTAGTAACTCAGAAGCAGCGTGCAACAATAATAAATTAATAACAGTAAATAACAATATAAATAATTAGAATAATACAATGGATATAAACTATATATAATACATTGTAACAATTATATAAATAATAAAATATAGATAACAGTAACATTAAGAAAATGTATAAGATAAGGTAACAATAGATAATATTGGTGAAAATTTAGAACACAAGACCTAAATTCCCTAACAAAGCTAGCAATCAAAAGTGACAAACAATGACAGAAACAGTACAGCCCTCTCGACAAAAAAAGTTATTTAGAACAGCAAATATAGAAAAATGATACAATATAGATAGCAGTAATAATAATAAATATATAAACGATAACAATAGGATATTGGTGAAAGATATAACAACACAAGAAACAAAAATTCCCAACAATGCCAACAATCAAAATGACAACAATAACAGCAACAACAGAGAACAATGAAAATGAACATAATATCAGTGTGGTATCACCAAAGTCACAAAAGTTGGACACATCCAGCACAAATCGCACACAGAGCACGACGTGGCCCTTCAAAGGCACCACCAAAACACAAGTTGTTATTACAGCACAATATTCATGCATAAAGCACAATGTGGCCCTTTAAAGGCACCACCCAGACACTCATCACTTAGAACACACTGTCGATTTTCAGGCTCCAGTTGGTGAAGTTATTGCTATGGCTGCCTATACGTTTCTCCTGAATTGACGAAAATATGGGTCAAAGAAGTCCACGTCAGAACACATACAGTCGCCTGTTCTCATCAGCCTCGGAATCGTGCTGTGGTAAAGGTAGTTGGTATGATAGTGACGTCTGGTAAACAGTTGGGAGCTGCGTGCTTGACTACGAGGTACATGAAGGTCCATTGCCTGCAGAATGGCTGGACAATCGATCATCCCATTAATCCGTAAGTATACTTATTATATTAATAATAAGTATTGTTATACTTATTATTAATAAGTATAATATAATACCGTAAGTATACTTATTATATTAAAATATAGTAATTGGTTCCGTCGATACTATTGGTTAATCCGTATTGGCTGTTACTTCTGTTCTTTTAGTCAATGAAAATACATTATTAAAAACTATTTCGGAATCAAAATTAACCTGTTCATTAATTAATTTGTGTTGTGTGACGTTTACTTGTACTGTATTCATTTTAATTCTGCCAATAGATGAAGCTTCCTGGCAATATTACGATAAAAACTGTGGAGCCAATATATAAGCGTTGGGAACATATTTTCAAAACCTGTTGATGCACAAAACCACGAAACGTTGCTAAATGACAGTTTCATCCATCAGCTTACTGCCAGGTGGGTCTATGCTGAATGCCTCTTGGCATATTTTGAGTGAGGATAATTGAATGGGCTGCTGAGGTGACAGGTTTCGTCGTAACAATGTATGGACCCTTAGGGACATCGGGATTGAACCACTATGTCAATCTGTGTACAATCGGTAAGGTAGTTACTTCCACATCACACCGATTGTAATGTCTAAACAAATATAAATGTAACTAGTGTTGTTTCATTATACCTCACCTTAGATCAGCAGATATATTCCATGTGTGATTTGTACGCCAAAGAACTGCATGTTTCAACATATAAAACATGTAACAATACTCAGTTTTTCATCTTAAGAAAACGGTTTACTTCATTGATACTACATGGCACGGTTGAGCAAGAACCCTGAAGAGCATCGCTGTCGATGACCTAGCAGGTATTAAATGATTAAATGTTTTCTCTGTCACAATTAAATGCTTTGGCTATTTTAAATAGGAATATATATGACAGTCTTTCTAATGTCAAGCCGACTGTTATATTATTTTATATTATTATTATATAGCAGTTGATTTGTTATATTATTGCAAAGCATTTTACGCAGTTAATCACAAAATTATATTGTTAAAATTATGTAATATGGGAATAACAGATGTATGTTTAGAACTTACAAAGTTCTGTTTAAAAGGTAGGATTCAAAGTATTAAGTTAAATAAAACTAAAAGCATTCATTTCCACCCAAAGCATTGACCCACCCACCCACCCATGCACGTACAGTGGTGTTGACCCACCCACCCACCCATGCACGTACAGTGGTGTTGATATACCACAGTTCGTGTAGGGGTGGGTGGGTGGGTCAATACCTCAGTACGTGTTTGGGAGGGCTGGTGGGTCAATACCATAGTAGGTTATGTGTATGGGAGGGCGGGTGGGTCAATATCACCGAATGTTTATGGGAGGGTGGGTGGTATTTTTCAGTACACCTGCACAAATATGGTGGGGCAGAGGGTGGGTTATAATAATTGTGAGCTACGGACAATTTCGTTGCTGATGTTTTGTATCTGTTCATCTGTTAACCTACTAGAGGCATGAAGCAGATGAATCATCCAGATGAAAAAACCGAATGAAATGAAGTATTTTCAGTCGTTTGTCCCATCGTTAGCTCTGAAGAATTGTTTTCACTATTTGTAGAGTTTTGTGAGAAAGTAATTTCTTGTGAATGAACGGAAAGTAGAAAATGCGTGTTAGTAGAGCTAATGGACACACTTCCGGAGACGTCTAACTCTCTTAACATGAGTGTATTTGTTTGTCTCCTGGAACGATTAACCCACCAAAGCAAAGCAAACACAAATAAGTTTCCCATCCAATGTTACATTTTTGAGTCTCAAAATTCTAGCTGTTTTTTGTGGTCCATTGTGGAGTGCTGGTGTAGTCCCATGTAAATGTAATGCAGTTTAAACCAGCTGTGGTTGAGGGCCTCACTAACTAACACAATTACAGGTACAAATATTCCTATTAGATGGAATGTCTATTGTAGGTGTCTATAATCAAGGCTAAAAGTCAACTAATTCACATAAATGATGGAGTACCTTAAGGATCAATTCTGGAGCCACTATTATTTTTATTCCATATTCATGATGAGTTAGTTAATCATAAAGAATGTGTTGCATATGTGTGCGATACTGATTTTTCCACAAAAGGGCAAAACTTGAGAATTGCAGCTGATATTATGGCAAATAGAATTGATTCTATTTATTTTTCATTATATTTTAACAAAATTATTCTCAATACTCAATACTCAACAGATTTTTATCTGTTTTCATAACTTTTGGCAATCATAAAAATTCAATTACTGATAGTATAGTTATAAGGATAAATGGAGTTTCGTTATTTATTTATTTATCATCCATTCATTCATTAATAAGACAATGATCGTAGAGATATGGGCTAATATGAGGGGCGAACGAGAGTGATGAGTGTAGATGAACGAGTGTAGTCGTTGTTTCTAAGGTCGACTCTTCCTCAGAATAGTCAGAGATGGTCACAACCATTAAATGCCTTGATATAACTTGTGACTGTAACTTCAAATGGAATTTAAATATCAATAATATTATTTAAACATTGAAATATCTAGTATGTGTATTCTACAGAATACGACAGATATTAACAAATAAGAAATTAATACAAATTTACAATAGTATTTTCCAAAGTATTTCAGTTTGCGGTATAATTAGATGGGGAGGACTATATGATACGAGTACATCTCTCAATACGCTAAAAAATCACAAAATGATTGAACTTGAAGAACATAATCACGAGACCCCGTTGTATTGATAAGAAATTGTTGTATTAAAAAACATTTTAAAAAATGTATAATTACGAAGATATATACAGTATGACCTTGATAACTCGAATCTGAAGGGGGTTGTTGAAAATTCGAGTTGTCGAGGTTTTCGAGTTAGTGAGGTTCGAGTTATCAAGGTAAAATGACCGAAAATTCGAGATATAGAGGTCCAGTAATGCCTAATAAAGTTTCTCTTAGAACCTCTATATCTCGAAGTTTCATTGACTTAGCCTCTATAACTCGAATATTAGAGCCCACTACGTCGTATTCTACATAAGATATCATGTTGGTACACTGGTAAAAAAAAAAACTTTCATCAAAAATAACGATTTATTGCACAAAATTATCATGAATTACTGTATGGAAAATTAAAGTTGACAAAGCAATAATGTTTAAAAATACGAAATAATCATGTACGTAGATGTACTGTATGTAAATTCAGTTAGATTGCAGTACAGTACTGTAGTTCTGAACATTGTAAACTAAGCTTTGAAAAAGTCATCAATTTTTGTTTGTTTACTACCTTTCAATGAGATTCCATCCAGAGCCGTATCCAAATCATTTATACACCTCACTACACTTTCACTTAGGCCTTTTTCACACTTTCTTCCAAACAAATGCTTCAAAATCTCGATGGCAGCACGAGCTTCCTTCAGTGTAGGTTCTGGTTGGATAGGTTCTTCATTTTCATGGACGTCGTCCTCGTCTTCTGACTTGTCTGCGTTTGACTCTTCTGTCACAGAAGCGACAATGTCCGTGTCCGATAACTCTCCACATACAGCAACATCATCATCGAATGCAACATATTCTTCAAACTCCATCTCCTCCATGTTAAGAGCTGATACTGTTTCATGCCATCCTCCAACAGTTTCATTAGTTTCGATTGGCTGCTCCTGCTCTACAGATGGCTCTACATTATTGGCTGCTCCTGCCTCTGGTTCCTTGGTTTCAAACCCACACTTCTTAAAACAGTTTTTGACCGTGGTTTCAGTCACGCTATTCCAAGCTTTGGACGTCATCCATAAGGCATCTAGAACGTTTATTTTGGTCAATGAATCTTTTTCCATGTCCATCAAAAACCTGCGCACAACTTCCTTCCTGTAGTTTACTTTGAAGTTTTTTATAACACCTTGATCCAATGGCTGCAGCTTCGACGTTGTATTCACTGGTAAAAACTCAACTCTAACATTTTTCAGGACGGGTACGTCTCCATGGGCTGAACAGTTGTCAATGAATAATAAGATTTTTCTTTTTTTCTTTTTCATGTCTTTGTCGATTTCCTTAAGCCAAGAACTGAATATGTCTTGAGTCATCCACGCCTTCTTGTGTTGGGACAATGTGTTGGGTGGAATACCGAATGACTTGGCTATTTCACTTTTCTTCTTCGTACCTTCGTCAACTGCTTTCAACACTTGCCTCTTCTCCTCAAACGTTAAAGTTTTTAGCTTACGTTTCACCGACATGACTTACGCACTACTGTATTGTGTAATAAACGCTTCACGCACTACTGCACTCCTCTCACTGGCGATGACAACAACACAATGCGGTGCGGGGTGAGTCAGCTAGACAGGTGCAAGTGGTGACTTGTTGTGTTTGCGCGCGATACCGGACAAGAGGGAGGAGGGGTGTTGACCTAGTTGCAAACAAAGAACAATCTCAAGTAGAAAAATATATCTAAAACTTCGAGTAATAGAGGTCACTCTGAGCGAAATTCGACTTATAGAGGTTGACTTCGAGTTATAGAGGTGACCAACCATCCAACTTCGAGTTGTAGAGGTTAAACCCACGACTTTGAAAACCCTAAAAATTCGAGTTATCAAGGCCATAATTTATGAAAAATCGACTTATAGAGGCCTTTTTTGTATTGAGTGTTATGGGGAGTTGAAGGGGATTACAAAAATTTCGAGTTATCAAGGAATTCGAGATATTGAGGCTCGACTTATCAAGGTCCTACTGTATATATATATATATATATATATATATATATATATATATAACTACAAAACCAAAAAACACGTTCTGAAAGTGTACACTTACCATTGAAGCCATTACGAATTGGTGAACGAACAAATATTAAGCCATATAAGTTTTCATTATTCTACCAACAAAATTATAAAATCTCAACATTAATCTCAAATCAGCTGTAAAGAAGTTGAAAAATCAAATAATAAAACTGTCAGAACTATTTAATTATAATATTACTGGTTTTTATTTTTATTGGATATTCTTTCATTTTTCCATCGACATTTATAAATGTTTAATCGTTCCAACCGGTCTGTATGGGTTAGTATCCCTATAGGTTGTTTTTGGAAATACAAATTGTTAGTATTATTAATTACTTTTGTCATCATTCTGTGATGAGTGGTCCTTGTGATTGGAATGACTCGGTATTCCAAGCCACACATAGACTTCTTGCCCCCTAGTGTGATCATCATCCACTGAGAACACGCCTTTTTTACGGGAGATACGGGAGCCTGTTGCCTCCTGTGATCATTTGACTATTCCTTTACTTAATATAAAATAATTTTATTTTTCTAATACGTCAAAATAGACTTTTTCTACGCCAGAATTTTTATTTAATATTTAAATGATTTTAGTGTACAACAAACAAACTCATCTAGCTAAATTTTATGAAAACTCTCAGGCTTGAAATCAGGAGTGTTGACCACTATATTATCAAAATACCTTTATCGACCTAGCCTTTAATATCTGCAAACTTTGCAAATACCTTTAAAAATCTTATTACACCACCAAACGACCATTTTGATACCACCCGCCCACCCATACACATATAGTGGTATTGACCCACCCATCCACCCGTACACGTATAGTGGTATTGATCCACCCGCCCACCCATACACATACAGTGGTATTGACCCACCCACCTACCCATACACGTACGGTGGTATTTACCCACCCACCTACCCATACACGTACGGTGGTATTGACCCACCCGTCCACCCGTACACATACAGTGGTATTGACCCACCCGTCCACCCATACACATACAGTGGTATTGACCCACCCACCTACCCATACACGTACGGTGGTATTTACACACCCACCTACCCATACACGTATAGTGGTATTTACCCACCTGCCCACCCATACACATACAGTGGTATTGACCCACCCACCTACCCATACACGTACAGTGGTATTTTCCCACCCACCTACCCATACACGTACGGTGGTATTTACCCACCTGCCCACCATTACACGTACAGTGGTATTTTCCCACCCACCTACCCATACACGTACAGTGGTATTGGCCCACCCACCTACCCATACACGTACAGTGGTATTTTCCCACCCACCTACCCATACACGTACGGTGGTATTTACCCACCTGCCCACCCATACACGTACAGTGGTATTGGCCCACCCACCTACCCATACACGTACAGTGGTATTGACCCACCCACCTACCCATACACGTACGGTGGTATTTACCCACCTACCCATACACGTACAGTGGTATTTTCCCACCCACCTACCCATACACGTACAGTGGTAATGGCTCACCCACCTACCCATACACGTACAGTGGTATTTTCCCACCCACCTACCCATACACGAACGGTGGTATTTACCCACCTGCCCACCCATACACGTACAGTGGTATTGGCCCACCCACCTACCCATACACGTACAGTGGTATTTTCCCACCCACCTACCCATACACGTACGGTGGTATTTACCCACCTGCCCACCCATACACGTACAGTGGTATTGGCCCACCCACCTACCCATACACGTACAGTGGTATTTACCCACCCACCTACCCATACACGTATAGTGGTATTTACCCACCTGCCCACCCATACACGTACAGTGGTGGTATTTTCCCATCCACCTACCCATACACGTACGGTGGTATTTACCCACCTGCCTACCCATACACGTACGGTGGTATTTTCCCACCCACATACCCATACACATACAGTGGTATTTTCCCACCCACCTACCCAGACATGTACGGTGGTATTTTCCCACCCACCTACCCATACACGTACGGTGGTATTTACCCACCTGCCCACCCATACACGTACGGTGGTATTTTCCCACCCACATACCCATACACGTACGGTGGTATTTACCCACCTGCCCACCCATACACGTACGGTGGTATTTACCCACCCACCTACCCATACACGTATAGTGGTATTTACCCACCTGCCCACCCATACACGTACAGTGGTATTTTCCCACCCACCTACCCATACACGTACGGTGGTATTTACCCACCTGCCCACCCATACACATACAGTGGTATTTTCCCACCCACATACCCATACACATACAGTGGTATTTTCCCACCCACCTACCCAGACACGTACGGTGGTATTTACCCACCTGCCCATCCATTCACGTACAGTGGTATTTATGGGTTGCATTATGTATTGCAATAGTAAATATTTCGTATTGCAATACATATTTATCATTTTAATCAATACGAATGTTAAAGAAAATATTGTTACACTAATTTAATCTTTTAATAAACTAAATTTATTTTATTTCTTTTTGCTTTCTCATTAGATTATAATAAACTATTGAATAATAGATTCATTTTTAAATGGCAGTTGTTAAAAATGCATAATAATTTAGGTTAATACTTTTCAAAACCTAAAACCCCGATACAGCAAATTGGAGTGAATTGATTGCTGTGAACTTCTTTCCACTACTCAAAGTGTTTGGCTATGTGAAATAATTAACAAATTAAGAAAAGGTTTGAAAAGTTTACCTCATTAGAGGTAAAGCAAGAAGTAAGTATGTATCTAGGCAAGCAAATAGTTTAGTAAATTCCATAGTAACATCACTCGGCTGCTTGAAACATCATAAGTTTCAACTTATGTGTCTGAACTTTAAACTTTAAGAGAAAAACTTAACTCCCCTACTTTAAATAATTTGTTATAACATAAAATACACTTTTACATACTAGGAATGTGCACGCCACATTTAATAAGGGAGCAATTTCTATATAAACGCTTACTCCTCAGTTTATCATAGATAGTCCAAATTCCGTACGTAATTAAATATCTGAAATACCACCAATAATGAAGTAGTGAAAATAGTTTCGAAGTAAAAATGTCTAGGAAACCTTACGTTCCACGCTTGGTTTAATTCCCACCAGGAGACGTTTAGAGTTGTCCCAGTATATTTTCCAACCGGTGGGCTAATATTTCAGAGGTACATCTCGCAGCAAAATTATGGGGTGTGCAGCAAACTGAAGTAATGTTATGTGTAGAGACATCCGTTATCGATCGTTCACTCGGACAAATCCTATCTCACCTCGCCCAAAAGTACACCAAATTATTTTTTTGAAAGCTTTGAATGATCATGGTTACGATGTTCCAATATAGTTCTTAAATACGTATTTTAAATTATTTATTTAGTCAAAATGGTGGAGTTGTAAGATATAAATAAGTGGCTTTAGTTATTTATTCAATTTAAGCTCTGGCATTTATAACAGTACCAACATTTTGGAATACTGATTTGGTATTGAACTCAACTAAAATCTTAAATGTTAAGATTCAATTTAAGATTGTAATTGAGCGTTGTTTATAAACAAATAATTAGTGATTAATTACTAGAGCGAAAAACCGTTGCATTCTTTGTAATGATCATTTATACAATTGTAAACAATATAAGAAAAAAACATTCTTTTATATAGTGATAGCCATTTTGAAATAATAATAATGGGCGATATCATTGCTTTTCAATTTTTTTTAATTAAACCTTTTTAGCAGTTCATATTATTTTATTCTGAAATGTAACATTTAATTAAATAAATACAGGAAATCAAAATTGTATACATTCAAATGTTTATTCCGTGTATTTAATAGCAAAAAAATACAATGTTGTTTAAGTACGTTGTTTTGATAATTATTTACATTGTGCTTCTCTTTGTGTTGTGTATGTTAGAGTCCAGAATAACAAACATGTTACCATGTTATTAGCCATTGCTTGATTTTATGACATTATATATATGTATATATTCATAATATTTTCAGAAGCATAGTTTTGTATTCAAATGTTTGTTGATAGTTCAAATTTAAGTAAATGAAGTGTAAAGTTTCATTTAGTATCTAGATATATCAAAACCTCAATATTATTAAGATTTGTTACTATTGTAATATCGTCAATCGGGTAAACAGCTGGTTGTAATGATTCCTGTGGCCTATAGGCTGTAGATATAGGTATGGCATGTGGCCTATACAGGATGTTTAAATAGGCTTATAAGTTCATTTCAGAGATTTTACCTGCTATTAAAGTAAACATATCTTTCAATATATTTTATTTCATTTTTGTTTCGTTTTCTGTCTATATGTCTTTTTTCTTCAAAATATATTTCAATGGGAACTCTAAAACATGCGGAAACAACATTTTCAAAGAATATTAATCTTAATACAGATCAGTAGTTGTAAATCAAGCTAGCTGTATTTATTTCATTATAACTTAATTGTTGACACGAGACACTCAGTATATTCTTTTGGTTGCTTATCAAAATTCATTTTATATAAATATATTAATTGTAAAGATTTTTATCATCAGTTCCATAAGCATCGTCTGAGTTTGATAATGCAAGTGTCGACAATAATGGTGCAGTGCTACAATACAATTCAAATGTTACTACAATACTTGGGGACAAAGTGTTGTAGAGATTGTAGGCGATAGGCCCTATACTCGGTCCTTTTAAATACCGTCCGCTCAATGGTTGCTACCAGCGTGAACACTACTAGAGAAGCCTGGGGTGTCTATGTTGGGTGGTAGCCAGAGTTCGGATGTTGTGTAGGGGAGATAACTGAGTAGCAGGCTTGTCAATTAGCTGAAAATTAGACCAATAATACGTGGTTCGGATTCCACGTAAAGATGTAGGTCTCCTGGTTGCCCTGGTTGTTAGGCTATTAATAAATGGCCCTTTCTGAAGAAAAGTCGCACTCAGTTAGTAACCAGACTACACAGGCCATAAACATTCATCCTACACACATGTAATCATTCATATTCACCTTAAAATACAAAACGTTGTGTCGGTGTCTCATATGTAAATAATTCGATTCAGTCACATTTTGTGGTTACAAAGAGTCAGTGTAGTTTGGAATACCAGCTGGTATACAATATGGCGAAGGGGTGATTTGTTGTATCGGTGTTTTTTTATGTAAATATTTCGATTCAGTCACATTTTGTGGTAACAAAGAGTCAGTGTAGTTTGGAATACCAGCTGGTATACAATATGGTGTAGGGGATGATTTGTTGTATCGGCGTCTCATATGTAAATATTTCGATTCAGTCACATTTTGTGGTAACAAAGAGTCAGTGTAGTTTGGAATACCAGCTAGTATACAATATGACGTAGGGGGTGATTTGTTGTATCGGCGTCTCATATGTAAATATTTCGATTCAGTCACATTTTGTGGTAACAAAGAGTCAGTGTAGTTTGGAATATCAACTGGTATACAATATGGTGTAGGGGTGATTTGTTGTATCGTCGTCTTATATGTAAATATTTCGATTCAGTCACATTTTGTGGTAACAAAGAGTCAGTGTAGTTTGGAATACCAGCTGGTATACAATATGGTGTAGGGGGTGATTTGTTGTATCGTCGTCTCATATGTAAATATTTCGATTCAGTCACATTTTGTGGTAACAAAGAGTCAGTGTAGTTTGGAATACCAGCTGGTATACAATATGGTGTAGGGGTGATTTGTTGTATCGTCGTCTTATATGTAAATATTTCGATTCAGTCACATTTTGTGGTAACAAAGAGTCAGTGTAGTTTGGAATACCAGCTGGTATACAATATGTTGTAGGGGTGATTTGTTGTATCGGCATCTCATATGTAAATATTTCGATTCAGTCACATTTTGTGGTAACAAAGAGTCAGTGTAGTTTGGAATACCAGCTGGTATACAATATGGTGTAGGGGTGATTTGTTGTATCGTCGTCTTATATGTAAATATTTCGATTCAGTCACATTTTGTGGTAACAAAGAGTCAGTGTAGTTTGGAATACCAGCTGGTATACAATATGGTGTAGGGGTGATTTGTTGTATCGTCGTCTTATATGTAAATATTTCGATTCAGTCACATTTTGTGGTAACAAAGAGTCAGTGTAGTTTGGAATACCAGCTGGTATACAATATGGTGTAGGGGTGATTTGTTGTATCGTCGTCTCATATGTAAATATTTCGATTCAGTCACATTTTGTGGTAACAAAGAGTCAGTGTAGTTTGGAATATCAACTGGTATACAATATGGTGTAGGGCAGAGTTTCTCAAAGTGTGGTCCGCGGACCCCCGGGGGTCCGCAAGCATAATTTTAGGGGTCCGCGAAAAATATTTGAACTTATTTTTTTAAGTAGCCTATTTGTACCAATATTGTTTTCGACGGGTGGCTACCCTGAGGCTGTAGGTCTCGTTGTCTGTCATTGGAGCTAACGGGAAGCGGCCTCTGCATCTATCTGTCCTGTTCCGTCATTCAGTGGACTGCCGATGCTTCGATGCTTGTCGTGATAGTTTGCTTTGCCTTGTTATGTTGTTTAACTTTTAGTGGTGAATTGTTTTTAGTAAGGAAGTGTTAATTTGCGGCCTGTATCATGGATCGTTGGTTAAAGACATCAGTAAAACGTTCAATCGATCAATCAGAAAAAGGAGATTATCCTGAAAGTGAGGTTAGGCCTAGCTGTTCAACTTCAGTAGCTAGTTCAACTTGCAGCACTGATTTACGTAAAACTTTTAAGCGCCGCAAATATTGTGAAGAGTATTTAAAACTAGGTTTTGTGCAAGCTAAAGATGAACAGAAACCACAGTGCGTAATATGTTACGAAATTCTTTCTAATGAAGCCATGAAACCGGCGAAATTACGCAGACACTTGGAAACGAAACATCCAGATCTTGCTGGAAAGTCTTTTGAGTATTTTAAAACCAAACGTCAAGAAATGGAAAAAATGAAAACATCGATGGAAAAAATAGCAACAGGTAGCGCCGCTGAAAAAGCTACCGTGGCGTCATACGAAGTAGCGTTACTCATAGCTAAATCTGGGAAACCATACACAATAGCAGAAGAACTAATCTTACCAGCAGCAAAAACAAAATGTGTAATATAATGATAGGAGAGTCAGCTGCTAAGGAAATAAATACAGTTCCTCTTTCAAACGATTCTATAAAACGTCGAATTCTTGACATGTCTGAAAATATTGAGGAGCAGTTAATTTGTAATTTAAAATCTACACAAATGTACGCTTTGCAGCTTGACGAAAGTACAGACCTATCAGACAAATCCCACTTATTAGCCTTTGTTAGGTATGAAAATGAAAATTGCCTTTCAGAAGAGCTATTATTTTGCAAAGAGATTCTTCATAACAATGCACATGATGTTTTTGAAGCATTAAACAATTTTATTTTATCAAACGACTTGGACTGGCAGCGTTGTGTTGGTGTGAGTACCGATGGAGCAGCAGCCATGGCTGGCCAAAAGACAGGTCTCTTTGCTCGTGTCAAGAATGTTGCTTCCAAAGTTAAGTGGACTCACTGCTCTATTCATAGGGAGGCATTGGCTGTAAAACAAATGCCAGAAGATTTAAAGACAACATTAAGTGAAGTTGTGAAAGTTGTCAATTATATTAAAGCTCGACATTTGAACTCTCGCATTTTTACCCAGCTTTGTGGAGAAATTGGAAGTGAGCATGTACAACTCTTACTTCACACTGAAGTTCGCTGGCTGTCCCGAGGAAATGTCCTTACACGTTTTTTTGAATTGCGTGATGAAATTAGAATATTTTTTCTGGATGAAAAACATAAAAACTTTTCCCTCACAGACAAGTTGTGTGACTTTGCGTGGTTGAGCAAGGTTGCATATCTGGCAGATATCTTCCAGCAGTTGAACGTTCTAAATATGAAACTTCAAGGATCTGACACTGATATATTCCGTGTAGAAGAAAAAGTAGAAGCTATGATGAAAAACTACATCTGTGGTCTGATCGTATGCTTAAAAACTCATACAACTCTTTTACAACGTTGCAAGAATTCTTGACAACATCTGAAGAAGTGATGCCTGCAAATACAAAAGAACTGTTTGCTGAACATTTGACAGGCCTAGCTCAGAGTCTAAGAAGCTACTTTCCTCAACCTAATCCTAATGATGATTGGATTAAATATCTATTCAAGAAGAGAAGTATTGGTGCACTTATCGATCTATCTGATTCTGAGCAAGACCAATTGGTGGAACTCTCATGCAGCAGAGCCTGGGAGATTGTTTATCAAGAAAATAACTTGGCAAGGTTTTGGCTACTTGCACAAGCTGAGGTACCAGAACTTGCCAAAAAAGCCCTCGAACATATTGTGCCGTTTTGTACCACATATTTGTGTGAACGAACCTTTTCTGAACTGTGCAACCTAAAGCCAGCAAAAAGAAACAGACTGAAGAACATTGAAACTGATTTAAGGCTAAAGCTGTCTAAAATAAATCCCAACATTTTAGGGATAGTCAAAAGCAAAAAGCAGTACCATTGTTCTCACTAAAGTAAAGGTAAACAAACTGACAACATTTTTATTTCAATATTTCATTTAAAGTCTGTTGTAACACCGGTATACTTAGTTTATACTTATTTCATTCATGTTTTTTACATTACAGTGTTTACTTCAATATAAATAAAATATATGAAAAATAAATTACAAGGTTTAATTTATGTTTTTCCAGTCCACAACTTATTAGAATAAATGTTTTTTTATTTTAAGATGGTAAATTTTAAAAATACTAAAATTGGCTAGTTTTGAGGGGTCCGCAATGACCACATAAATAATTGAAGGGGTCCTCGAGTACAGGAAGTTTGAGAACCCCTGGTGTAGGGGATGATTTGTTGTATCGGCGTCTCATATGTAAATATTTCGATTCAGTCACATTTTGTGGTAACAAAGAGTCAGTGTAGTTTGGAATACCAACTGGTATACAATATGGTGTAGGGGATGATTTGTTGTATCGGCGTCTCATATGTAAATATTTCGATTCAGTCACATTTTGTGGTAACAAAGAGTCAGTGTAGTTTGGAATACCAGCTGGTATACAATATGACGTAGGGGGTGATTTGTTGAATCGGTATATGAAACCGGAATGTAATACACCATGTTTATTGCCCATTTAACCCGGTGTGATGACGTAATATATGAAACAAGGGCTACACATTGCAGGAACCACATTGTGTTTGTTACATTATGTGAATGTATGTTACATTACATGGCGTTTAAGGGTGACACAATTTACTTAGTGCCTCATAACATTGAATACAGTTGAGCCCTTGTGTATATCTATGACCAATAAGTTATTAAATTGTGAAAAAAATTACAAAACATATCGAATAAATGTTTAGATATCAATAACTAAATTCTATACTGTTTTATGATTAAATGAACACATTTTATTTATTTCCATGAAAAATTGGGCAAATACAATTCAATGTGTTCATGATAACGAAATAGTATGAAAACGTAACATTATATTACAATAATAATAACAATAATAATACAGAAACAAAACGCCCATATGAGTCTAATATAGTATAAATATCATTAATGAAAAAAATACAAATTTACAATATTGGAAAATTAAAAAATATTTTAATGTTTGGGCTTGATATCAGGATTGTGTTACTTTTATTGTGATAAAAATTACTTAATATCGTACTTAATTGATTTACTTATTTTTTAAATTTATGTTTTTTCCATATTACATTTTACGTTGATCTCTTACTTGCTAATTAATACAAACATTTAAACTATCGTTAATAGTCTATTTACTCAATTTTACATAAGTTTTAACTGGCTAAAAATTAACTCAAAATTCAAAGGACCTTATTATTTTTAATAATTGACTATTTTCTTTGGCAAGTTTGAGAGTTTATAACTAACTTTCTCCTATTAACCTTTTTGAAAGATATTGTCTACATTGAATAGTATCCAAGTAATTTATGTAATTTTTGTATTGAATTGGTAGCAAAACTACTAAAACCCTACCTTTTCAAACACAGCCATAACATATAAAAGTACAGCATTATTCACCAATGTTCCAATTCGCCAATAATTTGATAGGTTATCTAGCCTACAGCCAAGCTAAGCTAGATAATACGATTGCGTCCCTTTTATTTATATTGCCGAAGCCATTTTTTTTCTTTACTCTAACGTTATATTCTCACTCTTACCTATCACACTACAAAAACGATCATTTATCATCAGTGGAATTAAGACTGAATATTTATTAAACGTATTTTCTACACCAAATGTAAAATATAGTATAGTTAAAAGAATGGTAGTTCTCTAGTATTATTCAGTCAACCTCAAATCTTTTCATACTATGATAATAAATGTTTGGAACGTTAAATGACAATATTTAGTAAAAATTAAGTGTCACAAACATAGATCTAATATCATCAGGGATACATTTGTATATACCGAGGGTGCCCACTTACATCGGACAGCGGCAGTTATGCTTCGCGTCGTGATGTACATAGATGGCTTCCGTTTACAACTAAAAATGACTATTTCCTCACTGAAAAACTGTTTGTGAATAGGGATGGCAAATATTTTCAACATATCCATATATCGAATTATAGATATATTGCAAACCAAATATCGATCTAACTATAATATCGACAGAAAAATATCTATATATCGGATAAGCGATATATCTAATTATGAATGATTTATCTATTTAAAATTACATTTTTTAAATGCATTCTAGACCAAATACATAATTATTTTAGGGTGGTCAGTAAACCTTCACGTCCAATAGGCCTGCCTAATGGACGATGCACAAATTATGTACTAACTCTTGTGTCATGACCAAAAATTCACTCGTGTTTTGATGTCACTGTTTAGAATAACCTACTGAATGTCAAAATTAAATACACTTATATACATGATGAAACAAGTTGTCATCTGTGGGTCGAATAAAATATATTCAAAGTAAGAATAATTATACCTTTAATTATTATACAAGAATAATGAAATAACATTGTTATTTTTTTTTATCTCATTTAAAAATGCCAGTATGCTTAAAATAAACACTAAAAATTAAACAAATTAATTCACTAAACTACGTTTTAGTGCGTTTGCCTCACGTAAAACTACTAAATAAACTTACTTTATTATTTCAATGCAAGTTTTGGACGCCTTAATTCAATTCAAGTATATGTGTTTTTAGTCGTGATGATTTAGAGGAGAAAGAATAGCGTGAAATTAGTGATACGGTATATCTATCGGTATAGCCGGTATTATCGAAAGAAAATATCGACACTAATATATCGTTATATCGAAACATATTTATCGATATTTCCGATTTATCGATATATTGTTGCCATCCCTATCTGCAACACCTAATTTTTCCTAAATATTTTTATTTAATGTTCAAAAAATGCATTTATAATGTATTAAAAAAATTTTGGTTGGCTAAGTAATAGTAGATAATTACCAAAATAACAAATGATGTTAAGTTGTGAACGTTCTTCAAATAATAATTATGATACAATTTATGCAATTGAAGTTTGTCCCGTTCATAATAAAGATATAGAAAAGAAACTTTCAATCCAATTTCCCTATAGTTTAAAGAATATTCACTTATCGCACAATAAACAGATACAAAGAGCCCTTGTAATGGAAACAATGGTGGCAATCATAATACACTTAGGTGAGCTCAGACAGAGCAGTATTTACGTCACCAGAGCGTGAAATGTCTGATTTTATTTTTTATTTATGACGGTCCTAAAGTCTAAGCCCTTTCCTTGAGAGATTTCTCTTGACTTTTGTGATCTTAGTTGACTTTTGATACAAAAAGCATCGTATTAGTTTTATTTAAAAAGTCCAAATAGTATACTGTAAAAAATACTGACTACAAATAGATTCTAACAGTTGTTTGCAAATGATTTCTTAGGATTGGTTTGTTCATAGAAAAAGATTGGAGATTTGCAAGGGTTTAATTGTTTTAGTGAACAAACACGGTGTTTGTATGATGCCAGAATGGATCCTTGAGGTATAATTATTTTTACAATGACTTTATTTGAAACTATATGGCTTACACAGCCAAATTCATCAACAAAAATGATTTCAACAAATTGTTTCCGTCCAATTATATAAGATGAGTTCCATTTCAAAGCTTTTCCTCTAATTCCACATATATCTAATTTTTTTAGAAAAGGGCTGTGATTAACAACTTCTTAAGGATAGTTATGCTTGCGAAATTTATGTTAGTTGGAGTTTGTAGCTAGTTTAACATCTAAACTTAAAAAAACATTAGTTAGGATAAAATGGTGTCATATATGTGTACTTGCATGTGTGTGCTTATAACTGAGTTAATCAGGAAACATTTCTGTTTTCGTATCAGAGATTTTCACTTAACTACAAAGCCCTTACCTCATACATAGCAACGTTTGACAGCCATTGTAAATATTAGTCATCCAAGAGAAGTGAGTCTTTCCCAACTAGGAAACTTCATCCCTTCCCATTCGCCTGAAGCTTTTCATTACAAACTTCAATATCGTAAGCCGTGTATCTTGCACACTGAATACCCTTAACTGAAATTTCAAACTACTATACTTCAAACTTCCTACCAAAACAAACGAGACCGAACAATACTTAATAACGTCTTAACTAATGAAGTCTCGATCAATAATATTTTATAGTTGGCTATATTTGTATTTATTCTCTTATATTCACAATTTAAATTCAGTGGTATTGGACTACCAAAATACATATACATGAACAGTGGTAGTGGACTACCAACACAACTATACATGAACAGTGATATTGGATTACCAACACAACTATACATGAACAGTGGTGTTGGACTACCAACGCAACTATACATGAAGAGTGATATTGGACTACCAACACAACTATACATGAACAGTGATATTGAACTACCAACACACCTATACATGAACAGTGATATTGGACTACCAACACACCTATACATGAACAGTGATATTAGACTACCAACACACCTATACATGAACAGTGGTATTGGACTACCAACACAACTATACATGAACAGTGATATTGGACTACCAACACACCTATACACGAACAGAGATGTTGGACTACCAACACACCTATACATGAATAGTGGTATTGGACTACCAACACACCTATACATGAACAGTGGTATTGGACTACCAACACACCTATACATGAACAGTGGTATTGGACTACCAACACAACTATACATGAACAGTGGTAATGGACTACCAACACACCTATACATGAACAGTGGTATTGGACTACCAACACACCTATACATGAACAGTGGTATTGGACTACCAACACACCTATAAATGAACAGTGGTATTGGACTACCAACACACCTATACATGAACAGTGGTATTGGACTACCAACACAACTATACATGAACAGTGGTAATGGACTACCAACACACCTATACATGAACAGTGGTATGGACTACCAACACACCTATACATGAACAGTGGTATTGGACTACCAACACACCTATACATGAACAGTGGTATTGGACTACCAACACACCTATACATGAACAGTGGTATTGGACTACCAACACACCTATAAATGAACAGTGGTATTGGACTACCAACACACCTATACATGAATAGTGGTATTGGATTACCAACACACCTATACATGAACAGTGGTATTGGACTACCAACACACCTATAAATGAACAGTGGTATTGGACTACCAACACACCTATACATGAATAGTGGTATTGGATTACCAACACACCTATAAATGAACAGTGGTATTGGACTACCAACACACCTATAAATGAACAGTGGTATTGGACTACCAACACACCTATACATGAACAGTGGTATTGGACTACCAACACACCTATAAATGAACAGTGGTATTGGACTACCAACACACCTATACATGAACAGTGGTATTGGACTACCAACACACCTATACATGAACAGTGGTATTGGACTACCAACACACCTATACATGAACAGTGGTATTGGATTACCAACACAACAATACATGAACAGTGGTATTGGACTACCAAAACACCTATACACGAAAGGTAGTATTAGATTACCGATACACCTTTACACGAAAAGTGGTATTGTATTACCTACACATCTATACAAGATCGGTGGTATTGGATTATCAACACACCTTTACACGAATGGTGGAATTGGATTACCAACACACCTATACACGAAAGGTAGTATTAGATTACCGATACACCTTTACACGAAAAGTGGTATTGTATTACCTACACATCTACACAAGATCGGTGATAATGGATTACCAACACACCTTTACACTAATGGTGGAATTGGACTACCAATACACTTATACAGGAATGGTGGAATTGGATTACCAATACACCTTTACACGAAAAGTGGTATTGTATTACCAACACACCTTTATACGAATGGTGGAATTGGACTACCAATACACCTTTACACGAAAAGTGGTATTGTATTACCAACACACCTTTAATTGGTGGAATTGGACTACCAATACACCTTTACACGAAAAGTGGTATTTTATTACCAACACACCTTTAAATGGTGGTATTGAACTACCAATACACCTTTACACGAAAAGTGGTATTGTATTACCTACACATCTATACAAGATCGGTGATATTGGATTATCAACACACCTTTACACGAATGGTGGATTTGGATTACCAACACACCTATACACGAAAGGTAGTATTAGATTACCGATACACCTTTACACGAAAAGTGGTATTGTATTACCTACACATCTACACAAGATCGGTGATAATGGATTACCAACACACTTTTACACTAATAATGGAATTGGATTACCAACACACCTATACACGAAAGGTAGTATTAGATTACCGATACACATTTACACGAAAAATGGTATTGTATTACCTACACATCTATACAAGATCGGTGATATTGGATTACCAACACACCTTTACACGAAAGGTAGTATTAGATTACCGATACACCTTTACACAAGTGGTGGAATTGGACTACCAATACACTTATACACGAATGGTGGAATTGGATTACCAATACACCTTTACACGAAAAGTGGTATTGTATTACCAACACACCTTTAAATGGTGGTATTGGACTACCAATACACCTTTACACGAAAAGTGGTATTGTATTACCAACACACCTTTACACGAATGGTGGAATTGGATTACCAATACACCTTTACACGAAAAGTGGTATTGTATTACCAACACACCTTTAAATGTTGGTATTGGACTACCAATACACCTTTACACGAAAAGTGGTATTGTATTACCAACACACCTTTACACGAATGGTGGAATTGGACTACCAATACACTTTTACATGAAAAGTGGTATTGTATTACCAACACACCTTTAAATGGTGGAATTGGACTACCAATACACTTTTACACGAAAAGTGGTATTGTATTACCAACACACCTTTAAATGGTGGTATTGGACTACCAATACACCTTTACACGAAAAGTGGTATTGTATTACCTACACATCTATACAAGATCGGTGATATTGGATTATCAACACACCTTTACACGAATGGTGGAATTGGATTACCAACACACCTATACACGAAAGGTAGTATAAGATTACCGATACACCTTTACACGAAAAGTGGTATTGTATTACCTACACATCTACACAAGATCGGTGATAATGGATTACCAACACACCTTTACACTAATGGTGGAATTGGATTACCAACACACCTATACACGAAAGGTAGTATTAGATTACCGATACACATTTACACGAAAAATGGTATTGTATTACCTACACATCTATACAAGATCGGTGATATTGGATTACCAACACACCTTTACACGAAAGGTAGTATTAGATTACCGATACACCTTTACACAAGTGGTGGAATTGGACTACCAATACACTTATACACGAATGGTGGAATTGGATTACCAATACACCTTTACACGAAAAGTGGTATTGTATTACCAACACACCTTTACACGAATGGTGGAATTGGACTACCAATACACTTTTACACGAAAAGTTGTATTGTATTACCAACACACCTTTAAATGGTGGAATTGGACTACCAATACACCTTTACACGAAAAGTGGTATTGTATTACCAACACACCTTTAAATGGTGGTATTGGACTACCAATACACCTTTACACGAAAAGTGGTATTGTATTACCAACACACCTTTACACGAATGTTGGAATTGGATTACCAATACACCTTTACACGAAAAGTGGTATTGTATTACCAACACACCTTTAAATGGTGGTATTGGACTACCAATACACCTTTACACGAAAAGTGGTATTGTATTACCAACACACCTTTACACGAATGGTGGAATTGGACTACCAATACACTTTTACACGAAAAGTGGTATTGTATTACCAACACACCTTTAAATGGTAGAATTGGACTACCAATACACTTTTACACGAAAAGTGGTATTGTATTACCAACACACCCTTAAATGGTGGTATTGGACTACCAATACACCTTTACACGAAAAGTGGTATTGTATTACCTACACATCTATACAAGATCGGTGATATTGGATTATCAACACACCTTTACACGAATGGTGGAATTGGATTACCAACACACCTATACACGAAAGGTAGTATTAGATTACCGATACACCTTTACACGAAAAGTGGTATTGTATTACCTACACATCTACACAAGATCGGTGATAATGGATTACCAACACACCTTTACACTAATGGTGGAATTGGATTACCAACACACCTATACACGAAAGGTAGTATTAGATTACCGATACACATTTACACGAAAAATGGTATTGTATTACCTACACATCTATACAAGATCGGTGATATTGGATTACCAACACACCTTTACACGAAAGGTAGTATTAGATTACCGATACACCTTTACACAAGTGGTGGAATTGGACTACCAATACACTTATACACGAATGGTGGAATTGGATTACCAATACACCTTTACACGAAAAGTGGTATTGTATTACCAACACACCTTTACACGAATGGTGGAATTGGACTACCAATACACTTTTACACGAAAAGTGGTATTGTATTACCAACACACCTTTAAATGGTGGAAATGGACTACCAATACACCTTTGCACGAAAAGTGGTATTGTATTACCAACACACCTTTAAATGGTGGTATTGGACTACCAATACACATTTACACGAAAAGTGGTATTGTATTACCTACACATCTGTACAAGATCGGTGATATTGGATTACCAACACACCTTTACACGAAAGGTAGTATTAGATTACCGAAACACCTTTACACAAGTGGTGGAATTGGACTACCAATATACTTATACACGAATGGTGGAATTGGATTACCAATACACCTTTACACGAAAAGTGGCATTGTATTACCAACACACCTTTAAATGGTGGAATTGGACTACCAATACACCTTTACACGAAAAGTGGTATTGTATTACCAACACACCTTTAAATGGTGGAATTGGACTACCAATACACCTTTACACGAAAAGTGGTATTGTATTACCAACACACCTTTAAATGGTGGTATTGGACTACCAATACACCTTTACACGAAAAGTGGTATTGTATTGCCTACACATCTATACTAGATCGATGATACTGGATTACCAACACACTTTTACACGAATGGTGAAATTGGACTACCAAATCAAATCGTTTATTAAGCCAGTAAACATATATACACGCATTAGCCAAGTCATAGTAAATGCAATAAAACAATAATCAACTAAGACTATAACATGTGAAAAGATAGAGCAGAAACAATTTATTTCTATTTCAAAGTTTGCAACAATCACAGTAAATCAGAATTATTTATGTCGAGCTAGAAACTCATGGACGCTGTAACAACAAAGGTCGAGCAGAAGGCTTTTCAGTTGTTTCTTAAATTTTATATGGTTAGTCTCCAGTTTAAGTGAGAGTGGAAGGCAGTTATAAAGAGCTACACCATTATAAAGGGTATGTTTCTCAAGAAGGCAGTTGAATGCTTTGGTACTCTTAAACTGTGATTGACACGAAGAGTGTAAGAGTGGTTAGAGAAAGTGGAAAAGACAGGGAAATTTAATTTTACAATAGTGAGGGGTTCAAGAATAAAAAGAGAATGAAAGGTCAGAACCTTATAATTTTGAAAGAATTCTTTACAGGATTGACGTTTATTTAAGGAAAATATCATTCTTGTGGCTTTTTTTAAGACGAAATAGAAATCGGGTTCTATTGTTTTCATTCCCCCAAATAGGTATTGCGTAGGCCAGGTATGGGTAGACTAGGCCATAATAAGCCGGGAGAAGAACATCACTATTTACAGTTTTTCTAAATACTGTACCAATACACCTATACACGAATGGTGGAATTGCATTACCAACACACCTATACACGATAGGTAGTATTAGATTACCGATACACCTTTACACGAAAAGTGGTATTGTATTACCTACACACCTTTACACGAACGGTGGTACTGTTGCTAATTTTCAAAATGTAGTCTACTGAATGTATTTAGAGCCCTGGTTAGATTGACACAGTGGCGGGAATCATAACACACTTAACTGAGCTCAGACAGAGCAGTATTTACGTCACCAGAGCGTGAAATGTACGATTTTATCTGTTATTTATGACGGTCTTAAAGTCTAAGCCCTTTCCTTGAGAGATTTCTCTTGACTTTTGTGTCTTTACTTGACTTTAAATAGGAAAATTATCTTATTATTTTTATCAGTAGAATTCCAAATAGTTCCTGAGTACATTAGCAGTTAGTAGTAGTTAGATTTTATACAAATAAAGTATTTCATAATAATTCAAATGTATTTTTAATGATGACAGATTAATTTTTAAAAAAACACGCATAGTTAAATTTATTTTAATTTGCTGAAATATCGGCCGGACTGCTTATTCTAAAGCCACAAAAAACATATTACAAATAAACAACAAATCTTTTTACAAAGATATAAAAGTTGTTTTATCCTTACATTTAATGAAATTCATCAACTATCATGTTTTATTAATTTTTATTTAGTAAAATGATTTCTATAGTCACTGATACATTTTTATCATTCTTTCTTTCATTCCTCTTCATCAAGAAAAAGGGTAACACAACGATGGATGATTGTCTAATCTTGTTAATTTTGTGTTTTGTTCCATTGGCTCGTCAAATATGTTTATGGTGGTACAAATATAAATGTATGGTCAGAAATATTGTTATAATAAGTACTGGTCATTTGTCCCAATTTTAGCACTCCTATCAAGTAACTAACAAACTTGTGTCACTCTAAAAACAGGTGTGTGGTCAGATATATTGTTATAGTAACAACTGGTCAATAGTCTCAACTATATCAATCCAAGCGAGTAAATAACAGAGTTGGGTGAACGTGTACAGGTGTACGTTCAGATATATTGTCATAGTAAGTACTGGTCAGTGGTCTGAAGCAGATGTTCCTAAACTTAGAGTGTGCAGTTATGTATGATGTATAGCCCATTTTACCTTCCAACATTAGTGATAGATCTCGACAATGTCTTCCACAGGATGCTTGTACTACAAATGCATTGAAGTTCTCATTTGCTTAAACAAACAAAACAACCATAATAGAAACAGATAGCCTAATGTTTAAATATTGGTTATATTAAATACATGGGATGCATGGGTGGAAGAGCCCTCCCTGTTTTACGTGCCTGGGTGGATGGGAGGGCCTTCATCTTGAGGAGTCTAGGCCTATCTGTTATAAGTGGGCTAGTAGACCGCTATTAGCGTTGCCAGCTTTCAATTAGAATCATGCTGTTGTTGGATGATAAACAATTACCAGCCTATAAACTTTCGGTCTGGCAACAAATTACATTAAGACTATCCCCCTTGCTGACGATGCAAGGGGTATGGGTGGACAGCAGCCAGGGTCAGGATTATCCCTATCTTAACATGAATGCTATTTATGATGAGGTTGAGTAGGGTAGGGTGGGGTGGAGTGAGTGTGGTGATATTGGACATATGTGGAGAGAATACATAGGATGAGCTCATCTCAAGTGCATGCATTTCAAGGGATCAGCAGAGAAGTTAAAGTTTAGGATTAGGTTAAGGTTATGAATCATAAATCATCTTCAGGAGATAAAAATGGCTATTCCCAGCAATCGTTTCCAAGGAGGGTCACTCAGGTGTCTGAGTGAAGGTGGGCAATGCACATCAGAAAAGGGAGAGCGGTTAGGAGTAGGAAGGCCAGAAGGATGAGTTTTAATGGCGATGAATTTAGGGGAAATGAAGGAACATGCAGCTAGTAAGTCGCTGAGTACTTATGAGGTGGATTAGGGGTAGGATATGAGAGCTAAGGAATGGGATGGTGTAGAGATAGGTGAGGAAGAGGAAGAGGGCAAGGAAAATGAAACTAATACAGGTCCAGGAAGCAAGGGGCACAATTGGGGACTCAAGAAGCAGGGTAAGAGGTCTGGAAAGGATAAAATCCTAACAAGGGAGGTAGCAAGATAGCACCTTTACCCTCGAGGCAAAGAGCTAATAACAAATGAAGTAGTCAATATTAATGAATGACCAGACAAAGTCAATAGTCGAGAAGTCAAAAGTATACTAAACCATCACCTGGCTTATCGAGGAAGAAACTGTGCGGCTAGGAGGCTCTCACCTGACTATCTGCTATGCAGTCGTAGATGGCTAGAGGTGATTCCCACCACCACTCTCAAAATCACCAAAGTTAACTGCTACCTGATTAGGGGTCACACCTGGCCACTACACCATGAGAGGTAAACCTCAAGGTCTAGAAGTACACAGGCTAGCAACCACACTGGTACTTGTGGCACCAATTACCACCTGAGGCAAATCACGGGGAGAGTTGGTACTGAAGCTCCCTAAAGTCACACAAAGCTGCCGCAGGTGTAGATGATGCTACTCTTTATTCCTCCAGAGCTTCTTTGTGAGTTCCAGAAAGGCTAGGAATGGTGATATAGTCAATAAAACAAATTATTATCTATAACCACCAAAACAAAAAAAACACATATACCCATGTAATCAAACTAAACACATATTGCCCGCAAAACAAATTATCATAGATAGCAAGTAATAAAACTACCAATTGAAAGCCAGCAGTAAAACTTATCACATATAGCCAGAAATTCAAACTGCCCACGCATACCCAGCAAGACAAATTGGCCACATATAGCCAGCAATGCAACTGCCTACTTATAGCCATACAAATTGACATACAAATTGACCCCAAATAGTCAGAAATACAAACTTCACACACAGCCAGTAAAACAAACTGCCAACGTACAGCCTTCAATACAAACTGTCCACGTATAACCAGCAATACAAACTGGTCACATATAGCCAGCAATATAAACTGCCTATGTATAGCCAGCAATACAAACTGCCCACAAATAGTCAGCAATACAAACTGGCCACATATAGCCAGCAATATAAACTGCCCATGTATAGCCAGCAATATAAACTCCCCTTGTATAGCCAGCAATACAAACTGCCCACAAATAGTCAGCAATACAAACTGGCCACATATAGCCAGCAATATAAACTGTCCATGTATAGCCAGCAATATAAACTCCCCATGTATAGCCAGCAATACAAACTGCCCACAAATAGTCAGCAATACAAACTGGCCACATATAGCCAGCAATATAAACTGTCCATGTATAACCAGCAATACAAACTGGCCACATATAGCCAGCAATATAAACTGCCCATGTATAGCCAGCAATACAAACTGCCCACATATAGTCAGCAATACAAACTGGCCACATATAGCCAGCAATATAAACTGCCCATATATAGCCAGCAATACAAACTGCCCACATATAGTCAGCAATACAAACTGGCCACATATAGCCAGCAATATAAACTCCCCATGTATAGCCAGCAATACAAACTGCCCACATATAGTCAGCAATATAAACATGCCACAAATAGCCAGCAATACAAACTGGCCATATACAGCCAGCAATAAAAACTGGCCACATACAGCTAGCAATACAAACTAACAGGAAAGAGAATTTGTAAAGAATATTATAAATTATAATTATTTTTATTTTTAAGGAGAGCAAAATTAATTGCCAGTTCACATGGGCATGCAGGTCTGTGTATGAAATCTATTCAATGATTGAATTACTGATTGTTAGGTCAATTGTGGATTTGAACCTTGGAGTGCCCTCCGTAGTCTGAAACCTTAGCCACCACGCCAGCATAATGTATCCTATTTATTATTTGTCATAATCATATAAATTGTGTTTGAATAGGGTTTTTAGTTTTAGTTTACATTTTTTTAAATGTTAATTTAGTATTACAACCATCTTATTTCCTACATTATAACTGGATCAATAATTTAGTTTCCTATATGATTTGCATGTTTTAACAAAACTGCATGTACATTTACAAAAAATGTCTGTTAAATGCAAATTATATATTTTGAAACAAGAAGGTAAGGTTGACATTATAAATATTTATCTCTAACTAAATATTGGATTTAGTTGTTTGGGTAATTAATTAGTTTTTACTGACTTAGTATTTTTCATCAGTGAGGTCCAAGGTTCGTAAAAATGCTCCTTTTGGTGCTATGAATGGTACAGTAAAAAGTGGTTGCTACTTAAAATTAATAGAATAACAGAAGTGTTATTTTTCAAATTTCATCTCATTATATAAAAAAGATGATATCCAACAGAGCTTCACTAAAACAGAAATAGTCATGTTCGAAAAAGTAGAAACAAAAGGTAATTATGATATAATTTTGTTCTTTTATCCAAACAAACAACATTATCTAGATTCAGTACATTGTTACCAGCATAAATACATGTTTTGTAATTGTTTTTAATATATTATGTGCTTAAAATCTCACAGTCAATATGTGAATTGGCTGAGCAGTTTTATACATCAAGAAAGATAGTGCAAAACTCTGCAGTACAAAGCAAATCTCATTTCAGAATCATCTCTGCACATTCATCACCCTTTCCCAGAGCTGAACCACTGAACATTAATCTATGTTTTTTATACTCCCTCCCGGCCTTAATTCTTGACTTTTGTTTGATGAATGGTCTCTGAAAATAATGTTTGAGTCATACAAATCCCTTATAACTACAACTTCATTATGTACAGTAAAAATTCACTTTTTTCTAAAAAAAAAAACACACCATTTTTCTGTAGTATTGTGAATATTACAATTCATAAAAAGCTTATAAATCACGATTACTTTTTATGAATAGTTTTTTAGAGTTTTAGTCTTTTAAATTAAATAATTTACACACCATAAAACTAATTGAATAAACATTTTAGAGCCAATAATTACAGTATTCATGGTTGCTAGTTAATAGTCCTTTTAATTTACTAAGTAAACAAGAACGAATAAACTCTAATAATGTACTTAAGGATATTTTTAATTAATAAGACACTGTAATAATGATAACAGTTTTTCTTTTACTGATTGAGCGTTTAATTGATTTTGAAATTGATATGGTTTTTTGGGGGTTAAAAAATTAAATACTGTATTCTGAATTTACAGAGTTTTTCAATCTATTAGTAAAAGTAACAAGTATTCCAAATTTTAAGTTTCTAGTATATTCTAAATCATTCTTCTATGTACAATATTATTTGAAAAAAATCATGCTTTTGCAGAATTTTAAATTTAGAGCATTTTGTAAAAAGAATCATGTATAAAGCAAAATAAGTAAGTGTGCACATATGTATGTGAGTGAGCATGTATGTCTGTGAGCTTTTTTATAGAAAATTTAATTGAGTATCTTAGGTTAATTTTTATGTTCTTATGAACACTTTGAAATGACAAACACATGAAAACCCCAACTCAACTAACTTATAAAGCAATTGTGTCCTTATAAGTTCATTTCCTTAATTGGTCGTCAATATAAAAATGCAAATTTAGTAAAATTTTGTTAATGTGTTACTAAAATATATAATTGTACAGAATTAAAAGTTTATATTAACTTTTTTAATTATGATTAAATGTGAAACTCAACTTTAAATACTTTTTGTGAGGAACTATAGAATATAAAACATAATGTTCACAAAAAGTTTTGTAGACAATTTTCTTACAGATTGAAATATTATAAGTATTCTAACATTTATATTGCTACTACAGTAAAACAAAAACTGGAACTTCAAATGCATTTTCATGTCTGCCAATTTGATTTGTATTTTTTTAGCTTATGAAATTTAAAAAAATTCTTAAAAGATTATTTTTTTTAACAAAGTGGTAAAGGTAAGTAAAGTGTTAGGTTTTAGGTTCCCATATTATTTTTATGAAGAAATAAATTATTAAACGCCTAATGACATTTGAATTTTTTGGACAAAAAATCAAATTTAACTATTTTTTTCACGTTTGCCATAAGAAGTACAAAAAAATGTTAGTTTTGCAAAATTGTAGGTCATTTAATTAAAAATTTGGAGTATGTTGTCAGACTTCCTTTACAACCAACCATTCTAGGCATCAGTATAACTAAATACAGATCAAAAATCGCAACTGACATTTTTTTCATACTGAGAGTTAAAAATTAAAAACTGTTGATTATTGGAATTTTCCTATTGGTTGCCAAGTGTGCCAAATGTTATGTTTCTAGCTCATCTGGAAGTGAGTTTGAATTTGTATATGGTACATGAGTTATTCCGTAAGTCAGTCAGTTCATATGATACTATTCAGCTATTAGATCAATTTTTTAAAATTATATTGATGATTTCCTCTTTATAATAAGTGGAATAAATTAATACGAATGAAATTCCATTATTGATGGAGTTGAGTATTATCTGTACAGTTTGATGTTTGTCTTAGCTTGACCAGTGCAAACTTACCCACTTCTGACAGAGCTAATTGGATTTAACTGTATTGTACAGCTCCAACCCCTTCGAGTCTCAACCAAATTCAATATTACAATAGAGCTTATTTCTCTTACTTGATATAATATTCATATGTTATATGAACCTATGTTATTGGTAGCTGATTAAAGTCTATTTTACTGTAAATTAATTAATTTATTGAAACTAAATTAAAAAAGTACTGTGCTAATTTAGTACTTTGTTCTAAAAACAGTGTTTGCTTATTTTAAAGCAGTGTTAAACTGTTCAATTTTCACCTCTTGAATGGTAATGAGAGAAGCTTTTCTCTAGATATTTATTTTTGAAATAAAAAATATCTGTTTTAATTACTTTAATAACCCTTGAGAAAACAGTGATGGCTATTTATTGTAGCATAGCTACTTTTGTAAAGAAGTTAATTCCTGAAATTGCTTTCAAAATATCTTTCAGATTTCTTTTTTTTTTTTTTTTTTTTTTTTTTTTGAAGAATTTATTTGAACAAATTAAGATTATTAGTTTAGTAAGCAATACAAAATTGTACTCTAATTAAAGAGTGAAATTGTAAATATTAAAGACACTTTTTTACTTTAATATTCACAATACCCACCCGCCCACCCATACACGTACAGTAGTATTGACCCACCCATACACACACAGTGATATTGACCCACCTGCCCACCCATACACGTACAGTGGTATTAACCCACCCACCCGCCCAAACAGGTACTATGGAATTACATACATACAGTGGTAATGACCCATCCGCCCACCCATACACGTACAGTGGTAATGACCCACCCGCCCACCCATACATGTACAGCAATAATGACACATTGTTCGCTATTCTATCATTTGTTCCTTTAGATAGGCTTAGCATAGAATCACTCGAAAAGAAAGAAATATAGTCATTCTTTATTAATCATTCATTTCTAAGACGCCGATTATAGATATTTGGGCGAATATGAGGGGTGAATAAGTGTGATGAGTGTAGATGAACGAGTGTAGTCATTGTTACTATCTGAGTTCGACTTAGCTCAGAAAGGACTATTTATTAAATTTATTTATTAAACACAAACATGGCGATTTTATTTTCTTCATTTAATTCTTTCTTAATTCCTTTATATTGTACTATAGAAAGTTGAACTTTTGTACTTATTTATATGTTGCTTTTTACTTAGCTTACATAAATCTTCTCTGAATCAAATTCTCTACAAATGATGTATGACATTTTCATGACTTTTTTACCCATTTAACAAAGTTATTGTATACTAAATGTAAAAATTAAGTTTCTTGTCCCAATTTCCTGCATTTAACGCCAAATTACTTAAAAACTGAAAAAGATAAAGTTCTGAAACCTATTTTTTAGCTTTCTCATGTCAAATTACACAAGAAATCATGACATTTCCGTTCTAATTTATCTTTCCATAGATTGTGTATGATGTCATTTCACTCTTTATCCATAAATCTTATAAAATAGTGTAACTGGCTGTAATTCGCTAACAAAGCACTTTTGGACCTAAGTTTATATAACATTTTTCATTATATTTAGTAGTGGATTGTGCTGTTGAAGTGAGGGGAGAACGTCATGAATCATGCTGTATATTCCAGAAATATTTTTCAATCTATAATTTTGTAATCTATAATAACCCACCCGCCCGCCCATACACAAACATCGATATTGACCCACCCGTCCGCCCATACACAAACAGTGGTATTGACCCACCCGTCCGCCCATACACAAACAGTGGTATTGACCCACCCACCCACCCATACACAAACAGTGGTATTGACCCACCCGCCCGACCATACACGAACATTGATATTGACCCACCCACCCACCCATACACAAACATCGGTATTGACCCACTCGCCCGCCCATACACGTACAGTGGCATTGACCTACCCACCCGCCCATACACGTACAATGGCATTGACCCACCCACCCATACTCGTACAGTGGCATTGATCTATAATTAATCTATAATTCAATCTATAATTTTCAGAGATGAATAAATTATAGGTATTTGTTAAAACTGTGCAAGTCCTGAGTTCTAGATCTGATGATATTTACTACCAAGAAGAATATCACAAATTAATAGCCAGTAAATAGAAGAACCTGATTTGCATATTTTACTAACACTACCAAAATAATTTTAACAAATTATCTACAATGATTGTATTCACTCATCTAAACTCATATCACTTATTCGAATTCCATATTCTCCCATACCTTAACAAACAGTATCTCAATTAATAATAAACAAATAAATAATTTACAGTAATCAGTAGTTATTTAAAACATAATATGTCATTTTAAATTAAAGAAACTACAACGTCACCCTATTGCTTACATCTTGTGCATTACATTTAATTGTTCCAAAACAAATGATGACATCAACCCATTATACCTTAATTAGCCACATCACCGTTAATAACTTTGGTTAAGCTCACTATACGAGCTAAAAGCTTCCATTATCATTATCCTACTTAAACCTAGTATACAATCAATTAATTCAAGGCGTGTATTTGTGGGTTTAAGTAAACGGGACCTGATAAAACTTTCTTGTTTTCTTTACACTGGCAAGTAGGTTTTATTGACAAAATAATTTTACCCATATTCTATTAAACTTTTACCGAATCGGTTTTTAAAATAAAGAAAGAAATTACCTCTCCATTTGCTCCACCTTTTTTTGCAGTGAAGGATTTCAGCAGTAAAAAGGATTGGTGGCGGAACAAATAAAGAGTTAATTTGTTTTACCCTATTGCTTTATAATAACTTTACATGTTTATACTTAATCTTGGCGAAAACATACTGTTTCAAAATTATAGTAAATGTAATGTGTGCAGATTCATCTGATATTCAGATTCTGACTCTGTCTTCCCGACAGTTGCTTATCACACCTGAACATTTACAAACACCAAAGTTCAATAGTCCTGTAGTTAAACCTTCCTGGAATTAACAGCACTAGTTTGTGATTGACGTTGTTATCAAGGTTATAGAGGGTATTCATAAAAACCCCTTCAATACTTCGGGATATGGTTACGTACACAAAAACTAGCAAAAGTTCCTATAAACATGTCTTGTAAAACGCTTAGTTTTTTGTCTGTCTGTCTTAGTGTGTTTTTTACATAATTTATCATATCTTACTAACCTCTCAACTCTCAAGATATTATCTTCAAACCCAACATATGTATCAGGAATAATACCTGATTCATTATAGAGTATCAAGTTCCTACCTACTTTGTACCATTTCAAAATTTAGGTTATTTTCAGTTTCCAAAGATTAATCTTAAAACGTATGAATTTTAACAAAACATCTACAAGATAGAGAAAATTTGCAAATTTTTATTTCCTAAAAGATAGTAAAAAGATTGTTAAGCTAGGATTATTAATAACTGATGTTATAATTTTTGTAACATAAAATATATGTTACTTGGATAAAATCGCCACACCCTTTTTTACTGTACTACAAAAATTACAACTTATCAGTTATTAATGATCCAATCTTAACAATCCTTTTGTGATCTTTTAGCAAATAATATTTTGCAAATGTTGTGTATCTTGTAGTTTTATTTTTTAATATATTAAGTTTTGAAAACTGAAAATAGCCGCCATTATGAAATGGTACAAGGTAGGAAATTGATACTTTATACTGAATTAAGTCATAGAGTATCATTCCTCATACATGTACCGGGTTTAAAGATACTATCTTGAAGGGATAATAATAAATGATAAATTATGTAAATAACACATTCAGACAAACGGACGAAAAACTAAGTGTTTTAGAACACATGTTTATCGAAACATTTTTCTTGCTTTTCATGTGAGTGAAAGCAGTCAAGAATTGGTTATTCATTTGAAAAACCAATAAGCAATCAAGAATGAGTATTTATTCAAGAAATTGTCAAAATTTAAATTGTTAAATGTCATCGATACATTTATCATAAGACCAATGATAAACAGATAAGAAAATTTTAAAAGTATGAAAATCATATCTCACAGTCTTGAATGTTTTTTTATGAACACCCTGTATAACCAAGGCACTGGCAATTCACCCAGTGACATTCAAAGACTTTTGAGAAGCTCCAGAATTTAAATTGATCTTGTATATGTGCTTTCAGCTAAAATCACGAGAAAAACTAAATTATCGCTTATTTTTTAAATTTTAAAGTCACTTTGTAGTGAACTAAGTTTTTCTTTACACTGAAAAGTGAATAATTCGCAAAATGTAGCAGTTGTGTATGCTTATAAATGTTAAATATCTATTTGATTTTTGATAAAGAAATGTAGTGTAACAAAGACTCAATTTTTCAAAATATAAAAATGTGTTGGTCTAATAATGAATAATCAAATATGGTGTCAAATAATTTTTTTCTTTTGATTCTAAATGTGTCTTCATGTTTTAAACATTTTAATAGTGTGAATCCACTGCCCCCAAAAATTATTCTTATAAAAAAGAAAACCAACTAAAAATTAAAAGTTTAAATCTATTTAAATGAAAAGATTTAAATGTTTTTAAATAGAAAAATATTACAAAATGACTGAGTAAAATCAATTGTTAAGATTTATAGCAAAAAATATAGGAATATGAACTAATTAACTGTTTCACATACCTATTTTAGATAAAAAGAGTTAACCTAAGAATGTCTTGGATACATTTATCATAAGACCAATGATAAACGGATAAGAAAATTTTAAAAGTATTTTTTTTTTCGATAAAATTAAGTTAGTCTATACATATTGTAATATAAAATGTTAATTTACACTCATTTGAAATCCATATTCACCCATATCTTGACGATCGGCGTCTTATGAATAAATAAATAATTGCTAAACATATTTTAATGTTTGTAATATACATACTTCAAATTATTCTAATTACTTCTAATTTATAAAAAAATAGTTTTAATGAAAATAAAAATTTGAAAAACCAATAAGCAATCAAGATTGAGCATTTATTCAACGATTTGTCAAAATTTAAATTGTTAAAATCTGCTCCAATGTTGTTAAATGAAGAAATGCTCCAACCTTAATGTACCATGACGTACTATGTAGGTCAAAACAAGGCCTTAGTGTTATTTTCAATGATTATTTATATGTTTATTTATTAATGTTTTAGGCAACATTGTAAATTAATAGTACTCGACTACCAGTGTAGGAGTTTTGATTTGATAATATTTAGTCAAGAGGATAAATGCTGGTCGGTAACCAGCTCAAAAGTTACCAGCGTTTGTGATTCCAGTGATCAGTGTGTTAGTGAACTCCAGCCCACATGTAAAAGTTGAAAGTATTTCTAACAAATATAGTTTTTTTATATCAGTTTTTCAAGTCAAGTTATTTATATGTCCTTTAATGCACATTAAACCTATGTTAATTCTAAATAAATGAAAAAAAGCCAATTTGAAAAAAAACAAGAAAAATGTGTCCTCCTCCAATTATTATACGTAAAAAATAGCAAAACAAGTGTTGCCATGCAACTACAATAGAAACACTGATCCCGTCAACTTCCTCTTTCCCCCTCCCCCAAAGCTGGAAAACTTATTTAAGGTGGGTCCTACATCACTATGCCACAGACCTCTACCACGTAAAGATATGTGCTATGAGGGGCGAATGAGTGTGATGAGTGTAGATGAACAACTGTAGTCATTCTTACTAAGTTCGACTGTTCCTCAGAAAGAGTTATTTATCAATAACCAGGGCAACTAAGGGACCTACAGCTTTACACGGAATCCGAACCATGTAGTGTTAGTCTGATTTTCAGCTAACTGACAGGCCTGACAACTCAGTTCTCTTCCCTACAAAACATCTGAACCTTGACTACCATCCAACATGGACAACCCAGACTTCTCTAGTTGTGTCCACGCTGATGGCAACCATTGAGCGGACGCCATGTCCAGTATTAAGAGGACCGAGCACAACAAACTTCTCAACACTTTGTACCCAAGTAGTTGGGTTACAGCACTGCGCCATCAGTGCCGACTATAATAATCGTCTATAAAAATATAATGCCACAGATATTCAAGTTTTTAAATAATTCTGGTTCATATGAATTAGTTATTCAACAGCGACATAGTGGAACTTAGCAATCGTTATCAGCTTGCTTGTAAAGCAGGATTAACTTTCAAAAGTCTCTCTTCAACCAGAGTTTTAAGTTCTCTCATAATGACTAAAGTGTGGTCGTCTTAGAAAGTCGTGTTTGGCACTTTAAATAAACAAACTTGGCAAATGAAAGTCTGCTTGGAACTGGGTCACAACTTCCTCACTTACTGTTAACCACTTCAACTACTAATAAGATTAAATATAATCTTTTCCACATTCTTAAGTTTTAATAGACTTTTAATTAGAATTTTTATAAAATATAATACACATATTATGTGTTTACTTTCAAGTAATATCCATACATACGTCATCCTCAACTTAAACTGTCAGGTTTTCAAACCTTTGTTTTTTATGGTTGTTTCGATTTCTGGTTTGGGCCTAATAATAATAATGAAATGTTTATTTTTTTTAGTTGACCATGAAAACATTTATACATATAAAATCCTACTTGCACTAAAAATTTATTTTTATCAAGTCTGTAAAATGAGATATGTATGCATGAGTTGAATCATTCACAATATAAACTTGAAAGTTGACAAATAGTATAGTACAGACAACACTAAAACAGAAAGGATATTCAGATAAAGAAACAGTACTGTTCTTTCAGAAAGCAATTGAAGAGAAAAACCAAAATGGAATTCTTATATAAGACAAGAAAAATATAAGGATATGTCAAAAAAGGAACATTAGGATATTTTAGTATAATATTAAACAAAAAAAACAAACAAATCGTTTTCAGATCATTGGACAAACTGAAGACTTCTTAAGTTCTTTGCTATCGTTAATGATAACATTTCACTAGCTATGTCGGGAATATATAAAATTCCTTGTGATTGTGGGTCAGTTAACATAGGATAAACTAGTCATTAATTTCAGTTTTATAATACTTAGATTTCAAGGGCTCTACTACTCACTCAAACAGTGGGATGAATTATGTTATGTACTGAAATTATAATTAAGCCATTGCAACAATTTTTGAAAACTTATTAGTAGCATAAAGGATTTTAAAAGTACATGAAAATCGACAATACCCCTCAAAGTGCTGAACTACAACTGTTAAAGAGCCGAAGAGATTAAGTAACACTCAGTAACAATGACTAGCAATAATTAGGGAGAAACAGAAATCCTTAATTATTGCAGAACTTCTGTATTACACATGTTTCTGAGTTTATTCAAGCTGTTGAAAAGTAAGCTGTCAGCAGAAAGAACAAAATTAAGGATTTATAAAATAATGATTCATATCACGTTACTATAAGGATCCAAAGTATGGGCATTAACACGTTCACTGATAAACACAATTTATATTATTTCTAAAATACTAAGCTGACACTGAAGCATTGTATGTGGCATTGCAGGCCATTTTGGATCCAAGTCATGAGCACCTGGTAACCCGCCTTCCCGTTTTGGATCCAAGACACATGCACTGAAAGTTAACAAAAGAAAGAAGATCTGTTGACAAAGAAATTTTAAAGAAGAGTTTTTGGGCCACTTAAGAGAAGGAGATAGCTGGAAAATGAGGAAGAACAGAAAACTTAGAGCACTATACAAGGTAAAATATAGTAAAAAAGTAAAAAATATGTTAATAATTAAGAGGTGATTAAAAACTAGTAAAGAAAGTTTGGAAAAGCAGATGAGTAAAGGTACAAGACATCTAGGAGGGCCAAGACTGCAATGGAATGACCAGGTGAAGATGGATCTGGAGAAGATAGAGGTGGACCTGGAGATAATGCACAACAGACACAAGTGGAGATCTTGAATGACCTCTGGGGTTTGAATGAATGACCACAGGAGTAAAATTAAATATGAAGGATTTAACAATAACTGACATAACGTCTTAAGCTATACAATTTATTCACATGTAAGTCTAATCACAGTGTTGTCTTGTAAAATGTACAGACAGAGGCTAAAGCTATCTTATCACACATATATATACAAGTAATTGTACAATATCACACTTAGTTGGCAATATTTACAAATGTGATGTAAAAATTAAAAAGTCTTCTTGCTGCGCTGAGGAAGGAGTGACTCTTTGGCATAGTTGAAAAAACTCAACAGACCATATTTTTTATTTCTCGTTGAGAAGTAATTGCTGACAACATCATTATCCCCACCTGTATAACAAAAATCAATAATTATCTACAGTACTACACTTGTGAAGAGGGCTAAATTGTAAAGCATGTTCTTAATTGTAGAGGTGTAGTTGTAGATGGTTGAGGTGATGTTATTGATGTCAAACAAATAAGAGAAGCAGTCCCTCATCACAAGACCTTGTCTGAGGCTCATATAAGTGCCACTTTTGTCTCATTAGCCACCAAAGCAGGTTATTGGAACCAGTGTTGGTAAATAATTGAAAATGTACAACACGCAAGATGTCAAGACATTGTTATGGTTACGGCTGACTAATATTGTCACACCATTAGTGTAGTACAATTTCCTGACAGTTCGTTTAGTTATGTACCACTTTAAACACTGCGTACACGTACTCACCCGCCCCTACACGTACAGTGGTACTGACCTACCCACCCGCTCCAACACGTACAGTAGTACTGACCTACCCACCCGCCCCTACACGTACAGTGGTACTGATCCACCCACCCGCCCCGACACGTACAGTGGTACTGAGCCACCCACCCGCCCCTACACGTACAGTAGTAATTTTCCACCCACCCGCCCCTACACGTACATTGATACTGATCCACCCACCCACCCCTACACGTACAATGGTACTAACCCACCCACCCACACCGACACGTACAGTGGTACTGAACCACCCACCCGCCCCTTCACATACATTGGTACTGAATACCACTGTATGTTATGTGTGTGTGGTTGAGACCGACGAATAGAGTAGTGAGTAGCTTGCTCGTATATCGAAGAACCATTCGTTTAAAACTTAGAATAACTGTGCGTTACTTCAATCTAGTACTGGGGCATAGTCTTCTAGGAGGTTTATTAATTACTCTGGGTATAAAGCTGAGAGTATGGAAGGTAGAGGGTTCGAATAGTACGTAGAGTCCCATTGATTGTACAGTCGATACAATATGTCACACCATTAGTCGTAGCATTCCCAACCTCCTCATAGTTTCAGCACTTGCTGTAGGAGCACTCTGAAGTCAAGTAAGGAGATTCAATAAATTTAAATAAATCAAGATTGAAAATCTATTCATTGTTTCAATTCGAAGACTTTTTTTTAGGTGCACTGTCTACTCTGTTGCTTGACCTTATCTACTAACACCTTCTCTTTCCCTTTTCAGACAGTGTTGTTGTAATGCTTTCTAATGGTCATATTTTGTTTAAAGTGTGCATATTTTCATTATTAATGCCTATTATTTAATATATGACATATTTGTGTATGTATTTATTGATTCATTGTAGATTCAAAGAAAAGAAAATTGCTTGAGTTATATTTTGCTGTATGTAAATCACATAACAACACCTATACCTAGAATTACTGTAATTTGAAAGTGATCTATTTGTTGAACGTTATTTGAAACGTTAAAGTATTATTAGTTTGTTTTATTTATTTTCTTCTTGTTGTCGTTCTTTTGTAACCTTGTCAACAAAATGTACTTTTTTTGCTTTAAAACATTTTGTATTCATGAAATATTTTCTTTATTTTATGGTATTTTATTTGGTATTGCTAAAAATAAAATGAAAATTTATATTTTAAGGCATTGAATGTATATAAATATTTATTTTCATATTTGTTAAAATTAGAATTCTTTTCTAGCCAAATTTCAAATACAAATCTGTTTAAAATTATTATATCTATATATTTTTCTTGTAGATTAGTTTTGTTAAAAAAACGAAGAAAAAATTAACTGCAAAGATTGGTCTAGTAGTTTTTTTTTACCATTTTATATCCTTAAATGCTTGCAAATTCATGAATGAGTATAGGGAGAGATTGGACATCAGCAAACTTACCTTAGAAGATAAGTTTACTAACACCAGAGTAGTAGTAACATATACAAAATAATCATATAATCACACAAATTTTCAGTACCACTGGCACTTTCTTCAGGTGAGTATAGAGAGAGAGAGAGACTGACATGGCTGGTCAGTCTCTCCCTCTCCCCCTTCCTCTCTCTCCCCCTGCCCCTTAATTTCGTTTGGTAATCTGACTGAATAGTACCCTGCTCTTATAACCAAGTCGCAAATACTACCGAGGACCGTATATAGATGAAATACGAAAGGTAGGGTGAGACAATGATACTGAGAGATCGGTTAACACGAATGAAAAAGTACTCGTTTTCGTTGTCAACAAATATAAAGTTAGAGGAAATTGCTGATCCACAGTGCTCATTTTCAAACAATGGACATTACATTAAATTTTTACAATTATATTCTATTATTGTAGTTTTTTACCAACTGTAGTAGAATTTTAACCCTTAAAGCGCTGAGTAATTGTTTGTAATTTTTCAATCAACACTAAATTTTTTTGTAATTATATAATTTTGTTTTTGTTTTCTCTAAAGTTATATGTTTTTCTATTTTAACCAGTTTATTGCAAGGTTGAAAAAATACATATAACTAGAATATACATTTTTATTCATCAAAATCATCCGAGTTAGTCATTGTGAAAATATTTACAATCCTACAGAGTACAACTAGAATATGAAATATTAAAATAAAATGATTTATAACTTAAATAAATGAATCTGGAAAAAATACAAAATAAAGGGCAGATTATAAAAGTCGTTTACTCAAATAAGGTTAGCAATTACGTTTTCAACAAACAAGCGACTGTGCTCCGAGCGTCTGTCTTCACGTTACGCATATATACGGATCGAGCGCTGGCGGTAACTTCGAAAATGGCAGTGATTAATAAAAACATCATATTCATTACAGTCGTTGCCTAGTAACCAGTTCATATGATTCATAACCGAATAACAACCTAAAAATAGTGTTGACCTTGAACTTTAAAGCTCGCTGCTGCATATTTAATTTAATATAAATCTATAAATATCAACTAGCACAAATACACGGATACCGCGTTTTAAGGGTTAAAATGGAATACTTATTCCAAACTGCTTGTCATCCTGTGGTAATACAACTTTTAAAATACATAACCTGATGTTCTTAATTTATTACAGGACTGTTCCTACATTTTCACTACTGTATTTTGCGTTTTTTCTTGTAATAAGCTAGTTTTGTACTTTTTTCATGGCTTTTACATTATTTTTACTATAACCTCAATATTATCCGAGTTTTTACGCATCCAAGGTGGTCTCAGTCCCAATTACCTCGGATATTCAAAGAGTCTACTGTATTAGCAAATTTTACAATGTTTACTATCACATTATATCTAAATATATTTACAATCTATTTAAATAAACAAATATACTGAATTAATACAAATTTACAGAAGAAAACTACAATTACCCAGGAGTCTTGTTTCTGCCAAGGTTGGTAGCACATTTTCATTTGCCGACAAAGACACAAAGAGAGCAAAAGGAACTAACCACAAGCATAATGTAAAATATGCCATTACCTGAAAAAAAATCACAAAATATAGTAAGAAGTGTTATAGTATTTACTAACTTATAACGTGATTTTATAAGCACACAAACTTCTCATCCAATGTTAAATTTTGTGCTTCAAACTATCAGCTGTTTTTATGGTCCATTGTGTAGTATTAACGTAGTCCCATGTACATGTAATGCACTTTATTTTTATTTATTTATTTATTTTTTATTTATTCATAAGACGCCGATCGTCAAGATATGGGCGAATATGGATTTTGAATGAGTGTGATGAGTGTAGATGAGCGAATGTAGTCATTGTTACAAACTAAGGCCGACTATTCCTTAGATAGTGTCATTAATTAATGGCCCAATGACAAATGAACAGCCGGTGATTATCAGCTGATCCTTCTCAAAATGTATTGACTCTGATTGGGATCGAACTAAGAACCTTTTGCACATTTATACCAGCTTTAGTAGCAGACCTCACTAACTAACCAAGTTACTGACACAAATATTCCTATTAGATGAGATATCTGTTTGCAAGTAATAATATAATCAAGGCTTATAATAACTTAACCAAGTTACTGACACAAATATTCCTATTAGATGAGATATCTGTTTGCAAGTAATAATATAATCAAGGCTTATAATAACTTAACCAAGTTACTGACACAAATATTCCTATTAGATGAGATATCTGTTTGCAAGTAATAATATAATCAAGGCTTATAATAACTTAACCAAGTTACTGACACAAATATTCCTATTAGATGAGATATCTGTTTGCAAGTAATAATATAATCAAGGCTTATAATAACTTGTCATAAACTATGTAATAAGTTTTAACTTTATTAACAACGATATTTATATTATTAACGATAGCTGCGATATTTATAATCATGAAACACGTTAAAGAACATGATCCTCAATCGAAAATGTTTGTTTTAAGTTTAAGTTAGCAACCCTGTAAGCAATAAAAAACACTGTCTCTCTAATGGGTTTCTTATTACAGTAGTTTTGTTCGTCAATGCTAATAAGTTATGTTAGCTTCAATTCTAATACTTGTATTTGCAGGTTAAATTTGGGGCACTAGGCCTAGGATTTCAGTGGTAATGAAAGGTGAAATTCTTTGTGATGTGATTGTGTCTCTTTCTACAGTGTACCAGACTACAAGTTTATCAGGTGTGCTGCTTTCCTTTCATTACTAGTGTAATACTTGTATTTGTATGCAGGCTCTTTTAAGTTAAGAATGTGATATTTCTAAATGAGATATCTATTTTGGTATCATGTGATATATGCTGAAAAATCATTAAGATATTTTATATTCTTGGTTATTTCCTTATCTATTTATTTTATATATGGCAAGTTGTTTGTTTTTTAACAATAACATTTTTAAGTAGTTGTTAATTATCAAAAATATTTTATTGGGCAAAACAATTTGTACAAAGTAAGCTTTCTGAGTGCAATATACATAGATTCACACACAGATAACCTCGACAGCTTCCACAATTTCTGTCCAGTGCTGGGCTGTAAAACGACTATATCAACTGTTGAGAATGTATTCCCTCGGTCAATCAACAAAACTTATATCAATCTGATGTATGTATACAAGTTTAAATCATAAACGAGGAACAATTTAAACTAAGTGAACATGTTAGTTAAGATACAAGAATTGTTTTATTACCTAAATAAGTTGTTTTAATAAGTTAAAGTTTTTCATGTGTTAGCATTATTTTGTACTGTGATGTAAATAGTAGTTAATATTTTTCTTTAATAATTTATTTATCATAATCAATTATTTGTCATAGAGAGCTCCTTGTTTTTTAAGTGGTTAACTCTTCTGCAAAAACTGTGATAAGTATGTGTCACAGTTATTATGTACCACTACTATAAAATTATATTACACGTACAATACAGTGTTAAGTATTATGTACATTATTATGTAAAATTATAATACACATAAAAGTATGTATGTGTATTATAATTTTGTTAAGATGAACTATAAATTCTAAGTATTGCTTAAAATCTAACTTGAAAATGTGGAAATTCCAGATTTCTTAAACATTTGATAATTGTTTTCGGTGTTATTTACCAATACCTAAATAGGTCAATTTGTGGACATAAATTGGGAACTAAGCAAGAATAAATAACATTTTTTTAAATAACTGTTAATTTTTCAGTGAAACTTGTTATATTTCAATGTTTCGTGACATTAAAAGTGTTTAGGTAAATTAAGGATAGCGTGAGTTACCCTTAACTTTTCTACAGTTAATAAGAGATTTGCTTTATGAATATGCAATTGAATAATAATATATTGAATAATTAATAATATAGAAAAACAATACCCGACTACATTTAGATTGTCAATGTTACTACGGACCACTTGGAGTCCAAAATATAGGAATCAATTTCAAAATTTTAAATGGGAGTGTGGTCTTATGATTTTTCATCAAACACTGAATGTCACTAAATAGTATTGGACCTAAAATGTATTCATTACTATCAACTCTTTCTACACTTGAATCTCCATGTTCACTAACATTTAGTGAAATTATAACAATACTTTATAATTACTTAAATCCAAAAAGAATGTTTTGGTTGAACGACATCGATTTTTATCAACCGACCATATAAATATCAGACCATCATTGACCAATAAATATCAGAATATGTTACGACTCTCAGAAAGAGTATTTCAACCAGTAATTTTCAATGTTATTGTGGTAAATCTCTAGCAGACACTTTCTTGAGATCACATTTTGTTTGAGGAATTACAAATTCAAATATTCGAGATCATTTACTTATGATTCTGAATTCAAAATACTTTCAAGAATTACTTGATAAAATTATCAAGAAATACATTACTAAGCATAAAATATCAAGATCATGGTATTGTTGTATTATGTTTATGTTATGGCTTTTCAAATCACAATGCTTAGTCTTGCAAGGCAAACATACAGTCTTGTAACCGTAAAGGACATGTTTAAAATCTTAAAAGCTTTGCTCAACAAAAGCAGCAAAATTTAGTTCATCAATATATGGTCTAGTTCCAGTTCAATTTTTGAAGAAATTGTTGATGATATTTAATCATCGGTTAAATAAGATCATTGATATATTTGGGGAAGATGAAATTCATTATCACAACACTACTAAATATTTTGTAGGTGTAAAAATATGTTTGCATTCAAGTGTCATTGAAGTGCATGTTGAATATAAAGTCAAAGAAAATATTGTACATCAATACTCCCCATTGTTTGGATTTGCTAATTTGGTATTGAACTAAAACATATTGATTTTCAGCAATCCGTAGAAAATAATCAATCACTGCATAACATGTGTTTAAGTAGTATTGTCAAGATAATCAATAGTATAAAAAACAATTCACAGCCTATTTAAACTGGTAGTAGGACGTATTCCAAATTTCACAAATAGCCTTAGGAGGAAGAAAAATGCTAAACCCATTTTTATTAAGGATTCCGTTTGCTCTTAAGGAAAAGGTGGAAAAAGAACTTGACAATCTTGAATGTAGAGGAATTATTGTGAAAATTAATTACAGTGACTGAGGTTTTCCTTTAGTGGTAACTCCTAAATCTGATGGTATGTACACCTTTATGTGGACTCTAAAATAACTGTGAACGCTCAACTAGTCAGCACATTATCCAAAATCCAAAATTGAATACACATTAGATCAACTTCTGAACACTGAATAATTTTGTTTTTTAAATCTTTTTAAAGCATATTTAAATATAAAAGTTATATGGTCATATAAAAGTTAATGAAGAATCTAGTGTTATTCAAATCAATTTCACCTCATAAGGGAATATACAAAGAACCGTCTTAATTTTGGGATAAAAAATGCTCCAAGTCAATTTCACCAAGTCTTTGATCAAATACTTCAAGGCATAACTAGGGGTAACAAATTACTTTGATGATTTGAATGTATATAGGAAAACGTTAAAAGAACTCATACAGATCTACTTGTAGTGTTGGATCGATTAAAAGAATTCAACATACATGTGAACAGGAGTAAATGCCAATTTTTCAAGAAAGAAACTACATACCTAGGTAAGTAGTAAAAAAAGAATTATATTTCTAAATATCTTAAGAAAATTTATGTAATAATGAAGATAAGCAAGTGATCAGAAAGAATTATGACTTTTTTTAGGGATGGTGACATATTATTCAAAGTTCATATTGACTTATCCGTTATGACAAATTTAAAAAAAACTGTAAATTTGTATGGTCAACTAAGGTCAACAAGCTATTAAAAAGTGTAAAAATCAGATTGCTAGTGAAAGAGTACTGGTACCATACAATCCAAGTTTACCAATTACTTGGTATTAGCATGTGATGCTAGACCAATTGGGGTGGCTAGTGTTATCTCACACATTATTGAAGGTTTGGAAAAGCCAATCGCATTTGCCTCCAGATCATTAAATATAGCAGGACAAAATTACAGTCAGCTTGACTGCGAGGCAGTGGCTATTTGTTTTGTTTGGAAAAATTTTTCACTTACCTATACAGTCATTGTTTTACATTAATAACAGATAATAAACCTCTTACAAGGAAAACCAGCCAAGGTCCCTGTTCACCCTTGGAATGAACTAAAAGAAAGTGTGAATGGATACACATAAGAAAATACTAGTCCTGTTGAAGGCTGTCATCTCTAAGTCCTCATTGATGCTTAATCAAAGTGGCCTGAAACCAGACTTTCAAAAAGCACCTCTCAAAGTACGATAAACTTAGTGAAAGGCATTTTTAGTTTTCATGGCCTTCCATAAATTATAGTTTCAGACAATTCCACTATTTCACCTGTGATTATTTTCTTTAGTTTTGTATAAAAAAGGGGTGTTAAACAGAAATTTGTTGCACCTAAACATCCAACAACCAACAGCTTAGCTGAACGTCATATACCAACTCTGAAACACGAGTTAGCAGCTATATGCAGTTATAATAGTTCTCTAACAGAGACAGTACGAGAAATCCTCTACAAGTACTTGGCAACTTCACTATGTAACAATAAAACACACTCGGAAATGGACCTTGGAAGAACATATTAGAACTCAGTTTAATTAACTTCTGCCACATCGGGAATCAAATTCAAAATTGGCCCCACAACCACAAATTCGTCAGTTAAAAGTGTGGACGGTGTACAAGCCCTATATGTAACGGAAAAGATAATTGGAAACTAGGAATAGTTATTAGAAAGTTAGGCATTACACTATATGGAGTCAGGCTGAACCGTGGATATACCTTAAAACAATACATCAATCAACTTAGATTGAGTGAAGTTCAACATCAATCTAAACTGATGAAAATACAACAAAAATTTCATGTACTTTTGTATTTTCTTGGTAAGTTCAAAGGGGAGTATGAACTTCGAAATACATGTAAATATGTACTTTTTTGAACATCTGACATAAGCAGACTATTTATTTCACTTAAGACTCAGGAACACTTATGAGTATTCCAAAATATTTCACTTTTCTATTTAGAGATAAATTCCAGTTATTTTCATGTTTGATATTTTTGGGGGAAAAATTATTTCTTTTTTTAAGAAACGGCCTTTTGAAATTTACATTTTCAGGCACGTAAATTTAACAATTTTATAACCTGTAAAATTTTTCTAAATTCATATTATTCTATATGTTTAGTATCAAAAGAATGCTCATTTGGTGCTGAATAAAATTATATATAACGTGAAATGGTATTGATAATACTACTGTCTGTATGAACGTTTTTGTTTGATGTCTGCAAATCACTCAAAAAAGCCTTGCCGCTGCTGTTAGGGTTAAATTAATACTGTTTTATGTCACACTCACAAAAAGAATGTCAAGATCTTCTATGGATTTTTACCCACCACTATTTTGTAATTGTGTTACACCTATGTAATTTGTCTCTTGCATGTTTTAATGCATGTTATTATTAAAATATCACAATTTGTTACCTTAAATATTATGAATACAAAGACAAATACAAAACACAGGTTAATATAAGTTGCAATACCTCTGAGAATGAGTGGTAGACTGCGTTGAAGTACTGGAATGCCAAATAATGGTTGACCAGTAGTAATATTACAGCGACAACGAATGCTGGGGAAGCAAGGGCAACATACGGGAACGTTTGAAGGATGAATAAATGAGCAATATGAGCTAGTATTCCACAGACCACCATTGTTATTGGCAAGTCCTCAAATAAGAGAAATCCCAAGTAGACAACTAGAGTACTCTGTAAATATTTGGACATTTTTTAAATTCACACAATAATTTAATAATAATAATAATTTATTTATTCCATCCACAGCATACATACAAAACACATCAATACAAAAGTGATACAATATTTACAAAAGTATATAACAAATAATAAATAACAAAACATATTTTACAATTAAACTAAAAAACACATACTCCAAACACCTGTTTATAATAAAGAATACCACACATGACTTCTGTGATACTGACCTTGAAAAACTACACAATGTATTTTTATTGTTACTTTAATAGTTTAAATCCTTGATTATGTGGATAAAATAAATAGAAATGAATAGATCCTCTCAGGAAATGCCTGATTAGAGGCACAAATTTACTTTTAATAAAAAGAGGTACTATGGCAGTATGTTACTCATATAATTCTTCTCTTTTATGAATAAAGTTTGTTGGCTCTTAAAGTAAAATTTTACATAGCAAACACATTTAAATGAAAAAAATGTTGTGCACTGATAAATACATACAAAATCACCAATATAAGAAAATGAACAAAATGTATTTAAAATTTTACAGTAGTCTCTACTTCCCAAATAAAATAACAAATTTTTAAACTCCAATATGTAAATATAACTAGCATACAATGAACTATCCTCTTGTACTTATATTTATAATCAGTACTTTATAACAACCGTCATAGACACAATACATAAATTTACGTTTAAACCATAAATGTGCATATGCTCTCACACACATACACATATCACACACATACACATACCACACACATCACATTTACGACAGACCTCCATAAAAAACCATACATGCACACAATTACTACATATATTTACATTGAACCATACACACACATACACTCATAACATCTCATTTACTACAGGCCTTCATAACATACACACAATGAATTTTTACAATTACACTTATGTACAACTAACACAAGTATACAACAACTCTCACAAACAATAATACATACACACACACCCCTCTGAGGATACAAGTACACACGCACAAACCACAGCACCATGCTGTACATAAATATATTTTAACTCCCAACTACCCCTTTAAGACATGATCTTTAATTCTTACTTTAACTTAATTTTTGTAAGTTATTTAAAAATTTAAAAGTGGTTCTATGTTCTCTAATTTTAATAACCAAACACAAACCATTTTTTTAAATTTATTTATATTATTTGCCCTCCTTATATACATTGGTAAAGTATTAAAAAATCTTCGGCCCCAGATATTCAATAGTTTTCATAAAATATGTCACATTTGGTTTTGGGACCAATAGATTACATTTTAACCTCAACTTATTTTTATTATGATTTTCATCGACATATATGTTTCCACTGTTCTTGTAAAATACCCTCAAAACCTTATACACGTAAATATAACGAAGTGGCAATATTTTTAATTCTTTAAAAAGTGGCCATGAAGGTTCTATCACATGTTTGTTTAATATAGTTTTTACAATTCGTTTTTGTTTCAAAATAATAGTTCTAAGATTGCTCAAATATGTACCTCCCCAACACAAAATACCATACACAAGCCTAGAGTAAACAAGGGAAAAATAAACTGATCTCAACACAGAAACTGGAGCAAGAGGCCTCAAAAGGAATAACAGTCTCAATACAGAATTTATCTTCTTACTTAATATACTGATATATAACTTTCAGTTCAACTCCCTATCTAGATGTATCCCCAAGTATTTAACCGAATATGTACAGATTACAGTTACACACTCCTTTTCACAATACCTCATATTAGTTAAACAATCTATGCATTTATATTTTACAGGTTCATTGAAAATAACTTTACTTCTAAGGCTGAAATTAATAAAAGCAGTTTTTTTCTGGACTTAAAAACATTTTATTATATCCAAACCACCAACGTAATGCCTCAAGATCTTCATTAATATATCGCTGTACCTCATCCCATGTATCAGCGACATAACAGAAGGCAGTGTCATCTGCAAAGCATGTTACTTTTCCTTTAAATCGACCGTTACATAAATCATTAATAAATATCAGAAATAATATTGGCCCCAACACCGAACCTTGTGGTACTCCAAACATTAATCTGCCTTTTTTACTGAACACGTTTTTAATTTTAACACACTGAAGTCTGTTGGTGAGATAACTTTCAAACCAATCCAAAACGATTCCCCGCACCCCACATGAATGCAACTTATTTAAAAGGATTTTATGATCTACTGTATCAAAAGCCTTTTTTATATCAAGAAAGAGTCCAGTTACTTTTTTCCCTTCATTTATTCCCTCCGAAACATTTTTCAAAAAATTAGTCAAAAGTTATCTCAGTGTTCATATTAGACCTGAATCCAAGTTGATTTGCACTAAAAAAACTGGTTCCTTCTAAGTACTTCATTAGTCTTATCTTCATTAATTTTTCTACAATCTTTGAAAAGCATGATAACAGTGATATGGGTCTATAACTATTGCACAACTCCTTTGAGTTGTTTTTATAAATTGGGATAACTAATGCCTCTTTCATTCTATTTGGAAACACGCCTGTACTAAAACTTAAATTGATAATAAATGTAAAAGCATCAGCAATTTTTGGGAAAATATTCTTAATCAACGAAGAACTCACATGAAAAGAAGAACATTCCTGGAGACTTATTATTTTTTAATGACTTAACAATTTTCTCAACTTCTTCTTTTGTAACAGGAGACAGAAACATTGATGAAATCTCTGTGTTAACTTTAAACTTATTCCTATAAGGTAATTGGGAAAAATTATATGGAATATCTGCACCAATATGTAACTTCTCTGCGACAGATAAAAAGAAATTGTTGAATACATTTGCTATCTCTTTATCCTCTTTTATCTCCACGCCATTATCAAAAACTGTTACAATATGAGTATCCCCTCTAGCTTTTTGATTCGTTATTTCATTTAATATTGCCCAAGTTTTTTTGGAATCCCCTCTGCATTTATTACATTTATTAGCGTAATATTCCGTTTTACAATTTCTTATTTCAGTTTGTAGTGTATTTCTATATTCCCTGAAATCTTTCTTCAGTTAATCGTTGTTTGGTTCTTTTTTTATTAATTGTAGTAACTTATTTCGGCGATTAATTTTTTTAACAATTAAATTAGTGATTCATGGTCTTATCCTTTTAACACTTGCCTTTTTGTGAAATATTTGGCTTCTACAAATAAAGCTTTCTAAGAGTTCACTGAACATATCAAAGGATTTAGAAGCGTCCTTACAATTATAGACAGACACCCAACTTTCAGTATCTAGCAGACGATTAAGCGTTGCATAATTTATACGATGTGCGACAGGCCGGCTTGCACCCCCAACAGGGGCCTCACCGATCAGCTGACTAGCCGCGATTGTTGTAACTCTACGCAACCACAACGCTGTCATACAGTGGTCCGTTATTCGGGCATCAATTACTGCTGCCCCGTAAGTAATTAAATTTTTATTTACTAATTTTGCAAATATATGATCAATACAACTTTGGGATTTTGTAGTGATTCTTGTAGGTACGTTAATTAGAGATTCTAAGCCACAACCTGCCAGTAGTGTCTTGTAATTATCAACAGCAGGATTATCAAGCAATAAATTGAGGTTAACATCTCCAACTAAAAATAGTTGCTTATCATTGTTAAAAAAACAAGTATATAAATTGTTAAAATTATGAACAAGAATTTCACTAGGAAAACATTTTTGACATAAATTTCTTTTATCATTTTGATGTTTGTTTGTAAAAAATGTAGGGGTTATATTTCATGTTAATTTTTATTTTGTATTCCATACTTTCAATTATGGGCGTTTCATCAAAAATTATCTTTTTAATTTGTTAAAATAAAATTGTTATTCTCCTTATAAGTAAATTTGCTGGGAAATAATATTCTAAAAATGTTCTATATGGATGTATGGCTTCCTATAGTTACTAATTTGACGTTTTTGGTTCATAACTCATTAACAAACCATGTGATATATTTTATTAAAATGTTGAGAATATGGTGGACAAAAGGTACTAAACAATCTAGTCTAGATTAAATTTTTTTTAATTATTTTTAAAATGTTATTTACTATTTATTTTTGTATACATTACATTTGTTCAAATTTTGAGTTGAAATCTGTGTAATTATCTTTGGCTGAAAGAGTAGATTCATATATAAAAACTTCATTGCTAGAGTTTACTATAAATGAGGGAGTTATGTCCTTCTGTAGAATTTGGTACCCCGAGGGGGTGAGAGGGGAGGGGAACACTTTGTTAGTGATGCAGGCTCTTTGCTACTCTTAGCGAAAGTTGCGATAAAATCTATAACTAAATTCCTTGGAGTGCTCATCTGGGCGCCTGAATGAACACTCTTAAACCTTCAATTAGCTGTTACTCACAACAATATTTAAACCTTAATTTGGAAAACAGTCCACTCCGAAATCTAAATCTGCCTCTTGAGCAAGCAGTAACGCAGCGGTACACTTTGAAGTTCGGTCCAAACTGAGAGCGAATTTCACTGCTAGGACAACGACTTACATTGGCGTAGTGTACTACGCTTTACGTCGCATAATGTAAATCGCTTCGAGGACAACATAGCTTAAAGAAATTTTTCTCCTGAATCCAAATATACCATAAGCTTTGGAAAAGGGCAAATAATAAAGGGTATATACCCTATAAACCAAACAATTATCCAAAAACCAAAAACAAAAGGATATTACTAAAATAAAACACCAAAGTGGGAATCAAACTACAAGTTTTTATCTCCTAAATATGAATATACAATTATATTTAAGACAGCATTTATGGGCGTTGTCTTCCAATTAACAAAAACCTGCCCGAAAATTCAAAAATGAGTTAATTTAAACCAAAAATAAAAAATTATGGTAAAACAGACTAAGTATCCTAGCAAGGCCGTAGGCTGAGCTTTCTCACGAGGCCACAAGCCGAGGTACACAAAAGGGGCTGTAGCAGTGGTTTGACGAGGCCACAGGCCAAGCTTTTTCGCAAGGCCGAAGGTCAAGCTTGCCCACGAGGCCTCAGGCCGAGTTCCATAAAGGGGCTAATTGCATAGTTCCCCAGTGTGGCCGTAGGCTGAGCTCCCCTCACAATCACAAGCGTAGCGAGTTTTAAATGGAGTAACTGATTAAAGGTATTTTTCTTTCAATTCCTGATGTACTATTAGATGTTATAAAAGACTTTGTATGGGGTCCACTGCCCCAAAAACCAAAATTCTTTGTGAAATTGTTCAAGTGCCCCAGTGAGGCCATACGCCGTGCTTCGCCACAAGGCCGCAGACCGATGTCTACAAATGGGCTGTAGTGTCTTGGTAAGACCATAGGCCGAGCTTCCCCATGAGGCCACAGGCTGAGTTCCCTAGCAGGGCTGCAGGCCGATTTTTTTCTCACAAGACCGCAGGCTTTGCTTCCTTCACGATCATAGCGAGTGACAGGGTTGGCACGCTTTTAAATTTAAGTAAACAGTACACCATTATTTTTCTAACTACTAAAGTAAAAAGTTATGACTAATAGTTAACACCAGACTAAGCCACAGCAAAGCATGGCCTAGTTTAGCTAGTTATAAATAAAAATTACTCAGTTTGTATTAAAAAATATAAATACCAGTAAACGTATAATCTAATAAATTAAAATAACTAACAAACTGAAATAAACTTGAATATGTGGTACCGAGTAGCAAAACTATTCAGAAATAGATCTCTCTCAGTCTATAGTTAATGGCCGGCAAATGGTTACGAAGAGAAAAGAAGGAAGCTGCTTGTGGTACTACCATTTTGTAACTTCTCGTAGTATGTTTTATAACCATACTTAAACAATTTAATCCATTACATATGCTACAAGAATACGGTATAAGAAGGTTTTACATATGCTATAGAATATATATACCACTTTCGGGAAACATTTAGCCTTTTCTCCAAGATTCAACATTTTGCATTTGTTGCCAAAGTGTTTCTTCCCCACCTTCACTTGGAGGGAGGACATGCTACAGCTGGCCTTTGTTCTGAAAACTTATGCTATACATGTACAATGGTATTAACCCTCACACCCATACATGTTCATTTGTATCGACCCGCCCATCCACCCATACATGTAGAGTGGTATTTTTCAGTATGCCAAATGAGAAACGATCATTAGCACAGTCTTGTGTCTAAGTTGAACTACAGTAACAATTATTGAGATTTTAATTTAGCTGTATTTTTAAAATACCACTATCCTCATTGTAGGAGAAATCGCATTCAGTGAACAAACTCATTCCGTCCAGTAAAGTTATATTGTTCATATTGTTTAAAGTTTATATAGGCCAGTCTTTAATGTTGACTCCTAATAGTAAGCCCTTAGCCTAATTAACTCTTATCTTATCCAATACAATTAAATAACTTACAATTGTCATCCATGAAATTATTTTCTTTGATAAAACAGTATATTCCTCTACTAGTTCTGCGATGTAATACAATCCTGCCGCTGAAAAATTTGTACATAATTATTATAGAAAATATAAAGTGAGTTTGAAAACTTTCTAATCTATAAAAATAAGAAAACATACTATAGAAATATTTCTTCAAATGTCATTTGAAAAAACCAAATGGAGTTTTTAAACAAACATCTGTCCAGCACATGAGCAGTAATATTACTCAACTGCCAAAATAATTACTCAACTTAGAGTAACATATATGTAATCAATATGGTATGACTGTTGGTGCCGAGCGTTGCTGACAGTGCAGAGCAAGCAGATACTATCACTGCTGGGTTATTGCTCTTACACATTCAAAAGTCAACAATAGTATGTATTCAAGCTGCCTTCTACTTATTGAAGACTACAAACACATTTATGACATTGTTATATAGTAATTTATTATTTAGACATTGATATATAGACATATGTAAGCCATTATTACATTCTTACTAGCCATTTTATTCCATCTTCATATTCCTTTGGCTTATTATATTCTATTTCAACAAATTTTTATATACCTATCTGAAGCAGCTAGCCAAAGCTTGACCCAAAAACTGCTAATATTTTTTTATTTTTTATTAGTTCAATTAACTTTTATAGTCTTAACCGAAGCAATCACCCAAAGCTTTCATGCAAACATTATTAATATTTTATCTCAACAAACTTTCTTTCAAAATCCTTGAATGAACCAAACAAATCTTGATTCATTTGACAATAATTTATTTTATTTCAACATACTGTCATTGTCTTTACCAATGCAAAGAGACAAAGCTTTCACAAACTATACAAAATTTGCTATGCTATTACTTGAAAAGACACAATTTTACTATTGACAGTCTAAAGCACCATAGACCTTCTTTTATACCAGACAGTTCCATCCCAGCCAGAAAATTGAAGACTTTAAAAATCGGAACGGAGGCAGAGCAACCTAGTAGGAACCATTATAAACACTCTTATACCGCCTGATTCATGTGACTCAACTGGCCAACTCGGAAATTAGACTTGTGACGTAATTTGATGACGTCACTCCCCCCTCATGTCTCCTAGTGGCAATTACCTACGTAGCGTGGGAACGGGAACTAGAGTAAGCCCAACCCAAACAATCAAGCAGATCCTTCAACTTTGTTTCCATTTCAGTTGGCATTGAAGGTTTTAATCTTGGAATACTACACTGGGGCTAATTTTTCACTTTTAAGCCCGATTGTAAAAAAACTATAATTCTTCAAACATTTCTGATAGATTCATTAATAAATTTGGTTATTTACAAAACTTTTTTACGCAGGTCAAACTTACCTGACCAAGAAATAAAAAATTTCCTCGCTTCTTGAAAATTTCATGTTGCAGGTTTTTAATGAATTAAAATGAGGGTTTCATGTTAACGCTTATATAAATTATCTGTCACAACCACGTTATAATAAACATTTACCATTACAATACTTGTTTCTTCCTGTAAAAAAACGATATGCCACATGTGTAGTGTACCTTAAATTTAGTTTTCTTGCTTCAACGAGCGTTGGAATCTGGTGGCGCATATCTGCAACCCAGCTACATGGAGACAAAGTGTTTAGGAGATTGTATGCGATAGGTTCCATGCTCAGTCCTCTTAATACCGACACGGCTTCTGCTCAGGCCCATGATGAACACATAGCTTCATTATTTTGTAAGTTTTTGTTTTTCTTTGTAAGAATAATCATTAAAACTTAATTTATGTTCATTACGAAAGTAATGAGTATCTAATAGTTTGTTGTTCATATTATAATATTGCTAACTATTAAGTTATTTGTTTTGTAGGTTTTCATTTGCCTTCAGGTGTCAGAGTAAATTTCAACATAATTGAAATTTATGACAAAGTTAAGTAGGCCTATGTAAAATAGTTTGTTGTTCATAATTTGGCTTTCAATTAGTTTTAGAACGAGTATGTAATCCTATATATTTTCAATCAGTAGGAATGTTTTTTGGGCTTGTGTCAGTGTTGAATGCTATCCTAACTTGTTTTTCATAATATTATTAATATTTAATTTTTCTGAACAATTGATTTAAGAAATTAGTATTATTTCTGTACTTATTATTGTACTATTTTATGAAAGTGTTAATTTTTTTACATTATATACCATTAATTATAGTACATAGCTTATTTATTGTATTGTATTTAAGTATATTGTTTCTGTGATGAAATGTTAAAGAAGTAACATTACAATAAATGATAAATTGTGATGGATTAGTTTAAACGTAAGATGCAGTTTATTTCATAACTCAAAGATGTTTAAAGTGGTTTGTTGTTAATAATAGTATTTTATATCAATTTGTTTAGTTGTTTTGTTTGTTCTTCTTTGTTTTTTTTTTTTTGTTTTTTTTTCAAATATTATGCAGGTTTGGTTTAATGTAAATATATACTATCTTATAGTTGTTATTCAAAGTTCTAAAAGTTTTAAAATTGCATTTAATAATACTTGGTTTCAAGGTATAGATATTCGTTCTAAAATTACATATCGTATTAATATTATATATAGCATGCGTGCTAGATACTACTATCTTTTAGCAAGACACAGCCGCTGTTACGGACCCTTTTGACCGTATTTAAGGTCACTTATGACTGTTTAAAATTCCTCCTCTGATTAAAAATGCCGCTAACTGTAAAGTACATGTTGTGATAAGTTTTGGTAACGATAAAGACATGAAAGCAGCTGACCTTCATCGAGAGATCTGAAGTTTATTGAGAAAACAGAATGAGTGATGGGATGGTATGGAAATGGGTGAGAGCTTTTAAGGTTGTCCGAATGTGCATGATGAGGAACGAGGTCAGAAACCTTCACTCAATACTAATGACTTGGTACAAAATGTTGATGAAAAAAGTCAGAGAAAACAGACGCTTTACAACTGCATCATTATGTATTGTGTCTTCAAATGTCAAGAAGTACGATTATTGAAATTGTGGCAGACTGTTTGAAGTACCGAAAGTTATGCTTACGGTAGGTTCCCAAAATGCTGACGGAGAATAAAAAAAGAAACGTTTGACAAGAATCACACAAAAAATGTTTAAACCAGTTCTCTCACATTCCTAGAACATTAGAATCGTGATGGTTAGAAATGTTTAAACCAAATTAATTGTCAATGTAAGTGTCAGCTGCTTCCACACCCTTAGTATTATGAAAATGTACACAGTGCATAATTCACAGTTGGTGGCATTTTTAACCGGAGGAGGAATTTTAAACAGTCATAAATGACCTTAAATACAGTCGATTGGATCCGTAACAGCGGCTGTGGCTTGCCAATAGATAGTAGTAATCAGCATGCATACGCTGAACGCTGACTGCAGCGCTACAGCGGCGGGTTTCCAAAGCGGTACTTACTTTAAAAACATGCCTCGTATTATTTTCCCAATTTAACAACCCAAATCGCATATCATAAAATTCATAAAAGACAATTTTCCTTTATTTTATTCTATAAAACTAATTAGGATTGTGAAAAGCAATTCCAATACTCAATTTCATTCTCGATCAAATTCAATTTGTTTGGGAAAATCCTTTTTAAAATAACTGTTTAGTTTGGATACAAGTGATCGTATGTCCGATTAGAAAATAACATTGTTCTTATGGGATTAAAACCAACATGGCCGACAAATTCATTAATAGCCGCTGCAGATTCTTAATAAATTGTTGAAATAAGGATTTCTAAAACTTTCATGCTCCTAGCGTCGAAACGGTTAAGTACATCAAATTATACCTGGAATACAAAATTCTTAGAATCACTAGTAAAACCTAAATCCATCATGCAAAATATGGGTCACTTTAAGTCATTTTAAAGCTGTCCACTAATTGGAAAATGGCGACCGAATTTTAAAATTTTAACTACATGATTGTAATGAACATAAAAAAATAAAGTAAAGTTCACCATTTAAAGTTTGTTGTAAAATTAGTACTTTTTGAAACCCCAATAATTTTAGCCACCTTGAGTTGATCATTCTGTGTATACTAAAATTATACTAACTTTCATATGTTTTTTATCACTTAACTCACTATGAACTGGGCTATCTGATGGTAATAAAATATTATTTGTTTTGGACAAAAAAAAATGTTATACCACCTGATTTATCTATTTTTCATGAATATAAAGGCATTATATGTCATTAGGGAAAGAAAGAACTATACTAATGCAACCGAATATAGGCCAATAATTAACTTATATATACTAAACAGTTATAACATTATTTTTTGTAATGCTAAATATATGCCTAGTTGGTAATCATTATAGACTTATAATTAATACCAAAAGTTGCGTATATAAACACCTAGATGTCAAATGTTTTGAAATTGGTTCATATATTTATTAGTTACAATATGCATGATACCTATCCAAAAATAAGATTCCTAGTTTGAAAATTTGTAAACTATGAGTGTGATTGAATTTAGGTATTAGAATTATTGCTTCAGTGTTTGGTAACAATAAATAGCGATGGCAGGAGACGATTACAAATGCATAAAGCTTTTTAGCGGGCAGGGCCAGTCTCTCACGAATACGTCAAGGACAGACGAATACGAGAGCTAGGAAGGAGTGGGTGAGTGACGTAGGCCTGACATCTTTCCTTAGGAGAGTGGGTAATGGGGTGAGGGAGGAGAGACAGCCAAGGGGCGGGGGCGCTGACAACTAGACAACACGTTCAACCAGAACTATGACCAGCTCAGCCCGTATGATGGGACTGTCTGGTATAATAGAAGGTCTAGGCTGACACTAACGAATTAGGAATATATCTATAACAAACAAACCTCCAAACATGCTTGTGGCATATGCATTATATGGGTTAAATACTCTGTAATTATTAGCAAGTGCAACTTGTAGTACCATGCAGGCTGCAGGAATATATTCTTACATTCTTACATATGAGACACCGACACAACGTTGTGCATATTTTAAGGCGAATATGAATGGTTTTATGAGTGTAGGATGAGTGTAGATGAGTATAGTCTGGTTACTAACTGAGTTCAACTGTTCTTCAGAAAGGGCATTTTATTAATAGCCCAACAGCCAGGGCAACTAAGGGACCTACAGCTTTACGTGGAATCCGAACCACGTGGTGCTGGTCTGATTTTCAGCTAATTGACAAGCCTGATACTCAGTTATCTCCCCCACACAACATCCGCACAATGATTACCACCCAACATGGACACCCCAGACTTCTCTAGTAGTGTCCACGCCGATAGCAACCATCAAGTGGAACGCCATGTCGTTATTAAGAGGACCGAGCATACAGCCTATCGCCTACAATCTCCCAAACACTTTGTCCCCATGTAGCTGGGTTACAGCACTGCGCCACCAGTGCCGACATATAACACGTTGAGTGCTGACGACCCGGTTCCGGGTCCCGCGTGGCCGAGCGCCGAGTGCGCGTGCCCCGGATCCGTGTCGCGCTGCAATGTACTCTTATACTAGGCAGTGTGAGCTCAGCTCTTGTGGAGGGAGGACTGTATGTCGCCCGCTCCTTCAGTGCAACACGTGCTATATTTTTGTGTTCGTCGTTTCTGCCTAGCGATTTTTTGAGTTTTCTTATACACGTTATTGTTTTTATAGTATTTAGTGAGTAGTTGCTTATATTATATTTGTATATAGTTTATTTTTATTAGTGTTTTATATAGCTTATTATCATTTAGTGAAGTAATAGTGTTAATTTAAATAAAAATGGCTGATCATAATGAAAGTGATGATGACCTTGGAAGTGACCGGAAACAGGAACAAATATTATTGGATGGCGTTGTAAATATTGTAAATATATAACAATTAGTTTTTAGTGAAATATAAAGTGTTTGTGACATTGTTTGGGTGCATTTTGAAAATGTTGCCATACATTTGCCTTCTTGGCGCATCCCCAGGAGCTGACGACCCGGATCCGACCCATGGATTTTTACTGACAGGGAATGAACAATAAACCATCCCACCGACTTCCTGATCTCAAATTAGCATCTGAAAACACTAATGCTGAGTAGTTTTTTTGTTTTTAACTTTCAGATATAGACGTGGTATAGGTCTAACATGTATAGCAGTCAACGTGTTAAAATGATTACCACCCAACATGGACACCCCAGACTTCTCTAGTAGTGTCCACGCCGATAGCAACCATCAAGTGGAACGCCATGTCGTTATTAAGAGGACCGAGCATACAGCCTATCGCCTACAATCTCCCAAACACTTTGTCCCCATGTAGCTGGGTTACAGCACTGCGCCACCAGTGCCGACATATAACCAGAAAAGTACAAACATTTACTATAGAAGAAATTAGCCATGGATATATGAACTGCTCTCAAATGTCAAGTCTTAATTGACTAAGAACCCATTTATTAATAAATTACGATAAACATAACCTCAACTTACCTAATGAAACCGTAACAAATGATATTTGAACAAAGCAAGCTACCCAACTAAGAATGTATAAAAACCACATTTTTAATGCTAAATTAATTCTGTGAACGGTTTCTTTTATAATTTATTTACTGTATATTTTCCAATTGTATTTAATACACTGTCTTCCAAATAACACAACACAATATAACCTATACTACAACAGATTTGGGTTCTCATCATTTATTTTGATTTGTCACTTGTCAGGCAGTTGGCGTTGGCATACCGCACACCTCTAAAAGAACTTGACCGCTTAAACTCTAAATCACATGTATCCAGAGTAGTTATGTGGTCTTAATCGTTCCGTTATGACTCTGGTGCGTTCTGGATAGGTTTCATCATCATGCAATAATCTTAAATTAATGGTGCATGGACGCGAATGAGATCATAGACCTTATAGAATTACTTCTCCCACAGCCCACAGTTCCTCTCCAGTGATAGTGGGCTGTAAGATACAGTTACGTACTACCATAGACCTTCTATAATAGAAGGTCTATGGTACTACTAAAAAAAATCCTACATTACCTTAAAATTAATTTCTTGTCTAATTTTTATTTGAACAATTTGTTGTTAAGTTTAAAACTATGGTCTCTTTCCATTTTAACTTCTGCAATACTTGGAAATAAAATACTTATTTATTTATTCCCAATAGTTATTACATTCAAGGCCGTAGTCAGCTAGGGGTCCGGGGGTCAAGGCCCCCCCTCCTACAAATCCTATAAAACGAAAGAAATGTGCAATATACTTGGTTTTCTTGTTGTATTTAGAAAGAAAGTTTTTTACTAATTTCCAGTAGTGAATGTATTGCACTCTTTAATTTGGGAAAGAGAATATAAATACTATACTACGAAAATCTCCATTGTGTTTATTACCCACACATATTACATCAGAACATACGTAAAATAATTCCGGTACGAAACAATTTGCTCGTTCAGAATCAAATCTAGTTTGAAATCATAAAGTAGAAGCCTTATACCTTCTGTAACTGCCAGAAACATCTCTTGTCGAGTTTCCTAACAAACATTCATTGCTCCCCACGTTCCATAAAGTGGGACTTTTTCTTTTTAATATGTTTATTTCTTGGTACAAACCATTTATTTTACAATATTGACATTCAATTAAATGATCCAGTACAACTAGTACGTTAAATATGTTTCATCAAAAATATTTTTAAATTAAAAGCGTTCTCTTATATGTAATAAATGTGTAGAACAAAAAAGTCAAAATATTTTCGTTACAGAGATGCGTTTACCTAAAGTAGCTAAATAAAGTGGCTAATTTGGATTTTATATGTACATAACTTATTCCGATTACATTAAAAAGTTGTACTCATTTAGAAACCTATATATATTATTAAAATTTCAAGGATACAGTAGACAGAAGTACTAATCAACTTAGTGTAAAATAAAACCTAAAAATACATTTATTTCAAATGTAAATGAGCAAAACAAAACCAACAAATAAACAAAATTTTCAATGTAACCATTATACTGTATTAGGTTTTTTCTCAAGAGATTACGAAATTGATTGGACTATAGATACTTAGAACTTACAAAAATAAATAAACCAAATGAATAATTTGATTCGTGACTGAATCTATTTTCTTAAACATATTTACGTCAGTATAATGTCTACAACAACAAGTTTCATTGTGGTAATTTGTCCTGAAATTATTCTATTAAAAGCCAATTATTGTTCTATTAAACACAGAGCAAAGTTTGTTCTCTGCGGTATAACGGAAAGCAGGGTCTTTAATCGACAAAACATTTCTACTCTCGTCATACTCATTCCCTTTCGTTTTGAACAGTCACATGCAGCACTACGTCAGCATTAAGAATCCCTTTTTGCAATTAACAGACTCTTGTAATTGCTGAGCTTAATGAGGGACGTGCTGATTAAAGACGATTTTATCTACAGGTTTTAGTTTAAGTACATTATAAGTCTTGTAACAAAAGTGGTTGACCCACCCACTCACCCATACACATACACCCACCCACCCAGACACGTACAGTGGTATTGAACCACCCAGACACGTACAGTGGTATTGTACTGAATGTGTTGGGAGGGCATTTATCACTGTATGTGTATGGGTTGGCGGGAGGGCATTTACCACTGTATGTATACGAGTGGGCAGTAGTTCATTTACCACTGTTTGTGTATGGGTGGGCTGGAGGTTATTTACCACTGTATGTGTAGGGGTGGGCTGGAGTTTATTTACCACTGTACGTGTATGTGTGGGCGGGTGGGCCAATACCACTGTACGTGTATGGGTGGGTGGGGTGGTCAATACCACTGTAATTGTATGGGTGTGTAAGATAGCATGATATGATATATATATATATATATATATATATATATATATATATATATATATATATATATATATATATATATATCCTAAATGAATGTATTTACTTATTTGTTGATAGGCGAACCGGAGTCAGGATCATATTAATTTTGTCGAAGAATTGTGATTGTATATAATTTTCCTGGCCAAAAAATTAATATTTTCTAGCATTCTTACGTTGTCATTTAATTAATTTTTCGATGTGATTATTTTTTCTTAGGATTCACTGTATATTATAAGTAAATGATTAGTACACTTATGTTTGGTTGTGTTTTTCATAAAATGTATAACAAAATGGTCTTAGTTTCTTTATATTTGAATCTTTGACAAAATAGCAGAGACACGGCTTTAAATTTATAGTTCTGTGGCTATATTATAACGTGTGGATTATGCCAGTAACGTGATTGATTGACTATACTACCTGTGTGTCAAAGACCAAGGTGAAAAATAACGCAGCCTTAGCATATTGTAGACTTGGAGCGAACCTAGTCTATACTCGTTAGTTTTTCTCGTTGCGTGGACTCTCTTTATGCACTTTGTCTCTGTCATAAAGAGAGCAAAAGAATATATGCGATTGTGTACCTAAAAGATATTAGCTTCTCTCGCTCAGAACAAGTTGAAAATTGGGGGGGGGGGGTGGCTGGTCTGGACATCCCTAGTACGTTCCTGTTTTAGGCATAAAACTGCAATATCTAGTCCAGTCTTGATACTGGAATTGAGTTCAGGTTCACAGTGTTGGCTACACTGACGTTCTATTCCTAAAGTCTCTCTTCTTCCCGCGTTTTCAAATGTCAAATAATTTCTATTTTCTAACCAAACTAAACGTTTTGTTCTTTATTTTCTAGTTGCTACACAATATTGTTATAATAGAAAGAAAAGCCTAAAAAAAGTAGTTTGTTAATTTAACATAAATAATAGCTAGGATTTAAGACTGACAGATTTAGTCTTTATAAATTTAGTATTCGGCTTTATTTAACGTTGTTTTTAGTTAATATCTGTAGAACCCTTCATTGTAGCTGTAACGCTCTACTAAGTTACTATTGGTTGGTTTAAAGGATTTTAAGAATTATTTGACTTGTAAATCACTTGATTTACAACTAAAATAATTAGCTTCATTCAAAATTGAGTACAATGGTGGATTTAGTGCCTATTAAAAAATTCATTGTAACTTCTTTCAAACTGAACGGACTTTCTATTAGAAGGTAAGTTTTAGTTGATATAAATTAGCCTATTACTGTAGTCCATCTTAAATTGATTATTGATCTTCATTCTCCGTAGCATTCGTTTTATTGCTCAATGATGGATTTACTAGATTTTAGAAAATGCCCAGATCTGATATGAAATAGGTGCAAGAGAATACAGTACTAACAATCCAACATTTATTTGGCACTGGATGATTTAGGGTTGAGCATTTAGGAGAATAAATCTATTAGACGTACAGTTAAGGCCTTCAAAAATAACTGCTTACACTCATTTTAGGCCCTACTAGGCTAGTTTTTTAATATGACAGTCTTAGCTATGCATTTTGTACTATCCTACTAAGCTTAGGATAAGTGATTCAGTTACCTTCATTAATGAAACGTGAAAACTTTCTAAAATGTCTTCATTAGGCCTATAAATTAAGGTATTTTGGTGTAAGTCACTGATTACCATGCACTTTGAGTAATTATGCATCCTCAGAAAAAGAATGAAGATTTGGCTTATTAACAATGCTTTTTACTCCCTTGGAGAATTAAATGAGAGTGACATGAGTAGTGTCTAGCCTGTATTACACTAAATTGTGTGATTCTTTTATGGTGTGTGACATAGTACTAGGCCTATACTGTACTACCTTATTATATTATAAATGGTGTATTGCTGTAAGATGTGAAATAAATGAGTAAAGTATAGTAGTCCCTCTATAATCCAGCCCTGCACCACTCCGGCCCCCCAGTAATCCGGCCAGTAGACAAAGGCAGTCTTGTAATGCCTGTGTCATCATTCAAATCACTGTTGACATTTGAATAAATAAATAATTTTTTATTGCTGAAGTACATGAGGACATCAAAATGCATTACAATCATCAATTTCTTAGGCTATAAATTAGGTTTTAGTTTTAAATAATATACAACATATATACAGATTTTTACTGTATAGTAAAAGTAAAATAAATATAATAGTAACAAAAATAGAGAAATTTAGTCAACACAATTTTATATAAGTTAGCAATCTCAAGGTACAATACTTAATCAGTAACAAACAAAATGACAATAGCAATAAGTCACTAAGTACAAAAACATAATAGAGTTAAAATCATCACATATAAAATACTTAAAATTACAACGCTTATTCAGACTAATCAAACATTTATCATCAACAAATAAAAAAATAATAAGTAGTAATAATATATAGATCTATAAACCATACAGCCATTATTTAGAACAATTTTTTTAACTTTAGACAAAATCTATTTTATAAAATTCACCTATGCTATATAAACAATTATTAACTAACAAATGTTTAAGAAACTCTTTAAATTTAAGAAGGGGCAACTCTCTAACAAACAAAGGAAGAACATTGTAAAGTTTAACAGATTCATAGTAAAATGATTTTTGCGTTTTTCTAAAATTGCACCTAAATATCCCTAAACAATTCCTATTTCTAATGGAATATTTATGATTGGAACCTAACATTTCATATGAGTCAGAATTTTCTTTAATATAAAGAAGACTTTAGAAAACAAATAAAGATGGAACAGTCATTATACCTAACTCTACGAAGATTGATTTATAGTGAGCACGCGAAAGAAATCCACACATTAACCTAATACATTGTTTTTGCAATTTGAACAACCTTTCACAAGAAGACTTATGACCCCATAAAAATGTACCATAGCTTAAGTGACTATGTATTTGAGGAAAGTAAACTGTTTTTAAGACTCTTAGACTCACAGGAATCCTTAACCTACGTAACAAATAAATTTCCTTACTTTAGATTCTATTCTTTTAACATGGTCATCCCAGTTCAAACTTTCATCTATTAAAAATCCTAAAAAACTAACTGGATTCTGCTTCTGGCCCAGGTCATTTTTTAATTGTTAGAAAAAGTTAGATACTGGACTTTGTTATTGTTCAGGAAAAGCAAGTTAGCCGAACACCAGTCATTTACAATCTCAGTCTTTTTTTTAGAGAGAGAGGGGAGTAGCTGGTCCAGAAAGTAAAAGTAAACAATGTTATTGTTGTCAACTAATTAGTTGGGAGACCACAACTGTTATAAATAACATTTTTTGTACATATTTGTGTAAAGGTAGACTGTGTGGGGATGGGAAAGGTAAGGTCAGAGGTGAAGACCAGTTTGTTTTATATCAGTGGCTGGATTATACTGTATTGCATTTTGAAACATCACTTCACTCAGTTGTCAGTTTAGTTTATCGCTACTCTGTGTTCGTGGGGTACACTACTGTTGTAAGCTTTTTAACTTGTTTTTCATGCATATATGTAACAGTGGCACATTTTAACACTGTTTCAACTTCTGTTGAGTACTTTTCTTACTTAGAAACTACTGCACAACTTTACTGTAAAAATTGACTTTTTTAGGTACAATATACAATTTATTATGTAATTTAAGCATGTTTTACAATTGAACTCCAGTAATCCGGCTTTTTCACTCATCTAACACATACCTGGTCTGAATTGTGTCGGATTAAAGAGGGACTACTGTACTAAGTGTAAATTGTGATTTAAGTTGACACCCCTGATGAGGGAAGTTTTGGTGACCCCGGATCTATCCAGTGGTCATTGATCCAGCCTTCGTATATTCAAGTAAGTAAGTTAAGTATTCTTATTCACCTCACAAATATGAAGACGTGCAGTTTCAAATTGGTCGAAATTGAAACAGATTGGGTGGAATAGATTTAATTCTAACAATCTTTAAGGCATGGTATTTAAGGATTATTACAACTAGATTGATGTAGGCCCTACACAACTAGACAATTTCTGTTGGGGGTTGGTTTGTAGCTATTCTTAGTCTCCAAACCGCCCTGGATTTGATGTCAACCAGGTAGGGTCTGGATAATGCAGTTTTTACATCCATGACATCTAGTGCCATGTCCATTGTTCTGCTGTGATAATTCATTTTCAATGGCAGCTCGCGAACCACAAGTATTAAGTGTTCAATATATCCACAATTAATATGTATTCAATATATATATATATACTAGTGGTTTTCATTTTTAAATTTATTACTTACCATATCATGTATGATTTACTTGGTATTTGGCCTGCTTAAAAGTAAAAACTAAAGGCGCTACTTTTTCATTAAGGTCTTTTTGATTTGTTCAGTTTAAAATCGACACTGATTACAACTTAATATTTTATGTTTGACATATCGTTTATAAACGTCCTTATTGAAGTTGATTTAATGTTGCCGAAATAAGTAATTAAAGTATCCTAATATCTACCTGCCTAATGGGCGATTAAAGCTGAGAACTTCTTTGTCCTCACCATCAATCTGGCTCCATACTGGTTTATGTCCTTTGCTAGTTTGCTGGTTATTCTAATGATCTGCTGGCCCTTGAGAACTTTGCCTAACCACCTTAGTCTAGATCATCTATTCTTCCTATGCACACTAATTTTAATAAGGAATCTTCATTTCTTAGTTTTCCCCTTTTTATTAATGCTACTGCATATAGATTTCTAATTTATTTATTTTTTTAGGCTAATTAGAAAACTATATCCCATTATCTTCATCAGATTGTTTATCTTCATCAGATTGTTTATCTTCATCAGATTGTTTATCTTCAGTAAAATTATTTTCTCAAAAGTGATGAGTTTTTTACCCATTCCTTAGTCCAAATCCAGGTTTCGGATCCTTTCTGAAGTTTTGGGAAAACAATGGAATGGTATAGGGCTATCCCTCAGTTTTATGTTTCTTTATAAATTATTTGACTTAAGGGCCCATATGCTCCTCGAGACTATATTTATTTTTTCTTGCAATTCATACTTCTCTTGTTGTAATACTACCAACTGACACTAATCCTTCAGTCAGTATTCTTACATCAATTAATTCAAATCAAAAGACCAAGGTTTTTGCCAGTACATGAGAACTGGTAGTACTAAGTAAATTTCAGAATAAATTTATTAAAGAACTTAATGGGATCAATAATATGTTTTGTCTAATTATTTTCAGTGATGCCTGTGATTATTTTGCCTCACAGTTAAGCCCTTTAAATAAAAATGAACAAGAGGAGTGGCTTGATAAAATTGTGGACTATATTCAAAAACAAACACTGGAAGTTCCTTTTGTGGAAAAGGAACTAATTGAAGCAGCAATTATGGTCAGTATTTGTAGTTTATATTTTTGAGTATACCCAAAGTTTTATTTACTATAGGCCTATACATATTAAATGAAGACTATTTGTGACAATACTTTGGATTAAAAAAAACCACTCAAATCCTAAGTTACCAGTGAACAGAATACATTTTAACATTAATAATATTCATGTCTAGATCCAGTCAGACCAAGCAAAGTCAATACTGTTTAGATGAGTCAACCCTACTTTGCGCAAAACTTATTTAATTTTTCAGAATTATCTTTCTTTCACTAGACCAGTCTTTGCTGGTTCCTTTTCCTGTTACACTGTGGCCAAGTTTCCAGTAAAAATATTTTACCTGTGTGTATTCCTGTTTCAAATGTCCTAATAGTGTTATAGCTGCCATATCATATTACTTGATTTTAAAGCTAGATTGGGATCACTCACTGACATATGATTGCCCGATTTCAGGTGTCATAAAATTTTATAATTTGGACCATAAGTAGATCTAAATATGTTGACCTCAGCAAAATTCAAAGTTTTAAAATATTTGTTGGCTCTTTTGGAATATAACAACAATATATTAGCAATAAGGGGTTCTTATTGATGTTCCTGATCTGTTCTTAGGGTTTATTTGATTGTGGTAGTAATTAGTGATGTGGGCTGGGTAAATACCCAGAGGGTAGGTAAATATAAAATTGGTATTCACCCCAGCCTTGGGTAAATACCCAGAAACTGGTATTTATAATTTTTATTCCATTTTTTAGGAGATTGACTTGTCTTTTTGCAATTCCCATGCTGTAGGGGGTAGGATGTTAAAGTGATGACTAAAAGTGTTGTTCAGTTTTTTAAAATGTTTGCACAAGAATTTTACTTCTTAGCATTATTACAGTACTATAAATACCCAAGTCCTGGGTATTTATGATTTTCATAGTTTTTAGGTGTTAAATGAGTCTAGTCTTATTAAAAATGACAAAAAAGTTTACAAATATAATTATTAATGCTTTTACAATGCTACCTATAGTATAAAACCTTTTTATTAATTTAAATGATTTGATTTTTAATTCGTTGACATTCTCTTGACAACTGTCAAACGATTGTCCAATACATAAAATGTAGTCTAAATAAATAGTGGATCAGAATCCCTCTCCTTTGAAATGTGCCAATAGTGACTTCAAATTTTTTGAGAAAATGAACCAATGAACATTTTTTTGTTGTAAATGACCAAACTGGCAAACATGTAAATTGATAAAGCTGTTAACTGAATTGAGAACATATAGGTTTCTGTAACCATGTATTTCAATTCCAGCGGAATGTTATTTATAATTGATTTTATATTGGTTAGACTAGCAAGGTAGGTCTTGGAGATGCAACAACATGATTTTGAGACCATATATCGAAATTGTAAGTGGATGACACACTTTCACAGCATCCTGTGCCAGCCACAAATGATCTTAAGTGTGAAACCCTGATGTGTGCTTGTCCTGTATTGACCCCAGACTCAGAAGCCACTGTATCTAAGGATAAAGTTATTCTTAAATCCAAGACTAGGGAATTCCTGGATCAGTGGTACAAATCACTGTTAGCTAGAGTATACAGATGTCCAGGCTAATATGTACAATATGTGATTTATGAGGGTTGGCTATAGCAAAAATCTAGTTGAAAATCAACTATTGAGGACAACCAACTCTAGAAGATGTGTGTTCCTCCAACTGAGAAGCAACTGGTTTTGCAAGACATTCAGGACTCTCCCATCGCCTGACACTTTGGAGTGAAGAAAACTACAATCAAGATAGACTAGTCCTACTATTAGCCGGTTTGGAGACGAGAAGAGATTAGTAAGTTTGGAGACAGATTGTCCAACTTGTTTGCATCATAAGATGGAACAGAGGAAGCTCGTGGGTGTAATGTGTTTCTTACCACCACACAGCTCCTGGCATATTGTTTCGGGTGATTTACTGGGACTCTTGCCCAGGCTAAGGAAAGAAAACAAGTTTGTTCTTTTTTTCCAGGGCCAATATATTAAATGGGTTAAACTTGCCCCTTTGAATAATGCAACAGCTTTACAGATTGCCAGAAAATTAAGGAGTTAGTGGTACTGTGACATGGGAATACTGATGTTCTTATTAAATGATAGCCAGTTTAGTGCCCAGGTATTCACTACAGTTGCAAAAGACTGTAAGGGGGTATTGGATACACGGCCCCTTACAGTCCAATACCATCGAAAGGAGGACGTGTTCTTAAGACCCTGATCGTCCAATACGCTAAAGACGATCATCGCTTTTAGGATGAATGCCTCCAGGAAATCATCTATACCGTGAACACCACTGTTCATGATTGTACTAAACACACCCCTGCACTTCTGTGTTTTGGGAGGGAACTCCATCTTCCCCGCTCTCTCATAGATCCCCTCTTTAAACTAGGTGTAAAACAATAAGAGCCGCTTAAGAGAAGACACCGCATATGTACAATATGAATGGAGCAGTCTCAGGAACAATACAAAAAGACGAAATGCAATAATTTGCTACTTGTATTCACCATGACTGCTTAACATTACAATCTGTGTCAACAAGATGTCCAGTATGAGGTAGGACAGCAAGTGCTAAAATGGATGTGTGCTGTTGTCAGTAGTTGAAAAAAGAACTTGTAAACTTGCAACTAAGTTTGAGGGCCCATGCACTATCTTAGGTTTAAGAGAGGCTGTAACATTTGTGATGAACTCCACAACACATCTAAGAAGACAAAAAGAACACATGTGAATGACTTAAAACTGTACTTTGATAATAAAATTGGGGATGAAACAGTAGAGACGTAGGGCTGAAAAAACAATAATTTCCAGGTGTCAGGTTCTTGTTTGTCTGTCTGTGTTTCTCTCACACTCCTTATTTTGGGTGCTCTTCGCAGAGTTGTGGCTACCCACTTTCAGCTTCCTTTAATTCCAGATAATTGGTGCACGCCAAGTCCACGTCCTTGGCTGTGTTTTCAAAATGCCTCTGCAGCTTCTTATCAATCTGGCTCTAAGCGAGACCGAATATCTCTTTCCTGGATGATTGGTGGACAATGTTGTTATGAATTCTTTTTTGAGATTAGTTGAGAGAAGAAATTGTGACGAAAATTGATTACAGACTTGGGCTTTCAACACAAAGCTATACAGCAACTGGGGCTACAAGGGCTATTCTGCTGTAATCAAGCGAATTTTGGTATTGACGCTTCTGAACCAGGAACTTCTCCTACTCCCCATATATTTGCCCCATGTTGGACCTAACGGACACTGGAGCCTTTTATGGCCATATACCCACAGAAGCGGTTAATCTGCAGCATTGACCTACTGCATATGGATCGTCGTATCGAAATCCAACAGACATACGAATTAATGCTGGCTGTCAACTGAAGTGAGGGAGGTAAGCTGGGATCCTAAGGCTGGAGGCTGATGAATACGCCTCGCAGCTGTCCCAAATATACGGACCAAGACTTCTGTGGAGTCCATGTATGCTTTTTTGCAGAGTAATCCCAATCGACCCAAGTGAGTCTGGAGTGTGCTCTCCTCTGCACAAGAGTGACTGGGAGAAAATCTCCAGGACAAGTTCCTGGTTATCTTTACATTTCAATCTTGGCCTCGACAGGTGGATTGAGCAGAAAAGCTGATTATGCACAAGAGTTTTGTGAATAGTACCACTCGGCCAGCAGAACCAAGCTATGATTCACCAACGAAGGAGAGGGCCAAAGAGACCATTGCGTGCTCGATGATGGGCCGAAGACAGTACCTGCTCTGCATCAACTTTGCCCGTAATGATACCCCCCGAACAAAAATGCACCCAGGAACCAGAACAGCTCCAGTTTAAAGAAGAAATGATTCATTCAGTTTGGGTTTTAAAAGATGTTTTGTTTCCTTCTGAAGAAGACATTTCATTCGGCACTGCCAGTTATACATATCTGTTCTGTAATTAATAAAAGATTAAATAGAATTCATTTAACAACAAAGAAAGACGTACACAACATAGAACAATATCTTAACATGAGACTGATGATGCCATAAAACAAAAATTTGATCCCATAAGTCTGGAAGCTGGGACAATGAATTTTCTTTATCTTCTCAAAATACTCTTCTTTTTTATAAGCCCCAAGATATATTTTCTTAACTAATGAGCTTGTTAATTTTAAAAGTGAAGATTTTGTTGTAATATTTATGATGGCAGCCCTGAAAGATATTTTTTAAAGTATGGTGGCAATGTTTTTACTCGTGGTATAAATCTGTATACAGTAATTTTCTTTTATACACCATTCTTGTTTTAAACAATAGAAAAAAGGGCATGCGTATTGCTGTTATGTTTAATAATAATGAGACTATTTTTTGAGAAGGTTAAAGAATGTGTAGGATGTATTTCAGGAAATATATTTAAGTCTGATACGGATGAAAGATTTTACAATGCTTGGAAAAGTGTTACGGATGATTCAAAATTACAGCTGTACTGTACGTGGCACATATTAAAGGCATGGAGAAAAAATATAATTTTAAAAATTAAAAGTTAAAGAGATTCGTAACCAAGTTTCAAAAACAGTTCAAACTATATTTGATAAAGAAACTTTGACTCTCATTTGACAGTAAACTTGACAGAAGTATTAAAAAAATGCTCCGTTCAGCTATCAATATGTGGTCAAATAATAGTGATATGGTTGATTTTACTAATTATTTCAAAACACGTTATACAGAAAATTAGAGGTTTAAAAAGTGGGCATATTGCTATAGAATGAGAGCTGAAATCAATACTAATATAACCTTAAAAAATTTCAATAACATTCTTTAAGTACTGTTATCTTAGGTAACAGAGTCAAAACACCTCAACGTATATAAAAACGTTCAAAGGAAAGATTGTTATGAAAACTTAATACTACTCATAGTACTAAACTTATGATACCAAGAAAGCGCCATATTGCAAGTTTCAAGTTAAATGCTGATGATATTCCTCAACAAGGTGGTGTGTGGCAGGTTCTCTCAGCAACATCAACTGAATTTTACATTGTACAAAAAATTCAGAGCAAAAATTTTGATAAATGTCCTTTGCTATGTTACCACTGCAGAACTTGTTTTCATCAATTTGTTTGGACGATGGAATAAGAAACATTAATTAATCAGATAGATATTTCTGAAGATAAAGATATAGTAAACCCATAAAGTATGATAGACCCAGAATTCAATTTTAAGTGGTGTAAGTCAAGAACTGACCGATGAAAAGGATTTTGAAGTGGCTAGAGAACAATTTTCTCAGCATTTGTTGCACTTAAAAATAATCAAAGTAACAAATGCTGAAAAGAATTAAAAGCTGTAAGAAATCATTTTAGCTTCAATGAACCAATGTTAGAAGTGATAAAAGCTTCAGCAGATCAAAGAACGATATTTACATGCAAGCCAATAAAACATCTGTTAACTGTTCCATAATAAAGCAAAGAAAATGTTTGTCTACTATGAAAAGAAAAATTAAAAAGAAGTCCGTACAACCAAGGAAAAACATGCAATAGCATCTTTGTTGATCGTTCTCAAGTAATGTCCTATTCAATTAATTTCTCGCTTAGTGTCCTGTCTATATTCAATAATGCAGTGATTGGTTAACTATTTGTTTTTCTTTAACATAGTAAAATTATTCTAACCACACATTTATTTGTGTTTCTAACTGTATACTTTTGCTGATTTAAAACATTTTAAAATTGTAAAATGGTATTCCTTTAGCATCACTAGAAAATATATTTAGCAAGTAGGTATCACACAGATAATCGAGTTATTTCGTCAGGGAATGTATTTTGCTGTATAAATCTTACTTAATAATCAGTATTAAATTTCATTACAACATTAAACACATTACATGAATTTAGCTAATGAAATTAGATTTATCGACATTGTACAGTTATCATTTAATGAATCATTCTATGGGTTCATAATATGCGTCATCAGTAGTTCAGTTCAAGAAACGTGTAAATCGGGTGGTGTAGGTATCACTCGGAAACCTTTGGATCCGTATTTAGTTAGAGAAGGGTTCAACTTATCAATGAGAGGAGAAGGTTGCAGTCATTTGGTGGGGGATTAGAAAAAGAAGGCAAGGCTCCCTAGACCAAGTACCAGCAGGGCCAGATGAAAAACTGATCTAGACTACCAACAAGAGCGCAAACGAAAGCGGCTACGACACTTGGAGTTTGGTGAGTATGAGCTGTCTGCAAGTACTCAAGTACTATTAGATTGTTCGTGATTAAAGATCTAGCAAAATTTAGTTATTTGCTTAAATATAAAACCCTACATTCTTTACCTGATCTTTAGTTTCGTGGCACATGAAGTAATATAATGGAGCCAGCGTATTGGCATGAGTAATAACGTTGCCCAAGTGCACTTAAATTTATTTAGGTTTCATGGCATACTATAGTGTATTCGATTTTATATGCTGGCACGTAAAATAACGTTACCTCATCAAACAGATGCAGTTTAATTCATATTAATTTGTTTAAGTTTAGTTTCTCACATTTAATTACCAGTGTAGTTTCCCCTTGGCACATAAAATAACGTTGCCTAGGGAAGAGTATATCCCCTTGGCACGTGAAGTAACTTTGCCTAGCGAAGCGTAGATCCCGTTAGTTCCGTGACGTAATATTGCCTAGCAAAGCATAGTTTCCCCACTAGCACGTGAAATGATGTTGCCTAGTGGAGCGTAGTTTTCCTATTGATATGTGGAATGATATTGCCTAGCGGAGCTCCTATTAGGCACATGTGAGAATACGTTGCCGAGCGTAGCGTAGATTCTCACTAGCATGTAGAATAATGTGCAAGTCGCCAGATATTTTTACTTACGGCCATCTACACAGTGTCATTCATCAGCATGCTCACGTGTGAGTGTAGTAGCATATTTTTATACAAAACAGCCAAGATATTGTTACGTTTGGATGATGATGATTTGTAGCCATTACCTGATTTTCATGAAGTTGGCTCTAATGAGCTTAATTGGGAAATATTGTTACTTTTTTACATTTTAATACAACCGAACCTTAGACATAGTGAGCTACCTAAGGCAAATATCTAGTGTATGGCTTACCCCTATCTCATAAATCACCTCACAGTATCTCATATTAAATTCATATTTTTGTATAACTTTCACTTTTTTATGATTACTTAAAATATTTATTATTATTGAAATGTTATTTACAAAATTAATTCATTACAATTTTGTTAATGAAGTTCTTTTTTTAGGATTGCTGCAAAAGTGAAACAGAAGAGAACATAGTAACTTTTAATGTCATATCAGCTTTTGATATACCACATTTCATATATAATATTGATCGGAAGAAGTTTCTCCCCAAGTCATCTTCAAAACAGCCGGATTTGTTTGGCCCTTCTGATTCTAAATGCAAATTATTCAAAGAAAGGTACTTGTATTTTTACAGTTAATAGTTATTTAACATTTTGCTGCTAAAAGTTACAAGCCAGACAGATTCGCAATAAATGTTTAAAAGAATCAATACAGTTCCGCTACTTTTTAATATTTCTTTGCCTTCCTTAACAATTGTTTTTGAAAAGTTAACATATTCAAGCCGCATGATGCTTATTATTACTTCATAGTCTGATTAAGATAAAAACGAACAGTTTAGTTTATAAAACTAACCAAGTTAATGAAATGAACTGAGAATTTAAAAAAATTTTGTTAGTAATAAGATTTACAAATTTAAGTTATTCGAATGAAGTACACAAATTAAATAAGTAGCGTGGATGTTCCTGTACATGAACTCTCATTTTTAGTTCAAATCAATTATATTTATAATTTAAATACTCTTTATATTTAATATTGTGGTGTTGTTCAAGTGGTTAATACAGACTCAGATTAGATACAATCGTAAATAAAATTGTAATCATACTTTTCATTCAATACATTTACAACAGCAACATGGTGTTCATTCTCGGTGCAGCAAACAGTTTATTTTTCATGTTGTTTATTATTTTAATTCTGACAGTCTCTGCAGAGAATGTTTCTATTGAATTGTAAAAAATAAATGTGATTGCCTGGGAGGCGACTGTTTACTCTTTTTACTGTTAGTACAAAGAGACTAGGAAAGACATTGAATTTAGTCTCATTTTTTTATAACATATTGAAGTATATAAGGACTTGAATATGAAACACTTTTTTTTACTTAAAAAATCAACTCTAAAATGTCATGACTGTCTAGGCAACCACACTAATTTAGCTTCTTTATGATCATTTAAAATGAGATATTAACTCTGCAATGTAAAGTAAAACATAGTTAAAACCTCAAGAGTCGCCATGTTGGATTTATTGCCATAAGAGCAACGTTAAATGTGGTGCAGCTCTGTGTCTTAACAATGAATTAGGAAGTTGTAATTTTTGTATAATTTATAAAAATTAGGCCTCTTACTAGATTAGTGATAAGTAATTCTGCTTGCAATACAGAGATTCATAGGTTTAATTCCTGGGAGGTTCACTTAATTTTTTGTCAAAGGAGTTGTCCCTTGACCCTCATATTGGCAGGTATTTTTCCCCAAAATGGCAGGCCATTTTTGTCTAATGTGCAGACGTTTGTTATAAAATTCATAAAAAATAGTTATTCATAGTAAACCTAATTATATTAAGTATCGATATGTATGTAAATATATAAGCTATCCTATGAATAAAGAATCATATCAAAACAATTTTTTTTTCTTTTTTCGTAGTAAATAACATATATGTAAATTTGCTATCACAAATCATGAAAATGGGAGGGTACCCCATAGAAACAATTTTAGGGTAATAAAATAACAAATTTGAAATAGCCAAAATATTTTTAAATTGATCTAATTTAAGGAAATGCATACATGATAAATCATATTGGCAAACATTTATTTACTAGACATTTATAACTACAAACAGTACATCAGCTGATCATTTGTACCATAAAACAGTTTTAATGAAAAATGTCCCATATAATTTAGTATAAGCACTAGAGAGTTAATTTTTATACTACAATTTAGCTAAATATTGCTCTATCAAATAAGTAGTAAGGTCTTTAAATATTTATAACCATAAAAAAGCAATATACAAAATAGTAACCAATCAGGTTTGATATAATTATTTGATGCGATGTCTTGGCCTTATTTTACTAGTAAGTTAGTACTAAGAAAAGTTTATTTTGATCCATATGTACAAAAATAAAAAAAAATTGTTTAAAAATAATGTTTGTCTTTTTCTGCTTTTTTTCTTTACGCATTACTACACCATTCACTCTATTAACATGAAACTTTAGAAAGTTATGTATTTTTTATTAGGAAACGTTTTAAGAAAGGTTATTTAGGGCTACGCCGCAGTGGCCTTTAAAGTTTTAATGGTAATCTAATGGAGCTATATTACGAGGTACGTCCAGAAAGTAAGTTCCGTTTGGTAATAAAAATAATTTGTCTACAGATACAGAAAAAATATTTATTGCACTAAAATCTACAACTCTTAACCCTCTCTGCGTCCCACGCCGGAATTCCGGCGAATTAAAATAGCTTGTGTAGCGTCCGCGCCGGAATTCCGGCGAATTAAACACGTGCACAAACAAACAGCTGCTGAATGAGCTATTGACATCCGATTGAACTGATCAAGGTAGCATTGGACGGGGCGGAAACATACGAATATTTGGAGCTACGATATGATAATTTTATGTTCGTATCTCGGCAACACTGACCCCAAACATTCTCCCCACCTGTTGTCTGCCACATGATTAGTCTCGAGCGTTCTGTTGATGTTTACGTTTCGTAGCTGTGTTCTTGTGATTATTTAGTGTGTGTTATTCATTGCGATGGCGGATGATTTTTATGGACGTTCTAGTGATCTTAGAGAACTAATTAATGAAGAGGATGGGAACATTGAAAGTGATATTACAGATGCTGAAGATTGGCCAGACAGTATTTCTTTTCGTGATTACTCATCGGGCAGTGGCGACGAGTATGAGCCAAACTTTGATGAAATTTCTTCTTCTGAATCGGATGATCCTGATAATGGAGGTAGGCCTAATACTATCCAGGGCAATACACCCACATTACCTTTACCACCTCCACAATTAAGTACTTGGATCAGGGTTTACCCACCTGAACCAGTAAGCAATGTTGGGAATAGGTTCCAAGTAAGACAGCCAGGAGTGAAAAATATGCCACCAAAAAATAGTAAACGTATTGAATATTTTTACTTATTTTTCACAAATGCTGTATGGAATTACTTCGTCAGACACACAAATTACTATGTCCAGAACAAAATTAAAACTAAAAAAGACTCAGGAACAATTGGGACACTAGGCCCTCACAGATAATCCATTTTTTTCACAAAGTTATGTCCTACAATAAATTCATGATGATAAATTCTAACCTACATCTGACAATGGCCCCAACTCTCCGTCGTGGACAACCCAATTATGATCCCTGGGTGAAAATTAGATATTTATTAGACCATCTAAATAGAACATTCAAAATATATTTTACTGCTGATCAAAATGTTTGTATTGATGAATCCATAGTGGGCATGAAAAACCGGTGCTCATTCATACAATATATGCCTAATAAAAAACATGCCCGCTACAGAATAAAAAAATTTGAAGTTTGTGATAGCAAAACCAGTTACATATTACATGTTGAGCTTTACAGTGGCAGTGATTTTTTGAAAGGAAACCCAGCACCTTTTACTGAGAAAGTTATTTTAGAAATCATGCAAAAAGCTGGTTTGCTTGACAAGGGTCATCACCTTTTTACCGATAATTACTATACGAAAATTCCTCTGGCCGAGAAGCTTTTGAACCGTTCAACTTTTATTACTGGAACCATAAATAAAAGATCAAAATTTATTTGCAAGCAAGGCATTGAACAGAAACTAGGGTCCAGAGAAAGTGTTTATTTCAGGAAAGGGGAAATACTATTTGTTGGATTTCGACAAACTGCTACCAGGAAACCGGTTTTTCTCATCACAACTGCAGGCCATGCCGAAGATAAAAATATTAGAAGTAAAAAAGGCCAAGAAGGTGTCAAACCAGTAGTAATTCACAATTACAACCAGTCAATGGGAGGAGTGGACAACTCTGACAAGTCCATTTATCATTTATCTTGTACACGGCCTACCCAAAAGTACTGGAAGAAACTTTTTCTAAATTTTGTCCACATGGCTCTATTCAATGCATTTGTTTTATATGCAAACAACACTGACCAACCAATTAATAGAAGGGACTTTACTGTAGATATAATTGAGGTCCTAGCAGAAAATGATGTTGTTCTGCCAATACCACAACCCGGCCCCGCAGGTGATAACTCTCACAATCTGACACACCTACAAAAAAAAAAAAATGACCGTGTTTGTGTTGTATGCAAAAAAAAGCACATATTGGTGCCCTGGATGTAATATTGGCATACACAAACACTGTTACCCTCTTTTGGACCATTTTTGGAGGCCTTCTGTAAGAGGAAGAAAAAGGAAGAGGCAATCCTCCACCAGCAGCTTTTCTGAATAAAATGTTTCAATGTGTACCGGGCTCAGTATATTGTAAATAATTTTCTTATTTTGTGTTTTCATGTAAATATGTAAATATTTCATTTTTCTGTGATAAATTTAGAACATAATGGCTATTATGAAAATTTGAATAATATAAAATAAGTTATTGTAATATAAGTGGAAAGTTAAGTGAACTTTTTTTGTTGTTGATATTTTTGGATTCATTGGGTGAAAACAAAAGTACAAATTTTGGTAAGTGCTTATTTTAACTTTTTCTTATGTAAAATTTATTACTGATTACAATGATATGCTATAGTACATATATATTTCCGTATTTATATTTTTTGTAAAATTTAAACTAAATGCTTGCTAAACGGCAAAACAAGGCTGGACGTTCAAGAAGTTTTTAATGGGACGCTGGGAGGGTTAAACTACTTTTCTACATAACTGCCGAAATTTTGCAGGCATTTGTCATAGCGTGGCACCAGTTTTTCTATGCCTTCTTCATAGAAGGTTGCCGCCTGTGTCTTCAACCATTTGGAAACATTTTCTTTCAGCTCTTCGTCATCGTTGAAGTGTTGACCGCCAAGGAAAGACTTCAGATGTAAGAACAGATGAAAGTCGCTAGGAGCGAGGTCAGGGCTGTACGGAGGATGGTCAAACACGTCCCAGCCAAATCCAGTTCTTCTGCAATCAAAGATGGACGCCCACTTCGTTCTTCATCATGCACTTCATTACGTCCTTCATTAAACTGTCGGACCCATCTTCTCACCATTGAATCACTCATCGCATTTTGTCCGTAAACCTCGCAAATTTGCCGATAAATGTCAATCGGTTTCACTTTCTTAGCATTCAGAAAACGAATCACAGATCTGATTTCACAAGCGGCGGGATTTTCGATCAACACCGACATTTTAAACAAGCACAACAAAGCGTACGAGACTGACAGCGATCTCAAAATGGCGCACGTTTCTTCTCCTTGATACAGAGCGTCTGCCGCACATGCACGGAACTGCGATCGCAGCGCTGCAGCGGATATAAATGGAAATGGAACTTACTTTCTGGACGTACCTCGTAATTAATTGACTATCAACTTTTAATCAAAAACAAATGGAATTAAAACTTTAAATAGGATAAGTAATAACAATAGGTATTTATTACTCACTAACTCAAGTGCATTGAGTGAGCTACTGTAAACAAATTGACATATTATGAATTAACTTGAAATAATGTACTTACTAAAACTGAGGTTGAAGGGCAAACTTTCTACCAACCAGCAATATTAAGCCTGAAGGCCAAGGTAACATGAGCGCAGCAACTGAAAGAGTTGGCATACAAAGCTTGCAGGGGTGTTCCCTAGTAGTCATTATTAGAGATAAATTTCTCAGAAATATTTCTATAAGTTGAGTACTAAATGGAGAAAAACATGACAAGTTAACTTGACTTGCAGTGAGTTGCCTTTATTCATTTATTCAATTTTCAGATAAAATATAAAAAAGACATTAATCAAAGAAATGCTTAGAAATAGTAAATTTTGATGATTATTATATTATAATTTGATAGAAGAAACTGCTTGGTGAGTTCTTTGGAAACGATTGTTCAATAATTGGACAACCAATGTTAATAGGAGAGGCTGTCGTATGGCGAGTGTCAAATTTAAAATCTAAAATTGGGTAAGCTACCAAAACTTCCGTATGATATTAACGTTTATTAGAATTTTACAAATCTTTGGATTTTTTTCAGTGGATAAAGCATCAAATTTAAGCGCCGGCGTGTGGCTCAGTGGCTAAGACTTCTAACCGCGGAGGGCAAGGTCCAAGGTTCAAATCCCCTTTGAACCAATGATCGTTACTTCACTCGTTGAATAAATTTCATGCATAGGCTTGCAAGCCTATATGAACTGGTGAGCGGAGTTAAAAAAAAAAATCACACGTCTTTTGAGGAGTAGTACATTTTGCATACCAAAGTCTATACCGGTTGTAAATCTGAAAAGACATGTAGTAAACTTTAACTTTGTGTACTACTGATTGTACTGTACTCATTGTTAATAAGGGATATATTTTGACCCACCAGGTATACAGTTTTGCATCAGAGGACACTGCGGCATCAGCTGTTTTCCACGAGTCAGCAATTCCAGCTCCAGCCCGTAGAATACCTTCTTAGTAGTGGCTCTAATATAAATAGAGTCATTGTTCTAGGACTGCTGACACAACTAAAGGAAAACCGGTTCTACCTAGAAGACCCAACAGGATGTGTTCCACTAGACCTTTCAAAAACAATATCCTTTAATTGCAATACCTTATATAGTGCGATAAGCTAAACTTATTTATACATACAAAAATATATTTAAAAAAAATTAAGAATCTATGTGCTGTAAACCTATATTAACTGTAGATTCACGAACTGATAAGTTACCAAATAGCATCTCAGTTTTATGAAAGTTGTAAGCCTTTTGTGGAAAAATCATAATACAAGAACAAAACAAGTACTAAGTATAGTATTTGGTGTTTATTCTCAAAGAATGTTGTTTTTGAAAGTCATACTAGATTTGGGATTATTCTGTGCCAAATATTTATTTTTGTAAGAAAATAACAAAAAAAATGTTGAACTGATGTGTAACTCTGAACCTCCTGTAAGGGGTGGTTAAAGATTTTTCAGTTAATTATGAGATATCCAAATGTGCTAAGTTTGATTTGAAATTATAATATTGTTCGAGATCATATCAATAAAATTAAAAAATAATTTTGAGATTTTCGCTTTATAATATTTAACTCCAGAATAAGATGCTACCAATAATAGACTATATGAAATTGATATATAAAAAAATCTTTAAAATAAAATAATTTTGTATGTAGCCAGTATACTATAAAATATTAAATAAAACTTGCTACCTCTCTATCCTTAAGATTTTTTAACATAGAAATAAAAAACAACTGTAACATAGCTAATAAAAATGTTTAATATGAAAAGTTTTTTCAGTACAAATCCAATTAATAAACCCTTTTATCTAACAGATTTTTTAAACCTTTTTATTTCTGGATGTTTATACATTATGCACAAAAATGTAACATGTAGAATAGTTAAAGTACTGGATTCGCTCATATTTGAGTCAACCTGTAATATGAATATCAAGCCATAATTTAAATTGTAAAAAAAGCTATTGGTTTTGTAAGTTGAATAAACAAAATAAAAGTTATATAGAGATGGACATAAACAATTCTATCAATTCTTGAGGAAGTTTTACTCTCAATTGCCTACGTAAAGTAGGCTCTTAAGTATTTTTTTTTCCGATGGGAATATCAGTCCAGGCAGAAATCCCTCTCGGAACCGCTTGCCGCATTACTTCAAGAGGGTGCCTACGTGAACCCTCACTGGATTAATACTACGGGATTTCCACCTTGACTAGTAATGGCGGAGGCTCTAAGGTATTACTACCATAATAACTGATATGTGAAGAATAATTATCTGTTTTATTTAGCAGTTATTTTACGTTAATGCACAATCACTAGTTATATGTTGCTAAGCCAATTAATAATTCAACAGTTTACTTATCAAACAAATATTTTAAAACGATCCACGGCAAACCTCCACTAAAGGTTTTAAATTTTTATCTTATACAGTTTGCAGTACATATCACATAGCAAAGACTTTTCCTTCATGAGCGCAATTAATAACTCAATTTCCATCATTAAAGCAAAAGACATGCTGAAAGGTTGGATTAACTTTATGTGTACCAAGGAACGGACGTCAATAGGCCGGCAATGTGTCAAGCAACTGAACCATGTGTTAAGCTACAACGTTCGTGCAGAGCTGCCAATGTACGTTGTGGCATGACTCTCCGTTGTCTCTGCAACGGACGCAGTGCCGACGTTATTGCTTGTATCTCCAGTCATATTAACTTGCATTGTTAGCTGTGACGGATGTCATCCATTGGCAATGCTCTTGTGGCCCTAGCCTTCTTCCAAGAATGTTAACATTTACTTAGCACATGTATTTTATAATCATGTTTGCCCAGTATTCTAAATTAGTCCCTAGAAAGATTCCATTATGTTTTGTTAAGTAAATATTTTTTTAGATGGGGATGTAAAAATGATTAATCTAAATTCTATAATTGTAATTTTGAGAAGTTCTCTGATCACGAATAATGTTATACCCTTAATCCAGTCTCCACCCTTGTTTTATACTAAAATTATCAGTTCATTTTGTATATGTGTAAAGCGTGTGTAAGTATTTGCTTTTTATTTAAGACATTTTCAGTGTGTATATTAATTTAATACTAAGACAGTAAACAAATTTATTTTGAATTTAAATTTCTTAACATTGATTTATAAAACTACCATACAGGGTTTTTTACTGAAAGCTCTTACGTCCTTGTTGAAGGAAATTATAATGATAGAATACTTCATGTTCAAGCTCTGGGATTCCCTCCACCTGAAAATGCCGAAGTGAGCAGGTAAAAATGTACTCTTTGGTTACTAGTAGCATTGAGGAAATTAATATTGCTATTACTCTATTGTTATGCATGACAATTTCAATTATAAGGTAATGTTAATAAATACAATGCAAAACTTACACTCATGTACCAACAGTTTTCTAACTTCCCGATACGCTGGAGTGGTGAAATTTGGCAAACAGATTCTTAGGGTGTCAGATAGACAAGTAAAGTTTTCTGACTCTCTCAGACCACACAACAGAGCTCGCTTGATTTCGAAAGTTAATTCCCTTGTTTTTTCTTACAAAAAATGTTTTTTTGAAGTCCACTTTTTTGAATTTAGGGAGTCCTAAAATAGATCTATCGAAGAACTTGCAAAAATATTTGCTGTACCACCCTAATACTTTTCCTGCTGTATGCATATGAGAAAATAAAAATATTAAAACTAATAACCAACTGTTCCCTTGATGTTCCGTCATGTAGTGAAGCACAAACAGATAGCTAGTCTTGTATATTGACAGACTTCTCATCAGGATTTCCATAACTACCTCATTCTCCATAGGTCAGATATACTGTATTGCAGCACCGAATGGCATTCTTTAAAATAAAATGCTGTAAATAGATTGAAAACATCAGAACTCATTACCATACAACATCTAAAACCTAACATAAAAACAGACTAAATAATTTCTCTGCCAAAATATAATGATTTAGGATCCAGTATTCACTATCGAAGAATATCTCTAACAACACATACCACAAAGCAGACTCTATAAATAGTTTATTATACTTGCTACATTTAACCTAATAGTTGTATTGAAGAATTTAATTACTTTTGCAACATTTTTATTCTGGAATGTCATGAAGTAAACAAATTTTTTTACTTTGACTACTTTTAGATGACTTTTTCAGTCTTACAGTTTTAAATGAACAACAGACGAACAAAGCAGCATTTAATCTGTAGATTGATTTGTTGAAATTCCAAATGTAGGAAGGTTCAGTAAAAGAGTGTAATCTACTTTTACAGAAAAAGTAAACGTCACACAACACAATATACCGTAATAAATTTATGCTGTGTGACGTTTACTTGCAGTGTATATGTACCAACATGTATTATTTATGCTAATTAAAAAAACCATCTACTTTTGTAACTTATTAGATTAATGCTAGCAAAGTGCATAATCAATCTGCTGAGATGGGAACATGATATGTACCTGATGATACAGGTTGTACCGGGTCTTTTGACCGGTACATTTCTTTTTTTTCGTCGTAGTCTGCCGGGCTGCCTGAGATTCGCTTTTGCCCGGCGATTCGCGTACTTTGGTGGCCGTTGGCCCGGATTCGGTCGTTCCGTGTTCCAGCTCGGGTTGTCAGGTTGACCGTCTTTCTAGTTGTCTCTCGGCGGCCGAACCACCTTACTATGATCGGCTAGAGCTCCTAAAACGTAAGTGTTCTTTTGTAATTTCTAATATCTAATCACCCTTTTGGTGAAAATACTTTTGTTTAAATAATATTCAATGGGCTTACTTATGTTTTCAGGGTTTTGTCTAATTTATATTCTTTGTCTAGTTGGGTTAACCTAGGTTCGAGTCACGTGCTCAATATTACCTTTTTACCATTAATTGCTTATTATATCTTGTTTTATATTTAATAGTAGTTCTGTATAATGTTTTGTTGAGCCTTTTTTCAGTTGGAGTTACCGATTTACCATCTTTTTGTTAATTGACAATAACCTAGCCTATCTTTAGTTTGATTTTCATGTTATAACATATTGCCCCTGTATCCATAGCCTAGTTTTCAGTTTGTCCTTTTAAGTCCGTATACGTAATTAATTCTTTGGTAATTTGTTAAATTTGTAATTTGGTTTAAATTATTCATAGCCTAAAGTTAATCTTTCACTGTCTTGTTCGCTCCACTCATGTTCTTGTTTGTATCTTCATGTTCAGTTTTGCGAAATCATGCACCCTTATATTTAGTTGTTATGTGTAATATTTTTGTTGTTGTGGCTGGACTGTTTTTAATGTGCTGTGGTGTTGCCTTGCAGTCCAGGGTCCTCGAGTGGGACATTTTCCCTCAGCCTGTCGTCCGGGGAAAGTTCGACCATCTTCACTGCTAGCCTGGCCTGAGGACCATGTTGGAGCCTGGAGTCGCCCGCTACCCTCTATACATCTTTGGGGTAGAAGTCTTCTGTCCTCAGGTCAGTGCGTTCCATGTTATTTCCCGGCGGCTGAGCTGGGGGTTTTTGGATGGTCTTATTTAAAAGAAAAAAAAGAATGAAACATAAAAGAAGAAAAAAAAGTTTGTGGAACTATTCAATGTGGCCTAGGCCTAAAACTGTTACCGTGATTGATGCAACACAGCCATGGGGGACCTATATACATTTTTTTACTAAAAGAAAAAAAAAACTTGAAATACCAAGAACTTTTAATGTTAATATTATTTATTTATATTTATATTTCTTGTTATTAATTTATTAGTTTTATTTGTTGTTATATTTTTTTAGATTTTATAGTTGTTAGGTCCCTATGGTTAAGTTATGTTATTTATTTATATGTTTAGGCCTAGTGATTGTTATTTATATTTTGTCGTTAAGTGTATTAGGGGTGTTTTTGAAGTGAATTTTTACTTGAACGGTACCGTTTTATATATTTTTTAAATTGTTTAGTTTTTAAACTCACCAAAAGGGGATTATTGTACTTTTACGTAACTTCTAATTCGGAGCTGCCCAGGGATTCCGGCTTACTCCCTGGCCTCGGTGGAATTATGGGATGGTGGGACTAAATTGCCGGGTTATTTGAGGTTATCAAAATTGTTTCTAAATTTTGTCACCCTTTAAATTTGTTAATAAAATTTTGTCTTACGTTTTGGGTGTCTCTGGCTAGGCTGCAGATAGGCCATGTAGTGGTTAATTGTTAATTTTGGTATTTGTAGCGTTGTGTTTTTGTAGCTTTTGTATTATCTTATTCATTTTAGTGTTGCTTGTTATTTATTTAAGTGAAATTGATATTGTGGCCTTCTGCCGTTTTTGACGGATTAACTTTTGTTCGGCTTTGATAATAAAATTAGTTTTGCTCAGCTGCCGAGTGTTATTTTGACCCTCCAACTGCCACCCGTGATCCCATCGCTTGACTTGTTTTGAGCCATCCCCCAGTTGGCACGCTTTCCAGCTTTGGTGGGGGGGGGATGGGTCTCAAGGTAACATTAACTCCATTCATATTACATTATAACAATGTAAATAATAAAAGTAATCATAGTTATAGTTTATATTTCTCAACAGTAAGAAAAGATTTTGAATGGTATTTTCTTAATATTCAAAGATGAATTATTCTATAATAAATCATTGTGTGTATCAATCTGATTTTTAAGTATGTTAAATGTTATTTTCATTGATACATTTTTTTGTAATTATTAAAAACTGTGACTTCTTTATTTTTATTAAAGCACATACATTAAGGTAGAATTTTGGGCTTTTAGTTGGGAGGACCCCAAGACATAGTTCCTTTTGGGCTTTTAGTTCGGAGGACCCCAAGACATAGTTCCTTTTGCTTACTGTAAGCTCATTATACATCACATAAACATGATTTCCAAACCACGGAAGCGGCATACAAACTTCAATGTTACAACTGATATTGAACCCGGTTGGCTACCTACAAGCCCCCACCTTTGTCCCTCAGCTACAGCCGCTCCTCAGTAGTAGAGTAGACTCCCTTTGATTCCACTATCTAACCTTTAGACAAACTTTGAAAACACTATTTAAACTAATCAATTATATAAATAAGTTTTTATTGATGTCATAAATAAATAATATGATAAATAAATAATGATATAAAAAATAATGATTTATGATATCATTATTCATAAATAATTATTGATTAATCTTATTTATGAATAATGATATCATACATAATGATTATTTTAAAGGATCGAGAAAAAGATCTTTAAAATGTAATGTATTTATTTTGAAAAAAATAATAAATAATAAACAGCATAGAATGCATTTCAACACAAAACATACAACAAAGTAAAATACTGGACGAAAATTAGACTGTGCAAAGTAGCGAATACTGATGATACATGACTTAATTGGTTAATACAATATTGTTTCTTGTATTAGGGAAATGTAACGGTGGCAATTGCAAATGGCTATACACAAGTGACTTGTCGGACAATCAAAGAGGGAGTCTATTGTATGTGGTTGATAGAGGTACACTAGTTTCCAATTAATAATATATATGTTACTGGACAAACCCGATTTTAGGACAAACTAGTTTGGACTAGGATGATCTAGTTTTTCCTGACCACCCTCAATTTTAGGACAAACTAGTTTCCTAACCTAACCTAACCTAGTCCAAACTAGTTTGTCCTAAAATCGGGTTTGTCCGGTAACATATATGTATCTAAGACGGTTTGTTTACTTATATACCAATTCATTTGCTTATATATATTTTACTAAACACCAGTTTATTTGCTTATCTATTAACTTACACAAATTTATTTGTTTGGTTATTTGTTTATTTTTTTTCTGGCAAAGAAACAAAAATTTATTGTAATTTCAAACTGAATTGCTTTTTTAGCAAATAGAAACATATTTATAAATATTTAAGTTTCAAGCAGAGTTCTAATGTTAGGTGTATTTAATGTTTTTAAGGATATACTTTGGAGTTAATAATATATTTGGAGGGTTGGATGAGTTGAATATAAAAACATCAAATAAACTTCAACGGCTGGAGACAAATAATACTGATGCAATGATTGTTTTTCTTTCGGACATTTGGCTAGACCAGCACAAGGTAAACTAATAGCATTACTAACAAAATTTGAATTTTGTATTAAATATTGCTGTTTGTTTGAACATCTTTGTGAAGAAAGCTATCCTCGAATCTGATTTTATAATCATGATAAACGAAATTTACTGATTGTAGATTTGCTAGTTTAAAGAGATGAGTTTTGTTGATAATGAAGGAGATCATTAAATATTTTCTGGGATTTCCTTCATTAAACATGGTTTCGGATATCCTTCATCAAACATTGTTTGGGATTTCCTTCCAAATCATATCAATACTATTGATGAAGAATAACCAGCAGTTTTATAAAGATGACTTTTACTATAATAAAGATCACAAACAATGGTACAAGCTAGCGTAGCGTAATTTAGCAATTTATTTGCACCTTTATGTATCAGTAACGAGTTACATATAATCGTTACAATACTAAATTACGATTAAAAGCAACGAAAGTTAAGATTTTGTGTGACTTTTTACAACTTTAGAAACAAAATAAAAGGTGCTTGAACTGTGAATGAATGCTACACAATAGCATGTTTGCTTGGAAAGCAATGTCTGCCTAACTTAGATTACTTTACTTATAGATCTCAGATAGTCCGAGGACCAGTGTTTCATCACTGCTATCATAAGTATCAATATTGTCAAGTGGGAATGAATATAATTTTTACTGTCGCACTTTTCTTCATTTGTTCATGTCCATAATGTCTGTTGTGTGGTCAGGAATGTCCAACATTTCTGAGCAGAGCATTTGGAGTTTGAAACATTCAGTTCGAACCTAAAAGGTTTTTTGCAAATTTACCTGGTTTTGGTGTTAAAACGTGGAAATATCTGGAAATCAACTGGAATCATCAGTAGGATCGAAAGGGTTGATGGAACCATATTTAGTTATGTAAATGTGCTTTAATCCAGCTACTAGGATTACAATTTGTGAGATATTGTAGTTGATTATTCTGAATCATCTTTTCATATTATTTAGATATTTTAACGTGGAGATGTTTCAACACAGTTTCCGTTAAATAGATTTATCAGTGGGCTGATCTTTTATAATAATTAAGGTTTTCTTTATTATAGAATAAGTAATAGTTAGTATCAACTCATATTTCTATTCTACTATAAGCTCTGGGTTCCTTCCAAAGTATCTAAATTTAAAGTTTTGCTTGTAAATTTGTTTACATCAGAAAGTGAAAACTAATATTTTTTATCTGAATATTATTGTTAGTTACCCTTTTCACTTAATTGCAGCCACTTTTGATGTTTTCACAGATAATAAAAATAAGTTAACTGCCATTATTAGAGTAACATACTATGTGACATAATTCAATATATGATAAGATATGACTTTGACTATCCGAATCAATTGGGACCACACCCCGTTTAAATAATTTAAAATTTGGATGGATTGGATTTTTTAACAAAACATCTACATTATATAATTACTGTCAGTATGTTGTAATGGGATGAAAAAATAATATTTTAAACGAGAAAGAGCATTTAATTACAATTTAATTAGACACTATATGTATTTACATACCACCTCTGTAAACAAAAGTTATTATTTGCCAAACTTCTTGCTCAAAATAAGCTGTTTGACTGTCTTTATCCGTTTTTGGGCTGTGTTCGTGCACCCGCTTGATGGTGAAAAGTTACATGTCCTATTTGATGTGTCAGTTCCTTTTGCATTCACTCTGCACCTACACTAGGTTCTCAGAGGGACAATTTTGTGTGTAGACATTACAGTATTTCTATCACTTTACATTTAAGATGTTATAGTGTACAGAATTTATTGAAGAATATCATACTTTATTTACTGTAATAAACATATGATTTATTTTTTTAAACATTAAAAATACCACTGTATGCTGGCTGCTATTTGCTTTTGGTTTTATTTTCAAAGCAAAATTAAAAAATGAAGATATTTAAGGTTTTTTTTAATGGCATTATGAAAGCAATTCGGATTATTGGTAATTTAGGTTGCTGAAATTCCACAGTATTGTAATTAATAGTTTTATTGATTGAATGTTTCAGGTTCTCGAGAAGCTAGAAGTACTTTTTGCTGGCTATAATGATTTTCCACCAACAGCGATGATAATGATGGGCAACTTCCTCTCTAGTAAGCAGGGGAGTCAATTGGCCAGCATCCTCAAAGCTAAATTGGGCATCTTGGCAGACTTAATAGCTAAATTCCATAATTTAGTCAAAAACACCCGTTTTGTAATAGTGCCAGGCCCAACAGACTGTCTTACTGCCAATATACTTCCTAGGTGAGGATAATTTGCAGTAAAGTGAATATGGTAATAACTTTTCTATGGAGGAAATAATCATATCATTAGTTAGCTAATCATATATTCCATCCATTTACTGGCGGGAACTGAATACGTGGGAAATGACTATGCATCAACACCTTCTGTATATCCAGCCCTCTTCTCAAATTCCTTCTGACGTGGAATGTCCACTTTCTTTCTTAAGCAGTTATCTTCTACATCTAATTAAAAAAATTAAAAAAACTTGAATAACCTATTCAATTTATCTAAAGTCCCTTATCATCTACCAGTTCTCATGACATAATATTTTGACAAAAGTAACTTTTTTTATATTTTCTAGGCCAGCATTTGTCCCCTTCTTTACAGAGGAATTTGTGAAAAAAGTTCCCCATGTAGAATTTGCCACAAACCCATGCAGAATTCAATACTGTACTCAGGAAATAGTTATTTTGAGAGAAGATGTAGTCACCAAGCTGTGTAGAAATTGTGTGCACTTTCCCTCTTCTGAAGACATACCTGATCATGTAAGTGCTCTTTGTTTAAGAATTACTCTTTGTTATGTCAGCATATACTACCTTATATTTACTAAATTAATAATGTAGTACTTGTTTATACATGACTGAAAACACATTTGTATAAATCTACAGGAATCAAATTTGAATATAATGAGTTACTTTTTTATAAGTTATTTTTATGGTCTAGGAGTGTGTATGAGGCCGACCTGATCATCACTGCTCACTACCAGCTGATCAGACCCTTATTGTTCCTTTTCTGCAGGCCATTCCTCTTTCTTTGCCTTGCTGAGGATATTACAAAGCTGTCATCACCATGTTTTAATCTGCTCATTTTTATATTTAATTTGTCTTTAAAATATTTTCCCTTTTCTAAAATTATTCTTTCTCTTTTCCTTCTTTGTTTCATATTCTTCTCGAAATAATCGTTTTAAACTAACTAGGTCTACTTTTAATTTGTAATGACAACGCATTAGACTCACAAGCTTGTACACATATGTCTGCTGATTCCTTGGGTCAATTTAAGCTATAGTACCAGGAGACTGAGCTTTGCTCAGTTGAATTTTGCAAACTGAAGAGGTAGCATCCATATCTTTCAGAGGATCGTGAGGTTCGTTTGTTGTTGCTATACCTTGTAGGTTATTAATGAGATTTCGTTTTGGAGGTCTTCCGCATTTACCTTTAGCCTCTTTGTGGAACTCAGCCTCTTCAAAACGCTCTGCTACAGACCCCTTTGTAGAACTTGGCCTACGGCCTCGGGAGGGAAAGTTTGGCCTGTGGTCTCACCAAGGCACTCTGCTACAGTCCCATTTGTGGATCTCGGCATGTTGCCTCGTGAGGAAGATCAGCCTACACGAAAACTACGGTACCTAGAAAAGAAGACGGTAGGTATCACACGCATCTCCCATGACGTCACATGTGCTAAATGGCAAAACTGAGCACAAAAATACTGTTATAATTCCCGTACTATTTAGCTGAATGCTTATATGTAATTGGTAGATCTAGTTATCAGTATTTAATAGAATAAACAAATCAGCGGATTTCGCCCCTATGACATCACAGCCTATGAGCGCAGCCTAGTCGTGTTGCAAGGGAAGTCTAGGAGCCTCTGGGGCAGAAATAAAAATTTTCCCAGGGTTGAGACCGGTGCCAATCGATTTCTCTTGGTTGAAACCCCCTATATAAATTAAAAAATAAAAATCCTAGGAGCCAAAAAAAGTGTTAGATAACAAGATAAGATTTAATTTGCTGTTATTGTTAACATCACTGTAAATTATGTGGAATAAAAGTATTAATTTTAACAGAAAAAGAAAGTGCAAATAAGTTCTTTGTTTTGTGTCTGTCTTAGTCTTCAATTTACCATTTTACCAAGTGTGTTGCTTTTCTTTTCCTTATTTATAAAAACAGACACTGCAAGAATATAAACAATATGTAAATCTGTTTTTATAAACGTTACTGTATGACAACAATTTTAAATCAACTTTCCAAATCATTATCAGTTATAATAATTATTTAAGAACCTTTTGACTTATTAATATTTTGGTTCTTGGCAAGAGTAATTTTGATTCTATGTTCATTTTTACTGGAGGAGTGTCACTTTAATGTGGTAGGCCATTGATCATCAAATAGACTGTTGATCCAAATACTTGTACGAGTTAATGTTACTTCCTTTTTCAGACAGAAATTATGTGTACTGTGACATTTGATATAATGTAGAACTGAAAAAGAAAAACTTGGTTCTAAATGGTTAAAACATAAAATAAGAAAACTTCTGAAGAAGACAGAAACTACTGAGTACAATTCACTGTATGACCACAAGTCAACTGCCAAAGACTACTTGGTGGATGGTGGTAGGATCGTAACGTCTAATACTTCTATTGAGTATTTTTCTTTGACCACCAGAATAAGATGCAAAATCAATCAATCGAACGGTTAAATGATTAGGACTGGTTTTGTGATGAGAGTGTTTTTTTCTCTCTCAGATTATTTAACTACTATAAATAAATTAATGTTCTTTGAAAACAGTCCCATCTACATCGGAATCAATATATGCAATAAAATTACCACCGAACATGTAAAAATCTATCTGAATCTAGGTTTGTAAAGAGTAACTATTGAGTGAAGCATAAATTATTTGCTAAATAACAATTAAGACAGATGGTTTTGTCAATCTGTAGATTTAACAAGCAGAGGTATAAAAAAGGTATTAAATGAATATTTCATGAGCAAGATAAAAATAAATTTGTGGAAACATGAAAAGAAATATAAGTGGATATTGGAACCTTTATGTGGTTCTAAGCCTTTATCCTCTGCCTGGCCTTTATATTTTTTGGATCTGTTTCAGTTTGCTAAGACTGTGTTATCTCAGGTTGACTTACAATGCCTTCGAGTATGTGCCCCGCCTACTGGGACCATGATGCGGCTCTATTCATACATCATCTGCCTGGCCTTGTTGTTGGATCTGTTCCAGTGCATTTGGACTGTGATATCTCAAGCTCACTTAATCCCACTTTCTCTCGAGTGTGTGCCCCGTCTCCAGGGATCATGGTGCAGCTTTACGCCTGTATCCTGTGCCTGATCTTGTTATTGGATCTGTTTCAGCTTGCTAAGACTGTGATATCTCAAACTTACTTAATCCCACTGCCTCTTGAATGTGTGCCCCGTCTCCTGAGATCATGATGCAGCTCTACGCCTATATCCTGTGCCTGATCTTGTTATTGGATCTGTTTCAGTTTGCTAAGACTGTGATATCTCAAGCTCACTTAGTCCCACTACCTTTGAGTGTATGCCCCGTCTACTGGGACTATGATGCGGCTCTATGCCTTTACCCTCTACCTGACCTTGTTATCGTTGCAGATCAAATGAAATCATTTACAACTTCATACATGAACTGCAATGTTGTTAATCCAGTAAGTCTGTCGCATTATATTTCAAATTAGTTACAAAATAATAAAAATTTTGAAACCCAATGGTTTAGTACAGTAATAGTTCAAATCGTGCTAATTAGAAGAGGTGTGTGATCCTGCATGATTTGGTTGAGCTAAGCTTCATCTTTTTAGCTTGAGTTTGACACGTTCGGTGGCACCTACCCACACATACACATACTAACCCATACCCATCTTAACCACATATATTTGGTAAGATTTTATGTCATATGTTAAAATGTGCAGTTTGTTGTGTTTGAAATTTTTATTTTAGGTCCGATGCCTAGTCGACCTATCATTATTCATCATCAGTTGCTGTCTTATTTGTGTAATTTACCTCACTGTTGTTTCATTTGTGTTTTGCCTACTGTATTGAATGAAGATAGTTTATTTCTACATGTATTTCAAGATATTAAACCATATCAATGTCAATGATGGATTAATCTTGTATGAAGGAAGCCCTCTTACTTCTTATTATTTTCAAATAAATTAAAATATTCTTTTTGTTTCAGGGTTCTTTTTCTAAAAGCGAGTTTGGATTCAAAGTCTATTACCCATCAAGTAAAACTGTGGAAGATAGCCAGATTCCTGAAACTACAGAATAACCTACTTAAGGAAATATATTTATTTAGCTTTAACACATTCGCTGTGGCAAAATCCTAACGAGACAAAAATTGCAGACGTTTTAACTTTTGTATTTAGATGTCTGTTTGCCATAAATGTTGGTTTACGTTTTTCTAATGAAATGACATTGGACGCACATGAACGTGTATGTACCCTATAAAACGTGTATTGTAGGTTTAAACCTAGTTTAGAGATTGGGTATAATTTTTATCTAATTTTATAACACCAATGTGAACTTTTTCATACAAAATACATCTTGCTAATTTATTAAATAAATAAATAAAAATGCCTTTTATTGGAGCGTTACTCAGTATAAACTGCTTTTCAGTACAACTCAGGTCATGATACTACACTACTCTTAAACTATAACTAAAAGTATATGAAATAATGAAATGAAATAATGAAAATTTATTCCTTTAAAAAAGTAAAACACAAAAACAATGACAATGTAGGAATAGAAAGTTGACCACAGTATCCAGTATTTGTGGCCAACGTTAATTCTAAAAAAGCACAATACAAACAATTTAATTGTGAGTCCAGCAGCAAAATAAAAAACTCGCACTCCGTGGCGCCTGTGTTAAAGCAAAGAACCAAAAAACATAGTAATAAAAATTATAACATAATAACATTAATTTAAAAAGGAAAAATTACAATTAGTAATTAAAGTTCTTACTTTAATAATTAATATCATATAGGCCTACTTGCTTAAACAGTATATCATATAAGACTCCTTCCAAAGTATATACAAATAAACAACTAGAGTAGGCAGGTAGTAAACTTAAAAGATATATATCTAATTAATTAATTATGCAAGAGTAGCATTTAGAAAGGACATGTCATCATTAGAAAATAGCCAATGTTTTGTTTGATTTAAAAACGAATTTAAGTTAGAACAAGATTTAATATAACGTGGCAATTGATTAAAATACTTAGGAGCAACATACTGAAAAGACTGTTTAAAATTAGATTTATTGACTTTAGGTAACCTAAATATTCTTTGGAAATTACTTCTTGTTTGGTAAGACAGGTTTTCTGTACCAGTGTTGCCACTTCTAATATAAAATAACTTTAAGACTTTGTACACAAATAAGTGGTTAATGGGTAATATTTTCAGATGACAAAACAAAGGGTATGAGCTCTCTCTTTTGCGACAGTTGAGTATTATTCTTACAATATGTTTTTGGGATACTCTGAGTTTTTCCAAATAGTTTTTGTAAGTTCCCCCCCAGCATTGTATACCGTATTGTAACCTGGAATCTATTAGAGCAAAGTAAAGCATTCGTAATAGACTGGGTTCACAAAAATTCTTCAAAAAATAAAAGGTTCTGATCGAAAGTTTGATTTTCTTATGTAATAATGAAATGTGGGGTTGCCAATTTAGATTTTCGTCTAAGTTAAGACCCAGGTACTTAAAACAATTATTTTTTTCTATTACTTCACATTTGCAACGTATTGACGCACAACTCAAGTTGTGAAATATTAACTCTGCAGGAAATTCAAAACTATTAACTAAACTAAAATTTACATATCTTGTTTTTTTAACATTAATTATCATTTTGTTCTCACAACACCATACTCTTAATAGTTCTAAATCTTTATTTATATTCTCCCAGATATCATTAATATTTTTCTCTGAATAAAAAAAAGCAATGTCGCCCGCAAAAGCACTTTTTTGACCTTGAAAGGATAGTTCCAGTAAATCGTTTATAAAAACTAAAAATAAGGTAGCTGATAGCACTGATCCTTGGGGTACACCAGCTTGTACAGTTAGTGGTGTGCTAAAATGATCAGCAATTTTGACTGTTTGGACTCTATTACTTATAAAACTGTTAAACCAATTGAGCGCAGTTCCCCGAACTCCAGCTGCTTCCAATTTTGACAGTAATACATTATGATCGACAAGATCAAAAGCGTTTTTAAAGTCTATAAAAAGACCCGTTACTTTTTTATTTGTGTTAAAACTGTTGTAAATATTTTCTGTAACCGATAATAACGCATCCTCCGTTCCCATTCCTTTTCTAAAACCATATTGAGACGGGCTGAAAAAGTGTATGCTGTCTAAATATACAACCAGAGGACGTAATTAACCTAACGGCTTAAATATAACAATCATACTTTAACTTTTTAATTTTACTCTTTTTAACTTATCGACTCATTACAGCTATAAACAACAGTATAATTAACTTGTTTAGTCAAAATCATTGTCAGATCCAAATTCTTCCTCAATCACACTATTCTCATCATAACTACAGCTGTCTTCATCATACGCAATCCTGTCAATTTCACTTCGTTAATTTATCTACACTCACTATTTCATATCTGAATAAGCGCTGCTTAGGATTAAATGGACCAGCTAATTGGTCTTCCATATTTATTACAATAGAAATTACTACACAATAGTTAAAAACAAACTTAACCTTACTAAACAGTCTACTGTGATGAACAAGCAAACATAACTCCAAAAAAACCAAATGCAGTCTAAGACACAAACTATTTGCGCCAAATTATTTGTTTGGCACACATGTGCACTCACCTTAAACTGCAACAACTACCTTGAGCGCACATGTGCACCTACCGCAGCGAACGTGTTAAATATTGTGTTACTTATGTCAATAACTGTATATATTTAAATATGTAAAGTGGTAAAAATCCAATTTTATACATTAAAAAAAATAAACTTCGAAAATTACAAATGTGATGGTATGTTCTTGTTTTATTTCTTAATAAAATAATTTATTCTTAACTTTTTATGAAAGTCATTAAATGTAACTTCCATGTTCCATAGTCTATAGCTAACTCAGTTCCTCTAAAAAGCCTTAACAACAACCTTATTAGCTTATATTTTCATGTTCAGCTCACTTGCAAAAATTTAAAAACAGTAGAGAGGAAGCCAAAAATGTAACGTTAGTATAGGGGAAGGAAAGCAGCATGCCTTAGGAACTTAAGCAAAACCAGACAAAGATTGTGAAATGTGATCCAGTGGTTAGATGTTCTATAATTGCAAATAGGATCCACACAACAAATTAATCGATAACAATTATGGCAGGTTTCTAAGGATATTGAAAGAAGGATATAATCTTGACAGTGTGACTAAACTCACACCTGACCAGTTTGGCCCTAAAAGCTGTTTTGGACTAGCTAGGTTCGTAACTCTCCATTCTGAGAATGTTACTAGATAGTGTTAAAAAATAAAATTACCATCTGAATAACAGTCAGCATTAATGCTGTAATAAAAATTAACAGAATTTTACAGGATGTAACACCTTCAAATCATACTTTTAAAACATTTTATTGAAGACTAAAACCTTTACAATACTTAAGTCAAAATACCTGTAATAATAACTAACTACTGTGAATATTTTTACAGGTTTGTCTTACAATATTATATTTACACATCTATATAAAAAATACTATAAATGAATAACATTACTTCTAAGAAACTTATTATTACATATTAATCAGTGGTCATGAATAGTATCACTTCTAAGTAAGAAAAAAAATACAGTTTAGAGCAGAGTTTTGTCAAAGAGGAACTCTCCAAGGGCACTATGCTCTTTCATCATCTTGCTAAGAGTGGAGAGTTTCCCAGCCAAGTCTCTCTGTCCCTTGTACTGCTCATCTAAAAAGTCTCCTGTCAGCCAGTCAACCAACTAGGACAAACCCAAATATTTGTTATGATACATATATTTAAAATATAAGTGTCCAGCTTCAACTGTCACATATTTTACAGGATCGTTTGTCAGGTCAGTACAAGAAAATAATACCATACAACATGTCTTTTCTTGATTAGTTTTTTGTCTGTATGTGATTTTTACAAAAACTTAAATACCTCAAAAACCATTTGACATACAATATTGAATTTTGGTCTTATATAACAGTACAAGTAAACGTCACACAACACAAATTTATTGTAATATAAGCACAAATTGCACAAATATATTACAATACAAGTAAAAAATGCATTATATTTGTGCATTTTGTACTTGTATTGTAATATATTTGTGCTTATATCATAATAAATTTATGTTGTGTGATGTTTACTTGTACTGTATATGTACCAACACGTATTATGCTAATTAACACGTTGACTGCGGACTACTTCTTTATACGTAGTGGTGGCGCTGCGCGCGTAGCGGACTACTTCTAAAGAAGTACCCCTCCCGCTTCAACGATATTGGTTCAGTGTGAGGCTAGCCGTTGCCCGGGAACCTTGTGCCACTCACCGCTTGTTGTGACCAATATCGTTGAAGCGGGAGGGGTACTTCTTTAGAAGTAGTCCGCTACGCGCGCAGCGCCACCACTACGTATAAAGAAGTAGTCCGCAGTCAACGTGTTAAAAAACAATCTTATAAAACCACATTTCATGTAAAAAGGCTGTAAGTCTAAGATTAATTATTAGTTATAAAATGGCAGCTTTCTAAAAACTGACCTGACAAACAATCCTCTAAAATATGTGACTGTCGAAGCTGGACAGCCTGTATATGTTTTGGTAGTTTTTTTATTTACTAGACATTGTTATCATACATTTTAAACTTATAACTAAAAAATTCCACTCCTCTCAATAAACATTTGGGACTAAAGTTTAAAAGCATATGAACTTGTTGTTTTATTTATTTTTTTAATTGATTAGTATGATTACTATTTGTAGATCCATATAGATTAATGCACAAGCACAAAGATAATATTTAAGGTTAACTTTCCTGTATTAACTTTACGAGTAACCAAAGAGCCATTTATTGATACACCAATAGTTTATGGCAACTAAGGGACTTGCACCTTTTACATAGAATCAGAACCAAATAGTATTGGTCTGATTTTCAGCTGACTAACAAGCCTGATACTCAGTTCTATTCCCTATACAACATCTGGACCCTGACTACCACTCAATATAGACACCCCAGACTTTTTAAGTAGTATCCATGTTGATTGCAGCCATTGAGCGATGCCAAGAGGACCAAGTGTAGAATCTATCGTTTAAATGTCAACAACATTTGTCCCCCGAGTAGCTGGGTTACAGCACTATGCCACCATTAGGCAAAATGTAGTCTCTATTCAGTTAGGAGCCTGGGCAAAAAATTAAAAAAATCTAATATGCAACCTTTGCATGAATTTAATGTAAATTTACATTATTTTCAGGTTTAATTGTTAACTTCCATTTAACTTCAGATTTGGAACCTAACAACCACTATAAACACATGTATCAGTGCTGAGGTTATCTGTCTTTTAGAAACACATAAAATTACATAGTCTTGTTTTGTAATGGTAATTCTAGACAAGTCCGTCAGTGTTGCTTGGTAGTTTACATGTATACTTGAAGCTAAATGTTTACTCACCATATGTTTGTAAATTAGTTTCTATCAGGAAGCTAACACTTCATTAGCATTATTCAAAGACAAAAGGTGTAAAGCCATACTACTTTTATTCAGTAGTTATAGTCAGATAGTCATTATGCCACCTATACTTAACAGCTGATATACGATAATTATTCACATTTTAATAGTAATTAATATATTATCATGAATATATCTGCAATATTTCCATCATATCTATGTTGATCATTAAGTTTGATATTTTTCTGTGAATAATAATTACATATAAGCTACATTAAATTATTAATTACTTTATTATTTTTGTTTATAAAAGTAAACATTACTATCTTTCTTTTCTATACATAAAATAAGAAATAGGCTTTAGTTCCCTGTTTGAAGGTTTTTTACTGAGAAACTAAGTACTATGAAAAAATCCAGTCACACAATTGTTTTCCTCGTTTAATTGTACTTTATATTATAAACTTTTAACAATTTTATTTAAAATTTTAATAATTTTTATACAGTTGGAACAAAAAGTATAAGAATTTTTACTAGTTTTCACTGTGCATCAACATTTTTATTACTTAAAACCCCATTATTATATCACATTGGGATTTTAATACATAGTTTTCTGGGTTGTTACCTATAAGTTTTTGAATTTTCAATAAAAAAGTTGTAATAAATTTCATAAAGCACCTTTTTCTTGGCTTCCATTTATCATAAAAAATTCCTTGCTCACGCTGTACTACTTATAAAACCAATAGTCAAAGTTTCTTTTATATACTTTGTTTTGTAACATTAACGATATTTACTCATTCGAAATACATATTTGCCCATTCCTTGATGATCAACATCTTGATAAAAAAATAAAAATAAATTTGTTTACAAATATTTTTGAAACAAAACATACTAAATAACAAATCTAAGTATCTTTTCAAACCAATATTTTGAATCACAAGTATACTGCTGCTTATAAAATGGCTGGTAACTATGTTGAATAGTTTTACACTATCTAACATTTCAACCTCTTGATTGTACTTAATGCTGCTTTTTTAAACATAACTCACATTACTTTTAAGTTTTTCTTTTCTTGATGGTTTCCTTCGTTAAATTATTATTTTGAGAGCTGTATTCTTTAACCTATTATTTTTGTATACCTTTTTATCTATAACTTGTATGATTAATTATGATACATAATCTTACAATGGTTAGATTACAATAACTAAATAAATTATAATTAAATAATATTTTTTAGAATCAGACTTTTTATACACAAACAATCACAGTTTAGTATTGAGATATTGCTTTAAAAGTCAATAATTTCTTTATTGAGTTTTATTTCACTCCTAATTTCGGTATGGAGACTATTTAAATGATCTACAATTTTAATGATCTTTGTATCGAGCTATGACATTTCTGGTATGTCATTATCACATTGAACAAAATATGTGCTTTATCTAAATTCATTTATTGTAGTACTTTGTATTTATTAAAGTACTTAAGTAAGAGGAAATAATGTTAAGAGTTAGATATTGATACGTGTACTTCAACATGGACTTTGCCCCTCTTTGTATGACAGTTTTAATCAGACTGATAGTATTATCTGGACTTCAAACAGGCTCTTGCACCATAGATAACTTATTTGTTAGGGAATTGCTCTATGTTATAAATTTGTTAAATATGTTTTAAGAAAAATAATGAAACAAAACTTCTACTATACATAAATTGCTAATAAGATTTTTATCAATCTCAAAGATTAAGCAACTTATAAAATAGGAACTGAACATGTTTCTCAAATATTAAAATACAGTAGTCTCGATTATCCGCCATAAGGTGGAAGGGCGGATAAGCGTAAATGGCGGATAATGGGGAATGTTGAATAAAACCTAAATTATGCACACAGTAAACAGTTTACAGTATATTTTTATTTACTTACACGATTAAATGTAATACATAATTCATTACTCACTTTAAAACGGAAAAAATTATTTTAAACACATAAATTGAAACTGGTTGAGTTTATGGTGAGTGGAAAAAGCTGGTGATTTTGGTCTGCCTTCCTGACGTTTCCTGCTTTTTTGCCGCTAAGTCTCGCCATCTCTGGAGCATCATAATGTCAACAGCCCTGGCTTCTTCTTGCTGCTCGATGTATTTAATGGCCGCTTCAAAGATTTTCACCCCTTCTTTATGTGCAATTTTTTGGGGCTCAACAGTCTCTGGTTCTTCGACATCTTGATCGTCACCGCTATTGACAAGTGTGACGATTTCTGCATCAGTTATTTTGTAACTTTCATCTGCTGTAAGCCACTCTCCTACTTCAACCGAAATTGCGTCTTCACACCCAGGAATTCGTTGCAATGTGGGTAAAATATCTACATGAATTTCATCATGCATGGTTCCGGCATCTTCATCCTCGCCCAACAGCTTTTTCCATGATCTGGCAATAGTATCTGCTCCAACATTGTCCCAGGCACTTGCAATCCAATAAGCCACATCTTTTAGATTTATACGTTTCAGCTTTGGAATCATGTCCTGGCCATCTTCTATTTCTTGTATCAGGGTGGAGAGAAGGCGTTTTCTATAGTTCCTCTTCAGTGTTTCCAAAACACCTTGATCCATAGGTTGGCAAATTGCAGTTACATTGGGGGGTAGGAACATGGCCTTTATATCCTGGTCTTTTAGATCATCTACATCGGGATGACTTGGTGCATTATCTATAAGTAGAACTGCTTTTCTGGGTAGGTTATTCTCTTTCAAAAACTTTTCTGTAGATGGTACTAACTCTTTTAAAAACCATTCTTTAAAAATATCCCCGCTCATCCAAGCACTTTTTTGGTTAAAATATTTTACTGGCAGTGCGTGTTTCACGATTCCCTTGAAAGCTCTTGGATTTTTCGCCTTTCCAATCATTGTCAGTTCCATTTTCTGGTTTGCTGTAGCATTACTACAGGCCAAAATTGTTACTCTCTCTTTGCTGCGTTTGTAACCCGGAGCTGCTGCTTCGGTCCGAGCTGCAAGGCTCTTACTTGGTAACATTTTATAATTAAGGCCCGTTTCGTCACAGTTAAATATTTGGTCTCCTGTTAACTGCTCAGCTTCAATAAGTGTTTGAAATTCTTTCTTGAACCTTTCCATTTCTTCAAAGTTGGATGACAATTTTTCACCACAAATATTTAACTGCCGGATTCCATATCGTTTTTTCCAGCGGTCTAACCAACCAATGCTTGCTGTGAATTCTGTGTCGCCTTCATTAAATTCCTTTTGGAAATGCAACGCCTTTTCTTTTAATATAGGTCCTGAAATAGGCACTCCTTTGTCCCTAAATTGGGTAAACCAAATGAATAAGGCCTCACTAGTTTTTTCATAGTCACTTTTCTTCATCGTTTTTCTGTCTTTTAAGTCAATTTCAGTCACTCGTGAGGCACACCATTGTTCTAATTCTGATCTCTTTTTTTTCCAATCCCCAACAGTGCGACGACCAACGCCGTAGTCATCGGCTACCTTCTGCAACGTCTCTCCTTTGTCCAGCCTTTTTAAAGCGTTGAGCTTGTCTTGCATTGATAACACAATCTTTTTTCTTTTGTTCCTCTCCATAATCCAATTCACCAAATAGCACTACAAACACTTATCACATAAAGTAACTTTAAATATATAAATAACTTTACCGAACACACGAGTAGCGGTGCCTTTCAACGCGGGAGCGATCCAGCAACTGAAAAAAATATGTAGAGAGATATACGGGCACGGCGCGGGAAGTGGTAGGTGGGGGCGGGAAGGTGTCTAACCGGTTTGGGCGGAGCGGTACAGTCGGTGACATATCAGTAATAGAGCACGTACACTCGCTGATGACCACAAAATATCCTCTGGCTATTTTTGTTAAATTATATTAATTAAATAAAATGCCAAAGGTGCGGCGGATAACACGGAATGGCGGATAACCAAGTGGCGAATAATCGAGACTCTACTGTAGTGTTATGTTTTATACTCACAATATTGTTTATTATATTGTATCCTGCATATAACCTGTCTCAGGGAGATGATGAAGACCACTTTTAAAATTAAATAATTAAAATACTATAGTTGTTATAAATTATCTAAAGGATGTCTTGCTCGTTGAATTGTAATAAGACATAAGATATTTATTGTCATCACACATTTACAAAAAACGTATTGATATTACAAGTTATGACTATTTACTATGCTAAATTAATAAAACTAATACAATATGCATGTATCGTATCCTATATTATAATAGATTATATATTGTAAACTACATCTCAAAATACTTTTTAAAATCAATTTGGAAAAAATTGTTTACTTCATAAAGACATTCTTGAACTAAAATCTTTCTAATTTTATTTTTAAACTGGGAATTGTGCAATTCTCTAACATATGCTGGTAGATAGTTAAATAATTTTGTCGACATAAAATACCAATTTTTCTGAGATGTGGTGCGTTTATACTTCATTGTTCGAATGTTACTTTTATGCCTCGTTGCATGCTCATGATAAATGGTATTTTTTGAGAACAATTGTTGATTGTTTTTTACAAATAACAATGAATGAAATATGTATAGAGAGGGTAGCGTTAATACTTCCAATCTGATAAAAAGGGGCCGACAATGACTTTTGCTGCTAGCATTGCAGATAATAACTAAGACTCTGTTTGCATACTTACATGGTAATCGTTGTATTTGACCAGTGGCTCTTCACAGGTAACGATGATGTCTCGGATTCTGGTTGTAACTTTAGTTTCCAGTTCAAGAGCGTCTTTAAGGGCTTCAGCACCACTTTTCCATGTTGTAGCCTCAGGCTTCTAAAACAGTGATAGATACGTTTTTCTTTAAAGTGACGAAATTTTCTTTGAAACAAAACATTTAAACAAACCTTAGAAGGAGTGCATTTAATTTATTAATACTAAAAATTATTTGAAAGTTAATATCCCAACAATTTTTGGAAAGTTAGCCTATCCACCCACCCTACGGACACAAACTTTGTGCCAGCCAACCAAGACTACAGATTCAATACATTAGGGGAAAATTCAGAAGCATTTTAGTGCCAAAACTAGTAATTTGCTGTACATGTGCGTATCATAAAATCTATTCAAATATTTTCTACCAATTCAAAGAGGCCTTTATGCTATAAAGATGGTAGTCACTGTTCCACAACTTTTTTAGTTGGTAATCATTTTGCAAACAATAAAATTAAAAAAAAAAACTAGCCATTTCTATATATGTTTAGTCTGTGCTAAATACAGTTTTCAACAAAGTTAGATTGTAAAAATACTGATTGAAACTTAAACTGAAATAAGTAATATTCAATAACAAAAACTTAAATATGTAGTTTCAATCATATTCAGATTTAAAGCACCTGACTCAGCTTGATTATAAACTATTTCTTGTGAAAAGTAAACTTGTGGTGGTAAGACACCTAACCAATTAGTTAGTACTCGTACTAAGTTGAATTAGCCTCGCCTAATTAGTCAGTACGGATAGTGTTGAGTGAATTGGTCTCACCTAATGATTTAATACAACTAGTGCAGAGTACATTAGCCTCACCAAGTGAGTTAGTACAACTAGAGCTGTGTGGAATTAACCTCACCTAATGAGATAGTTACAGTAATCCAGGGTAAATTGGCTTCAATGGAAAGTGAATATTACCATATAAAATAGCAGAAACAGTGTTTTCTATTTGAATACATATTATAAGTTGTACTTACAGGATCACTAATGAGTTTTGCAAATTCCAAGTGCTGAGTCAGTTCTCCCCTCATGAGCAAATATTCCAAGATTTTAATAGCATGCTGCCGCTCTTCACTCGCACTTTCTAAGAAGAACTTGGCAAACCCTGGACGATTCACTTTATCTTGGAGAAAGTGAGATCCCTGTAGCATTCCATTTAAATTATACTAACAAAGTAAACAATATCACAATTGTTCAATACACATTTACTAATAATATTTACAATACTTAAAGAATTTTCAGATAACTATGTTCATGTTACTTGAAGGTGTTCATTTTTCATTCACTGGTTCGCTGAGATTATTAGTTCATTAATGTGTTATTTTCTAATTAAGGGGCAAGGATTGTTTGTCCTTAGTTGTTATGGATGAACCTATAGCTTACTGAAGACAAAAGGAGTTTTATACTGTCAAAATGTTGTGTTTTTATAACATTTAAAGTGTTGGAAATCTCCAACAAATTGTTAGTCACGAATAAAATATAAGACAGCCATACCATTCTAAGTATCTTTTTAAATATGTTTGAATATCATGTTTAAAATACCACTGGCGTAGACAGTAAACATTTTTTTTTTAAATAAATATAAAGAAGAAGATAAAAGACACTAAACAACCCATGAACAAACACCATTGATGACATACCTAACCATATGATTGTAAAATTTTTAAGTTAGGTTAAAGGGCACTAGGCCAGGAATTAGTATATTGGAGACTTATAATATTTTTAGTCACTTACCCATGTAGAACATTGATACATGACTGATATCATGTTTATTTATAAAATTCTATCCTATTTACCCTCCTTATTATAACAACAAATTCATTTTGCAGACCTAACCTTAACTGAGCACTTATTTTTAAATCATTGTTTAATTTCCAGCAATAAATGATCATTGTAAATTCGGTATGTTAAATCAAAGTTATGCACTGATGAACTGACAAATAACAATATTAACCCTTTCCATCCCAGACATTTTTCCCATCCCAGATTTTTCATATTTGACATACCTAAAAAGCCCAGACTCTTTAAATTGATTTTGTAGCATTTTACTACAAAATTAATACAAATTCTATTTATGAAACAAATTTATTATTTTGAGTTTTATTAGTTACCTAAAGAGATTACCTGAAATATAAGATAAAATAAGACTTAAAAATATTTAAAATATATATATATTTACAAAAAATTATCTTGAAAATCTTTTTGAGTTTGCGTTGTGGATGGCACTAAACCAAGGCTAATAAACACCATTTAGTTATCGTCAAACAAATTTATATTTCACAATGCTATGTTTAAAATTTAAAAAGTTATGGCTCTTTTACAAAAAAAACACTGCAGTTCGAGTTTTTATCCTACGCATAACAACTAAGCCATACATGTGGTCTGATTCATCACTCTCATCATACACTCAATTAGCGATTGTATTATCACTTATTGGCAACCTACTACGTTTTATTTTTGTTGTTTTTACCTCCCATACTACACAAACAATAAAATCAGTCATGAAACAACTATTAACCTCATCTGGCAAAATTCAACACAGCTGTTAATGCAAAACAAAAGGCAAGAAAATAATATAAATTTTTGTACTGAAATAAATTGTTTTATCGTAGCAAATCAATGTTTTTATAGTAAAAAAAATGTTATTCAAGACATTTATAAATCATTAATATATATATTTTGAGTTAATAAATATTTATACAAATTATTTTCTAAATGTCCAGTAAACCAGACGTTCGGATTTTAGGAACGTTTTTCGGACGTCCGGTAAACAGGATGCTGGGATTTTCAGAACATATTACGAATGTACGGAAAACCGGATGCTGAGATGAAAAGGGTTAAATAAAAAGGATTCGTTATATGCAAAACAAGAAATACACATAGTAGAACTAACCATAGCCAAATAAGTCATTGAGGCATTTAGCTCCATTTGGACTTGATCTCTCATTTTTTGAGTACACTCTGCAACCATTGTCTTCCATGCTGTTGGTACATTAGCTGGGGGCAACTGGCCTGAAACAAATGATATTTGTAATTTCCCTAAACTTCAAGTAAATAAATGATCATAGTAACAATTTTCTTCATTGCCACATTCTCAAGAACAGCAATAATGTCACAAACGTTGCAATATGAATTAAATTAAATATTTTAGAAGGAATACAATTGTATAAAAAGTCAGTTATAGAATTTATGAAAAGTATCTTATTTCCAGTCTCTGAGTAGGTGTCAAAAATTTTCAAGAGAATAAATAGGGTCAGCAAGCAGCCATTCCCATAATCGTTTCAGTTATGTTGGATCTGCTGTCTTCTGTCCAGGCGAGAGAAGGTTAAACAGTTTGGCGCTGGCATATGCTTTTTTGCAATGCAGTTTATATATTACTGTTTTTTTGCAAATGCAGTGGCAGGGTAAAATCCATTCTATTTCTTGAATGTTAGCAGCAAAATCGGTCAGCTTTATTTGGATTTAGCTTTGAACAGTAGAGGAAAGTTTCAAGGATGTAGATGGAGGGGATGGTTAGAATTTTGAGGGTTTAAAAGCTTGTCTACTGCTGTCAAGAGGTTTCAGATCCTCCGTTGTTCTTAGAGCCTGCTTTTGTAAGATAAGGACTTTTAGGAGATTGCCTATTGATGAGCCACCCCAAAGCACTATACGTGACTTTCGAAAAGTGCATAATATGCTGTTAAGGTAACTGCAGGACCTAGCAAACAGGTTAATTTCAAAATTCATGGCTAGGTTCTAAAATATAAAAATAAGAAATTCTTGTGATATGATTGTATCAATACTTCACAAGTATTATATAAACACACTTTGAAATATTTAAATATAAATTTACTAACCGCCTCTTGTAGGGAAAAACATCATGGTAACTAGTTTTTTTTTTTTTCAATTTCATTTTTAGCCACAAAACTGTCTCCTACAGTACATTTTCAATTATGGATATTAATTTTATAAACCCCTATAATGGGTTATATTAATTTATACTTCACAATTAATATAAACTTAAATAAAATTAGCTATCTAGCTTTTATTTGGAAGTTAAAAATCTGACTATGTAACCCTTCAACTTGGCATATAAATGGGTTTTTATTTAGACAAGCAATTTTCTTCTTCAAATGGAGGCCACTTTGTTCAATTGCTATATACTGCACTAAAAAAAGCAAATTATCTTTTCTAATTTGCTAAGAATCAACTTGAAAATTGTTCTAGTTAAGAACCAACTGGCACAGCATAACATTATTACCACTGAATACTGAAAAACAGACTGTTCAAGCCAATACATATGCTATAGACACGCGCCTGTGCTGCTACCTAATGGCGATTCAAAGAAACACTCGGAAAACTGTTTGGCGTACTATCAGCTCAGCTATTAGTCACCTTAGCGTGTGTTGGAGATAAAAAGAGAGGAATGAAGAGAGACAGAGAGAGGACTAGTGCAAAGTGACCTATAAAGACAGTACAAAAAGTATTTTCATAGGACAGGGAAACCGGCTTCATTGGACTCATATGGTACGACAGTCTTTTGTTTTTACAGTCGTTGTTTTAACCCTTTCGGTGCCAACGTCCTGTTAAGCCGGACGTTTAGGAGTGTGTTAGAAATATATACGTCCTGTTTAGTCGGACGTTTAAAAATATCTCAGAAAGTGTACACATCCAGTTAAGCCGGAGGTTACAAATTATTTTCTTTCTTTTATTCTATATTTTCATAACATCAAGCTATATAAATTGCGTCAAACTTAAAATATAAATAAATATTATAAGAATTAAAAATACAAATACCTTGAAAGTTTATACATAAACAATTTAAAATCAGTTAAACAAGTTTTTATGCAGGGTGTAGGGTAAGATTCTCAGTGCAGGTGAAGAACTCATTGAGGTTGTAGATATATATTTCCAAAAGCCAGCTTCGCAGTCTTCCCTTGAATGATCCATTGTTTTCTCTTTTGATGTTAGTTGGGAGGGCATTGTGGAGTTTTACACTAGCCTAGGAAGGCTTCTGTTCAAAAAGGGCAGTTCTGTGACTAGGGAGTACAACACCTCAAGTATGTAAAGAGAAGTTACTTTGAGAATGCCAAGGGTCTTGAAGGCTTCTTTACAGCTGTCCCTTTGTTGTAAGCCAGCCACAGTTCTGATGGCCCTCTCCTGTAGACGAGGACTCGCTGAAGGTTTTTGGCTGATGAACCTCCCCAGAGAATAATTCCATATCTAATGTGGCTTTCAAAAAGAGCATGGTAAGCTGTTCGTAAGGCTTCTGGAGTACTTATAGCCTGGACTCTTCTCAAAGCGAATAACGAGGTACCAAGTCGGAGACACGTGTTGTCGACATGATTATTCCAGGAGAGGCGGTCACCAGAATCATTCCAAGATGTTTTAAGGTCTGAACAGTGGTAATATTGGTGAAGCCTGACAGTTGGTCATTTGAATGCAATACTGTTCTGCTTTGCTTACTGAGATGAAAATGTTGATTTCCAGTGTCTCTAAGGATTTACTTTTGCTGACAAGGACAGTATCGCCTGCATACATGACAGAGGAGCTTTGAGGCTCAACAGCTAATAGAAGGTCTCGAGTGAATAGTAATAATAAAATTGGACCTAACACAGAACCTTGAGGACACCTCTTCTTACTGGTAGAGGAGTTGAGTTTCCTACATTGTTTCCTCATTGATGATCTGTTTAACCTCGACAATTTGCGTTCTGTTTGTTAAATAGCTTTTAAACCACTGGAGCACTAATTCGGAGATTCCCAGAGAACTGATCTTGGACAATTATTAGTAAATGCATATTTTTGCATATATTTTACATGAATGTGCTCGTGACAAACTTTTATTTCATAAACATTTTAGTTTACATCGTAGAAACATAAATATACCATTATTATTTATGTATATTAATGTGCATGCACGTGAAAAGCTTGCACCATCAGCTGATTTTGTTTAATTATATTTTTTTGTCAATGAAGTAGTCACCATGAATTTTTAGCTACAAATAAACAATTAAATTATGCATTGAACAATATACAAAGAAATACTCTACCTATTGTTTTAATAAGGGTAAAAAGACAAGAAAGTGAAAAATAAAAAAATATTTTTTGGTACGTAGTTTTATTTATTTATTTATTTATTTTTTTTTTTTAGGCATTATTATCTATATATCTATAATGTGTGTTGTTACCTGGTTATTAGTATATAAAATTGGTATATAAATGTTTATTCTATTTCAATAACCAAAAGGTGCTAAAGCGTTTTCCCCAAACCCTTGCAAATTGAATAAAAATGCTTCGGCACTTTTGGATACACCTCATGTAAAAATCAACGGCACTTTTGAAACATCCATCCAAAAAATTTATGGCACTGAAAGGGTTAGCATTCATATTGTTAATAACTAAAATAAATAAAGATATAAAATCTCTATAAACATTAAGTTTACTAAATAAATAGTTTTAAAAAAAACATGAGTTATTTTCAAAATTTATTTTAATGCTATTCAAAAACAGAAATTTCATTCATTATTAACCCCAAGTCCTTAAGTGAGCTTAGAAAAAAAAAAATAGGCGTATGAGAAATGAACAAACAAGGTTTACTAATATAACCATTATTAATTCTATTCTGTTCAACAAATTCAAACTGGCAAAACCCTCTAAGTAAAAATTAAATCTGTGACTTGAAAAAAATGAAGAAAAAAAGTTTAGATGATTTTTCGTGATACTTTGTTTCATCTCTATGATTAAAAAAGAATTTGTAAAATCACATCAATTTGAGTTCATAAAATCATAAACCATGTAACATTAAACTTACCTTTACAATATTGTCTCTTATGCTTCCAAAATTTAACGAGTTAGTGTAAAAACAAGTTAAAATAAAATTTGCTTGCTTCCTGTTATTGTCTACAGTGCATTCTTTCTCTCTGTCTCTCTCTCTCTCTCTCTCCCTCTCTGTATGCACACTGATATGACATTTTCCTGTATTGACTACAGTAACTTATTTACCAGTATTCATTTGACTTGCAAAATGTGTGTGGTGAAAATGCCCAACAAACAAAGAACATGTTTAACAGTACAAAAGAAGTTCTATATTGCTACGACTCACTACTGACATGTGACATTCAATATCAAAATAAACACAAAAATAAAAATATTTTATAATCAATATTCAGATAGTCTAACTAAATTAAATGTGCCTGGAAGTTTTGTCTAAAGTAAAATTACCTTGAAGGCTAAAATGAAAAGTTAGCATATAAGCTAAATTGTTTCATTCAATCAATTAAAATTTCCTTTATTCACAATTAAAAGTACAAGAATTAATGTTTATATGTTTTTGTACAGTGAACCAACACAAAGCAAATAAAAAAGGAAAATCGTTTTTGAATGAAATAACTAAAAGGACAATTATAAATGAAACATAGTCAGTCAATCCAATAATTTTATGTTGTCGTTATTTTCTCAGTTTTCTTAAGAACACATCTTCTAAACAGTCACACATTTAAAATAATTTACATTCCTAAATTTTCAACCAAAAAATGTTGTGGAGTATAGTTAAACATTTGACTACTTAAATTATGAATTTTGTAATTTTCAGGGTCATTACAACATTCAACCATCATAAGGAACTTGAACTGTAAAATCAAGAAATATTGTAATTATCTTTTAAAAATATCAGGACAATTAACTACAAAGATCGAAATTATATTAATAACAAAATATAACTGTAATTAAATAAAATCATTACTTTTGTTATGTCTAAAAATGAGATTAGAAAATTGGGTTCAGGACAAAAGTTACCAATTGGTACTAATTTATAGCCTCTAAAAGCACCATTGTTGCCACATGACCTAGAGAACACAACTAACAGGAAGGTCAGTGTCTCTTGGCCTTCCTTGACTGTAACCTTGCCTTCTCCCTGTTCTGCCTGGGACCAGCCAGACAGTCTTTCACAATCATTATCTACTTTTTACTTTCTTAGATATGGATCGTTTTACAGAACAGACTCATTTATTTCACATGATCTAAGTTTTCATACGTTCGTTTTGATGGCAACTTACACGACTACTTTAAACTTACCTGGTAGTCCTTTTTACTATTTGACATGTTAAAACTAATGTTGAGTTCTGACTGATTCTGAACTTCAACAGGTCAGCTGGTACAGAGACCATGGTTCTAGGAAAGGTAGTGCACATGAGATGGTGAATATCTCCCACCATACTTCTCATACTGTATGTCTATTGTGTACAGTCTGTTCAAAATCTTATTTAAGTTGGCTGCTATGTTTATACAGTTTGCTCGGTTGTTCTTTTGTTAATTGAATTTAAAGATAAAAAACTGGAATAAAGATTGAGATAATAATAAAAGTAACAATAATAATACAAATAATAGTGCTTCTTCTATAATAAAGTGATTTAATAATAACATATTTGGTTATATGCTACTAGAAAAATGTAAACACTCATTAAATAATGAAAACATATTTTTAAAAGAAAACAAATAGCTGATTTGTATTTTTTATTATTTTATCCGAGAATACGGTAATTAGAAAATATGATAGGTATCACAATGAGGATGTGCAGTAGACTGTGACGTCACATGGGCGAAATCAGCTGATTTGATTATCATTTTATTTTTATTTTATTCATAAGTTGTTGAGGGACAACGGTCCAATCCCTATGACAAATTTAAGTGGACCTCCCGGGATTTGTACCCATGACCCTCTGCCACTGGCAGCAGAAGTGCTAACAACCAGACTAGCAATTATTATATTAAATACCAGTATTATATTAAATACTGGTAACTAAATCAACCAATCACGTAAATTATTTACTAGATACCGTGTCCAAGATGTTTATTTTTTAACATGAATGTACAACTTTCATTGGAGAGAGAAATCCATTAATGCGCATGCTCAAACCACATGACCAGAACTATGGACTGATCAATAAGACATTTATACTCTGAACAGTAAGTCAATTCACTATGCCAAAGGACAAACAGTAACAATATAAATGTTGTTTTATATATTACCGGCAATAGTTGTATAACCTAGTTCCAATAAAACCTCACTAACTCAGACCCAAGGTTGTCATGTCAGGGGTTTTTATCAAGAAAATTGAAATTGTTCATAGTTTTTTGTAAAAAAGCATATGATCGACTTTCATCATAAATTACTACTTATTTGTATCATAAATCTATTACTTATTTATTTATCTAGAAATAAATATTACTTAGTTTTTGTATCTAGAAAAAATCTCAAATATCCACAACTAAATACAGCTAAGTGTGCTAAATTGTTTGGCACCTGGCTGCTTTGTCACAGAGTCGCAGGAGGAACATAATATTTATCCTAAATGATCCTTGTTCTTGCAAATGAAGCAATGTTCCTTCAATATATTTGACAGATAATCTAAAGCCTAAGAATACCTTTAAGTCAAAATAAACATTATCTAAAGCCAACTAAACTTGCGCCTTATCAGTTGTTGAGCGACCCAGACTATCAAGTTAAAGGGTGTTAGTGAGGTTATATTGTACTTGAGAGCTAAATAAATGGCGTGGAGATTGTAGCCGGTGATATAAAAAATATATATTTTTTTAAAAGGTTGACTGCTCTCTCTGGTTACTTTAGTCTGCCCATTACTCAAAGACTAAATTGAACTATGCAGGGAACTTATTCAGAAAGCGTAGGGATGCGAACCAGTACAGTACAAGGTAAAAATTAGGCCTACTGATAAATACTTCCAGTCCAGACCGGATTCGAACCTGTGTTGTCTCTAACCCATGCTCAAATTCTTGACATTTTAAACCACTCGGCCACCCACTCAGGATATCGTTTAAGTAGTTCTCTTAAATACCTAAGACAGCAACTACACAGGGGTTACAGATGGGAAAAGCACTACAATAGAAGTCTGGGGGGTCCTGTCGAATGGTAGTTGGTGTTTGTAAGGGGTTAAATGAATATCAATTCAATTGTCAGATGGCTGAAAATCACACAAATGCTGCGTTATTTGCCTTTAAGTCTCTTATTTAGTAACTGAGGCTACACTCATTTGCAATCCATATTCACCCATATCTGTACAATCAGTATCTTATGTATGAATAAATAAAACTGGACTTAAAACCGTATAAACATAAACCCTTACCAAAGTGAACTATACTTTCAAACAACTTAAATTAGTTCTACCACTTTTCATCAGAGTACATGGACATCTTTAAATAAGTTTCGCAAAGCCTGATTTTAAAAGACACCATCTATGATTCTTATAACCCTTTTTACTCTACGTTTTTGGCTTTGTGCCAACTACCAAGAAGCTAAATAAAACAATTCAGAAATTAAAATTTGGAAAATAAGACTACTATATATGTAGGCTTAAGTATTACAATTAATAAATAATGGAGAGTAAACTCAAAATTGTGGTAATAGTTATTTCATGCACCATTAAATAATACAACAATATGTCTTCCTGGAATCTTTAAAATAAATTGGCTTTTGTTTGAAACCTTAGTTTTTTTTCTATATGTAATCTAAAAGTTTTTCACCTTCTAATAAAAGACATAGGGTTTTTACTTATATATTAACGTGACCACTATAAGGAATACAACATCTCAAGTTCCTTTAAATGAGATCTATATTACATATGTAACTGAAAGTAAAATGTCCTATGTAATGAATAGATTGGCAAACCATTAATTAAGATCTTCATTACTCTCTAGTACAGGAGTTCCTAAACTGGAGAGACCCCCTTTAGGGTGTGAAGAGAAGTTCGGGAAGCGCGAGCCCGTATGAAATAAGATATGAAGCTATACGAGAACAATGAAAATGCAATCTGATCCATTTCACAAACAGACCAACAAATTTTTTCTTTTACCAGTACTTCTTTACCTAATACCTAAATTTAAATTTAAAATGTTTCTTATAAAAGTAGAAATATTTTTTTTTTCAATCGATACTTTTTCATTTCCATATTGCCAAATATACATACATACAATTTATTGTATATGGGAGAGGGCTTTCAATTGAACAGGAGGGGATGTGTTACAAATATGTTAAGGAGCCCTTGCTCTAGTGTGGATTATTAGTTTCAAACGAACTACTATATTTATTTCTTCTAAGTGAGACTGAAAGTTAATCTTGGCTATAGTATATTCAGACCATTTATTTTTTTTAAATTAAGATTACCAGATCTAAAATATTTAGTATTAAATTGAATATAACTTTGATATTGTTTGTGGGCAGTGGTACAATGTTTCATGATAAGAGGTTGATAAAGAGCAGTTTTATCATGTTTGTTAAACCATATGGCACATGTTCTAAACATATGACTAGTCTTGATATGACTCAGTTGAATCATGACTATGATAAGCTTATAGTCATTACTCTGGTAGAGAAGGAAAAATAAGATAAGAATATTTTAAAATGAGTCAATTTTTAAAACGTCTCTTTCAATTTTATAATGGTTTATTGGATTGACTAAAATAATTATTTTAATAAGCCTTAAACAAATCCTTAGTAATCTGAACTAAACTGGAAAATTATTTATCTTTGTAAGAAATTTATCATCAAGTTACGCAATCTGATTTTTTTAAACTAAAAAATAACTACATTCTTGTACAAAGATTTGAGAAGGGCTAAAAAAAATCATAGTTTTTTTAAATCTTCATAAATTTACAACCCAATCGGCCTATGTTTTGTAGCAAAATAATCTTTCGTTATAGCATTTGTCTATTTTATTACATAGATGTCTATTATATATTCTAAACTCAACATGAAAACTTATCACTTTTCATACTTCATAAATTACCTATAAAGTGATTATATTTTTTAATTCACAAACAAATCATAAAAGGGAAATTGATCAAATTAATTATCCGTCCTACCATCAATAGAGTTTACCTCAAAATATAGCCTTTGAACTTACTTTAAATACTTGAATATATCTAAATCTATTTGATATTTTTTATGGGTTACACAAAAGGAGATGAATATGTGTAACACATTTATCAATCACATGGCTGATCTAACCAAAAATGACTGATTATTTTATGGTATTAGCTTTATATGATAAAATATTACTATAGCATTCATACACTTATTTTTACACTAAAAAAGTACTGTATTACATTATTGTTGTAAATAACTTGTCAGTAATAGTAATGATTTTTATATACACATAGATAAATTTTTCATCTAATGTTAAATGTTGTGTTTAATTATCAGCTGTTTTGGGGTTCAGTAGTGTATCCCCATGTAAATGTGACATAATGCAGTTTAAAACAGTTTGTAGTGGCAGACCTCACTAACTAATCAAATTACAGGCAGAAATATTCCAACTACAATTATCATATTAACCCATTAGTGCATAGCGTCCGATATATCGGACGAAGCAAAAATAATTTTTTGCTGTGGGAAATATTGTGTTTTTGGTCTTGCGTTGGTATACCTGGTTCCCTTAGAGTCTGTGGAACAAAACAGTCACATGGTCTGCTCTACTTGACCTAACCTCTTAGTTGCAGCTGTAAATATGTCAACACGTGATTTTCTCGTCACGCACGAAAGGTGAGTTTATTATTTTATGCTATCACAGATTATAATAATTACGTACTAAGTCATTATACTTTGTTTGTTAGTATATACTTACCTTATTTATGAGTAAATATTAACCATTCAAGTTATTTTGATGTTACAATTGTGAAGCAAATTCTGACGTCTGATAGATCGGACACTATGCATACCAGTTACTTTATAGGCATAGTGTCAACAACAATCAAAAATGTCAAATGCTTTCGTCGTAACTGTATAAATAACTTTTAACAGACATAATTGAAAGGAAATTACTAACTTTAAATTTAATATTTCATTGTTGTATTTTTTAGTTTGTATTTTATAAAATTATTCTGTTGAACTTCATTGCTGATATAACTTGTTCAAAAGGTTTGTTTATTTCAGACTGACTCTGAATCAAATTTTGGAAGAACTGGAAAATGAGGATGATGGACTTCAGCGACTTGTCTACATTACCCCACCAAATGATGGAATGGAAACCGATGGTGATAGTGATAAATCTGATGATGAACACCAAGGTAATATAAATAACTTAGGAAGACATCTATTGAATAGCATTTGTGAAGTTCAAACTGAGTACAAACCTAACTTTGATATAGATTCAAATGTTGAACCCAACAAAATTATTGAACGCAGGCCTACAATAAGCTCTGAACATGCCATAGAAAATATAAATCCTTTACCAAGCACAAGTAATACCTGTGTTGTTGGTACTGGTTCTACTGGCAACCGCCCTAAAAGAAAAAGAAAAGAAGTAGATTATTTTAGTAGTGACGATGAATTCACAGTACAAGAAAACAGTAAAGCCAAGACTAAAGTAGTCAGAACAAAAAAAATACAACCTTTGCCTAAACTAACAAAAAAACAAAATGTTGAACAAAAAAAATCAGCTCTTGTAAATCAATGGACCAGTAGTAAACCAAACTTTCTTTTGAATACCATCTGTGACCCAGTCCCATGTTCTGACAAAGCAATGGAATGTACAGATCCCTTGTATTTTTTTACACTCTTTTTTGATAGTGAACTTATTGATTATATTTGTGAACAAAGTAACTTGTATGCTTCACAGAAAAATGTGGATTTGAACCTCACAAGGGATGAATTGTTGGTAGTTATGGGGGGAATGTTGTTATCCGGCTATGCCAAATATCCTAATAAGAGATTATACTGGTCTGCAGACGATGATGTACCTAAGCTTCTGTCTCAAAGTATGCGATGTAATAGCTTTGAACAGATAATGCGGTTTATCCACTTGAATGACAATACCAAGATTGATGGATCTGACAAATTATTCAAACTTAGGCCTTATATTGATGTACTTAACAGATCTTTTAGAGATCACGGGGGCCTTGATGAGAATCTTGCAGTTGACGAAAGCATGATCCCATATTACGGGAAACATTATGCCAAACAGTATATTAGTGGTAAGCCCATTCGCTTTGGCTTCAAGAACTGGGCACTTTGTTCATCAAATGGATACTTACTTGCATTTGATATTTATACAGGAAGAAACCCACAAAACGTTGCTAGATTTGGATTAGGGGGTGATATTGTGTTAAAACTTATAGAGAAAGCTGAGGTCCCAGATAACAGTGGCCACAAATTGTACATTGATAACTTTTTTACATCCGTACCACTTCTGAAATACTTGTCCCAAACAGGATACTGCGCTACAGGTACAATCCGTGCAGATAGAACTGAATATTGCACTCTTAAAAGTACAAAAGAAATGGAAAAGGAAGAACGAGGCTCATTCGACTTCAAGACAACAAAGGACGTTATGCTAGTTCGTTGGAATGATAACAGCGTTTGCACAGTAGGTACTAACTGTGAAGAATTTTCAGTTGGAACAGCTCGTCGTTGGTGCAGAACCAAAAAATCCACTATTCAAGTCCCACAGCCAACAGTATTTGCACAGTATAACAAAGGGATGGGCGGAGTAGACCTTATGGATCAAAATATAGCGTCTTACAGAACTAGAATGAGGCAAAGAAAATGGTGGTGGCCTATTTTTGTTTATTTTTTTGACGCATCCGTCTCTAATGCCTGGATCCTAAATAGAAAACTTCTGCCTGCCGATAAAGCTATTACACAGCTCCTGAAGTTCCGCAGGTATCTCGCTGTCACACTTCTAAGAAATCATGGACTACCACCAAGCCAAGGGAAGTCAACTCTAAAGCCACTTTCCAGCGTACGGTATGATAATTCAAACCACTGGCCAGTTGTTAATCAAACTGAAAGAAGATGTGCAAATTGCCCTGGAAAAGCCAAGTTCATTTGTTCGAAATGTAACGTTAGACTTCATCCAAAGTGCTTCATGGTGTACCACAAACAATAACTACAAACCTCTACTGTACCATCTAAGCTCAAAGAATGTATATTATTTTGATAAATTATCTTTTATATTACAATTATATTGTTCATGTAATGTTTTATTGTATTAAGTTCAAAATTACAAGATGTCTAATTTTTTTAATTTAGATGTAAAAGTGTCCACCATGCATAGCGTCCGATTTATCGGACACCCATTTATGTAAAAGGTAATATAAAAATAATTTTTTTACTATTTTTCTGTTGTTATTTATTCCTAAAACAACTACTTTTAACTAATGAAAACATAATTTAAAACAAAAAAAACTTTATGCACTAATGGGTTAATACAATTAATTATTATGTACAATACAGCAGGCTAATATATAATCAAGGGTAAAATAATGTTTGTCGTTTACAGAAATCTTATCAATTAATAAAATATAATTTACAGTGATTCTTTTATGTTAACGACCTTTTATTTTAAAATAAAAACAATATTATTACAATTAAAATTGTTTGTCATATAATAAAAGCAACTGACCCATTTTATTCAAATGTCAATTATCGTTAAAGGTCATATAAGCAGACATAAACCTAAGTAGTAGTCTTTCAGTACCTTATTTACCTTGGTAAAGATTAACATGTTCACAGTTTATTTACGTCTCGGCTTTATTTAGAAAGTGCAATCGTTCAATGTGGACTCTTGCCAGATCTTATTCTCACTACTTAGCAACTGCGTTGATTATATAACTTATATAATAAATGGTCAAATTATACAGCTTTAAATAAGAAATAAATTGTCTGTTAAGTCTATAAACAATAAAATATAATTCAAAATTTAGATTTGAAAGCACCATTTAAAATATCTAATTTATGATCTCCTAAACAGTAAAACATAATTATTAATTTTCTGTATACTGCATGATGGAACATATTGCAATCCTGTGCAGCTTATACTCTACAAATATTTAAATAAACTGTTGTTATTCACATCTATAGCAATTTAATGTATATATTTGTAGTTTTTGTTACATACTTTCCATATTGTTGCCTTCAATGGATAATTAATACAACTATAAAATTCAAAAAATTCTATAAAACGTAGGTATTTTTAAGTCTATCAATGTTGTCAACACAAGAACAATGTAACCAACCTTTCTTCATATTGAAATGTTTACTTATAATAAGTGGTATGGGACAACAGACTTAACAATCCTAAAAACCTATAATTTTGTATCCTGCGGTATATATATATATATTAAGATCCTTAAAGTTCTAATTTTACTTAGCCAAATGGATTTTGATATTGATTACGATACACAATTTATTAATATGTAGGTACTAACAGAGTACCCGTCCTTTGTACGGGATTAACGTTGATTTATATTGTGCTTATTGCATTCAGTAATACAAAACATGGATGAAATAAGTTAACTCTAGGTTTAAAAGATTTTTTATATGATCATGTTAATAAACATGAAACTTTTATAAAACAGACTTAAAAACAATATTTACATCTTTGTTTCCCTTTGTGAAAGTGTGCAGTCTCTTTCCGCTTGAAACACGCGGGCGCAAAGTGTGTTGTGGTTAGGTTTGGTACGGTATTAATTTCAAGACTATGTAAGTTGTTTGTTTATTCCAACAGCTGATTAATGAAACTATTATAAATAATTGTCAAATTGGTATTGCCATATAGCTTCCATTGATACTTCTTAGAGCCCCTGGGGCACTGCCCTGATAGGATTTCGAAATAAAGCCTGTGTGTTAACCAGAGACCCTACTAATGTCCATGCAAAATTTTAGCTGAATGAGTCGAGTAGTTTTGTGTTTTTTTATTTATTTATTTTTTTTTTATTCATTCATAAGACGCCGATCGTCGAGATATGGGCGAATATGGATTTCGAATGAGTGTGATGAGTGTAGATGAGCGAATGTAGTCATTGTTACAAACTAAGGCCGACTATTCCTTAGAAAGTGTCATTAATTAATAGCCCAATGACAAATGAACAGCCGGTGGTTATCAGCTGATCCTTCTCAAAATGTGTTATGACTCTGATTGGGATCGAACTGAGAACCTTTAGCTTATGAAGCTGGGATTGAACCAACTACGCTACCGACCAATGTGTGATTGAGTAACACACAGACAGACACACTTAGATTTTTATATAATAGTAAGATATATATATATATATATATATGTGTGTGTGTGTGTGGGAGTGCGTGTACGCTCAGTATATTATGTTGGTTGGCTTATGAAAAGTGGGACTGCACTGAATGAACAAAATTATAACTATGGGTGAATAATCAAGTACCATATGATTAAAATTAATGCTATACATCAATTTCAATTAAGGCTTAGAATAACAATCAATTAATATTTACACTAAATTAATAAAGAAGAGTATTCTTTGGAATTCACAGAAAATCTTAGTTAGAAAAAAATCAGACAATCCACATGATAAGATTCAAGTACCTCCTGCCTTTGGAAACAATAATATCAATATGAAGGGAGAAGATCAACTACATGAATCAACTTACATTGAATTCTGGAGAGATCAATCGGTATTCTGGATAGATAAAAAGATGCATATAGCTTACAATTGTTGATATCAACTTTTTACCTCTCTCCGAAAACCAGAAAATGTTAAGATAATAACATAGCCAATCTCATCCATGACACGTTTACACTTCCTGTGAACTGTTTAAGAGATCAATCAAATCTGTGTTAAAAACCACTGAGGATTGAGGAAACTCTCTCAATTTTCTTCAATGGAATGTTGCCTCGCATGGCCTTGATAGTTGTTTAGTTAAAAAACAAGACTGCGAGGTGGACAAAAGGATACCTGGCCAGTCCGATGAGACCAGCTGAGGAGAGTACAAAACCAAATAATTTCCAAATGGAAATATTCCTTACATAACGTTTTTAAGCCACACCTGACATAACAGAAGATAATTTCCATTGGTTTGAGTATGGGTGTCCTCGCTTGCAGATGGAATTGTTCCATGAACCAACTCAATCTGGTCAGAGTTGGAACAAACCAGATCTGAAGTATTCTCAATGTGATTAAGCTGATCTAAGTTAACATAATCAGTGTATTTACTAAAGGAGATTGATTGATTACAAGGTTAGTCACAAGATTTTGCCTAAAAAATTTAATTTACTATGAATTCTCTTATAAGTTTGCTTGCTTTTTTAATCTACATCAATGATCAACAGAAGTTCCTTCACGAAAGTGCAAGTTGTCATTTTTAATGTTCCTTCTGAGGTACGAAAACACAACAGCAATTTAGGCCGTTTGGTAATTAATTAATTTATTGATGAATGACCTGTCATGCTCTTTAGTTACAATATTTTAAAGTATTATGATGACATATATATTGTAGTTAATAATTTAATGGATCTGTATGTAACGCAGAGGGACTTACCACTTATAACTAGCATCTTAGTGTAGTTATAATAAATTGAGCCTAAATGGGAATAAGATCTATGTTTTGTCAATAACTAGAAAAAGCATTTATATTTTCTTTTAAAATAACATAAACCAAGTTGTCTTTAACAGAGCAGCTGATAGATTGATAGGAGTCTCTATTACATATTATATTTTTCAAACCTCACAATATATGTTGTTTAAAAAGCTTATAAGGCATTTGTATTTATTTCTAGGCTGGGTAAATTATTTAAAGATATAAAATACACTTGACATGTTATTTAACTTATTTATACATTCACGTTTGCTTATTTTTGTTATTTAATTTTCATTCCTGCAATTGTTTATTTCTTCTGTAAATTATTTATTGAATATCTGATTAGTAATCTAAAATATACTACATTCATGTGTATTTGCATACTATATATTGCATTTTTTAAATTTTCTTTATTTGAACTGATTCTGGAATAAAATTATCTTTGATTAGCTTTACTAAGATATTATTTACTTTCATTTTACATTAATTTACACTATCATTTTGATTTTCAAGAATATACCTAGTTAAATACTTCTAGAAAGAATCGTGAATTGAACTTCTTCTGTTGGAGTCGAAAAGGTAATGTTTAGTTAATTGTTGTTTACTATTGAAATGTATGTTGTATACGATAAATATATACCATTTTATTGTTCAATTATATCTGGTAAATACATTGTATTTCTCTTTTAATCATCTTAAATCCACACGCTCTGCTGTATAGTGATTATATCTAAGCAAATAAACAATGCCAATAGTCATAATATGTGAAAAATACTATTAAATTTCAACAAACAGCATAAAACATGAGGTAATGCAAAGTTATTTATAAACTAATTAGAACACATTAAAATAAAAACCAATTGAATATAAAGCTATGCTTTCAAATCTACAAAAGGTGACGGAAATAAAAATAAATTATTGAAAAAATTTAGATATTATGTCAACTTTAGGAGCAAGAAACATTTAGTGTACAGGGTTCCCAAATTGTTAGTTAAAAAATTTTATATTTAATAAAGGAAACCATGACTAATATGAAACTCTCTTGTCTCCTTGCACCTCTATCCTTCCGGTCGATACAGCGCCATACCTGACAGCATTTGCTTTTAATAAGCTACACAGAAAGTGGTTAGTTTTCCAGGCAAAAGTTTGAAACAAAAGCAATAGATCATCACATTACCTATAACTTTCCCGCTGACAAGACTTAGTGAACACAACATTTTTCAAAATACTTGCAATTTCAAATGTTCATGTCATGTTAATATTTATACTTTTTGTATATAGTTAAATATTACTGTTAATTTCACTTTGATAGCATACCATTATGACGGAAATTTCATTTTTGAGACAATATAGCACAATTTCTGTCTTACACCAATGGAAAATGGTTCTAATGACTATGGGGAGAGAAGTCTGCAAGATCTTGGGCGAATAACCAAACTGAGCCATGCGGTCAGACAGTAGGATGCTCAACAGCACACCTCACTTACTTTCACCATGAGTCAGTGCCTAATGTACATGCATATGTGGGTGGGAGAGTGAATATTACTGTACACATATATATGGGTGGGTCAGTAATTTATTCAATTCAATTACATGTTTGGTCACAGTTCAGTTGTATGTATTTGATTTGTGGGGAGGAAGGGGGGGATAACCATGATTCTGTACGGGTAATACCACTCGAGCTACTCCCAAGGAGAGCAGAGAAGATGCCATCAGATCTAGTTCACAGATATTCTGGCAATGTACGATGAAGTCCATTTTAAACTCTGGTCAGAAACCTTCTCCGTTGAAATCTGTAGCACATATCAATTCTTATCACGAAGTTGTCAGCCCTGAAAGGAGCAAGCAAAAGGACCTGCTGGCCACATGTCTGCTTTACTGATTGTGACAAATTCAGTCCCAGTTACTACATTATGAAAAGACTCAACAGTCAATACCTTAGTTTTTAACATGTTAACTGCTGAAACAAAATTTACAGTTAATTTACTAGAATGTGTATACAAACATTCTTAAAATTTATCAATGGAATAATGTCAAGATAGTCAATAAGTTGTCTGGATAGAGATAAAACACAATTTCTCTGCCTAACCGTGATGTAATTTTCAGGGCAGTGCGTCTAAAGATGTTCATACTCTGATAGGTTTCTGCCAAAAATATCATCAAAATTAGTGTATAACTGCACTCTTTACATAATTTTATAGTTTATATGACAATTCACATAACTATTTTTTATTAACTAACAAAATTCGTTACCGGTATGTCTATCCTAAACTTCACACAATCCAGTGGGGCTAAGCTTAAGAGATCATATTGGATGATGTCAGCATCATCGTCGCAGCTGTAAATTCTGACTTGTGAAAACATAAACACTAAACTTATATTCAAACACAATACATAATACTTATTTAAATATTGTATTGTCTTTTTGAAATTGTCTTTAGTTGAAAATATGAAACCCTTTAGTTGAATATAAAAATAAGAGAGAATCATAGGAAAGACCAAATGATGAGCTTTACCCATATGAGCGGAAGACCACCCGCTGGTATAAGAACCTTCTTATTCATATTCATCAAATAGTTATTTTAAATTCAAATATAAACAGTCTTTTAGACATAAATGGACATGTTGAAGACGATCAAGAGTATGAAGCAAAATCAAAGCAACTACCTACCAAGCTACCTTTAAATAACGAAGGCCTGAGTAAGAGCACAAAACACAAGTAAACTCTGCCTTCAAAGTGGTAGGGAAAGGACATACGTGGCATTGCAAAGCTTGTCCAGGAGAGCCAACTTTGTATCTAGAAAACTGTTTTGAGAGCTATCAGCTTAGAACTACAACTATTGTAAAGGGTAAATATATGATCAGTTAGTAAAGACTTGTTAATTACTTCTCAATGTAAATAATGAAAATGAAATGAAAAAAATGCTATATTAACATTTGTAGCTACATAAAATACAAACAATATTACTAAATACAATTACATATTATAGATAATCAATACTTTTTATATATAACATTTTTATAATTTATAAGCTATATTATTTATTTAATGCTATCGTGCATTTTTTGGAACATGGCCGCAGCTGTTTGTCCAGTTGGTACTCAAGTAAATTCCAAATTATTAATATAATTTGGAATTTGTTAAACATATCATACTGTTAACTCCAGTAACAAGTTACCTTTAACTAATTAAATTAGTTAATACATTTCTCTAACAATTTATTTATTTATAAGCCGATTGTCAAGATATGGGCGAACATGGATTTCGAATGAGTGTGATGAGTATAGATGAGCGAATGTAGTCATTGTTACAAACTAAGGCCGACTATTCCTTAGAAAGTGTCATTAATTAATAGCCTAATGACAAATGAACAGCCAGTGGTTATCAGCTGATCCTTCTCAAAATGTATTGACTCTGATTGGGATCGAACTGAGAATCGTTAGCACATGAAGCTGGGATTGAACCAACTACGCTACCGACAAAAGATAACTTAACCCTACTTCTGGCAGCCCATTTTTCCTATACTGGCAGGCTGTTTTTGGGCGTCGCGTAAGGGTTTTGTAATTAATTTATAAAAATTATATTTATTATAGTTTTTAGGCAATGTTATATATATTTATATTCAGAAAGAAATGGTTTATAATAATATGTAATAAAAGTTTTAATATTCTCACTCTTTTATTTTTATTTTTTTTTTTTTTTTTTAATTCAAAAAATATAAATTTTCAAATAAAAAAAAGGGTGGGACCGTACCTATAAATCAGAGTTATTGTAATATTTTCTAGCTTTCAAGATAGCCTAGAGACTTTAAATTTTATCTAGTTTTAGAATATATATACATTATATGGGATATTGAGAACTAAAATAAATTTATTCTATAAAACATAAACATATATACCAATGCTCATTTTTAGGTGTCGAGATGGTATAAATTCAAACATTTTTTATAATAATGTATTATATGATAAATACACAAATATATATATTTTTATTTTCACAAACATATGAGCAGCACTAATAGCTACTGAAACATAATTATATTATGTATATAAAATTATGTATTCAAATACTTATGTATTCAAATACTTAGCTATTTTCACACAAAAATAATCGATGTATAATTGTTTTATACTAAAATAATATTCAGTTTATCAGAAAACAATTATTTATCTTCACAAAACAGATTTCAAAAGAACAAACCAAGTAAAAATAACAATAAACACAAATAACCAACAAAACATTCAGATACAGTGTTGTTGTTGTCAAATACAGCTGACGTGAATTATAGCCTATTGTGTTCGGTTCAATTCCAATATTCCGCTATCGTAAATATAGCAACAAATGATGTCTACAGACAGGCCATTTCATTAAGATTCCAAAGACATCAAATATAAACCGCTAAGTATGATAGACGATTTATTAGAATCGTATTAGTGCGGGTGTGTCCAGGTGACCGCTAGCGGTCACTTGCCAACTATACGTGGTCTGCAGGTGACCGCTAGCGGTCACTTGCCAGAAGTAGGGTTAACAAATAACATATACACAATATTGTACATTGATACTAATAAAAATTTTAGAATCTACACTAAAAAATTACTAAAGCACTTACTTCATACAATTTTAAGAGTACTATGAAACTACTTCAGCCTTTTATCGGGTACCTAAAAACTAAATTCTTGCACATTTCCCATCTAATTTTCTACGCCTGCAGTCCTCAATGTAAATATACAGTAAGTAAAATTAAACCTTATTTGCAAGAGTAACAGCATTTTAAATGTTATAGTTAACTTCAAAGTTAATTCCTTAGAACATAGCGTAAAAATTATGCTATAAGTTGGTAACCAGTTTACATGTTCAATTTTCCTTTCTTTTCAAACATTGTACAAACATGATAAGTCAACTTTTATACTCCTAACATAAGCATTTTGAAACATCTTTACTAAAGCACTAGCAATTTGTATCTTCAGCATTCCCCATACAGTGTAACAAATGGTCAGCAGAGAATGTGTTTAGTGGATCACTATTTAATACCGAAGACCAGCTTGAAATAGTGGCACACTATTCAATTTGACTGATGAAAGGTAGTATAACTTAAATAGGTAGGCCTATGTGTACTTAGTGCTTCACATCAATAATTACTAAAGTTACAGTGTTACAATGTTTGCAGGCTAAGTTGAAAATTACTTGTGTTATAATATATCAACATTTGAGAAATATCAAAGATACTCAGCTTCGTTTATTCATAAGTTACTATATGATTTCAATAATTAAATTCATTCAAAACAATAGGCATCATGTGGTAATTAATTATAGGAAATACAAAAACATACAAAAGGCCTAGACATACAACACTGAAATAAACATTACTTAGGCCCCTTCATACGTGGGCGACAGGAGCGACACAAGAAAAATGACAAAAGCGTTTCCAGCGGATATTGTATTTGGTAGATTTTTGTGTCCTACCTGGACTTACATTACGGATGACACTGGTATTACGGGCGACACTGGCGTTGCAGGTTGGTGGCGCAGCGGGCACGTCCTACGTGAGCTTCGTGGGCAACATCACCTACACCAGCGAAAGCAGCTTCTCTATGCGAGCGACAACAGCAGCAAGATACAAACTCGTTTGTAGCAACAAAATATGCTGGCAACGCACGCAAGTGTCGCTCTTGTCATACACTATAGACACTCCAAAGCATTAACATTGGTTTGAAATGTTGCTGCTACTGTCGCTCAATCCTGTCGCCCAAGTAGGAAGGGGCCATACTGAAGTAAACCACATACCCGTGGTCGGTGAGGTTGCCAACCCTACTATCTCATCATTCAATCCTTAAAACTTTTGTATTTACGCTCATATTGAAATTTTAAAGGCCGATTGAGTTGGCACTCTGCACTACCTTGCCAACCACTTCAATGACTCATTTTTAAAAAATTTACATCTTGAGTAAGTTGTTATTACTCCACCAAGTAAATCTTTACAATTAATTTTACTTTTGCTTACAAGCCGCCAGTAAGAACTCATAAAAATCATTAAACAGATATTCTAACCTCAAATGTTGAAGGCCTACAGAAACAAAGTTGTTTTAAAAAGACTTTATATGAGTCAAATTGTTGCTTCCTAATCATGTGGTGTAATTTACAGAATTAAATAGTTGTATTCTTAATAAATATTTTTAGATTTAAATAAATATATGTTCATGATGTAATCATAAAGAAAAAAGTCTTCACTGATGAACATATTTTAGATTAAATTGTAAGCATTTTATTTTCATAAAATAAAAATGTGTTGTCACTTACAGTGAAGATCCCCATAAGTCACTGGGAAGATTGCCAATAATGCAAATACAATGAATTTTTCCATTGTTGTAAAACAAACGTACTTCTTCTGTCGAGCCTTTACACACACTGGCATAGAAGGCCTTTCTAGTACTTGAAACGAAAAACTTTTTACTATCGGAATAAATAATCAACTTGACCTCTCACATAACAGGCTGATTATTTCATATCACTTCTTTGTCTGGTCGATCTATAGAATGCATAAAGTTGGGTTGGAATTCACAGTGAATAAATCCAAAAAGTAAGCCGAATTAGACTATCTGACATGCGCACTTCAGACTTATCAAACAACCTTGAACAATTTTATGCGCAATTGACTAGTGCGCATGCGTTTGAAACGATGATAGGATGTTTTATTGGACGAATGAGTCATTGTACAAGTAGAGCGAGAAAACGTCAAGGATACTTATCCTCATTACTTGTGAAGTAAAACATATGATATTGTTTGAAAACCTTGTTCACTGAGCAGTCAGTATACAAATTTGTGTGGAAACTCATCAGTGAAGTACTGTGCAAAGGTAAAGTTACGCAATACATTTTATTTTCGTAATTTAATATGCTTATAACAAAATAGTCCTACAGTAGATATTTAAAAACTTAATTTTTCCTATTTTTACCATGATTTAAATTTACTAATTTTTCCTATTTTTACCATGATTTAAATTTAAAGTAAAATTTACTATCACAAAATATTGTGTAATTCAATGACTCAGTTGGAAGGATATTATGGTAGGATAGGGGAGTTTTCTCTCTTTTTTTTTAGTAATTTTGTTATATACAATAATGCCTAACAAGGTGATTCAGACAAACTTAAAGAGGGGTTTACAGCAACGTCTTACTGTCTGCAAGTTAGCAACAACAAATCCTATCGCTATAACGTAGCGTGTAGACAGCAAAAGGTACACGTTTTGTCGAAACCGAATGAAAACAGACAAGGTGAGCATTGTTTTGTAAAAACTGACGTTTGTGTAGTTCCATGTAAATGTAATGCAGTTTAAACCAGATGTGGTTGCGGGCCCCACTACCTAACAAAATTACTACCACAAATATTCCTATTAGATGGTTTATCTATTGTAGGTTTATATAATCAAGATATAACACACTCCTGAAAGCGTTAAATAATAGTTTAATCATTTTATTTATTTTGATGTATTTTTTTGCGCTGGATACGAATTTGAAAACAATTTTGGTCTTAAACGATGATTTCTCTAGATATAACTAAGAAACTAAGTCTTTCGTGGCGAACTGCAATTAGTGGCCTTCACGCAATCATTATATACAACAACTATTAACCTAAAACACTGAATTCACCCATATTCCTGTTGGCCAGTAGTCTGTCACGAAGACCAAGCACCTGAAATTAAAACAAATTTTTGTGTGTAGGCTATATTACAATATAGATATATTTTTTTACTATTGCAAAAAAAATCAGCCAGTAAACACAATGTCTGTACACACACCATTGCGTTAGTTAAGGATTCTTTGATAGACGAGTGGAGCCCAAGGAGGATGACAGGAAGTATTGACCCACCTGCCCACCCCACCCTTACACATACTGTGGTATTATGCTAAATGTATTATAGCATAATACGTGTTGGTACATATACAGTACAAGTAAACGTCACACAACACAAATGTATTACAATATATGCACAAATATATTACAATAAAGTACAAAATGCACAAATATTATGGTGATCGATTTCGGTGAAACACGCTCACCTTCCTCAGGCCAGAGTTATTCACTAAAGAATGGTATTGACGTACAGTGGTATTGACCCACTCGCCCACGCCTACATGTACAGTGGTAACAAACATGCCAAGTATAGGTTATGTTTGTTTAGGTCAGTAAAAATAAATTTTTTGAAAAAATAATTTCACAAAAAAGCCAACAGTAGGCCTACTGTATATTCGTGTTTAGCATGGAAAAAACATGTAAAATTAAAAAAAAACTGTTGAAAAATAACTAATTATAAAAAGTTGTATTTTTATTATTAAGATAAAAAACTAGTTTTTAAATTATTTGGTAGAAAAGAGTTTTACGCAATTGAAATCATTCTCCTCAAGAGATATAAACTCATATTTCACTATTTTTTCAACAAGAAATCTTAATTTTATAGGTGGCAAGACAGTGCATAAATACCTTCATTTATAAGGACTAATTCTAGGTTTTTCAGGTTTATCAAGTAAAAGAGAATAAGTAATGAGTTTAGAAGGTAAACTGTCAATGTGGTGATAAACGTAATTGCACTCACTTTATATGCTACCAAACCTGCCCTCTTAAAAAGGCCTCAACTTGAATGCATTTTCACAGTAGAGCTATTTTTTATTCAGTCGTTTAAAACAATTATCAGTTTTACATTTAACTCTTAAACAGATGATCAATGGATGTTCCATTGATAAAACTGTTGCCAAATCGGTATTCAATGGATGTTCGGTTTTTGTGCAGTTATCGCTTACATATGCAGTTAATTATTAGGTTACATAAACTTCGGAAGCAACATGATTCATATACTATACATAAAGATCAAGGTCCTATCGAGAAGAATGTATAGCTGGAAACCCCTGGGTCAAAGAAGGTTAGGAGGTCCTAGACTAACCTTGAGGAGAACAAAAGAAAATGAGATCAAGAAGGCAGAGAAAAGCTGGAGGGAAGTGAAGGCCCTAGCTGCAAACTGAGAACTTGTTGGCGCTGTTTCATCAAGTCTCTATGCTTGAAGTAGGAACGACAGGAAATAAGAAAAAGAAGAGATCAGGTTGATTACAGTTGAGTGATTAAAGAATTCCAATCCCCTCCCTGTTAGGAAAATGTATGTTGACATTATACTCTGCTGTGTGTTCATTTCCTTTGGCTTTCAGTAAAACTTTATTCCTTTAATTTAAATTTTATGAACATTAACATTTGTTAATTAAAAACCACATGTTTCTATAAAGCACAACAACCTCAACATAACAATACCAAAACTCTGTACTTCCTTTTCTGAAAATCATTTATTGGCATTACATTGTTCAACTCTCCGCATCCCACTAAAAGACACATTAAAGAAAATAATTTCAGAGTAAAATTAAAAAACACATTGCTGAAGGAGGCCTTTTATAATGTAGCAGATTTTGTAAATTATAAATATTAGATGTCTGTGTAATGTATATGATGTATACCCATGTAGTAAAACTCTACAATCACTTAGTCAACTTCAATGAATTCTTTTCATATTTTTATATGATGATAAGGTAGTCTCCACTTAGTAAGAAAAATGAAAATCAAGTGTCGGAAAGTCATTGTTCACGTTGAAAAGTGATAAGAAGGTGTAATGTCCACGCGCTATCACTGCAATTTCGGAGACATCGCGCCGCAGCAATATGGTTAGGGTAGGTTATTGTACTGTAGAATCAACCTGTATTAACATATTTTCACTGTCGCAAACCACTTTTCAGTCAGTAGAAATTGTTAAAACATATTCTACAATAGGCTATGCTAACCTAACCATAACTGCCGCGAAGCAATGTATATGGGCGGCCTCGTTGTATACTAATATCGTGCCACGGCAGTTATGGTTAGGTTAGGTTATTATATTGTAGAATGGACCTGTATTGACGTATTTTCACTGTCACAAACCACTTTTCAGTCAGTAGAAATAAAAAATGTTCTACAATAGGCTGTGCTAACTTAACTATAACTGCTGTGGCGCGATGTATATGGGCGGCCTTGGTGTACATACTAATGATACTAACTCTATGAATCAAACACCTAATTTTTACTAAATATTGATATTTAGCATCCCAAAAATGTATTACCAAAGTATAAAAAGATTTCAGGTTGACTAAATAATACTAGAGAATTACCTCCCATGTATCTTGTATATGATGGCATTAAATAATCGATTTGATTGATTTTGCTAAATTGTAAAATAATAATTTCAATAACATTAGCATCTTTATCAGGAGCTGGAACAAACGCTCAATTGTACAAAATCAATATGAGTGACTTCTTAATAAAACTGAAATAAAATCTGATTGATTTTTTTCTATTGGATTAATTTTCTATTAATTTCAAACAACTATTTTAAAGAAAATGTTTAGTGTATGTAGTAGTGTTTAGTTTTCCAGGCAGACAACTTAAAGATACAAGCTGTAGCGTTCTAACATTACCATTATTTTGTGGCTGTTCCAGGTTTAGTCATACCATGTTGCGACCAATAATCACAATTAGCCTTATGGCATTGGCTGTTAGTGGAGAATTTTGCTACCGTGATGTGGAAAACTCTTGTGGTGCAGAAGGTGAGTTGGTTGAAATACTAGACATGTTTAGGAATCCACCTAAACAATTCTTTTTTGAAGAAAATGCGTTTAATATTTATTTAATGAATGAAATGGATATAGAACCTGAATTTAAATTACTTGATTGACAAATAATAATGATTTGTTGCCATTCTAAAATGATCTAATATTATTTAACGTAAGAAGAAAATTAAAGAACTGTTAATGGCAAAGTCTAAAAATGTGGATGAAAATCCAGAAATCCTTTATGAAACATAGTAAATGCTCAACTGTACAGAATTAACTGGTGCAACTACTGCAGGTTCGCAAATTCTAACTTTAAGGTGAAAATTAAATGGTTGTGACTAAGAAGTGGCTGAAGGTACATCTTAGTGTCGTACAAAAAAAAAAAGACACTAAAGCATCTTAAACCAGTTAGCAAATGAACATTAATGAACAGGCACACTCTAAAAATAACATCATCACTCTGACGGTGGCACTCGACATTATCTAATGTCTTATATATTAGGTGCAAAAATTTCCAAATGTTAATAACAAATATATTTTTAATATCCATTGTAAAACATTAGAAAATAAGGAGTTATGAACACACATTCACTGTGCAGGTATATGTTATGGGATAAAATATATTTAAATGTTAGCTAAGAAATTTTAATATATTTTACCTTATTTGCTAAAAGGTACATCGTGGGTACTAAAGTTGAAAGTAGCGATTCGTTTTCTTTTTAAATCAAAGGTGACTTAATCCTTGTACATTTAAGGATCATAACTGATATCACAATTTTAGAGAAACTCATTTGTACAAAAAGTCATATTACAATGACATTATTTTTTTTATTATTGTTAATAACCTATTAATTACTTGACACTATACTTAACACTTTGAAGCCTGGGCCCTTAATATTCCGTTTGGCAAGGAATCCTGGGGGTTTTATGTTCACATTAAAAAAATTTAAATGCCTTATAAATTTCATAAAAAGGTTATATTATATATCTTTGTAAAGGGGAGAAAATTCTCTTTTCAATGATGGGCAAAACTTTAGGTGTTGTACATTTTTTTATTTTTTACAGAAGCTACAAATAAGTACAAAAATATGTAAAACAAAAAATAGCTACACAAGATCTATTTGACATAATTTGCCCTTGTATGATGATCCATTTTAAGCAGATAAATACTATAATAACTAAATAAAAACAATATACAATACACACATTCCAGTCACTGTACGGTTAGATTGACACAAAACCAACACAACGCAAATACTAACTAATTACTTATTTACATATGTACACAACAATATTTACAAAGAAACTGAACTGAAAACATGATAATAAAATATAAATACTGTACTTGAATTATAAACACAGAATATTCACTTCTATAACGAACGTGTTGTTTACGACTCAAAGCACCGTGGGTCACTGACCGGCTGACATAAACAATACCGCTCGGCGCGCGCTCATTCCAAGTCTCACGTCAGCTGTTACGATAATTATTTATCCAAGACCAGATGTAGATAAAAAAAATTAATAGACTGATAAAATATAATAACAGATAACTAAAAGACATATTCAGATGACCTAAACCCGATTATATGCCGATAATAAAGATATAATGAATTAAATATGGGCGCCCGAGCTATTCTCGGGCGTCGGCGAGTACGCCAGTTTGCGTCGCCCGATCTATCTTCGGGCTTAGGCTTCAAAGTGTTAAAACTCTATACAAAGGTCTACTGACAGTCTGAAAATAAAATAATCTACCACCAAAAAATTTGGGGAACCTGTAGTAATCGTTTGATAATGATCCTCAAGCCTGCTAACTAGTAGTAGGAAAACTGCAATATTCTTTTATACTATAGGAGTTTACAACCAATTTTATACAATTTTGATTGTGTCAGGATTAGAATTAGTACCCATTTTTTGGTTTCAGGTATTCTATTTTTCAAGTTTATGGATAGTTTGGTTTTTGAATTACTCAGCACAGCGATGTTCTTGACTTTTTCAAATAAATTGCATACTATGATTACCCTGAACTAAACCATATTTATCTATATAACATGTTTTTGTGTATTTACTCTTTGAAGCTTAAGTTATTGACTTATTGAAATAACAAAATCCATTATTAAAATGGTTAACTTTGCATGAAGGATTACTCTCTTAGCATTGATCATTACTTAGTTTTCACATAGGAATAAAATTATACTTTGAACTTTAACTATGAATCCAACACTCCACTCTTATCAATCCAATCCTTAAGTTGGCAGTTGTTGGATAAAATTATTATTTTTAATTTATTTTTTAATTTGTTTCACTTTTAAATCAGTTGTTGGTTGGTTGTTTAACTGTAATGGTCGTAACATCGTAATGTTCTAGAGTTGGACATCAGTGTCTGCAGAATGTAGAATTCATTCTGTCGTTAAAACTTATTGTAGAATTATTAAACAATAGAGATGTAACATTGTGCAAGACAATGCGCATATACCAAATTAACACACGTAGAAGTTTTACGGTAAATCCAAAGTTACCTTATTGCCTCAATAACTTCAGATATATCTTGTCTGTAGGAAAGAGGAGTGTTGAAAATTGTAATACACGCTACTCAGGAGTAGAAACCGTCAAATCAGAACTGCAGCGTTATACAGCTTCTCACATAGATCAAAACTTCAAATATCTGTTAATGGTAAGTAGTTATTTTCAAAAAATCTTCTACTGTGAAGATTTCATTAAAAGTATTAAAGTTAAGGATTATGATTTATTAAATATATATGTTTCAAAGTATTATGAATGTTTAAAATAGTCGTAATGTTTCTGAAACTAAAGTACATTTTTACCATTTGTTTTTTTTTTTTTTTTTTATTGCTACTACAGTATATATGACCTTCATTGGGCCATTGCAGTCATATTTATACGAGGTCTGTGAAGTATCTGACCTTGAAGTTTGGCATGAAAATATCAAATGAGTTACTCGGTGGCAATGGCAATCTAGTCCCTTTCAAAGTACTCCAATTCTGTTTAAAAGATCTCTCTTCCTTTCCCGTGATCGGACTATTATCTTGTCTTCTAATTCTTTTTGATATTTTCCTTGTTGCCACTATTAAATTCTCAATTCATCAATCACAAAATACCTTTATTTTTACATGTCAGTATCTTTCTACAAGTATCAAAAAGGTTATAATTTCAGTTTATAATAGTCCAAAAACAACTGATAATCTATTTAAATATTCAACCCTCAGTTACGTTACAGATCGTAATTGGTTAATTTTTCTTTACACCTTATTTTAGGGTTGAATTTAAATATTAATTTTATTGTTTCTGCGTTATTTTATGTCATAGGAAATCTACTTTAGTTAAATAGTTTATTAAAATTAAAAACCCCAATAACAAAGATTACACAGTTTAAAAACAAAACCTTATATTTTTATTGATATTTAATTTAATCGGAGTGGTCGCAATGTATCAAAATGATACTTGTTGATCAATAATGTTTTATATACTGTTGGCGAGTGTACCCGACTCTATTTTATAATTATGTGTACCCGAGTTTGAAGATTGCTTTATAAGAAACTATGAAAATTCCGATCATACCATCGTTTTCCTTGTTTAATTGTGCGGTGTAACATCAGTTTTAAAATGTTATTATAAGCTATAATAATATTTATCTTAGTTGGAACAAAAAAAGTACTGGAAATTTAACTAATTTTCACAGTACATCAGATTGACACCGTTATTACTAAAAAACCCGTTCAAGTATTGCTTTTATATTTTAATACATGGTTGATATGAATGTTTCCTATAAGTTTAATACATTTTAAAATTTTATCTTTTCAAGAAAAAAAGTTCTTATCAATTACCTGAAACATTGTTTTCTTTGCTTCTAGAGGTCGTAAAATTAATTATTTGGTTTTGTTGTGATCCTTAATACATTATTATACGATACATAATTTTCATATGTGTAATTAAATGCAGTGATTTTAAATCAATTTAAAATGACTTAAAATTAATCAAATCACTGCTTGTACTTACACATATGAAAATGATTTATCGTATCTATATAGGTAAAAAGGATAACAAGACCAAATAATTAATTTTACGACCTCTAGAATCCAAAAAAACAATGTTTCAGGTAATTGATAAGAAATTTTTTTCTTGAAAATATACAATTCTAAAATATATGGAACTAATAGAAAACTTTCATATCAACCACATATTAAAATATAAAAGCGATACATGAAAGGGTTTTTGAGTAATAACGGTGTCAATCTGATGTACTTTGAAAACTAGCCAAAATTCCTGTACATTTTTTGTTCCAACTAAGATAAAAATTACTATAGCTGAAATAAAATTTTAAAATTTATATGTCACAAAGCACAATTAAACAAGGAAAGCAATGGTATGATTGTAATTTTCTTAGACTTCTTAGTTTCTTACAAAACAACCTTTAACACGGATGCACATAATTTCTGTGCTGACAGTAGTGTTTTTCTACACTGTATGTATCTAATCAATTAACATATTTTCTTTGCACTATTATAAAATTAATAACCGTAAATTATTAAAACAGCATGTGATTTTTTAAATACATTTGTTTTATAATATTTTAATTATTTTTATACTTTATACTATTGTTATCAATGTTATAAAAATAGGAATTCTATGAAAACAAGATCTTTTTACTGTATGATGCAAAACAATTGAAACATATGTTTTGCATATACATAATATAATACATCAGATACAGAGTCAAATATTTCTCGATTGTTCGTATTCATTTTTTATTAGCAACACACAAATGATTGCACTATGCTCTGGACAAGTTAGATGTTTGCTTTGTTTACATGTGTTAGCACTAAGGCGGCTTTTCTTTTTTATTTTACAAAGAACACATCTTGGTTGCTTTTGAAGTTTAGTCGGTCCTTCATCTATTGCATCCTGTGGTTGTTCTTTTTGTCTGAACCTCTTCAAAGAACTTTTAAGATCGAGTAGAATACCTCTCATTGTTGATTTTGCTCTCAGCGTTGGATGATCTGTAAACAAGTTTTCATATAACTCTCTAAGAATAAGACGTCTTCTCTTTGTTGCAAGATCATTTCCAAAAGACACAACCATTGCAATAATTCCATTAACATTTGGCATAGAACAAATATCACCATTGGTCATCTTTGAGTATTTCTGGCCTTATTGTGTGATGTGCATCTTTTGTCTACACCTGACTTGGTTATGTTATAATGCATTATGATCTCTGGTATTTCTGTAATACAATAAGTTCATTATCAAGGTCATTGTTAATAATAACAGAACATTTCTATTCTTTTTCGAAACTTGAAATACAATGGTGCAATTGTCACCAAAACAAACAACCTTAACCTTCCTGTACAGATTTGTTTAACTCGGCTGGAATCTTCTTTCGGTTATGTTTTTAATAGAGCCAACATATGACAGACTTTTTAATTGTAGTTGGTGAACTAGTTCAATACTGCTAAACCAGTTGTCCGCAGTTTAATTTCTTCCACTGCTATAAATATGGTAAGTTATTCTTGTAACAATATCAATAAGCCTTACTGGTTCTAAAGGGCCTATCGGGCTGTTTTCCCCAATAAACAGACATATTGCTATGTAAAAAGTTTAAGAATCAGTCAGTAAAAAAATGTTGACACCAAATTTAGCAGGCTTAGATAGTGTCTCCGGAAAGTGACCAACATCTCGTCGATTGTGACATTTTTTCCAGGGAAGTAGGACTCCCTGCATTTACTCTCAAAAACTTCGAATATTTTATAAATGGCTGCTAAGTTGTCAAGTTCTGCGTTCAGCATGCATTGTCTGATCGTCAAATCACACCTTATCAAAACCTACAAAGGTTCAATCCCATTCTAAATTTTTTACACCATAGCCAAGTTACTCTCCCATATTTCTTCAAGATTTTGTCTGTTAGACTATAGAGTTAAATAGTCCATTTAATGCTTTTATTTAATTAATATTTGTAAATTTTGCATCCCTGAGGTGACTAAATTTAGTTTGTATCTTTTCTATGTATTGGTTAGTGTACAGTATAGTTGCATCAAAAATATTATCAGTAAACAAATTACTCCAGCGTTCAATAGCTGTCATACTATTCCTAGGAGGGCCTATTCCCTGTTCAAGGCAAGGGTCTAACAACATTTTGTCTGAGTTCTTTGATTGGCAGTCTAGTAGTTACCTTTTGACTGTTATGGTTGCAGTGTTATCTAATCAGCACTTCAATCTATTTGAACGTTATTTATTCCATTCACCATATTATCCTCTATCACTAAATCTTCACCACTTTGTTCCCTACAAGAATTATCTTCCCTTTTCTGAAAAATGTCATCAACACCAGTATAACTTTCATCACCATAGTAGTTAAAATGTTTGTCATCACTTTCACTCATATCATTGAATACAAGGTTATTTAGAAAAGCAATATCATTGATTTTGTTCAAACCTAATTGGAATGCCTATTAGCCATTATATACTGTTTTATACACTCGAAAATATTTTAATTCTCACTACTATAAACATTAAATTATACAAGATATTTACATATTCTTATTTGAGGTTTTATTCACACTAAAATAATAACATAACAGAACCATATAAAAGAGCATAAAATTTACAGGACGGGACAGGTCGCAATGTATCACACTGATACAATCCTCTAGGGTGGAACACATGTTTACTCTAACAACAAGACTGACAGGTTGTTAGAAGGAAGGGGATAGCTGATTAGGGAAGAGGTACGGATAACTCCATAATTTTCAAAATGGCACAGTAATTTCAGCCACTTATCAAATTCATACACTGTGACTGATGGAGGGTTAATTTAATAATTTAAATATGGCAACGTTCTACCTCCTGTTTTTCTGCCCTATTTTCTGTTTTCACATGATTTTCTTTGTTAACTATGCTTTTGATTCTTGTAGTGCAACAGGAACATGATAAACAAGTTTAAAACCTGACAGCGGGCCAAGTTATCTTTTTTGTGATTGTTGTAAAATGTCTAAAAGCGCAGTTTAGTGTTAATTACTGTCATTAGTTTAGTACAATGAATAATTTTATTTGAGATGTTTACAATCTGAAATTTCAATTTGCAGTCTGCCTACTTTAACAACTACGAAGCTAACCGGGAAGGTTTCAGCAAACTTTACCGCAAACTTGCTGATGATGCTTGGGAAGATGCACTGGATTTGGTCAAATATATGGCTAAAAGAGGCTTTAATATGGACTACAATATGTCACCAAGGAAAAGTGTGAGTTAAAATCAAAATTATTATTTTAAAAAGGCAATGTCTGCTGTAACCTATCATTTTATTGTTAAGTAAAGCGATACTAAATATTAAAAAATTCAACTTATGAAATACAAAAATATGAAACATAAAATGTCAAAAAAAGCTTTTGGATTTTAACAGCTACAAACAAGTTCTAAAAATAAAAGTAATAAAATTAAAAACAAGCTTCGGAATATTAACACTGAAGCCAGAATCAAATTGTAGAAAATAAAAGAAAAAAAATATAAATTAAATAAAAAGTGCTGTAAAAATTAAGTTTAGAATTTGAACACTGAAAATTTAAAAAATTTAAACAGTAACAAATGAACCACTACATGTGTATGAACAGGTGGGTGGGCCAATAACACTGTACTGCTATAAAAATGCAGAGGTGTGACTATCACTTTACATGAATACCACGTATGTGTGGGCAGGTGGGTCAATACCACTTTACGTGTATGGGTGGGTGGGTGAGTCAATACCAACTTCTGGAATTGCAGGTGGCATTAGATAGTACAGATTTAGTTCAGTGTAGTTTGATTATATTGTGTGTTTGGTACTGTTCAGTGCAATCAACAATATAGCTACCGTATATTATGGTCAAAAGAAAAATACCGCTGTACTTTCTAGGGTGGGTGGGTATACTCAGTCAGTCAGTAGTGCCAAATAGCAAAATTTTAACTGTCAGTGTAATAATTAAAAACTGCTATACATAAAATATGTATCATTAGAAACAGCATATCATTCAAAATATACTGATAAAAAATAGAGCTAAATAAACACATAAATAGCAGTGCATTAGTGTATTTCACCTAAATTTTTTCCTGAAACGCAAATTACGACTTTAGTTTTTAGAATGTTTACAACTTATCAAACCATGTCTGGTGGCAGTTGGAGGATTGAAATATTATCTGGATATTAAATTATATGACACTATGCTAGATTTATTATCAGGAGAAACAGCAAACTCACTGTAGGGGATAATTAAAATAAATCTACTAAAATGTTGAAACAAGTGATTTATTTTTAGCTCCTTCTTATTAATTAAATAGTATATCAGTAGCAAAGTATCAATTAAGTGTATATTTTTTGACATTTGTAGCTTATAGATTGCTTAATATATTTATATATATATATAAGAATAATAACACTTAGCAATCTTTTTGGTGTTTTTAATTTTCAAGATCGATTTCAGTCTCGTAAGACTATCATCAGTTGAAAAACAGAATATAAATAGGGTTATAAATATACTTAATTTTAGAATAATTAATTCAACAGCTGACATTATAAAAATTTAAATAAAAATGTAGATGGATAAGTTGTAGATATCTTAGATTGGTTTTGTTTTGATAGTTTAAGTAGTTTGTTGGTATGAATTAATTTCTTCTTTTTGATTTCTAAATTTACCCAATCATTAATTTGTGTCATTAGATTTTCAATTTCAATAAAGTGTAAACATTCAAATAGTGTGTAGTGTAGTTTTAATAATTGTTCATTTAACTTACATTTTTTTATGTGTAATTGGTGAACCTCTTCTTTTAACCATATCTTTTCAGCTTTTGATTTAGTAATTTGTGCTGCTTTGGATTTATTTTTTATATTGACTTGAACATAATTAGGTATGATATTACTGTGAAGGCAATATTGGTTGAATTGGATATCTTCAATCACATTCAGTAGTTTCAACTTGGTTTTTCTGTATTGGTAAGCTAAGTTAGTGTGATACTTTGTATTGTTTGACATTTGTAGCTTATAGATTGCTTAATATATTTATATATATAAGAATAATAACACTTAGCAATCTTTTTGGTGTTTTTAATTTTCAAGATCGATTTCAGTCTCGTAAGACTATCATCAGTTGAAAAACAGAATATAAATAGGGTTATAAATATACTTAATTTTAGAATAATTAATTCAACAGCTGATGTTATAAAAATTTAAATAAAAATGTAGATGGATAAGTTGTAGATATCTTAGATTGGTTTTGTTTTGATAGTTTAAGTAGTTTGTTGGTATGAATTAATTTCTTCTTTTTGATTTCTAAATTTACCCAATCATTAATTTGTGTCATTAGATTTTCAATTTCAATAAAGTGTAAACATTCAAATAGTGTGTAGTGTAGTTTTAATAATTGTTCATTTAACTTACATTTTTTTATGTGTAATTGGTGAACCTCTTCTTTTAACCATATCTTTTCAGCTTTTGATTTAGTAATTTGTGCTGCTTTGGATTTATTTTTTATATTGACTTGAACATAATTAGGTATGATATTACTGTGAAGGCAATACTTATACTTATTTTTTGTAACAATGATAATTCTAACTATTCAGTAATCTTAAGGGGGAGGGGGAGGGAGAGAGACTGAAATGCATTTTTATTTTATTTTATATATGCAATTCATATGTTGAGCATGTTCCATGATATATATTATATATAAAACTTATATAATAGCTCTGGCATGGATATATAAGCTATTATATAAGTTTGCATGGATGTCAACTAAATACTGTTGCTTCACCACCATTGATGCATAAAATATAAAAACAAAAAAGAAAACTGTCTGAAGTGTATACTGTATAACACTTACCATGCTAAGATTGGGTTCATTGTATTATGCAATTGTTCAACGTCTACAAGGCAAGTCTCTCTAGAAAAACCTCAATACCATCAGCAAACATAGATTTGACTATGTTGTAGATGTCATTAAAAAAATATATTGAATAAACAGAGAACTAAGTAGAACACAACCATTGATTTTACTATATAAAGAGATACTCCATCCATATGGGAGAGTTGTGGCGAGGCCCCAAAACTGTTTTGAGGCCCCACGCTGCGCTGCGCATAGCCCTATTTCCTCTCTCTCTCTCTCTCTCTCTCTCTCTCTCTCTCTCTCTCTCTCTCTCTCTCTCTCTCGCATGATCTTCTGTCTCTCTCTCTCTCTCACTGCCCTCCTCTTAACCCACTCTCCCATTCTCCAGACAGCCGCCCCGCCCTCTCCTTCCTCAAGTCCCACACACAAACAACGTCCTGCTTAGATAATTGTATCCGCTATTCCATATTGCCAACGTTTATCCGGGTTCTCAGTTTTTATATTTGCTTGCATCTCTTTCGAATGATAAAGAATACTGTGTTGATACTATTACAGTAAAACTCAGTGTGACATTCCTATTGAATAAAGAAATATTTATAACTGAATAAATTAAAACACCATATTGATTTATATGATTAACATACCGTGTATTTGTAAATAGACACACTTGAATAGACCGCTAACTTATCGGCTATGCTGGCGATAATTACTGCTGATTTAAGTAAACATTTTCATATTATATAGCCCATCTGAAAATCTATTGCATTTTAACCATCGATTAGGTGATTAAATCGACTGTTGTACTCAATCATTAATTTTTTCATATTCGGTAATTGATTAAAAATAAATTGTTTTCAAATCCAATCAATGACTCCCATTTCAATTATGAAATTAATCAGCAAATATTCCAGGAATATATAATATAGTGAAATATTAAAAAATGTGACATTATTTATTTCTTTGACAAAATAAATATTGAAATAGGCCTATGATATTTATATAGAATAATAATGTGCAAAATATAAAACCCAGGTGAGATTCAAATTTCATGATAGTGTTAGACAAAATCATAACAAAACAACTAATTTACTTCTACACAAGATAAAAATGGCTTTCATCGTATGGCCTGATTCAGACAATCTCTGTATAGGCATTTAATTTAAAATAGCATTATTTTAAATTTTATTATAAACGTCTGTTTTATTATTACTGTCTGTAACATTAACATATTATTTGGTTCCAAGTAATCGCATGATTGTTTGTAAAATATTTCATTGTTTGGTGAATGGTCAGTTTTTATTTATTTTATTTTTTTTTCGGAATCATGAAGAGTTGTGACTCTTTTATTACTTCTTGATAAAAACAATCTCAATGTCAATTGAAATTGGTTAGGAAATATTATCGTGATAGAATATAACTAGACGACTGATTATTTAGATTCAATTTTCATTATTTTAATCATGTTGAAATTATTGTAAATTTTGTTTATGTCCCCCTTTAAAAAATACTGTTCTATAACATTGATTGAATCAGTAAATGTACATTAATTTGCTCAGAGTCAGCTAATTTTTTATTTTTTAAAAGCTTAACAATACTCTTAATTTCATCTAAATCTGTTGGAGTTATAAAGAAAGAATGTTGGTAGTAAGTACATAAAGGTGGGAGGGTATTGGAATGTACAACATCTGGAAGGCTAGACTGGATTGTGATAAGGTGATTGTTTATCTTATCAATGAGGCAAGGCTCACTTCACCATTTGGCAATTCAATTAGCTCGACTATTTTCTTTGAAAAACCACTTGTTAAGTTATTTATTACCTTCCACTGCTCAGATACATCACCTTTACAGTCTTCTAATAATGTTGAATAACAATGTTTTGTTTTTTTTTTTATGTAAAATTGATCACATTATTTAATTCATTAGTATATTTTGCAAAATAATTTAGAAAAACTCTGTTATATGGTCTTCTTGTAGAAATTTTATATAATTTTGTACGTCTCAAATTCATGTAAAATGTTTGGTGTTATCCAGGGACTTAAAAATTTAGAACTACTACCATTTTTCTTACTACTTCTAAATATACAATTACTTAACCCTTAAAACGCTGAGTAATTTTCTGTAATTTTTCAATTAACGCTTAATTTTCTTGAATATATATAATTTTAGTTTTTGTAAAGTTATATTTTTTAAAATCTAAACCAGGATAGTACAATGTAAAAAAAAAAAATAATAACGATATTGTATTTTTATATTAATTTTTTTATTCCTTACAAAGTTTTATCAAAACTGTAAAAATGAAATATTATTGGATGCAATTAAAAAAATTTTATACTTGCAAAAATAATTTTTTCAATTGAAATATGATTTTAGAATGACAATTTCTTCCTTAGAAAGTAGCAGCTGTATGAAACACTTCAAAACTATAAATTGTATAGCCATTATAAAAATATATACAATATAACTCAATAAGACAACAGATTATACAAAGTTTATTATTTTGAATTTACTCTATATTTTTCATTGTGAAGTCTAGTTTTATTTTTGTTGTAAATAGTGTTTATTTTGTGTACATAATCTGTTTGTTTACACACCGGAGGTTAGTACAATGCGCGAGACAGACAACAAATAACTGCAGACTGACGAGTGCCAGCCGGTCGCCGCGTCATGTGACTAGCAGATGCGTATATATTCGCTGCGAGCGCTAGCGGTTACCTCGATAGAGGCAATAATGAATGAAAACTTCATATTATTTACATTCGTTGCCTAGTAACCAGTCCAAAGGTCTCGAAAATGAATAATAACCTTAAAATAGTCTTGATCTTGAATCTTAGAACTCGCTACGTTGTATTAGGCCTGTTCTAGGATTATTGTTATCAGCTCGCGAAATATTACGTATAACGCGTTACGGGCAATTGTAAACATGCGTATATATACGGATGCCGCGTTTTAAGGGTTAAAATATCATTAAACTTACAATACGCAGTATTTACATCATTTTAGATAATGCATAATGTTTTAACTAAACATCTGTAACACACTGTTATTTACATTGACAAAATAACAAAAACATGTCCCCTAACATTTTTCATATTCACAAACCCCTAAGGCCTAAATAAAAGATCGCGATTCCTTTCCGTGCAAGACAAACCACAGCAGGGAATAATATCCCACTTTGACCCACTATCAAGGCCAATTGGCGACAGGTGGAGGGGCGACAATAGACAAGTACTTCCGGGCGAGCGTCTCAAGAGAAAGAGAGAGAGAGAATGGGAGAATGAGAGGGAGTGATTAGTTTCCTTTACTGCTCACAGGTTGTGCAACCGAACAGTCGAAACTGGAGGCAATTTCGACCTCTTTAACTTGATTGACGACATGTTGCAGCACGGTCGCTCCCATATTTAACATAACATAGCACCGTGCCTCAATATTTAACATTGGATGGAACCATCTTCTATGTATAGTAAAATCAATGACACAACTAACTGATGTGTCTAGAAAAACTATGGATACAGAACCTTCAAAGCTCACAATCAAACATTGGGTGTTAAACATATTGATTGTTCATAGTATACCAACCAATTGTATTTGTTGTACACTTGTATTTTATACAAGTGTATTTTTCAAAATATTTTTAGCCTTTGAAGGATTTTCAACAAACTTATTATTAATTTTTGCACTAATGACTTTTGTACTTTATTGTGATTTTAGGTTGATATTGAGTCTTTCAAGATGCATGAATTGGCCAGCTTAGCAACCGCACTGGATATGAACAAGCAGCTTGCTGAAGAGGCCCACTATATTCATAGTGAAGTGACTGTCCGCAAGCAGAAATATCATGACGCTGAGGTAACTTAAATTATTTAAACTTGTTGAGTAATATCCGTTCATGTTAACAAAGCGGAACATTTCATTGATGGATATGACATACAAAAGTTTCTTATTTTAAAAAGGTTGCACAAGCGTACTAATTTTCTGTCAGCAATTCCAACATAAGAAAACGTAATTAGCAACATCCGTCCCTTATCACCAAATTTATATTCGTCACAAGGCCCTAAAATAATTTTATACCGCCCATAAAATTTGTTTGTCGATAACTAGTTATATTATATGCTCATCATGGCCCACTTATATCCTGAACCATATCCTGAAAGATGGCTTTAGTATTGAATCTGTTTATGTGATTCTCCTGCCCACTCCCTTAGATAAAATTTGCAGGTTATTTTTTGAGAATTAGGCCTAGGATTTTAGTATAAAAGAAGAGGAGAGCAACATACCTGATAAAGTATTTAACTGAAGGCAAATACAATCACAACAAAAAGAACAGAAAGATAATGAAATATTTCGGAGCCACTATGAGTCGTAGTGGCCTTGTGACTGAAGAGGAGCCAGTGACTTTGAAATATTTCATTATCTTCTGTTCTTTTTGTTGTGATTGTGTCTGTCTCCAGTTTACCATTTTATCAGGTTGCCGCTCTCCTCTCCTTTTTCAATTAGATACATATTGGTGACCCATTATCACACACCTGCGGAATGGCAAGTTCTGCTTAGTTAACTATTGATTTAAAAACCATAACATATGCTCTGATTACAAGTTTTTTTCCTTTCTTGAATATTATGCAAACTTTCTATTCATTCCTGGGTTCGTTGTTAAATAGTCCTTTTCATTTTACCAACATTGAAATTATTGACACTAACATTTATCTTTGAAATTGTTAATAATTAAGAACAACTTACAAGACACTTAAAAAATGTGACTCTCTGCCAACTAAATTGCCAATACCAATCCAATTTATTATTGGTACAATATAACAAATGAAACCCCTTTTTAGCGTGAATAGCATGATTGTAATATCCAAAGTCCTATCCTGGTGCTTTTTCTATATAAAATGTACGATAATGAAAAACAACCTAATTTGCATGGTGCAATGCAAACTATATTCCATGTATAACAATGAATTTCTACACCATTAATTACTTTTTGAACTATGAGTACAGACCTCAGGATGTTGAGTAGTTTGTCAAAATGAAGGAATTGGATATTGTAGTGCAAAGAAGATTTGGAATGGGTACATTATGGTAGATATCCACCTCCAACAATTAACATTTAAGCCTGGTTTGATAAGTAATGTCAATTGTCTCCTAATTATATAATTCAATTGGCATGCAGGAGACTTGTTAAATTAGGCATCAACTTAATTTGTTGAAATCTAGTATTCAAGGATTTCTAAAGAAAATTTTGAAAATTAAATATTAGTACCTGAGCTGTACAGTGAATAAACATAAGAGTACTACTCACTATACTCCATCAAGCAGTAAAATGTAAGCTTTTAAGTTGAACAAATTGCCCAGATGACTAATATAAACACTTGCAGTTACTTCCTTTGATTGTTTATCTACGTACGAAAACTTCCTAAAAAGTGTATTGTTTTTCTGAAAGAGCCACATCCCATATCAGTAGAAATTGAATAAAGATAAATTGCATATTTGTAGTACAGAAAGACCATATAAGTTTGGGAACATGTTCAAGACAGCGCCAAGTTGAAATATGAGGTGTGCGATTTCTTACGGCAGACTTTTTGGCCTGTTTTTCTTCAATGAAAAAATGGAAATTTGTAAAATACCAGGTTTTCATGTCTAAATTGTAAAACATTCAATAATTGAGACTAAGAATTATTGCAGCTTTTTCAAACATTAATGATGAAATATGTCAAGTGTGGGCAGAGTTAGTTAGCCAAATGTTCTATCTTTTGCTGATAGTAAAAGCGATAATGCAAATGAAATAAATGTGATCTCTTAGATAACTAAGATTTTGTGTTGATTTTTTTAATGTGCGTTATTACAATTTTTGTAGTCTAATAAAGTTGTTTTTGGGACTCAGTGTATGACTATTTTCTATTGCTGTTTTATGCTAGCAATGATTACAAACTTTATAAGAACAAAAAATGTTTTAAAATCTCGACCAAGACTTTTAGTAAGGTATGATAACGATAGGAAGCTCTAGTGGCATTTTTCCTACATTTTTGGAGGAAGAAAGAAAGAGTCGATGTGAAGAGACTAGAGAGCAAAGAAAAAGAAAGGAGATACTCTAGCCCTTTCCCTCACTTTTTGGTAAAGGAAAAAGAACCATCAGCGCTTCCTAGCATTTTCATGATATTACAAACTACAAACAATATAAATTATACTTTTGGACTTGTACTAATCATATACAACACTAAAAAATACCCTTTTTAGTAATGTTGGTCAAATGCCCCTGTAATATATTTATTATTTTTCCAGACAATCAACTTCATCGAGACAGAATTTGTGAAGAAGCATGCCGATAATATCCGAGATATTGCTGGTCATGCCAATGATCTTCACCAGCTAATTTCTGGCAATAAGGATCCCAGTCTTGCCATTTATCTGTTTGACGAATATCTGAAGAAGACTGTTGGATAGAGGTTATTTATTTTATTGTACGTTCCTCTAGAGATTTACTTTATTGTGATAATTTTAGTGTGATGTCTTTTTACAACTTTGACAAGGCTATATTAACACAAATATTTTAGTACCGTAATATAGTCTTGTCTTTATGAAAATTCACTGTAGTGTAGATTCTCTTGTTACTTTGACATACAATATTTGTAGAAAGTTAGAATTAATATGACATAGAAAACACTATATATATAATGTAATTTTGTAACTTTTGACACTCATTGTTGATGTTCACTTTATTACTTAATAAAGTAGAGATGAACTATTTTTACTTTGGTGTTCTTATTCTTTCCATTTTGCAATTGGTGTATTTTAAAACAGTATTTCGAAAATTAGTTTTATAATATTTTATAAACAAGATAGTTTTATTTTTGTTTCTAGCATCTGAATAGTAGTGTACCAATGATTTTAGCTAACAATTTATAATTTGATTTTTTAGTTTTCATAATTAATTGAATGTAAAATTATATGACTTTCATTATTACTTTAAAATTGTAATTGTTTAAAATATCAGCAAACAGTTAACATCAACTAAAGTGTACTGAATAAAACTAATAAGTTTTTTTAGTTGCATGTATTCAATTGTGTTCCTAATAAGTTTCCTATTTGAAAGTTTCCTGTGGGTACTCCTTGCTTTCAATATCATTTAAATATATAATGCAAATGGGATTAACTATTTACATATCTGTGTTTTAATGTATAGTAATATGCCGAAAGAGAATACAGAATTATTTGTTTGCATGAACATAAGGAAATTAGTGTTTGTATTAGAGTATATTTATTAGATATTTCAAGTAATTTTTATGAAGGTTGTAGACAATTTATTTTGGCATCTTTTCTAATTTTCTATCACTTCTATTGTTATGTTAATATAGATTATGTAAAATATAGAAACATTAACATTGTTTATGACTATCTAAATTTATATCCATATTTTACATAAGCAAATGGTAACACTAATGGGCAATAGTTAAGTTGCCAAAAAAATTCATACTGTTATTCAACTATTAAATTTTAAAACAATCATTTATTACTTAAAGGAGTTTGTTTTGGGACACAACAGTAGGTGCACATTGTCTGTAATCTACAAATTTAGGTTTATTTTTAATTTCATAAAATAACTGTGCTTATAAATTGTTTACAATTTGTTTTTTAGACATATTCAAGCTGAACTATATTAATAGATAAATGTTATCATATCAGTACTTGATGAATTATTTTGCAATCTTATCTCAGTGATAAAGTTATTTTACCATTTTAACTGACAGCTTATGAATGCAAGAAAGTAGTTAATGTTAGATAAGTTAAATAAATTACCAAACTTGAAAGAGCATGTGTATAATTTTTGCTGATTTTAAAAAATTCCTGTTTAGAAAAATAACTACTATGAAAAGTGAAAATTTATCACACGCAATTCAATGGAAACTATTTTCACTACACTACTATGAGTTTAGCTGTTTTCGTTATGTGTTTACAACCTGCGAAACATCATATTTTCAACAGCTGTCTATTGTTTACTACCGAAAGTATTTTCCACAGTCAACAACACCTGTTTTTATTCCGTAGTGTAGTGAAAAATATCGTTCAAAACTCGAGTGAAAGTGTTTTGTATGTTCTCGACCAATTGAAGTGCTCGACAAGTCTCGCACTTCAAACATAGGGTCTCGAACATGCAAAACCCCACTTTCCACGCTTGTTATGAAATATACTATTATTGTATAACCTTTGGATGTACTTGTACAAGAAGCCTGTTTTACACTGCAAGAAATAATTTTTTAACTTTATTGATTTATATCTAATTGTCTTCGAAAACAAAGTCTTGAGAAAGATGTATGGGCCTACATATGACCAAGGGGAGTGGAGAAGGAAACATAACAGGGAGATTAGAGACCTGTATAACGACGCAGGCATTGTGAGTGAGGTCAAAAGGAGAAGACTAAGGTGGGCTGGGCATGTGTTGAGAAGGAGAGAAGAGTCCCAACTAAAGAAAGTTAGCAAAAATAACCCGGAGGGAAGGCGACCTCGTGGGAGGCCAAAACAAAGATGGTGGGACCAGGTTAGGCTAGATATACAGCGAGTTGGAGCCATGGAAGAGAATGCAGAGGACAGGTCAATCTGGAGAGGCTTTGTTGGTGCGGCTAAATATCACCTGCGATATAGATGGCCCTGGGAGTAAGAGTAAGTAAGTATTGATTTATATCTGTCAGCAAACTGAGTAGTTATTTGGTGTTTAACAACAGTGTGCTGAATGGGTGTCAAGTAGTTCGTTCTCCAGTTCTCTGTGTGGATGGCAGGGCATCACCATTGTCAGTCCCTCTCCTTATATCTGTCAGCAAACTGAGGAGTTATTTGGTGTTTAACAATAGTGTGCTGAATGGGTGTCAAGTAGTTAGTTCTCCAGTTCTCTGTGTGAATAGCAGGGTATCACCATTGTCAGTCCCTCTCCTTATTTGGTGTTTAACAACAGTGTGCTGAATGGGTGTCAAGTAGTTAGTTCTCCAGTTCTCTGTGTGAATAGCAGGGCATCACCATTGTCAGTCCCTCTCCTTATTTATATCTGTCAGCAAACTGAGGAGTTATTTGGTGTTTAACAACAGTGTGCTGAAAGGGTGTCGAGTAGTTAGTTCTCCAGTTCTCTGTGTGAATAGCAGGGCATCACCATTGTCAGTCCCTCTCCTTATTTATATCTGTCAGCAAACTGAGGAGTTATTTGGTGTTTAACAATAGTGTGCTGAAAGGGTGTCGAGTAGTTAGTTCTCCAGTTCTCTGTGTGAATAGCAGGGCATCACCATTGTCAGTCCCTCTCCTTATTTATATCTGTCAGCAAACTGAGGAGTTATTTGGTGTTTAACAACAGTGTACTGAATGGGTGTCGAGTAGTTAGTTCTCCAGTTCTCTGTGTGGATAGCAGGGCATCACCATTGTCAGTCCCTCTCCTTATTTGGTGTTTAACAACAGTGTGCTGAATGGGTTTCAAGTAGTTAGTTCTCCAGTTCTCTGTGTGAATAGCAGGGCATCACCATTGTCAGTCCCTCTCCTTATTTGGTGTTTAACAACAGTGTGCTGAATGGGTGTCAAGTAGTTAGTTCTCCAGTTCTCTGTGTGAATAGCAGGGCATCACCATTGTCAGTCCCTCTCCTTATTTGGTGTTTAACAACAGTGTGCTGAAAGGGTGTCGAGTAGTTAGTTCTCCAGTTCTCTGTGTGAATAGCAGGGCATCACCATTGTCAGTCCCTCTCCTTATTCTCCTCCAAGACCTGAAGGATAAACTTAGCCCTCATTAATTCAAATTTATAAAGATTTACATTAGTGGTAACTACATAAGAATACAACCTCCATTACTTTTTTCTGTGGATGTTTTCTGTCATAATTTTTTAATCTATATTTTTATATACCTTTGTATATTCCATTAGATAAGTTTAATGTTGATTTGAATCAGTGTTTTTCTTGATAGTTGGTCATTTTCTTTATTTACTAATTGTATCAAGGCAGATAATGAAATTTACAACTTGAAAGTTTCTTGTTGTAATAACTTGTAAATAAAATAATTTTTACTGGACCTTGCGGATTTGAAGCCTTATCTCCTGCACATAAAGCAGAATTACCAACACTGTGCTAGGAATTTAAAACTTCCCTACAAAAATTACAGGTCTTTCTGTGATTTTTATTTTATTTTCAACTTTGAAAAACACTTCAGTACAAACTGGAGTTTACTATCCAAGGATTAGTTTTTACCCACATCTTATACAATAGCCTCATCTGTGTTACTTTTACTTATAATTGAACTTAAATAGCCATGAATATTTAAATTATTTTATTGAAGCCTAGCCACGATTTTATTCTCTTGATTCAGGATGTCAATAATTGAATGAAGCATTGTAAATGTATAATACTAACTGTATAGTGTCAAACAAATTGTGCATCCCCAAAATGTTTCTCAGCTTCCCTTAAAAAATCTACCACATTTCTTAGGTACTCTTCTACTTCTATTTGAGTTACAGATACTGTTTGCTTTGACGTTGCAAGCTAATCTAGAAATGTATTAACCCTTTGAGGACCAGAGCCATTAAAAAAAAAAAAAAAAGTTGTCAAAATTTTTTTTTTTGCAAACAGTCAGTTTTGTATGCGAAAAAGACCGCAAGAAATCTGCGTTTTTGCAAAGGTTTGTAAAATTTTTTGTATTTTTGTCAATTTTTAAGATATTTTAATAATTCTTTTACCAAAATGATTGTCATTAGTTACTCTAGCAACTAATAAGGGTATATTGCTGTTTGATTGACATAATAATATACCTACGCCGGAAAAAAAATAAAAGAACCAAAAAATAAAATAAAATTTTGACTTTGTGTGTCAACAGAAAAAAATCAATAAATATTTTTACTGTGGGAAACTATTTTATTCAATTATAAATGTTATAAAGAGCATGTGTACAAAATTTTATGTGATTTGGAATAATAATACAAATTTTATGGTAGAAAATATTTATGTAAGACATGCAAAAAAACGACGTATAGGCCTAACCTATTCTAGGAACAAGTTGAATTTAGTTTACTTACTTCAACTTGGATGAATAGATGTTCATTGTAGATGTTGTTGAACTTCAAAGTCATTATTTACAAATGCACAAAAATACACTATATATATATATACATTATTTACAAAACTTTCACACAACTATTGTATTCAATTGCAGTTATGCTTTGAAAAGCATTCCGCGTGGCACCCATCACCACACTAATACAACTAAATAACCTCACATTCACTGGAAATATACAAAATATATAATAATGTTCAATAAGAATGTTATAAACAAACTATAAAACAATCAAACAAAATGAATAAATCACCGCACATAACCTTCTTCACTTGTTTACAAGCACTCACGCACTGCCCACTGCCACTGTGAGCGCTAGTGACGTGATGGAAACACGGAACAAAAAACAACCAATTAGTATTTTTTTTAGCTGTTCTTTTATCGAAAACATTATCAAGGCACTTAGTAAGAAACCAAAGACATTTAAAACAAGATACGGGATCATTCAATGTACTATAGAAAACATACTACACAAATTATTGCCCGCTGACGATATATCGTCAGTGGCGTTTTTCGCACTGTCGGCTGCTGACGATATATCGTCAGCGCGGGGTTTTTCGCACAAAATAGTACTGACGAAATATCGTCAGTTGGTCCTCAAAGGGTTAAAAGATAAACGACAAAGTTTCCAAGAGAAGTATATATTTCAAATAGAAATATCCAAAGAACAGAAATGAGCCATTTCAGAAAGCATATTATAGAAAAAGGAAGGAGGCAAATGTAAACAAGAATAATTGATTTACATACCCCAAAACAGGTGATTGAAAAAATCAAGTTTAACCCTTTTACCACCGGCGCCCGTAGCGTTGGGACGTGCGAGAACCGCCAAGGTATTTTTTGAGAAAACGTGAGCTTTTACTAGAACTATTGTAGAATTTTTATTTTTAGAGGTATCAGAATGATTTTTTTTTTTTGTTTTTCTTGTCATTATATGGGCTTGTTGGCAATGACTTAACATATCATTTTTTTTATTTCTATAATAATTTTTTTTTTCAAAAAAACGAGTTCAAAATTACAAAAAAAAAAGAATTCCACTTTGAACCTATATAAGTGGTTGACAAAAAAATCTTAGATACATTTGTGTTTGTTTATCTGATTCTACATATATTTGTTAGTCTAAGGTGAAAAATTCATGGACTCACCATAATTAGAAGGGTGTCTGGTATCAATTGTATAAGTATAAGTATCAGCTGGTATAAGTATCAGCTGTCTGGTAAACCACTAGTTTTTTTCCCAAAGACTATCGAAAAAATATTGCGAGTTAAACAATGGACTATAATTATGTTTAATATTGTCTTCTAATGTCATTAACAAAAATTTTGGTGGTTTTATTTTTATAATAATTTTTTTTCCAAAAAACCGAGTTCAAAATTACAAAAAAAATTCCACTTTGAACCTATATAAGTGGTTGACAAAAAATCTTAGATACATTTGTGTTTGTTTATCTGATTCTACATATATTTGTTAGTCTAAGGTGAAAAATTCAAGTATCAGCTGAATTTTGAAATGTATAAACTAGTTCACGTTAGGGCTACTATTTTAATAAATTAAATGATAAATATAATAAAGTACCCTTTTATTCATTTTTTATAAAAATATATTACCGGTTTCGGCTCTTAGGCCATCTTCAGATAGTAAATAATCTAACCTAAAATTTTAGGTTAGATTATTTACTAAATAATCTAACCTAAAAAAAAGAATTCCATCTAAAAAAAAACTAGTAAATAATCTAACCTAAAATTTTAGGTTAGATTATTTACTATCTGAAGATGGCCTAAGAGCCGAAACCGGTAATATATTTTTATAAAAAATGAATAAAAGGGTACTTTATTATATTTATCATTTAATTTATGAATTTTGAAAATTGAAAAATAAGTATAAGTATCAGCTGGTATAAGTATCAGCTGTCTGGTAAACCACTAAAGTTTTTTTCCCAAAGACTATCAAAAAAATATTGCGAGATACAATGGACTATAATTATGTTTAATATTGTCTTCTAATGTCATTAACAAAAATTTTGATGGTTTTAGTTCATTATCAAGCAATTAAAACGTAAAATACTACGCGTCCGTACAGTACGGACGTCGGCGGTTTTCGCTAGAAATGCGGACGTCCGTACTGTACGGACGTCGGCGGTAAAAGGGTTAATAAATTTACATAACTGTCTTTATCTTGAAGACCATTTTAGTTTTCAGAGTTAAGTGAAATAAATGGTACCAGATAACTGGTACACACTTTTCCCTTTGTTAATTTTATTTATTTATAAAAGCGGAACCAGTAATTAAGCACCCAACCTCGCTAAAAATCTCACCATTAAACTATAAAATAATAAATGAAAGTTTGCTTCAAGTCACATGTTATTGTTGAATTGAATTAAAATTAGGATGTAAAATCACACCTAAATAAAAACAGATGTTCAATTAATTACACTTTTAAGGAATGTACAGATGCAACACTATTTTATTTAAATAAAAGTATAGGAAAAAATAATCTTCAAAAACAGCCGTTCGATTAATTACAAAGCCAGATTTTATGTAAAAAACATTTAGCAACTCGTGTTGTCACCTCCGACCTTCAGCCTCCAGTCCCAACTTAGTGGGGTGGTAACCAAAATATTTTTAATTGTAATTTGCATCTTTACTGAAAATTTAATAAAAAACGTTGGAATAGTTTGAAAAAAATTGCATTTTTTAATGTTTTTGCCTATAAAAAATGTATAACTAAAAACTATTAATTAGGGACATGCGGTTTTTACTAAAATATATTAAATTGTTATTCACATCTTCCCTGAAAATTTAATCAAAATTGTAATCAGAATCATAATTTTGAGAAAAATCCAATTTTGGATGGTTTCCCCATAAAAAACTAAATTTTAAAAAGTGACGTCTCGCTTACTGATGGGTGGTGCTAGCTAGCGGAAATACAATACCAATACATTGACCAGTGGTGTGCAGGATAAATTTCCTGCCACAAATAACAGAGAGGAGAATGGCCAATGGTTCTACGCAACCTGACAGGAGTTAAGCATCCCCTCCGGTTGACAGGACGTCACTTCGTGAAACCATTACCAACGAGTTTGAAACGTAAAAGGAGGATTCAAAAACAATGTTATGTTTATTATAACACTTCTACTAGGCAACGCAAAAGAAAAGACACTTCCTATGAATGCACAGACTGTGGTGTAGCTTTATGTGTTCACCCATGTTTTGAAGAATTCCATACTTTACTAAATTTCTTAAACTCAACCAAAATTGGATTTTTCTTGGAAAATACTATTAATATAGTGTTTTTTCACCAATATTATATGTAATAAATATATATTGAAACATTTTATACATTTTAATCTTTATTCCTGAGGATATTTTTTTAAAGAAATTCTTACTCCTTAGGGTTTGTCTGGTATCACGTCATATGATGTGATTAATCTTGAAAGGGTTAAGGCCTTTTAGTGCCAACTGGCTTGGCAACTAAAATATATTAACTATTTACGCAAAGCAATAGGCCTTTAGCTTTTTTTGACTTCCTCTGAACATTATTTACTTTTTTTAATGTGACCTTTTGTCTTAACCTTTTATATATATATATAGTTAAAAATTATTAACACTAGCAATTATAATTGTTAAAAATTTAGAAAGTGAGGGCCAAGAAGGGGTAAAAAAAGAAAAAATACATAATATGGCTAAAAAATAGCTGAACCAATGCAAAATGGCTTAGTACCAGGAACAGATCCATGGTACTGGCCCAATTGATGCCATAGGCTACTAATCATAAGTGGTTTGTATATTCTTGTATGTTATGAATTTCTAACAATAACTTAACTAAACAAACAATAATTTATTTTAGTAAAATATTTCCATTTATCAAACTTAAAAGATTTTAACACAGATAAAGAATAATCACAAGTGGTATGATGGTAATTTTTATTTCAATAATAATCTTTATAGTTATTTTCATCAAATAATAAACATTATGCTAAGACTGAAAAGTATGTACTACTATTTGAAAACAATACATTTCTTAATTTTATCTTAAATTATTTACAATTTTTGAGTTAAAATTAACTGAATTCTTTTCAAAAACTTCTAGGCAGAAGCAAGTTTAAAAAACATATTTTTAATACTTAGTGTAAGTTAAATATATTTAATTTACAGGCTTTGTATGCCAACCTTTTCAGTCATTCTTTACTCATGTTACCTCTGCATTTGGCTTCGGTAAAGCCGCCTGGTAGTCTCACTCGTTGCACTTGTAACACCTTGGCCTTTGGCCTCAGACTATGGATATAATAAAAAGTCATCTGTACTGTAGGACAGTAGAATCTAAAGCAACAAAAATTTAGTAAAGTTTTCTTTACTAGCAGTGATTTTTTTTTTCACTTGATCTACTGTTAATTTTTTTCTTACAAGAAAACTCTTCTTTTAGAGGCTTTTCTAATTGAATTTCGGAAAGTCCTTTCTTGATGCACAGATATAATATAAAAATTTCAAGTTAGTCAAAATTACCAGATCAAATGTGTAGTATTGTTTTTGTTTATGATGTATAAAAACGTTGTAGCGAAAGAAAATCATTGGATCTTTCAGAGCCTGTGAAGCAGAGCCCAGGTGATTTTTTTACATTTCTGATATTTTTTCTACTGTCCTTGGCCCTTAGGCTTTAAATGAATCTAATCAAGCTATCTTATCTTCCTCCTAGCTCAATAAATTTTGTGGGAAAAAATTATTCCTTACAGAAAAAGTATTTAGATACAAGAAAATATCATCAACTTATTGCGACTTTTTTATTCCTTTAGCCAAAACACCTGTGAAAGTAAACCAACTTGATAGTAAATGTGAAATGAATGTACGACTTTAAAAATGATCTACAACGCAGATTTCATCAATAGAGAGTAAAGTAGTCTCAGTTATCCGAGGTAATTGGGACCAAGATAATCCTTTGATTTATCTGATATCATTATTTCATTTTACTTTCATATGTCACTGATCTACTGTAGTATTCAACACATGGTTTTATGTGCAGGGTACCGTTCAGTCAGTTTACCAAACAAAATCATCGTATTCCTCTTGTTGTTTAATACAATCTGTATTACTCAACAGATACTCAACTATAATTGATTATAATGGTTATATTTAAACAACTTTGATGGTATCAAAAGTCTAATACAAGGCAATTAAAAAAATGCTATCACTACCCTTATTTTGTCACCACACTTTTAGTTGAAATTTGTTGAACTAGAGTATTAAAAATGTATACAAGAAATATAACACTAAATATTTACAAAAATGCATGATAATGGCAATAAGTATAAAATCACATATAATTTTAAATCTAAAGATTATTTTGTACAAAAGCGATTAATGGTAACAAAAATTTACTATCTACAGAATATATATAATTGGAATGTAATTATTGAATGAATGGTTCTTGCATCCGAGGATGGTTATGTTTGTACACTGGCCATCGACAGATTGGGCAGTGGTAGTTATCTCTATATAACCAAGTGTAAATGCATCTCTTATGGTAGTTATGACCACATGGCAGGCCGCAGAGGAGGGAATCACTGCGGTAGGCTTCCAGACAAACAGCACACGAGCTGCTTGCCAGCTGACCTTTGACAGGACAGTTGACATGTTCATCTTCTCTCCCCTCCTCAGAAGATGAAGCTGAGTCATATTTGCAGTAACTGTCCCCGTCCATCAAACCAACTATAGTGTCGGCATCAGAAGTATAATTGGATTTGTACCGCCATAGAGGCAGGTCCTTAATGTAATCATTGATGAAGACAGATGGCTGTAGCCAAAGGTTGGGAACAGCCAGCCGCTCAATCAATAGTTCCATGCCTTCTTCTAGCTGTACTTCACGACTTAGTGTTGCCATTGGCCGAAATAGACAATCGAATGAGAGCACTTCCCACCATGGTCGTTCTGCTTCTCTCTGCAATCATTATACATTGCAGAAATTAGTTTTTTAAAGCCTTATGAAATAAAAAACTATAATTACTGGAGTGTTTGATTCACCTATAGCATTAAATTATAAATCCAGTAAGAAAAGATCTTGAAGAGTGATACTACTTCAATGTTTTAATTACGGAAATAAATAAGTAAACAAATAATATCAAGTACATAAGATGGAATCTATGTGAATACAGTTAATAAACCAATAAGACTAAAAGAATCATTAATATAAAATTACTTTAAAAACTTCCAATAAAATCAATCAGCCACACATTAAAATTACTATCCAGATATAAGACGCTGACACAGCTTGTGCGTATTTAAAGATGAATATGAATGATACATGAGTACCGTATAGTATGAGTGTGGATGACTTATGTAGTCTGGTTACAAACTAAGGTTAATTGTTCTTTACAAAGAATTATTAAAAGCCCAATGGCCAGGGCAACTAAGAGACCTACAGCTTTAGAATCTGAACCAAATAATATTGGTCTGATTTTCAGCTTATGATAAGCCTGATACTCAGTTCTCTCCCCTACACAACATGCGTACCCCAACTACCACCCAGCACAGACAACCCAGACTTCTCTAGTAGTGTCCATGTCGATGGCAATCAAGGTGTTGGTATTAGGACCAATGGGAACAGAACTTATTAAAAATAATGCAAAAGAAATTAAACTCTTCTATAACAAGATTCAATATACATATCATACAGTTCAATAAATTCACACCAACATTATATTGTATCAACATGTATTATATTTTTATAACCTTGCATTGAGCCTGAAGATGGCTTTATTTAATTTAATCCATAATAATCTAAACAATTGTACATTGAATTTATACTTCATTCATTATAATATAAAAACAACAAGAAAATATTTAAAATTTAAATAAAATAGCTAAAAAGTAAATAATGTTAGGCTGTTATACAACAATGAAAATATGCAAGACTGATACCATGAAACTTTGATATTTCACTCCCATAAAATACAAAAAAATTTACATCATATACAAAACACTATCTATACATATTTAATTTTATTACCAAATAATAATGTTTTCGAATTAAAAAAACCAACGTAACCTGAAAAGAGCTTGGCGCACAACTGCGTCAACAAGTGTACCGGGTCGTTTGACTGGTACATTTTTTGGTTACTTGTCTCGTGGTTTGCCAGGCTGCATGAGATCGCTCGTGCGCTGTCGATTAGTTTACTTTCTAGGCCGTTGGCTAGTACTCTGGTCATTCCGTGATTCCAGCTCTCGGTCTGTCTGGCTGGCCTGTCATTTTGACCTGTCTTCTTCTACTACCATACCTTCAACGATGACCGGCTAAAGGCTCTTAAACGTAAGTGTTCAATTTTGTTATTTCAAATACCTAATCACTCTTTTGGTGAAAATGTTTTGTTTAAATAATAATAATAATCAGGCTTATTTATTTTTAGTATGTTGTTAGATTGTTTGTGTCCTTTGTCTAGATGATTGTCAACCTACGTTCGACCCCATGTGCTCAATGTTATTTTTTTATCATTCATTTCTATATTATATTTATGTTTTAGGTTCCATGTTGGTTATATATCATTTTTATTGAGCATTTGGAGTTTCAGCTACCTTTTTACTATATTTCTGTTCTTTGACAATATAACCTATTCTACCTGTTCAACCTTGTTGTTTCCTGTAAGGTATTTCCTAAAAATAAAAAAATCTGTTAAACCTATTTTTGTATGTAGAATTATTTGTAAAAAGATGATAGGAACAGATTTTTTTTCTTATGTCACTTATGTTTTCAATTTTATTCGAAGGTTTGTTAAGATTTACTGTAAGATTATTTATTTTCTGTATTATTTATTATGTTGTTGTTTTTGTGTTATTATTTTGTTTTGGCTGTACTCTGAACTAATGTGCTTTGGTTTGGCTGTGCAGTCCAGAGTCCTTGAGTGAGACGTTGATCCTCAGCCTGCTGTCCGGACGAAGTTCTGCCATCTCTACGTGGGGACCACATCTCACATTGGGGACCATGTGATAGAGCCAAGTTTTGCCCCCACTGCCCTCTCTACATCTTTGGGTGGGGTTCTTCAGTCCTCAGATCAGAGCGTTCCTTTTTATTTCCCGGCGGCTGAGCTGGGGGTGTTAACATTAAGAGAAATACAATGTGCGGAACAATTTTAATATAGGCCTAGGCCAAGGAAGGAGAAGAAAGTGCCAAGAATGTATAAACTATATTCCACCACAGCGATAAAATAGTTTTCTTTTAATTTTTTGCCACATATTTATTCTTATTATTCTGTTGAAAAATGTATTGTCGTTAATATTAAATTTGTTTAGTTTTTATGGTTGTTAATGTTTTTAGAGATTTATTTATTTGTTAGAAATAAATAAATTAAGTTAGTGTGTTTTATTTATTTCGTGAATTGTAGTATTTTGGAGTGAATTTTTAATAGAACGGTACCGTGCTATATTTCATTTTTATTTTCTTAATTTTTTTAAGTATTCATCAAAAGGGGATTATTTATTAAGGTTTTTACTTTTCTTTAATTCAGAGCTACTAAGGGATTCCGGCTGACTCCTTGGCCTCGGTGGAATCATGGGATGTAAGCTACATTGCCGGTTATCTGTTTTGTTCAAATTTTCTAAATTTTTCTTTGTACAAGTTTTCTCTTAAATTAATGTGTTTCTAGAATTTCTGCAGATAGACACGTCAGTTATGTAACTTTTTGGTATTTGTAGCCTTTGTTGATTTTGTGTATTATTTGTTATTCTTGTTTATTTTTGTGCATCTTGTTATTTTGAGTGTAATTTTGATATTGCGGCCTTCTGCCAGATTTTCTTAATATTTCATTTATTTTTCTTTTTTTAAATAAATAGTTTTTGCTCAGCTGCCGAGTTGTAATTTAACCCTCTGACTGCCTCCTGTGATCCTATCACCTGTCTGGTTTTGAGCCATCCCCCAGTAGATTTCCAGTTTTGGTGGGTAGGGATGGGTCTCACAAGAAACAAAGATATACACTCAGAACAAACTAAACATAAAAGCAAAGAAAACAAAGTCTGTATATGTATAAACACTTTTTTGTCTATAAAATGTATGCATAGTACTGTTCCTCAAGTGATATACATCATTATTTTCAGAATAAAACATAGAATTAGAAGATACTAAATTCTTTGGTATGTTAAGAAAACAAGAAAAATCAACAACATTTCTTCAATTGTTATGGTCTTGTTCCTAAGTGGTGTAGCATAAAATAATAAGCAAGTTTTTAGAGATACTATGGAATTCCGTTAGTCGATGTATTGCAGTGCGTCAATCAATACATTGAAATCTTCAGAGTTGGAATTTCTGAATGTACTGTATCTCTACAGAAAGGGTACAGATCATCGGAATTTCCGATGGTCATCATTTCTAGGATTATAATATACAGTGTTAACATAAAGAAAAACGAACATAAACATTGACCAAATATGAAAAATATTTATAATAATTCAATCTGGTTATTTTTCACAGTAACATAGAAAGGAAAAATAATATTTTTCATTCCTCTACACCAATTTAATTCTAATACATTTTTGTCAAGGAACAAAACGTTTGTTTGTTGTTGCAACTGACTGTGGGTCATGTTGATACTACTAATAGCTAATTCTGTTCCTGCACAGTTTATTTCTTTGTTGTGCCAAATAAAAATTTAGCTCTAATAAGATGTTACTTTCTTGGTACAGTAGTTATGGTTCTAGCATTTAATGTAAGTCTAATTTTTTCAAGCCAAATATGAACCTGATTGAGTGATTCAGCATAATAAACAAGGCATACAGTCTGAGCTAGAAAATTCTATACTTGTAAGATATAAAAAAATGGTAAATATGTAATAAAGAGGTCCCCCAGTTTTCATGGTTTTTTTTCTTTTCAACTGGTCAATATTAAACTGATGAAAACAAATACATATACATTTTTTGGCAGAAATACAGAATTGTTATTTTATAATTATTTGTTTATTTTTGTTTCATACAACAAATAATAATTGAGATGTTCAACAAACAAAATGGGTAAGGTTAGGTTAAGTTAGGTTGGGTTAGGATAGGTTAGGTTGGATGAGGCTAGCAATATTTCATCACGGTTAACATAATATTAATCGAATCTAACCTTACCTTACCCATTTTTTTTTTTTTAATATGTTATGTATTGTAAGAATAATTAGATGTAATATTTGTGTTCGAGAAAAATTACATAATATTAATGAAATATATATAATTTTAGGTGAGCGTTAATTTTTTTGTAACTTTGCTCGAAATATTAGTATTCCTGCCAAAAAAAATTGTGGATTCGTGTTTGTGGGGGTTAGTATTGACTAGTTAAAAAGAAAAAAATCATGAAAATAAGGTGTGACCCCTATTTTCCATATTTACCAAGAAAGTTTACATATGAATAACTGACTCAATAACTCACAATAGTGTGTACTCATACAATACACAAACAGTGATGAAACAGCTTTAAGACAAGAACACTGTCTCAAATTAGAGACAAGTTTTTTCCCTACTTTTACTAATCTAGAGCTTTTTTATAAATGTGTTTTATTATCAATTTGTTCAGTTTAAATGTTAAAACTTTTATAAAATTGAAAGCTGTAACAGATCTGATATTATGGTGTGACAAATCCTATACTAAAGTTATTGTTAAAGTGAGAGTGTAAGGGAGATGGCAACAAGTATTTCCTGATGGACATTGAATCTGTACTCTTTGGTAGTAAGGTGTTTTCTCACGATTAACACTTAATTCTATGATATTGTTAGATACTAGTAATATAAGTTTTAATACCGTACTTGCATGTTAGTCTAGACATAATTAAAGACTAACCTGTACACTTGAAGTTGGAAAAAATCGTTTCGTGACAAAGACGAACAAGAGAAATGATGCAATAAAGAACAATGGATGTTTGTACAGCAGCATGAGATCATTGCGAAGATTGTTTCCGATATCTGTGAGAGCGATGTTGCGAACGATAACCAACAGCTGATCTGAAGCAGTGCTAAAAATAGGCCAACGGTGAGTGCTCAGTACCAATAACCATGCAGCAAACAACCAAAGATTGTAACTAACAAAGGTCCAGACTCCACATGCTAGTCGCTTCCACCATGAACTGGCGCAAACCTGTAAATCAAAAAGTAATAGATCTTGATTACAAAAGTGGTAAATTAAGTATAAATTTAATAAAAGCGCTAATCATATTATTTTTCTAACAAATTACAATAACACTAGATCAATCATATGATATCATTTGTATTCTATATACTTTTTTTAAGTAGTAGAACAAAATTATTAGAACCACTTGAAATGACTTCAACATCCATCTTCATGTGAGCCTGACTACTGCCTTATGTGTACATATTCATTAAGTTTCTCAATGTTTACTAGCTTGTAACGGCTTAAGTTAAGTTTTATTCAGTTGGAGGGTTTTTTACCTTAAGCCAGCCTCTTATGGATGAAGTTTAATTTTTTTAGTTTATTTGATTTAGTGCTAACAGCAATAAATAAAAAGATAAATAGTGCAAGATACACTTTGAAAAAATTATTTTGTTCAGTCAAAATTACTAATGTATTAATTAATGTACTACTCTAGGCAAACACTCTGAGAGTGCTGTAGCTTTAATTTATATATCTGAAAATTTTGTTAGTTTTAGAAATGTATAATAGGAATACATTTCATCAGCAACATTTCATAAAAATCTTAATCTGATGCTCTAATTTTTTCTACAATTAATCTATAGATATATTATCAGCCGAATTGTACAAATCAAGAGAGAAATTCTGCTGAAGATGTTCAGAGGAGTGAATAGTTTTGTTTTAAAAGAGTTGGGGTAGGAATTTACTCCACGGGAGTAATTGCGTACCATAAACAAGCATGAATGATCAGGGATTTAAAGTCATATCCTTCTCTAATAAGTCTTTATAATTATAAGAATAACAACGAAATATTTTGAGTCGTAAGGTTTTACTTGAGTTTATTTGATCACTCAGTACACATGCATAGCACCTTTTTAGAAAAAAGGCCAGTTTTTTATTTACTGATTGAACACTCATCATTTATTGCTTTCTTGGCTTGAGAGAACAAACAAAAGTTGTAGTAATTTAAGGGTGTTCGATTAAAAATTGTTTTTGAAAATATTTTGAATAAAATTTTTAGAATCCATGTAAATAATAAATGTGTAACGGGAAAAAATTCTAAAAAATTTCTTTATGGAGATATGGCTGCCCAAAGTAACTAATATGGCGCATAACTCACGAACAAACCGTTCTAATAAACTTAGTATATAGTAAATCTAAAAAATAATTATTTTTCTATTTTAAATGATATTTGTTCTAATTTTGAGTTGAAGTTTGTAGTCATCTTTGACTAAAAGAGTAAATAATATATATATATATAAAATTCATTGCTAGAGATTATTATAAAAATGGGAGTTAAGCCCATCTTTCAAATTTGCGGGGCAGGGCAGGCGGGGGGCTATGAGGGGGCTAGAGAGGGGAGGGAAATACATTGCTTGTTCGTTTGAGTCAGGATCTTTATTACTCTTAGTGGTAGTTGCGATTAAATCTAAATAACATTCCTTAGAGCGCTAAACTTGGCACCCAGACGAACACCCTTAAATCAGGTGAGCTGGGTGGGTAGTCTAAGACAGTGATGCTGTACTTCACCAAAATTGACATTAAAGAGCAGCAGCATCCCTGGTACTTGCAACGTAATTCCTACAAATAGTCCTTTTTCTATCCTTGCTCAGGTGGACTTGTCAGGAACTTGTTTAATACGACTGATCGATAAAGCAACCAATGTCTAATAAAGATTTATGTTTATAAAATCACATATTCACTTGTTGATTTAATGTAGATTCTTTCAGTAATTAAATTAGTACAAGACAAAAATAAACTTTAATAAATTAATTTTATTTCAACACCTTAACTAATTAATGAGATGATTAAATAAAATTAAGATTTAAATAAACAAAATTCCCTAGAGTAATTATTACATAAATGTTGCCTGGATTTAAAGTACCAGATCTTTTTGGGCTTTCTCTATAACAGAATAACCAGGAATTCAAAAACACGATAAACTTAACCTTTAATGAGTGGCACATATTCATGTGAAACTACATAGATGCTGTAGATAACACCGACCACATAAGTTTCACCAATACGCTCACCAAGAAAATCTCAAATGGATTATCAACTTCAATATTTATACTTATTAAAATGTAACTATTAAATATTAACATAATTACTGGGTAGATTAAATGTATTAAATAGCAAATTGCATGTTGGTAGAAACGACTAAAAGTAGGTAATTTCAATAAACCAGATTAACATCTTCAGACAACCAGAGGGACTCGGTAAGGAATGAATTGGTTTTGACGAATACCATTTTTATCTTCCTAATAATATGATAAAGATTTAGTTAATGTTACAGTGATTTGAGTAAAGCAATCGTAATTTAAAACATAAAAAGACTATTTTACCAAAACCAAAGAGTTTACCTCAAGAAAAATAAGTTTCCGGAGTCAAAAGTAAGGCTATGACTAAATGTAAAAATATGATCAACAGACTGGTCAATTCTTGAACAAATGTTATAGAATGTTTGGTTTCAAGGTAATTTTAATAGCTGTCTTACAATATTTCATTCTTTAAATGAAGCCAAAATAAAACAAAATAATTAGAAAACTCTTAGTAAAACAGTTTGTCCAAGGCCTTAAAATGAAAATAAACTAATCACATACTTTAATACAATGTTGAACAGCAGATAAGACAGAAACAAGACTTGATACACCTCTGTTCAACAAGTTTATGTAATGCTGGGAAATAGGGTGCAAGATTTTCTTCCTTAGTGCTAGTTTTATAAGGATTTTAAAAACTGCACAAATGAATTTTGTTGTATTTGATGACGTGTCATCCTCTTAATACTGACACAGCATCCGCTCAATTTTGCCATTGATGTGGCCACTACTAGGGAAGTCTGGGGTGTCCAAGTTGGATGGTAGGCAAGATTCGGATGTTGTCTAGGGAAGAGAACTGAGTATCAGGCTTGTCAGTTAGCTGAAAATCAGACCAACACTATTTGGTTCAGATTCCACGTAAAGCTATAGGTCCCTTAGTTTCCCTGGCTATAGGGCTGTTAATAAATATCTCTTTCTGAGGAAAAGTCAACCTTAGATAGTAACAATGACTAAACTCGTTCATCTACACTCATTTATCCCTTATTATCACCCAAGATGACGATTGGCGTCTCAATAATGAATAAAATAATAATAATCTAATAAGGAGTTAGATCGGACACATTTGCCACAGAAGGGACAAGCGAACGAGCGCCGCTCACGTTGACGATCATCAGCACCAAGTCGTAACAACCCAAGGGGATTCATACGATTATTTCTTTAATAACATAAATAATATTTCAATTAAAAAATAAGATAAAACAGTGGAGGTTTATTTTTTCAGACCTTAAATCTTTTATCTGGCATTTATATTTTTTGTTAGTTACAGTGACAAAAATACACAAATATAGATAAGCCTTAGTCTAGTACAAATTAGTTATTTTTTATTCTGGTAAATATTACAGTTAAGTTCATGAAATATGTTTATTCACTTCTAATGAAGCACTTCATGAGTGGCTTTTAGCACCACTTGCCACTCATTCTGATAGGCAAATACTCTAGATATGACTTTGAAATTAATGAAGAGATCAGTATGTGCATTGCATGTAAGCATTTACGTTACGAGTGCTTATATAATAAAATCTCTTCTTCCTCGTCATTATCTGCTTCATGACAGAAAATAATTATCGTAATCTACAAACACAATTGTTGTACCAAGGTGAAAAAGACTATATATTTAAGTAAAATCTGAGAACTGAGTTATTACCAGAACAATACCAGGGCTTAAATTGAAAAATTAATTTTGTTTATGCTATAACAAATGTATGAATTAAAGAAGCTTGAATGAGTAAATCTTTTAATAAGGCAACCATTCTTTTTATAATGTAACATTTTATTAGAGATGGACAAACAGAATCAATGTAAGTTCCTACATACAAACAAAATTAATGTAGATGCCAAAAACTATAAGACCAGTTTCTACTGAAGACTTTATTTATAGTAAAAATATAAATGATTTTATCACAGAACATAAATAATTATTTTCTTCTACATATATCAAAATGAAGTTGTAATTATATAATATGTAAAATTATGAACTTGATATGAAAATTAGTGAGGATCAGTTCCATTTTTTCCTGTTTACGGTTCAATTCTTTACTGTAATCGGTTCCCGGTTCTCAGTACTTTTTCAGAAAGTCTCAGAAAATTTTTCTAATACCTTTACACGCCAGTGAATCAACAAATTATGTAGAATCAGACTGTAAAAACAGTGCATATTATTTTGGCGATTTCTCCAATATGATGTATAATACACCCTAAAAATCTATAAACTGACATACAATATTTTCAATAACTAGAGAATTGGTAACATTTTATTTATTCTCATGGTATGATTGTTTAGACTTTTTGACTCATTTGACCCGTACATGTTTGTTTTCTTCTCTTTCGTTTATGATGTTGCCTGAGACCGTTCTTGCGCTGTTGATTTGTTACTTTTGTGGCCGTTGGCTCAGGTTTTGGTCTGTTCCGTGGTTCCGAATTTCGGTTCACCAGTGCGCCTGAGTTTTGTAGTTAGTTTCGCTTCCTACCTGTTAATATCATGAGCGGCTACAAAGGCAATTAACTTTGGGGTCCTCGAGTAGGAGTTGTTCTCTCAGCCTGCCGCCCGGCCGATCTTCTGCCATCTCTACTGTGCTGGCCTGGCCTGGGGGACCATGTAATAGAGCCTATTGTGCACCTCCACTGCCCTTTTTACAACTTAGAGAGCCTTTCTTCTGTCCTCAGGTCAGTCCTTTCCAAGTTTGTTCATGGCGGCTGAGCTGGGGGTGGTACATTGAACATTTTTTTGTTGGGCGGAACTTTTTAATAATAGGCCTAGGGCAAGCAAGAAAAAAGTGCCAAGAATGTACATAAACTTATTTCACACGGCCCAAACATTAATACATTTTTGTTAACCAATTATTTATTTTTAAATTTAAGTGTTATATTTGTTTGAGAATTTTATAACTATTGTTAAATATTATTTCATTTGTTATTCTGTTATTTCTAAATATTTAGGTATGTCTTTAAAATTTGATATTTCTACTGTCTTTAAATTATATATGCTTTTCTCTGTTATATTAGGCCTCGTTATTAAGTTGGTATTTATTTTGTGTAGTATAATGTTAGTCTGGTTTTTTGATAAAACGGTACCATGCTATATTTTCTTTTTCATTTCTTAATTTTTAAATTATTTCACCAAAAGGTGATTATTTAGTAAAGTTTTATTTTTAATTTCAATTCGGAGCTGCCCGGCTGATTCCGGCTGACTCTCTGGCCTTGGTGGAATCAAGGGATATGGGCTAAATTGCCCATTCGGCTTTGTTAACATTTTCTAAATTTTCAATATAAATTCTTTTAAATTTTGTTGTTATTTTTGTCTTTCTAGTAATTCTGCTGATAGGAATATCTGTTCCATCATTTTTGGTATTTGTATCGTTTACCAAATTTGTGTTCGGTATGTAATTTTTGTGTATAATTCTTTGCTTTGTGTTTGTATTTCTTGCTTTTGTGTTATTTCTGAGATTGTGGTCTTCTACCAGAATTATTTAATCTTTTTGTAATAAATAGCTTTTCCGCTCAGATGCTGAGTTGTGATTTAACCCTCCAACTGCCGCCGGTGGTCCTATCGCTTGTCTGGTTTTGAGCCATTCCCCGGTACTTCCAGTGTGGTGGGGGATGGGTCTCAGCACAAAAAAAGTACTTACTTTAAATTTTAAAAAAGTATACAATTTAGTTAAATGGAATATATTAATGCTCAAATTAGTATGCAATTGAAATGTAACTTGAGGAAATTACAAAACTTATAAGCCTAGAGAACATTGAAAAATAACCTGCCATTTTAGGTGGTTCTGTAATAAAATGTATTCAAAAACAAATCACAACAATTTATTGAAATTACCACAACTAAATTTAAGAGGTTGGTGTAATTGTAGTATGTTAAAAACAAAAAGTAAAAACAAATAATATAATCAATTTAAATATTATTCTTATTAATTATTGAAAAAAAAAACTATTTTTATTAACTATTGATTCATTTCTCAATTGGTGATAATACTGAATTATGAAAACATAAATACTACTCATATTCATAAAAAAACTATGCAGCCAATAATACCATAAATTTTAGGTATTACATTATGCATTTTGTTTTAAATTTAAGAAATAATAAACTATTTTGGATCAGTAAATATTAAGTCAATGCAATTTAAAACATTAATCCTTTAAACAATAATCCAATTTAAGACTTTGTAAAAAAAATAATAAAAATAAAATTTAACTATTTTAAAGTAAAACTACTAAACACTCATTTTGTTAGATTTGATACAATAATAATCTTGAAAATTTATTTTCCGATCCAATTCCTAGGGAGGTTTTCTATGCATTGTTTTTTCATTACAAGTCAAAATAAAATAAAAAACTAATATCTTAAGTTCATCATAAAACCTTTTATTTTTCAAAATATACAATAAAACTAGAAGCATAGTTAATTTCAGAATGTTAGAAGAGTTGTAAACAGAATGGAATGTTTCCACAAGTGTTTTTCATCAGGCAGGAAGTGATTAGAAAGGGTCATGATACAGTAAACAAGGGTGGAGCTCAGGCGAAAGGATGACTGGACTCTGGAACAAAAACTGAATGGCTTTAATTTACTGCCTTTGCTTGTGAATTACGTACTATTCATTAATGTTATCTGTTTCTTTTCACAGGCTAATAAGAAAGTGGCCAAACTATTGGCCAATATTTTCCGACTTAGATGTTTTGTTTATTTCGTAGCCAAATCATGTATTGTAGCCATCCTGTAGATTCAGCTTTTTGGTGTTCATTTTCATAAAAACACTAACTTTGGTCAATTTTAGCAGTGAAGACGTATTTTTATCGGGTGTTCCCAGAATATTCTCACACAAAATAGTCAGGCCGGACCGTCTGCACGGCTTTGTGAAGCGTACATTGCCTATTGTACCATGTAAGTATCTTTTACCGATATTTACCCTATTTTTATCTTGCATTTTTTATCCAGATTTATATTTATCTGGATCAGGATACCACCACATTGATTCCGAATAAAACAAGGCTTACTCTATTGATGAGAAACTCAAGTATGTCTAAAAAACTAAATCAATTATAATTTGCTTGTTTTTTCTTAAATTACAGTAACACAAAAAATGATAATAATTTACAGAAGTTAAAATTGGCAGTTATATAAAATTCATGACTAATTTATACTTTGACGTGTTTGAAGTAAGAATTTGTGAAACAAGGCATAAGTCTTAGTCCGGTAAAATAAGGACCAGACCTGGAATTGAATGCTGGAAATTGTCTTAAAACCTTCATTTAGGCTTGAAATGAAGTTATCCGAGTTTGCACCATCTGAGAGTGAGCTTAACTTTTGGCAGTCTAAAACCTCGATATTTTCAAACTTTTTTCTGTTTTTTACTTATAAATCCTGAACAAGGCATCTTAGCTAAATCCTTATCATTGAACAAATTAAAGAACATCAAATTATGCATCAATTGATGTCCCTAATTTTCAAATATAATTATTATTGGGGTCGTAACTGTGGGCTGAAAAAGTAATTTTTTTTTGTTTTTATTTTGGCTGAAATTTGCCACTCATCAACATTGAATCGTCTGTAGCACCCAAACTACTGATCGTATCAAAAGTTTTAGGGAATAAAAGTTGTAGGGAATTTAATTATGAGTTAAAAATTATAAAGTTTGTAAATTTCGCCAGTTTGAGGTGTTTGTATATATGCCAAATTTAAAACAAAATCATCATCACTTATTCATCAATGCAGCTAGCTAACCATTATTTCCTATATTTCAACTCTTCAGGTCCACAAGTAGCCGATCGCCTCGATCAGTCCAGGTGGGATTCCTGCATTCAGTTCACATGAGTAAGAATCGCAAGTAGCAGCTCGCCGCGATTGGAGATCAGTCCCAGTCGCAGTTCGTTGTACACATGTAACCTTTGAAGATAATTGTTACTAAAAATGTATTTGGCAAGTCGTAAGAAAAGGCTTGTCGTTATGTATATGGCTTATAATTATTTGTTTCCATATAATAATAGGCATTGTTGGACACATCTACTTTTGAGTTCCGGGCTTCTAAAGGGGGCTTTCGTTAACTTCTCTGACAACCTGAAAGATGGTGAATAAAAAACTCTTCCATTTCTTGTTTATGAGCATTCGTTCATTTAATGAACTAGGCCTAGTTGAGAAGTTAACAGATTATATCAAGAGGTGAAATACTGATATGGTACTTGCAATTCCACCAATACACTTAAATATATCTGCAAATATTTATTTCTCCACATTTATATTCCATGAAAATATATCCCTAACTTATAGAGGCAACCTTACATTGCATATTGGAAGAGCGGTATGTTAACAAGCTTCGGCGTTCTAGCGATCAACAGCAGCCCATGAGCACCGTATAATGCTCTGCCATACACTATGACAAAGTCGCAAACTATCGCAAATGGCCACAGCTGATCGAAGCTGTTGGTTGTGATCTAGTAGTTGTGGCGAGTGTTTGCGAAATCACACGATCGGCTTGCTGGCGCTCACTCGTGTGAACCGCTCTATTTGATTCAATGTACTACGAAATCGCACCAGGACCGTTCGCGGCAATGACACCACATTCCATCTAAATTCCGGGCTCAGATTCGATAACTGTAAATAACTCTCCACTGACCACGATACAATATTCACTAACGTTAGTGAAGGAAACAAAATATCTTTCAACTTCTCTAGTCACAGTGCAAATAAATCAGCTTTGTTGATTACAAAAATTTGGGGCCACTCATGATAAAATCCGTGTTTCTCCTAGATATCTGGGCCGTATCAGGAAATTCTAGGCCTTTTCAGCAGTTTAGAAATTTCACATAATAATAATAAATACAATAAAATTTCAATTTAAATAACAACATTAAAGTCTGTTTTTTAGTGTAATCTTAGACTACTGCACTTTTTAATAATTAAAACTAGGAGTGTGCAATGCAGAAAATTTTTTTCGGTTTGATGCAGCTATGCGATTCAAAGAATTTCGATTCGATTTGATGCACTCATACAGAATTAATGGTTTTATTTAGAAGAGGCAGAGTAATAATAATACATTTTGTTACCGGTACATCGTATATTGCTAGTAGAAAGAAAGATCATTTTAAACATAAATTTATTAATCATATAAATGTTATATAGTTAATATTCAAATTCAAAATCATCTTTATTAACATAACGTAAAAATCCATACAGCCAATAATGTCAGTTACAGCTAAATATAAAACTAAATATTATACCAAACTATTGAATAACAAATTATATGCAATCCTTTTGATAAAAAATTATATAGTTTTAGTAACAGTAATTAAAATTAAAAAGTTTAAAATGTAAGGTTTAAAGGAGCTGCTTAGGATACTCTGTTTATTACATAATTATTGTTGTTATTGAGGCTGTTTATTTATAGATCATCCAGTGAATATAAGGCTCTCTCTGTAAGGAATTCTTTTAATTTAAATTTAAACTTTACATTGCTTTCAATATTTGTGATGCATTTTGGAATTTTACTTAAGTATTTAGCCCCTATGTAGGTTTTTAAAAAAAATTGAATTTTATGATAGGGGATTGATATTTGATTTTTTTGTCTAGTATCATATGAGTGGACATTACTCTGAAGCTACTACTGAAATTCTTCCAAGTGTGTTCTCACATAATAAATGCACTCAAAGATGTATAAGCCAAATACTGTAATAATGTTCAGTTTTTTTAAATATTCTTTTACAATGTCTGTTTGTTCAAGTTTTAAAATAATTCTGATGGCCTTTTTTTGTAGGCCTAATATTTTATTTAAATTATTCTTTGATGTTGCTCCATAGACACAAATAGCATAGGCTATATGTGAGTGAATATAAGCAAAGTATATAGTTTTTGAGACCTCTATACTACAGAAAAAACTCATTCTCTTCAGGGCATAAAGGCCAGAGTTGATTTTATTGCTTATACCAGCTATATGAATGTCCCAACTGAGATTTGTGTCAATTAGTAGTCCAAGAAATTTTGTTTCACTAATTTGGTCAATTTCCATATGATCAATTTTAATAATTAAGTTTTCATCCTTAGTTTTGTTTTGTTTTAAAAATCATAAAATTAGTTTTATTGATATTAAGTTTTAAATTATTATCTAGAAAAATCTGCTTCAGCTTTGCTAGACTTTCACAAGCCTTAAATTCTAGCTCTTTTATTGTATTTGTTGTGGTAATGAGATTAACATCATCGGTGTATAAACAAATTTGATTATCATTGCTATTGATGTGTTCAATTATGTTCGGTAGTCTGCTCAAGTAGCAGATAAATAGTAGTGGCCCAAGTATTGAGCCCTGTGGTACACCACATCTGACTCTACGGGTTGAAGAATTGTATTTGCATATTTTATTTTTTGAAACATGTGTAATCTCTACATACTGCCATCTATTATCCAAATATGATTTCATCCATTTTAAGTAAACGCCTTTTATGCCAAATTTTAATAATTTATCCAATAGTAATTCATGAGACAGACTGTCGAACGCCATCGACAAATCCATAAACACACCGGCCACTTTTTGTTTATTATTTATAGAGTCTATAACAGCTTCAATGAATTTAATTAAGGCTGTAACAGTAGATTTTCCTTTTCGCAATCCATATTGTTCCTTATCTAGAAGTTTGTTTTTTTCTAAATATTCTGTTAGCCTGAGGTACATGGCTTTTTCATAAATTTTCGATATTGATGGCAATATTGATATAGGACGGTAGTTCTTGACATTTGTTTGTTCATTTTTTTTATAAACTGGGATGACTTTTGAAACTTTAAGTTTGTATGGAAATATGCCTGATACAAAAGAAGAATTTATCAGATGTAATAACGGTTTTACTAGGGATAGTTTAACAAATTTGATAAGCTTTATTGAGATTTCATCACATCCACTAGATGACTTACATTTCAATGAATCAATTATTCTAAGCAGCTCGTCTTTATTAACAGGTAAGCATTTGAAATTGTTTTCTAAGTTCAATATAAAATTAGACTGATCTGTAGCATCAACTATATTATTAGTTAATGGTGCAGAGTTGTTAATAGTATCATTCATCTTATTTGCAAAATAGGCGCAGTGCTGTAACCCAGCTACATGGGGACAAAGTGTTTGGGAGATTGTAGGCGATAGGTTGTATGCTCGGTCCTCTTAATACCGACATGGCGTCCGCTTGGTGGTTGCTATCGGCGTGGACACTACTAGAGAAGTCTGGGGTGTCCATGTTGGGTGGTAATCATTGTGCGGATGTTGTGTGGGGGACATAACTGAGTATCAGGCTTGTCAATTAGCTGAAAATCAGACCAGCACTACGTGGTTCGGATTCCACGTAAAGCTGTAGGTCCCTTAGTTGCCCTGGCTGTTGGGCTATTAATAAATTGCCCTTTCTGAGGAACAGTTGAACTCAGTTAGTAACCAGACTACACTCATCCACACTCATCCTACACTCATAAAAAAAAACCATTCATCTTCGCCTTAAAATACGCACAACGTTGTGTCGGCGTCTCATATGTAAGAGTAAGTGTAAGAGTAAGAGTAATCATTAAATATGTTACATATTTGTAAAGGATTGGAGATCGGTCCATCATCACCCATCAGTGATATATTTTTACTAATTACTTTTTTATTATTCGTTGTTTCTCTGTTAATTATTTCCCATGTTGTTTTGATAACATTGTCTGAATTCTTTATTTTATTGACAAAGTAAGATTTGTTAGTATTAATAAGGTTTGCTTTGTATTCATTATATTTTTGTCTTAAAATATTTTTTAATTTGTCACTTTTGTTGATTGAGATAGCTTTTTCAGATAGACGATATCATTGTGGTTTTCTTTTATTTCCTTAGTAATCCATTCATTACTGATTTTATTTTTTTTCTTTGAAACAATTGGAAATGAGGTGTCAAAGTTATACTTTAAGATTTGAAAAAAATTGTCATACTTTTCACCAACAGGCGCTTTAGAGACAGTATTCCAATCGTCTTTATCAAGCAATTCTTTAAACAATCTATTGTTTTCTCTAGAGAATTTTCTACCAGTATAAGATATGCTCTTAGATAATTCATTTTCTGGGCAACTAGTCAAAACATCACAGATCTGGCCATCATGATCTGATATAGCAGTGATAATACCTTCTGTACTCAGGCGTGTACATTCTATGTTAGTGATAAAATTATCGAGACACAACTCTGAAGTTGAAGTGACCCTTGTGGGAAAATCAATTAAATATTGCATGCCATGAGACAACAAAATTGACTTAAGCTCATTTGTTTCTTTAGAATTAACTAACATATTAATATTGATGTCCCCTACTAATATTACATACTTTTCTTTTACTTTGAGGACGGTTATTAGTTCATCAATCCTACTTAAGAATTCGCTATTTTTAAAATTTGGTTTCCTGTAAATGCCTGCAACTAATATAGATTTTTTATTTATTCTGAATTTAGATACACAACTTTCAAATAATTTGTCCTCAAATAGCCTATCTATTTTATATGAATTAATTTTCTTTCCTTTTATCCCTTCTTTAGCTAAAATTATTACACCTCCACCTTTGGTGTTGGTGCGAGAAAATTGTGATATTGTTTTGTATTTATCTAAATGAAATCGATTTAGTTCAAGATCCGTCATATTATACTCTGTAAGCACAACGACATCAGGTTCAATCTCGGCTAGGGTTATTTCTAATGGCTCTATACGTGATTTTAAATCTTGAATATTTTGGTGGAAAAATCTAAATTTATTACTGAATGAACTGTGATGACCAGGATTTTGATTGGAATTTCTCAACATGGTATTAGAGATTCTCTCAACTCGTAGTTTAAAGGAGTTAACATTATATTATTATTATCTAGGCTTGTTGAACTGTTTGGAATGTCTGTGGAATGCAATTCTACACCAAGCGTCATTGAATCATCGCCGACACCCGGAGTTGATAGTGTTGATGTTACCTTACTATATGTCTTATATTCATTGATCACATCTGTAAGTCGATTGACGAATGCTTGATGAGAGAGTCCATTTCTCAGCACTCCACTGGAAGACTGCTCGTTATCCGTTATAACACAAACTGTGGCCCCTGTGTTCTGTTGGAATTCCACAATATTGATTGCAAACTCTTCAGTGTCAATTTTGTCTCGAAAGCAGCCCATTGGAGAATCAACACTGCCAATGCCTTTTCTTTGAAGTCTTGGGTAAGCTGTTAAAAGGCATCCCTGTAATCCTCCTTAGTTGGTTTGTCATAGTAGTGAGTCTTAGTTACTAGTCCATACACTGTAGCCCCATTCTGTATCTTCTGACAAGTCAATTTATCCATTACATAGTCAGATGGCTGAGGCTTACCAAATTTCTTTTTAAATGAGACCGCTACTCCAGCGAACATGTTCCTGCTGTGGTTAAGATCACTGGAAATTGCATGCGCAAATGCCACCGTTGTGTTGTTCTTAAAACTATCTATAAACATATTTAAGTCAGATTTAAATATAGAGATGTCACTTTCTTGTAGTTGTATTGAGTACCTTGATTCATTTAGTGAAGAGTTACGTTTTGTTTGTATTTTGAATTATAGTATTTGCTAGTAGTGAACAAAAACTGGCTTTTCCTTTCTTATTGAGATGAAGACCATGTCGGGTATGATCCGATCTAAGAAACTTTACTTTCTGAATTGGTAACACATTTAAATGGGTCTTCGCCAACTTACAAATAGTTGAATTCCTAACCTTATTTACTTCCTTTATCTTTTGGTTTAGCAAAGGATTATCAAAACGAAAAGGTATACTTGGGATGATGACATTTGTTTTATTAATAATGGGTTCGATGGTATTGAATAGATCCTCCGTGATAGTTTTTGGATCTTGAATATATTTTGTCATTGGTACCACCAATGATGATAACATAATCTTTTTCGTTAAAGTCTTAAGTTAATCTACACACATCTTGCACCACATCTCCCAGAGAAGCATTTGGTTTAAAAATTGAAACCACCTCACACTTTTCTCCCAACTGCTCCTGCAGGAGTCGTCCACATCCCCGTCCATGGCTATCTGCTAAAAGAATCACTCTATGCTCCGTTTCTTTTTTCTCTCCTTTTACTTGTATTTGAACATTTTGTTTTAGGACTATTTTTTCTATAAACATTTCTGTTTGTTGGTGTAGTAGTGTATTGAAGCTCACTTGAGTTCAAGACCACGATTTTGAGGCAGATTTACATTTGTTTTATGCCTATAGTTATATCCAACTTGAGTCCAAAATTCCGTCTTTTGATTTATTTTACCTACTACAACATTAGTATCATCCACATAACATTGGTTCACAGTCTCCATCAATGATATTATAGTTTTTGGTTTAATTTTAGTTTGGTTGTTCAGAATATATGCTAAGGTTGAACGTTTCTTGATGAGGTCGATTTCCGTGGGCTGTAGCTTCTGCATCAACGATGACAGATCAAGTGTTTGGTCTTTAATACAGCTAAGGGTAACAAGTTCAATACAAAAAGTGTGTAGATACCACAGTTGTATCCATTGAACTGTACTGGCCCTTTTACGTTAACAATCTCAGGTGTTTCTGTCTTTCCGGTTAAATAATGTTGAATTTTGATAACTGCAACAGATTCGGCTGATGGGGAATTGTAGTCAATCTTGGAATCATAGTGGAAAAACTTACTTGTATAGCCATCATAGATAAGGGTGCTCCAGTGTGAACCACCTGCTTTTGTTAGCTGTTGAGAATCATTTATAGGCATTACAATAACAAGCTTGCCTTTCAAATTGAGAGGTTCCAAAAGGTGATTAAAGTCATGAAGACTTTTAACTGCATGTACAATTAATGGGTTTACAATGATACAGGATTTTTCTTCTAAAAAAGTATAATTTATGAGGTTGGAGTATTTTTGGACAGTTTCATCGGAAAGCCATTGCTCATTTAATAATTCATGGTTTAATGCAATGTTTGAGAAATACATGTCAGTTTGGGTACTGCCCGATGTCCCAGTCACTCTCTCTTGAGGTTGAGTAGATCTATTACAATCAAGTTCAGTATTAAAACAGTTTGTATCCCCCATACTGTCATTGCTACTGTCAGACAAAACTGGAGTCATGAATGACTGATTTATGGTATATGGCGAGCTGTTTGTAAACATGCTACTCTGTGATTTGCTTGTATTAGTTTTAGTTATATTTATATTTTGGCCTTTTGTAGCTGCAGGACTATGAGCACTACGGTTCCTTGTTTTTGTAGTTGGAGTAATTTTAAAACTTGCTTCTACTTCCTTAAGGGCTTTATTGATTTTATCGTTTCTCAGGGATTTTGTTTTTTGTACTCCATATTTTATTTTATTTTCAATGTATAGACAAAGATATATTTCTTTAATGATTGCGGTTTCCTTAGTTCCATAAAATGTTACATGGTATTTTGGAATTGTTGTATCTAAACTAACTATTCCATCTATTTCAGCAGGCCAATGGGGGTAACCTTTCACTTTGGCAAATACCTTATCACCAACTAAGAATTTATGACATTTGTTTTGAGCCGTATTATTTTCTGAGGTATAATTATTTAGTTTATCAGTATATAATTATTTCAGTATTGAAGTATATTCTGCAGTAAGATATTTATTTATTTTATATTAATTATAATTATATTTATATTAATTAATTATGCCTTATATTATTATTAAATATTGATACAAGGCAGGCAGTGGTTCAAAGTAAACAGAAGAGATAGGGTATACAGACAGTAATGTGGGCCATTTAGTGATAGACAACAGCTGCTCAAGGTCAAATAAGAAGGTCAACCTGGTTTGTTCTATTGATCTAGTATTTGTAGTAAATGAGCAACAGGTGTACTAATCTGTTGTATCTTGTCTATATTAGACTACAGTGTTCAAAGTTAGTTTCTTATTTCCTGTTGTAAGATTAATATAAATTTAAAATAAGTGTCTTCTTGAGTGTTGATTTATTCTTTGAGTAATTTCAGTTATAGAACAATATTCAATTATTATTACAAATAGCCAATCTGTTAGACAGTTTTCCTTAAATCACAAATTATGGACTGCACAAAAACATGTGGTTTTAATCCAGGTATGAAAGCCACTATTTTATGTGTAATTATTTAACTGATTTAGTTGATTAACTTGGTTTGATATGCTAACTTAAGAAATGCATACTTATCCAAACGTTTTAAGTCCATTAATATTATATTTATGAGAATATTATACTGTATATTTATGTTTATATTTAATTTATTATATTTATGAAACAAAAATATATAAATTAACTTTATATAAGAATAGTATAAAGTAAGTTTAAAATAATATACAGAATTTAAGATGAAGAAGGGATTCACAAAATATTAGTAGAGGGAGAGGCATCCCAAAAGGCGAGCCGTGCTACTACTCATTTTGCCTGCCTTTTGTGTACTAAAGTGCCTGCAAACATTGAATTCCCGGAAACTGAGGGGTGGGTCTAAAGACAGTATTTACGGTGTTGTTTCATAGAATCCTCTTTCATTGTAGATTTATTTATTTGGGCGGTCTCTCTCTTTCAGTACGGTCAAGTATTTGTCAGTTTATTAACACCGTTAGTTGTTAAAGTTAACTGTAATTTTTATTGATTAGTGCAATTATGTTGACTGTTGAATACATTGAGTTAATTAATGATTTCTAGTATTAAGTTTCTATTGAGTGTATAATAGTGGATTTATTAATAACGATTATTAGATATTATCATGTCTAAGTTAGGTGGTAAAGGAAGTGTTCTACACAGTCAAGGTAGAGAAATAGTTTTCAATGTATATAATTATTTTTGTAATATTCAAGAAGGAAATAAATTAAAGTCAGTAATAATAGATCAAGTTGTTGAAGCCACTAAAGTTTCCAGGCGATCAGTTCTTCCGATGTAAAAATTACTCCACTAGCATTTTTTACGCCTAAAAAAATGTGAACAGGAAAAAGCCAGTGTGTGATCTAGATTCGTTCTATTCGGAAGCCTTGAGGCGTCTGATAAATAACGCATATATCATGTGTAACTGTAAAAAAAAAATGATTGAAATTGAAAATTCAAATATTAGTTTTAAGGGAAGCGCAAGGTCTCTATGGCAAATTATGCATAAAATGGGATTTAAATGGAAGACAACTGAAGATAACAGAAAAATACTTGTGGAACTACATGATATCAAACTCTTAAGATTAAAATATCTTCGACAAATTACCCAATATACAGCAGAAGGTAGACCAATAATTTTTACAAATGAAACTTACATTCATAGCACACACAAGAAGCAACAGTCCTGGATAGTTTAGGTCTTAAAAAACCAGTATCAAAGGGATCCAGATTAATTATTCTCCATGCAGATTGGAATAAAGGATTTATTCAAAATGGTTTATTGATGTGGAAATCTTGATTAAAAACCGGTGACTACCATGACGAGATGAACAGCGAGAACTACATGAAATGACTAAAGGAAAAGCTTATCCCCAACCTACCTCCCAGATCAGTTCTTGTATTGGACAATGCATCGTACCATAATACAGTAAGTGTCAGACAGCCTACAAGAAATACTGTTAAATCAGAAATGATTAACTGGTTAAATGAACGGAACATCAACTTTGACCCTAAATTAACAAAACCAGAACTTTATGAAGTTATAAGAGTTCGAAAGGGAGAAGAGAAGCAATACAAAGTTTACGATCTATTGGCAGAACATGGCCACAGTGTTTTGCGTTTGCTCCCATATCACCCGGAACTTAACTCAATTGAAAAAAATATGGGCTGTCGTGAAGGGAAAAGTAGCTGAGAAAAATCCTACATTCAAAATTAATGACATTATTCACCTAGCCACCGAGGCCTTCAATGACATTTCTGAGGAACAGTGAGCCAAAGTATGTCGCCATGTTACGGACCAGGAGCAAAAATACATTGAAGAAGAGCATATATGGGATATTGGCATGGAACAGTTCATCATAAGACTTCATAGTGACACATCTTCTGATTCAGAGGAAGACGACGATGTCGATTGTGGAGTTAGTGAGCTTCCCGCGGAGTAACTGTAAGCAATTTAATTTAAAGAAACATTTTTTCCTATAAACTATTTATTAGTAGGTAAGTAATTGTGTTTATAAAATAACAGTGGAATATTAAGTTATATAACTGTGTAAACAGTTATCATGCTAACACATCGTAAAAACATAAAAATACTTCATAATATTTTACAGTCAGTGGTTTTTGTTCATGATTTTTGTTTAGATTTAAAACGTAAGATAAGTATTTTTCTAACGATTTCACATGAATCATTTCAAATAATTGGCCATTTACATAATATTAGCTTTAGTAAGTAAGCAAATCTTAAGACCTGAGGCATTTATGGTTCCTGAGATTTTTTTTTTTAATACAAATTACTGTACTAACATACAGAGACACAGTTAATGAAGTAATAGTGTTAATTTAAATAAAAATGGCTGATCGTAATGAAAGTGATGATGACCTTGGAAGTGACCGGAAACAGGAACAAATATTATTGGATGGCGTTGTAAATATTGTAAATATATAACAATTAGTTTTTAGTGAAATATAAAGTGTTTGTGACATTGTTTGGGTGCATTTTGAAAATGTTGCCATACATTTGCCTTCTTGGCGCATCCCCAGGAGCTGACGACCCGGATCCGACCCATGGATTTTTACTGACAGGGAATGAACAATAAACCATCCCACCGACTTCCTGATCTCAAATTAGCATCTGAAAACACTAATGCTGAGTAGTTTTTTTGTTTTTAACTTTCAGATATAGACGTGGTATAGGTCTAACATGTATAGCAGTCAACGTGTTAAGGAAACAAGATAGACCATACTGTTTAATAACTAGTTTTGTTTATTTTCATGTCTTGAACAAAATCCCAATGTTTGGCTACAGAATTTCCAAACTTCCTGTATATGTATACTGCACTGTGCACAGCTAATGTTTTTAGGACAGTCTTTTGACCGAGCGAACGCAAAAGGCTTACTAGCCTTACTACTGTATTCAAGTATTCAAGTCAGTTTGAATACTGAATACTACTGTATTCCGGCTGGGTTGTTCGCCTTTCGGGGTGCCTCTTGCTCTACTGTCCTATACCACAATAAATTACTAATATTTTGAAATAGAATTTCAGGGCTTAATAAGTTTGTTTAGTACTAAGCATGCTTATATAATAAGTCAATAGAGGGACAAATATTGGAAAAGCAAGTATTAAAGAAAGTTGATGACTCTGCATTAAATTAATTAAATTTAAATCCCAATAGTTGTACTTTACTGTTGCTGTGGTCAAAATTATACAAATTTAATTTGTTACAGTTTAAATAATACATTTCATTGGCAAAAAGAAGAATGATTAAATAATAACAACTTACTTGTTGTTCTTGACTATCAATCTTGAAAAATGCTGACAGCCATTCATAACTGTTTATTTCTTAACTGACGATAAGTTGACTGAAATAAAAATTACTGTAAAGTTACCTAAGCACAGATGAATAAAATGTAATAAATTACAGAATTTTTTTAAAGAAGCATCATTTTGATATAAGTTTACAAATCCGTTATTGTTTAGACAATATATATTAAAATTAATAAAACAATATCAACATATGCAATAAAATGTAATGTACTGAGTACATTGAGAGTTTTATATTATTTTAATTTAAAATATTTTTCAATCAAAAGGTTGAAAATAGACGTTAATTGTTTTCAATTAACATTTAATTATACTTTTTTTAATGTGAATTATGAGTAATTTTAGAACACAGTGCCAATGGACTAACTGACTTGAAATCGATGAACGTGAATCATTAAAAACGCAACACTAAAAATGCAACACATTTGAATTTTTAAAAGAAAACAAGATAATACTGTATTTTCATTGGGAAATGTTTTGTAAATTTTTATTTATTTATTTTTATTTATTCATAAGACGCCGATCGTCAAGATATGGGCGAATACGGATTTTGAATGAGTGTGATAAGTTTAGATGAGCGAATGTAGTCATTGTTACAAACTAAGGCCGACTATTCCTTAGAAAGTGTCATTAATTAATAGCCCAATGACAAATGAACAGCCGGTGATTACCAGCTGATCCTTCTCAAAATGTATTGACTCTGATTGGGATCGAACTGAGAACCTTTAGCACATGAAGCTGGGATTGAACCAACTACGCTACCGAACAATTTAATATGGACAGTAGAAGCCAGGTACCCTATCAGACAGGAAGTGATAACAAAAATCACAACAAGGAATGGACTGGAAAATCTATTACTACTGCAGGCGTAGATTTGATTGAATCAATAATTGACACCATTGACAAGAGGAGAAAATGCAGTTGGCATATTTATCGATCTGATAAAAGCTTTTGATAGTGTTGATCATTCAACTTTGATTCATATTCTCCAAAACCTGGGTATAAATGGCATAACACTAAAATGGTTTCAATCATACTTAAACAATAGAAGACAATATGTGGAAATTCCCTATATCAATAAAAATAATCAACTGGTTAATGTTAAATCATCACTAAAATCTGTTAATTATGGGGTTCCGCAAGGATCGATTCTTGGTCCTATTCTTTTCATATGTTATATTAAAGGTCTCCCTTCAGTTTTGAATCATAAAAACAGTAAATTGTGTTTGTACGCAGATGATTCAAATCTAATAGTTAGTGGGAAAAATCTGCTAGAAACCAAATCACATGTCATTAATAACTTAGATAGATTACAGCATTTTTTTAATAATAATAACCTTCTATTAAATTTAGACAAAACACATGTTATGACTCTTCAAACTAGACAAATGAGAAATAAAACTGATTAAGGTATAATAGTAGGCAATAAAAAATTAAAGCAAATTAAAAGTACAACATTTTTGGGAATGATTTTAGATCATAAATTGTCATGGGATGATCATGTTAATTCCTTAATAAAAAGGATATCTTCGAGTTTATACCTTTTAAAGGTAATGTCTCGATTCTGTCCAATTGAAACTTTGAAAATGATATATTTTGCTCATATACATTATCATATTTCTTTTGGTATCGTGCTGTATGGAGGAACCAGCTTAAAAAATCTGAATGAAATTCTGTTACTTAAAAAAAAGCATTACGTATAGTTTTAAATTTAAATCATGATGCTTCGGTTAAAGAATTCTTTCCTAAACTCGGCATTTTAACAGTTTATGGAATGTATATTTTTGAAACCATAATGACAGTGATAAAATCTCAAGGTAACATACCAACACTGGGTGACACTCATAGATATCAAACTCGCAACAGGAATATGTCTGCCATTCAAAATTATGGATTAGAATTTTCCAAAAAGAAACCAGTTTTATTCGGTACAAAATTTTATTACAGCATTCCAGAAAGAATACGTTCATTATCTAATGTAAAATTTAAAAAAAATTAAAAATATATTTAATAGATAAGGCCCTATACTGTTTTGAGGAACTTTAATTTTATAAATTTTAAATATATTTCTCTTTGGTAGTGTTTAATTTTATTCGACACTGTACATTTACTTTATAAATTATACTGACACCATTCTTTATCTTGTATAAATCTTTGTATAAAATAATGAATAAAGATTTGTGATTGATTGATTGACTGGTGTTATCAGCAATATTCGAAAAAAGTAGATCTAATTTCTTTCAATATTCCAAATAACTACGCAACAATTTGTATTATTTGTTATCAAATACAGTTTCCAAAGTAATTACCGAATAACTGAAATATTTAGACTGTCTATATGAGAATGTTCTTCTGATTCTTGGTAGGCTACACGGAAGTAAATTGCAATACCCATACGCATTGCTTGATGGGCTTATATCATGTTCATATCAGTACGAGTTATCTCATGGTCGAAATCTATTCGATATCGCGATATAATCAGGTTTGTGTTAGATCGCACTCATCCCTGTCGACTCAGAACGAAAACAAACTGGAGTAATAATCATTTTACAACTATTTTATTTAAAACATCAAAGTGGTAGTTCTGAAAGACGCACCAATAAATATTATAGATTAAATGGAGTTTTTTCCATTTATAATTCGTCATTTTGGCGCATCAGAATAATTCTGAGACATCGATATTGCTTATGCATCGTGGCAATATCGATGCATCGCGTTACTTTCGATGCATAGACATTTTGACTAGTCCTGAATCGAATCACATCGATTTTTCAATGCATTTCGATGCATTGCACACCCCTAATTAAAACATAATATCTGCCAGGAACATTTATGCATTAACAGTTTTGATTTGTATGTTCACGCTAATTTATAAGAATCCTGTAAGTCAGAAAACATTTCATCAAAAACTTAAATTTTTCCCTAAAACATCATAAATTAAGTCTGAAAATAATCTAACAATCTACATTTCACAACAATACATAATGAAAAACAATTATGTTTAAGCATTTTAATTGATTAGGTAGATATTAATCTTGACAATATGATATTTTTATCAGTATCAACAGATTAGAACTTTAATTGGAATCTGCATGTTGATTATATAATAAAAAGAAGGTTAGCTATATTCATTCATTCATTCATTATCGTCTTTCTTTCTCAGAAATGTCCTCTTTAGAGAAGCACTGCATTCGTAATTTACTATCCACTTCATTATCGTCTTTCTTTCTCAGAAATGTCCTCTTTAGAGAAGCACTGCATTCTTAATTTACTATCCACGTGCACATTCAAAATAATAACTCGTACAGTATAGCCCAAATCACTCATATTTGGAGCTTGAAATGATTTAAATTAGACTGCTGATGAGAAAACTTTCCTTAATGATAAATGTGTTATATGTTTCATAATAATAAATTAAATATTTATTAATATTTTAAGTAGGGAATTGCGATAGGAAATTAACAACTATTTACATATAGACACAAAGTGCTCTAGTTTTGTCAATTAGCTGTATGACTTATATTATTAAATATTTGACACAAAGTGTTCTAGTTTTGTCAATTAGTTGTATGACTTATATTATTAAATATTTATTAATATTTTAAGTAGGGAATTGCGATAGGAAATTAACAACTATGTACATATAGACACAAAGTGTTCTAGTTTTGTCAATTAGTTGTATGACTTATATTATTAAATATTTATTAATATTTTAAGTAGGGAATTGCGATAGGAAATTAACAACTATGTACATATAGACACAAAGTGTTCTAGTTTTGTCAATTAGTTGTATGACTTATATTATTAAATATTTATTAATATTTTAAGTAGGGAATTGCGATAGGAAATTAACAACTATGTACATATAGACACAAAGTGTTCTAGTTTTGTCAATTAGTTGTATGACTTATATTATTAAATATTTATTAATATTTTAAGTAGGGAATTGCGATAGGAAATTAACAACTATGTACATATAGACACAAAGTGTTCTAGTTTTGTCAATTAGTTGTATGACTTATATTATTAAATATTTATTCGTCTTTGATCTCTTAATAATTGACTCCAAATAAAAAGTTTGCAGCTAAATATGTTCTATATAAAATGACTTTTAAAATGTTATCCTTTCCAGCAAAAGAAAGCATGGCACTTTTCAATGTCCTTGGTATATTTATGATGTGTATAAATAGATTTCATTTCTAATAATTCTAATTAAAACTAGGAATACATCTGTATATTGAATTTTGTTGTATTTTATTTTATTTCATTTCAATGGACATTCCATTTTTACAAAATAATTACAATAATGTTGTTAAATAATATATAATTTCATTAATAAAGCAAAGAAATATATGGCTGATCGAAAGGTGAATATGCACAATGACTGTAAATAACAGTAAAAAACAAATTCTGTCACATGTTCCAGTCATTGAGCCAAAAGTATAAATTCTAACTGTAGCATCCATTACTTCTTACCCCTACTTATTTCATTCAATACAGCTTTAATACTTCGAGATATTTACCAAAATTCAATACGAATGTGATTTACATTAAATATTAAATCAAACCGGACTAGCATCAAAAACGTCTTATGTATGACAACCACTTGTTTTAAAATAAAAAATTGATAAAAATAAAATATTATTTTAAAACAAAATATACAAATAAATACACAAAATACCTTGGTTATAATATGTCTAAAGAAACAAAAAGTTGTTATAATTACACCTGGAGATTTAGAGCAACATTGTTCTGAACAGAAAGTTGATCAACTAAACTTATCAAACATTTACATGACTAATATTGTACATTCAATTCAATATAAATACCCTCAAAATTGTTTTAAATGTTCCTACTGCACTAGAAGAAAATACTAGACAATAGGACAGTAATATAACACAGAAATGATATTAAAAATAATATACTATTCGATTGACATTTTTACAACACATTTTATTTGAATTTTTTCAATTTAAACTTTTAAGTATTTATTTATTTTTAAGTATTTATGTATATCATATGGCCTTCAGAGACCAGCCACCAAACTAGTAAAATATTTTAAAATTACACACATAAAAAAACATTAAAATAAAATCTACAGTACAAAATACTTTTGTCTATGTGTTTAAATATTGATTAATAAAATATTTATTATTACAACCAAACATTTATTTCATTTTGTTTTGTGGCAATCGTTATTATAATATAGAATTTACAGTTGTCCAGTCAGTTATTTATGAAAACTTTTTTATATTTTGAAAATTTTTTTCAGATCAATTTAAATTTTGAAAAACCTTTAAGAAGTGCCTTGAAATAACAACTTTAAATCTAACAAGATAGTTAAAATGTTAATTGTTACTGTGCTCTTAAATAAAATAATTATTTATAAAAATATACTGTTTACAATAAATACTAGTTTGTACTCTGCTAAATTAAATTTAGAAACTATTGAGAAAGTTTAAAAATTGGCAATGACATACAATTGAGGTCAAACTCATGCTGATGAGTACTGAAGTCTCTGGAGGACGGTCAGCTGCTGCTGTCAGTAAATTCCTCAGCACTGTACACACACTATAACTGGGTCAAGGGTTCTCTCATTATGCAATAGTTCATTGATTGCATTCAATTACCACAACAGTGAATTATTCCCTATGTTGATTTACTCAAAGGTACACAAATGTACTTTGCAACTATTCTTGAATTCACCAACCCGGATTTTTAAACATGCTGTTAGCTGATCTGCTACTCATTAACATTTCATTTGTGTTGTTATGTCTATTGACATACACGGAAAACTATGGACTGTAATTATGTTGGTACTTTGTATTAAGAGTCTACAAACGTAGTAACAAAGTTAAATGAGGAACGCTCATCGTTTGAAAGAGCGTAAAACTTACATGAGAATCCACTTTTCAATTTAAACAAATAAACACTGATTTGTGATAAAATAAAAAATACTGAATTCTGGTTAAATAGTTTAGATTTTTAAGAAAATACAAATGAACAATCATAATTTTTAAAAATATTGATTGTTTTGTGTGTGGATTCTACAGAAACATTTACTCACTTTCAAACAATGTAAAATCTATAATTTTTTGACAAGTTACAATGTTTTCCTCATTCTACAAGATTCAACTTTTAGGCCTTTTGATCCCACCGCCGCAGTATTGTGGACTAGCGTAATGCACTCTAACAACAAATATTTCTGAAAGAAATGGCATGAAAAGAATATAAACTTCTAAAATGGATAAATGGAAGAAAACTTCAAAAGCAAGAATATACTAATTTCTAGAAAAATTATATTTTATGTTTATTAGCATTACATAGACCGAACTAATATAGTATGCTCAAAATGATAAAAGATCACTTATTTCTTTTTGTGCAAATATACTTCACTCATTCAAGCATAAAAAAGATTGAATTATTATTCGAAGAGATGTTGTTTATAAAACAAACTTATCATTATAGTGACAAAAATTACCTAAATTCCAGCATAATCAGAAAAAAATATTAGAGAAGTGGGTTGAATGTACACAACTGTAAACTTAACATTGCACACAATGAAATGAGTCCAATGTCGTACTTCAAATGAGTACACATAAATTAATGCCAAATCATAAAAAAATAATTTCATTATTTCAATATGCTTAAATTTAATACCAACATTTTATATTAGGAATATAACGTTTAATATGGATACCAAAATTTTATATTAGGAATATAACGTTTAATATGTCTATATACAATATTGAATTGCAAGCTATAATAAACAACTGATAGAACAAAAATGACTTTATGTAGCTAAAGAAAACTAATACATATTGAACAGTATAGGCAATATATTTATTTAAAAAATGCAAATTAAGGATACAAATCTACCAACTTTTAGTAAACAAAGTGCAAGGCATGTTTTTAAAGTACAGTAGAATCTTGATTATCCGAGGCCCCATTAACCGAGCTAGTCATCAGACGATGAAAAATAAACATAAATCGATTAATACAAGGAAAAATATAGCATGACACATCATATAATCGTTTGACAAGTAATCAGTGTCTCTATTGGCTGTCGATGCTAGGTTAAGACGCTGCATTGAAATTTAAATATGTGCGGCAAATGTGGTATTGATACGATAATTTTGTTCTGTTAAAATGTTGAATGGTTCCCTGCACTATTAAGTGTAATGCAGATTGCGTTAAACGACAGGATAAATACAATAACTTTGTTCGGTAATCGGACTGAACAGAACATTGCACTTAAAAACAAGACACGAATACTACTGTGGACCGTAGATAGATGAAATACGAAAGGTAGGGTGAGACAATGATACTTGGAGATCGGTTAACATGAATGAAGGAATATTCTGCTTTCGTTGTCAACAAAATGTAACGTTAAAGGAAATTGTCCAGCCACAATGCTGCCTATGTACATTAGATCTTTACTATTAAATTCTATTATTGTAGTTTTTTACCGACTACTTATTCCCGACTTCTTGTCATCCTGCGGTAATATGACTTTTAAAAGACATAACCTGATGTTTCTACTTTTTTACAAGACTGTAACTAACAGTGGAAATTCAAAATGGTACTTACTTTAATGACATATCTCATATGAAAAAATGGGATTATATTACATTTAAAAATTAATTTCATACATATCAGATTGGGTTTAAGGGAGGATGAACAACGAACAAAGAACGAAAGACCATCATAATACAGGCTTAAGGTCATAAAAAAAAACACAATATGGTGAATGCAAGTCTTCCCACCTCCCATCTCTAGTCAGCCTGCATAAACATACTGCTAACATGACTTCCAATCTACATATAAAACTCTTGTGTTAGTATAAAAGTACAAGCTATGTCAGATATGACATTTACTTTCGACCTTTACATACAATAGAATAATAGTCTAGTAGTATATTTACTATACAGCTGAACCTTACAAACAATACAGCAGGATATGGAGTAATCCTAACCTCAGTGAAGAAGAGATAAGCTATCCAGTCACTAAAGTTGATTTAAAAGTATTATTACCTGAACTATCTGCAGCAATGCAACCATATTGGCTCCAATGAGACTGCAGAGGAAGACGTCATTAGTGTCCGGTCTTACAGCTCTCAACAGTGAATTCATGGCCCAGAAGTTATAGTGTTCCCCTCGTCGTCTGCCGTAGACAGTAGTACGCTCTGGTGTGACAACTAGATAGCTTGGGACACGTATCTGTTGCTTTAACCGTTGTCCTACCACTTTTTCCTCTTCCTTTTTCACAGTCAAAATCCCAAACTTTATCCTCCCTGTAAATATATTACATATACTGTATAAACTATGTATTATCAAGTTCACAATACAGTACAACCTGCATATTTAGAGTTCCAAAAATTAAGAATGTTTCTTATCATGTGGAAAGAGATTTATAAAAGAAATATTTGGCAATACAGTGCTCTATTGTTAATATTTCAAGGGCATTGGCCTCATTTTAATAAACCACAATTTTAGAGTAAAGTGTAGAGTGGAGAGGCAGAGATAGTTGCAGTGTTGTCATAAATTCTAACTAAATCATGCTAGCATTTAATTAGATGTTGTATGCCTTGTGAGATCTTGTTCCAACTTTTAATAATTATGATGTAAGCTTTATAGTCCTGATGGATTTGGCAAATAATAGAGGATTATGTAACATTTAGATATAGGGTCTCATTATCTAACATGTAATTTGTTATTAAAGTGTAGCACATCTGAACAATTTTTTTAAAGTATTCTTTTCAATACCAATTTACGTGTATAGGTGGGTGGATCAACATGACTATGATTGATATTTATAGGTGGTGGGTCAATACCACATTATCTGTTTGACTGGGTAGGCAGGTGGGCCTATACCACTATACGTGTCTGGGTGGGCAAGTCAATCAATACCACTGTGCCCTTATGGGTGATTTGGTCAAAAACTGAATAACCGTTTAAAGTTTGTCTTAAATATAACGAGAATAGATCTGAGATGACTGAACAACTAAAGCCGCCTCTAAGTGTATCAAGATAAAAATATCCCAGAAAATTCTGAATTACTCTAGACTCGCCTATCATTCTATACAAGTAAAGTTAACATTTAAGATAATGTCCTTCATTATGGTTTCCTGGAATTAGAACTGAACAAACAAGGTTCATCTATTGATCCTCATTTACCATTCTTTTACCAAGATTAAAAAACTAAGGAATAGGAATCGATTCAGCCCTAGTTTCTACGTTAACACATGGATCTCTTATTAACTTAATTAACACAACAAATGCAGAAAGTACATTACTAAACCTGCTTATATTTTTCTTGTGCTGTCTAGGAGGAGAGAGAAAACAACAATTAAGTTCAAAATATGTTTTATTGAGCATATTACATGATATATAATAATGTTAGGGTATCAAAGAGGAATTTAACTGACAAGAAGGACAATATTTCAGTGCACTTACTTAGAGTCAAATTTTTTACAGATCAATTCTGATACTTGTATTACAAGTTGAAAATTAACAAGTACAGTAAAACTTTGATAGTTAAAACTCTTTGTGGACTACAGGGAGTACCAAAGTATTAAAATGAGACATATATGATTAACATGTAAGAAAAAATCATTTTCATAGGGAAATAGTACAGTATTTTTGTCATAATCGGTTCAAAATTAAACAAAACTAAAAACAAGATATGTATTGATGTAACAATATGTTTTCTACTAAATTGGTATGGAGTTATAGTACTCTCCTACCCACCCAAACTTGAACTTTGGATTCAACCCTCCCCCCCCCTCCATACATGTGTGGTAGTATTTTAACCTAATGTACAAAAATTGGGGACCTTTTCCATTAATTCACTACCACTACTTTTTCCGTTACATCACTACCACTACTTTTATTATCACAATTACAGTTAGGTTAGGTTAGGTGGCTACTAAAAGTATACAGTTGATCACAAACTGGTAAATCCAATGACTGACTTACTGCCGAATGTGCTCTCCTTTTATAAGTTTTTAGAAAGGGATAAGATAAGGCCAGCCATATCAGATTCCTAGCGGATAAGGAATACCACAGTGAACGTAAAAATGATTGGGTGACAGTTTTTAGAGCAATAGAATATTTACCAAGCAGTAGTGAATTAACAGAAACAAAAAAGTAGCGGTAGTGAATTAACGGAAAAGATTCAGAATTGGTAATATTTAACTATTATTCACTTGACATTTCATTGATCTCATCTGGCTAAACCATGCAAAGCCTGCCACAGACAACCATTTGCTACATTGCCATGGCCATCAAGTATACGGACTGTTAAAGTTTCTAGTGTCAAACTATCAAAGTTCTACTGTATTGGCATAACAGCTGTACCCGCCCGCTTCGCCGGCCATAATATTGAGTTTGATTTATATCCAGTTTAGAACATCTGATGTTATGTATAATTAACTACTATGCTCAATTAATTATTTTTAATTTTAAAATAAAAGTCTGCCCTACCACAATTTTATCAAATTTGTTTTCATTTAGGAGCTGTTAATCAAATAAATCAATCAATTAATATAGCTGTCATAAGAATACCATAGGAATTTTGGAGGCTACAGGTTGGAGTTCTAAGGTCCGAGAGGGAAATCCTTTCTAGGTGAGCCTCTAGGAGCCAAGATAAACCTATGTACAAAATTTCCAGTCATTTGGACTTTAGTTTTGGATAAATAGTGATGAGTGGTAAATGGCTTTTATATAATATTAAATTAAACATTTTCTGATTGAAATCAGTTTGTTCTCTTAGATAAAAAAGTTTCAAAGTCTAGACAAATATATAAATCTAATTTTAGAGGGCACAAATTACTGTAGTTGACCCTGAATTAGTGAAATATCGGGTTTCTTGCCATATTTAGCCATATCCTGTGAACTGACTATACATTTGATCAAAATAAATTGTAAATTTTCCGATTAAAATCAGTTTGTTCTCTTAGATAAAAAAGTTTCAAAGTATAGACAAATATGTCAGTCTACTTTTAGATGGCACAAAGTACAGTTGACTCGCGGTAGTCCGACATTTAACAGTCCGACACGCTCGGTAGTCCGACGCGGTCAACAACCTTCGTTTCCTGTCTCAACAGGATTGACGCATCGGTATTTCCGTGTAGCATAGTGCAGTACAAGTGCTTCTTCCTTTTTATTTAGTGTGTGAAATTTGAACAGTTTTTGTGTACTGTGGCATTGTAATTGTAAATATGTAACTGTAATTGTATTTAAGTATATGTAAGTGCAAAGTAACTGTATGTAAGTGTAAATACTGTAGTTAAGAGTTCTGTACAGTATATTTGGTGTGGTATATGATGGCGAGCACAAGTGGAACCAAACGTAAGCATAAAACATTATCAATTTCAGAAAAGTGGGACATCATTAAGAGATATGAGCGTGGCGAAACCCCTACGGTAATTTCTCAAGTGTTTGGCATAGGCCGGCCTACAGTTTATGACATTGTAAAAAATCGGGAAAAAATTGAAAACTTTATAAAATCTGCCGAGGATAATTCGAACAGAAAAACGTTTAAAATGAGTGAATTTCCTCAAGTTGAAGAAGCTCTCCATGCGTGGTTTCGACAAGAAAGAAACAGAAATGCCCCAATTTCTGGGGATATTTTAAAAGAAAAAGCAAAGTTCTTTTATCGTGAAATAACTAATAAAGACGATTTTCGAGCAAGCGATGGCTGGTTTGAAAATTTTAAAAAACGGCATGGTATTCGGTTTTTGCAGATGAGCGGAGAGAAACTGTCTGCCGATGAGACAGATATTGACAACTTCATCACGCGCCTAGACACAAAAATTACTGAATTGGGCCTAACTGCCGAACAAGTTTACAATGCCGATGAAACCGGCCTTAATTGGCGGCAACTTCCAACCAAAACGTTTGTAACAAGGGATGAACAGAATATTGCCGGCAGGAAACTTTTAAAAGAAAGGATCACTTTGATGGTGTGTTCAAATGGTGCCGGGAGTCATAAGTTAAAACTGTTAGCTGTAGGTAAAAAGTAAGAAACCTAGGGCATTTAAAAACACCAATCTTGAAACTCTTCCAGTGGTTTATATGAACCAAAGTCGAGCGTGGGTGACCCAAGAAATCTTCCTAGACTGGTATAATAATCATTTTGTCAAAGAAGTAAAACAACATTTAAAGGCTAATAATCTGCCATTAAAGGCTCTTTTATCATTAGATAATGCTCCTGGGCATCCAAAATCAGAAGAATTAAAAGCAAAAACAGCCGATGGATACATCGAGGTCATGTATTTACCGAAAAATACAACTGCTCTGATTCAGCCAATGGATCAGAATGTTATCAAAACTCTAAAGGCGCATTACAAAAAACGCCTACTTATGGATATTGTTTGCCAACCAGATGCAGACATTACAACACTGTTGAAAAAGTTTGACATTAAGGACGCTATTCTTAATGCAGCTTTTGCGTGGCAACAAGTCCAGCCATCAAAACTTATAAAATCCTGGGAAAATGTTTGGCCACATAACCCCCTCCTCCAAAATAAAGATGATGAAAACCAACGGGAAGATGACGACAACACCCAAGATAACAATCGTGTAGTGGAAGAAAACATTTTACTTTGTAATCAAACTAACGTCCAACAAGAATTATCGGAAGAACTAATAAGATGGGTGTTAGATGATAACCTGGGTGCAGAACAAACAGATGAAGAGATTCTGCAAGAAATCATAACACAAAACGACACAATTGAAGAGGCCGTGGAGACGGAGAAAAAATACATGATCAGCTGTGATGAAGCTTTGTCTGCTGCCAACACTTTGATTCGCTGGTGTGAGGAACGTGACCTAGACGTCAACAACGTTTTAGTTTTGAAATACATTCAAGAAAAAGCAATTAACGTAGGTTTGCGTACAAAGAAGCAGAAGAAAATGACAGATTTTTTCATGTTTAGTTTATTTACTGTTTTGCAATCTGTTCATATTTGTGTAAGTACAGTACAAACTTTGCTATAATACATACAATCCTGTACTTTTAATGTAGTAAATACAGTTTGTCAATTTCTTAAAATTATCGGCATTAATTACTGTATTTTATTTTTAACCTAGACCTTTGGTCAATACAGTACTTATTTATTTTATGCACATAAATATTCACAAACAATGTGAAATAGGTTTGTTAATACAGTACTGTACATACCTATTGCTTAAAACTATCGTATTTGTTATTGTTTTAAGTTTAAACATCGAATTCAGTCATGATGGGAGGTACATTTGGTAATCCGACGTTTTTGGTAATCCGACATCCTACTGGTCCCGTGACTGTCGGATTATCAAGAGTCAACTGTACTATATTTAACTCTGAATCAATAAAATATTGTGTTTCTCACCATGTTTAGCCATGTTCTATGATCTGGCTATGCATACTTTAAAACTAAATTGTTAATTTTCCAATTGAAAACAGTTTTTCACCTAGATAACAAAGTTTCATAGTCTAGAAAAATCTGTGTCTACTTTTAGAGGGCGCAAAGTACGGTGATTGACTCTGAATCAGTGAAATATTGTGTTTTTAGCCATGTTTAGCAATGTCCTATGATCTGGCTATGCATGCTTTAAAACTAAATTGTTAATTTTCCGATTTGAAACAGTTTGTTCTCCTAGATAACAAAGTTTCACAGTCTAGAAAAATCTGTTAATCTACTCTTAGAAGCCGTAAATCAACCAATTTGATTTACACACACAAATTGAAAATCTAGCTCTAAGGATGAAGGAGGTGAGATAGAGCAAAAAGTCATAGGACCAAAGTTTAGATTGTCTTAAATCAGGTACAGAAAATGGTATTAGTTTTGCTGTAGAACCGTTCATTTAGCCACAATTGGAGAAACCCTGTTTTTTGGCATTTCAAATGTTTGGCATTAAAAAGGCTGCCATCTTCGATTTATTAATAATTTTTCAAAATCCCTTCTTATTGCACATCTACAACATAAGACCAACAACTCAACAAAATTTCAGCTTCGTAGGCTTAGTAGGTTTTTAGTTACAGCAATGAGTGAGTGAGTCAGTGGTATTTGCCTTTTATAAGCATAGATTGATTAAATAAACAACGTTTTTAAATATTTATTGAAAGTTCAAGACTTGAATATAGGCTACTAACCTGTAAATTTAATGCTGAGTGCAGCCAAAAAAAGGGGTGGATGCAACATGTGAGTGATCAACAGGACCTTAACATCCCTCAGGTTGTCTCCACCCAACCAGTCTTCCCCTAGCTGCTGCAGAGAAGAAATCTTGCGCACCCTAATAGACAGCTGCTCGGTAAGCCAAGTAATGATTTGCTGCAATAAAACATGACAAGTAAACTCGCTGATGATTCAGAGCTTAGTAATAATTTTAAAATATCATTGAATTACCAAGTCAAATAATCCCCTAAAAGTAAATTCTTAGGAAACCTGTTAAACAGCATAACTGTTACATAACATGGAGTAACAAATATGACTGTCCACTTCGAACAGTAAAATTTATCTTCATTGTACTAAATCATTATTTTTTTAATTAATTATGTAGGCTACTCAGAATATAAGACACCAAGACTCACCTAAGGTGACAAGCAAATTAATTATGGAACCATTTCATCATATCTTCTTCCTATAGGCCTACGTTCAGGTTATCCGCTACAACTTCAACCATAAAAAAAAAAAAAAATGAATAATTAAATTCAAATTGACAGTGAAAAAAAAACTTATTAGAATATTCAGTGCAAGTGGAACAATACCAACGGATTTTAACGAATATATGGAAAAAAGTTAAAGAAAGTCTTATTTTACCAGGTGAAATCTTTACCATACACATTTTCAATAAAACTAATAGGAAAAGTTTTTTACAAAAACATAACATGTTTTCAAAGTACCCGTTTCAACGCACTTACTTACGTAAAATCACTTGCAGGCGTTTTTACGTACACATACAGTGGTATTGACCCACCCGCCCACCCATAACGCAATTTGGTATTGACCAACCCGCTCACCCATACACACAATTTGGTATTGAATATACAAGCACTTTGGTATTAACCCACCTGTCCAACCATACACGCAATTTGGTATTAACCCACATTCCACCAACAAATGTCCCTCAGACCAATACAATAATTGTTTAGATACTATGGCCCAGTTGTTTGGAATAAATGGTTGATTATTGTAGTATACTTCTTGAACTTTTCAGAACTTTTATTTCCCATTACGAGATTTTGCTTTTTTTTAGTTATTTGTTTTTTAGGGGCCCTTCAGCAGTGTACCTGTATTTCAATCTTGATAATGGATATTCCTCATCCAAACCTCTTTCAATTAAGCACTGAAATTCAAATCTAAATATTAAAGTTAATAAGAGAGGAATTGGAAAAGTAGGCAAAATAAAATTGTTAGGAATATTAGTAAGTAGTAATTTGTCTTGGCATGGCCACACTACTGTAAATCTGTTTTAAATAAAATAAATTGAAACCAATATGTAATTATAAAGATGGTACATTTGAGTAGATTGAAAACTCTTAAATTAATGTATTATTCCTTAATCCAGTCACTTATTGGTTTTGGAATTTGCGTATATAGAAATTAAAAAAATGGAAATCCTTACAGAAATTTTAAAATAAAAGACCAATCAGAACTAGATATTTAATCTTAATATTTTTTATCCTTTAGAAGAACATTTCAAAGAAATAAATATTTTGACTATATATAGGATCTATATTTTCGAATATATAATGTATATTAAAAAAATTCACAAACAAAAAACAACTAACTCTAACTAATTCAAAACAGAAGATACGAAAATTAATAATTTAACAAGCCACCCTCTAGAGTGTTATATAAAAAAGGCAAAAATATTAATAATCAAAATAAGATATCAAATTGTTTTAATTATTTTTCGGTTGAAATGGGGTTGCAAATGAGTTCTTCAGTTGATGTTGATGGAACTAGAAATTACTTGAGAAAAATCACTGATCATTTTACATTTAAAATTAATAAATGAAAAATATTTGAAACATATTGACAAAATTGAAATGAAAACATCTTTTGGCTGGGATGAGATACCAACATCAATAATGAAGTTAGTTAGCTCTTACATAATTAAGCCTCTTACTTACATAGTAGACTTAGTGTTGACAACTTGTATTTTTCCTAAAAAAATGAAGTACAGTAGACTCCCGATTATCCACGAGTGGATTAACCACGTTGCGGATTAATCATGATCGTGAAAAAAAAATTAAAGCACATATAGTACATAGTTTATGCAACGACGTTATTATGATAGAAATAATGATAGTAATTAGATTTGTAATCAAAATTTAACTTATAATTACAGATTGATAATGATCACTAGATGGTCGAAATGTCTCTTGATATGTAATATATGATATATAAAATTTGAAATTATTATCATTATTTCCGCTCTTCAACGTTATTTTTGAAACATGTAGGGTAGTTGTTTACCATTACTTCGCATGCCACTGATGAGTCACGTCAGGCGTGGCACGCTCTATTGTTTTGAGTTTACTGCCGTCTGCCACTGTGAGTCAGTTGTGTACAGTAGTCAGTGCAGTGTGGAAGTGCTTATCGACTGATTTACTAGATGGATAAACAAAAAATCCATAGAGGGGGAACAAGACATAACAGCGTCTGATATTATGGTGTACGAAAAATTCGTGCAAGCACTGTAAGAAAAGAGTCTAGCACTAAGAATCAAAAAATCTATAAAAGACTTCTTTCCAACCCAACAATAAAAGCGTTTGTTTTACTTTCATTAAAATGTTGTTATGTGATTCAAGTGATACTTAATTAAATGTTGGTATGTACTGTACTACTGTATTTTAATTGTTTTATTTTTAAACCTAAACTCATAGTAAGGCCTAATTTAAGGCTCAGTTTTGTTTCAGAGTTGATTTTAGACATTGCCAGGCAATTTTAGGCTAGCTTTGGATTATCCACGATTTTGATTATCCACAAAAGGTCAGCCACTCATTATTGTGGATAGTCGGGAGTCTACTGTATGCTGTTATCAGACTTTTATTTTAAAAGGGTGACCAGAGACTATTGGAGCATTATCGTCCGGTGGCTTTGCTGCCAGCTTTTTTCAAAAGTTATAGAGAAGGTAAGTCAGGTCATGGAGTATTTAGAAAAATACAATTTACTAAAAACCAATAGTATGATTTTAAAAGGGAAGAAATACACAAATGGCAATATTTGAACTAGTAACACATGTCTTGAGGGCTTTGGATGGATCACAGAGTCCTCTAGCAGCATTCTGTGATCTGTCCAAGGCCTTTGACAGTCTGAATCATGAACTACTTTTGATTAAATTGCACAGTATGGGTTTTAATGGAAAACTTTTTTTTAATCTAATTGTTTAATAGATTTCAAAAAGTAAAAACTTCAAATCATGAAGGTAAACCCTTTTTTCAAAATGGACACCAGTGACAGTGGGTGTTCCTCAAGGTTCAATTCTGGGCCCAATTTTGTTCCTAATCTTTATTAATGACCTTCCTCAAAATATTATATCAAAATTAATAATGTTTGTCAATGATATAACTTCATTAACAACTGAGAAAACCCCAGAGACCTTAAAAACATCTGCAGAACAAACATTAACAGAAATAAATAATTGGTATAACAAAAATGGCCTAAAATTCAACAGCTCAAAAACACAAATAATCAATTTCCACACTTCACATAGCAAAATTACAGATCTAGTACAATCTTTCACACTACTTTCTGGAGAAACCTGTATTTGTTCAGTTTCAACTAAGTTTTTGGGAATAGAAGTGGATGCATCTCTGAATTGACAAGCTCATACAAATGAACTTCTAAATAAACTAAGTAAATCAACATTTTCTATCAAAACTGTATCAGAAGTAACAGACAAACAGACAGCTCTGATGGTCTACCACAGTTCCTTTGTGTCCTTAGTAAGATATAGTATAATTTTTGGGGGCAGTTATTCAAAATTAAATTCAATATTTGGCCTGCAAAAAAGAGTCATTAGGTATATTTCTATCGGAACACAAACTGATTTCAATCGGAAAATTGTAAATTTAATCTTCTATTTATGAAAGCCATTTACCACTCATCACTAATTCTTCAAAACTATACGTCCAATTGACTTCAAATTTTGAATATAGGTTTATCTTGGTCCCTAGAGGCTCACTAAGAAAGGATTTTCCTCTCCTATCTCAATGCTCCCTCCCATTGGTCTCCAAAATTCCCATGGTATTCCTATGGAGCTATATTAATTGATTGATTTAATAGATTAACATATGTTGCATAAAAACAAAATGAATAAAAGTAATTGTAGTAGGCTAAACTTTTTTTATTAAAAATAATTGAGTTCAGTAGTAAATTATGCATCACATCAGCTGTTCTAAATTGGATACATTGTAAACTGAAAGCTTGCTGCAAATTTCAATTATATAATCAAACTTATTATATTACCGGCGACGTGGGCGGGTACATGTAGTATCTTATATATGAAGGAGATACCAATCCAAATAAAAGGTATATTTTATGAAGGAAGTTTTATAAATATATATAAATTTACATTAGTACTGCATTTATTAGCTCATATTTATCGTTACTGTTTATTTAACAAATTTTTATAAATGGACATTACAACTTCCATTTTATAAGGTAAGCCCAATAAACTGTATATTTTTTAAAAGTACATTAGATGAGCTGCAACGTGTATATTTAACTTTATTTTAATTTATTTATTTGAGTATATTTCAAGAATCTTCCTACACCAAAAATATAGGCAAAAAGCATTTTTTTTACAAACTACAAATAAAAACAATTATAACAATTTTACAACCTAATCAAAATGAATTCAAAACTGTATTATTGTTTAGGGTGGGTAATTTTGAAGACAATGATATATAATTTGTTATATTTACTAACAAAAAACATTTTTATGATTTTTTTAAAAATTACCATGTAATTATTAAAAAAATCCCTAACAGTATAGACTTGGTGCATTGGCATCTGTAGGGTTAATGTTTTTAGCACATATTAACAACATAATTCTACTATCGCTAGAAAGTTGGCTATGATACACTATTGGTAATAATTAGTAAAAATTACTGCTGGTGTCTTAAATTATACATACTTACCAAAAAGGTAATAGCAAACCTTTTTTGATTAACATGTCATTAATGGATTCACACAAGTCAATAGATTTCTTTCACAATCAATATTTCATTCTACAGCACAGAATGTACATATCCAAGCTGATTAGTGTTACTTTATAAATGAATGTATTTTATTTTTAACTTACAACCATGGAAGATGGTGTAAGTTTTTTACTTTTCAACAGTACAGTTTTATGATTTTTGAGCACAATAAAACTCACCTGCTGTTTTCACTAGTTATAGACAAAACTTATTGGTGAAACCAGTCATTATTTATTCTTAATACACCAATCGTCAAGATATGGGTGAATATGGATTTGGAATGAGTGTGGATGAGCGAATGAAGTCACAATGTCACAAACTAATGCCGACTATTCCTTAGAAAGTTATTATTGAATAGCCCAATGACAAATGAACAACATTATCAAACATATCAGAAAATCCAAAATTAGCCATATGCTTTATGAATCAATAGTTGTAGCCATGGTACCTAAAATAAAAGACAGTAGGTAACACGCGCATGACATCTCACACAGACTAAATGTCAGCCGAGTGGATGAACAAATAATCAAAAAATACTTGGTCTAATATCATGGTAAAACGATTGTTTACAATTTAGTTGAACTTCCAAGTGATTCATAGATTTAGTTACAATAGTTAATAAAATATCCAGCTGATTCACTCTGTGACGCCACAGTCTACAACACATCCTCACACATACGTACCATATATTGTCCTTGTTACAGAGGTTTTATTTACTTATTTTGAATTTGTTGTTTTGATTTTAGTTGTTTGTCTTTTTGATATGATTAGAATTAATGCAAGAGTATTGTGTTTATAAAAATGTTGGTGCAACACGACTTTTTTATAATCATTAAGAAGATTTAGTTAGTTAATTTTTAACATTCCTGTACCCATGCGTGTTAAGTATGAGTTTCACATTCTATTCTTCAAAGATAATGTAGATAAAAATGTCAGATAGAGGGCAAGTAGTAAAGTGAATTCCTAAGAGCCAAACACCATATATCCTTCTTTAATTACCTGTGAAATTTGAACAAAATCTGTATAAAATCACACCAAATCAAGTTTTTGATTGGCAACCATCGTAATAGAATGAATGAATAAGATGGTCATCATTATCATCATAGGTGTATGGGTGGATGGGAGGGTGACAGACACAGAATGTACATGGGTTGGTAGTAGGATGATCACCATATTATGTATATGGGTGGGTATATGTAAATTAGATAAGAAATACAATATACTTCTCTTTGATAAAAGCGCCTATGACTAGTGGTGTAGTGTAGTAACCCAGCTACTTGGGAACAAAGTGTAGATATTGTAGGCGATAGGTTCTATCCTTGGTCTTTTTAATACTGACATGGCGTCCACTTACTGGTTGCAATTGGCATGGACACTACCAGAGAAATTTGGGTTGCCCATATTGGGTGGTAGTCAGAGTCCAAATGTGTTGGGAAGATAACTGAATATCAGACTTGTCAATTAGCTGAAAATCAGACCAATACTACGTGGTTCGAAATCCACTTAAAGCTGTAGGTCCCTTAGTTGTCCTGGCTATTGGGCTTTTAATAAATTGCTTTTTCTAAGAAATATTCAACCTTAGTAACAAGTAACGACTACAATCATTCAACCCTTCATATTCGCTAATACCTCTAAGATCTCTAACTTAGTAATGTAAAATGACTAATTTATTTTATTTCTATATCATGTAAAAATTGCATAATAGTTACCTGAGGTCTTGTGTATGAACAGGTGCGGATTACAACTTTGTCCTTTGGTGTTGATCCCTTTGGCATCGCAAGAAGAAGCAATGGTTCATTCCAGCCCTTACTTTTACAAAGCCTGTAGAAATGTTACCAGTCTCATTACCAATACCTTTACTTTCGATTGTTACACACACACACATGTATATATATTAGGGATGTGTCAATACTGGTACCTTATTGATTCTTAAGACAGGTATCAGTATCGAGAATCGGCAATACAAAGTCAATTAAATACTTTTGATACCTTCAAAATATCAAACAATTTAAATAAATCTTCAAACATACCATAGGCTTTTTGATACAATTGTTTTTAAATAAAGGATACTGTTTTTTTTTCTTTTTTTCAGTAATGTACAGTAAATTGATAATGTATACTAAAAAAGTAATAAGTTGATAATTAATTTTTTAAATACATTTTATGATTTATTTCTTATTAAAAATAAAAAATTCATTATATTAATTAATACAGTTTATAACAACTTTAGACTTAGATCAATAAATATTTCCTGAACAAGTAAATATAGCTTTAATAAAACCAAGACCCTTTATTAGAACTAAAGAACATAATGAGAAACTTTTAGATGTCAACATGAAAAAACAACTACTGGACAAATTTAAATAGACTGATTAAATGTGGTATTTTTGTCAATAATTTTTTACACTATAATTTATTTAAGTGTAACAAAATATTCACAACAATGAAATTTGTTCAGTTAAATATTGTAGAGGAAACAAAATTATTGAATATACCAATAGAAATGTACTTTTAATGCATTTACAGGAATCCTTTTATAGGAAAATTATACTTTATAATTGTAAATAATAGCTGAACAATAGAACAAATGCAATAATTAATTAATACAAATGTATAGTGCCTTTAATTCCCTCATTAATAGTGATACACAGTACAATAAAAGAAAAATATGCTTCATCTACCACAAATAATGACTGATATACACTGAGACAATCTGTTTATTACATCATAAGATGCATTTAATACCTAGTTTGCTATGATTGGTTAATGAATAATTACACGAATGCATTTTTACCGCTATTATTTAGTAGTCTTTGATTGTAGGTACAACATTTTTCTTCACTTGGTAAACAAATATTTTTTTTAAACGTCAATACATTTTCTCAATCATTTTCAAAATGATGAGTACTAACAATTTTCCAGGCTTCGTCTTCTGACTGCAGGAAAATGAACTGGACCATGAGGCACTGCCACTGATCAGACATTTCACATAGAACTTTGGCAAAAAGGTTCCTTCAGGATCAAACGCTTTATAAAGTGCTTGGGCAGTGAGTTGATTTCAGCAAAAAATAAATTACTAGTAAACTTAATGAATCTATTTGTATGCAGGAGGGAAAAGGAAGAAATGGCAAACCACAGCTCCATCGATTGTAATGTACTTGAAGCCAAAATAAACATCATCTTTAGATCTAGTTGATAATAATCATGATCATACACAAGCTTCAAGAACTCATCAGGAGCTAGCTTTAGAGGTGGAAGTGTCTGCTAGAGAAATATTACTCAATAAGCTTGAACTAAACTGCGATCTTCAACCTAAATATGATAGAAAGTGATTTTGATGAAATAATATAGCATTTACATGATAGAGGCTTAGTTATTAATACAAAGAAGTCAATGTTCATGCACTTCCATTTAAGAAATAAGCTATGAAAAACCACCCAAGATGACTAAAAGAAAAAGAGCAAAGAGAGAATCATGTCTGCAAGTGTGTGTAAATAAAAAAGGTAGAAAATTATAAATGCCTAGGTGTAACGATTGATACTAGTCTTACATGAAAAGATCATGCATGTAGATAGCATAAAAGATTGAGTGAATGTTTAGTGGCCCTGTACAAAACTAATTATGTTTTGGATAAAAAATTGAAAATTACCATTTATAAGGCACTAAGTGAATCATTACTAAGGTATGGCAACATTGGATTCTTTTTTATTTACAGAAAATACAAATATTGCAGAAGGCTTAGAAGTGTTATTTAAGAGAGAGAACTACTAACGGTACAGTTTGATATAAATATGATGGCAAGAACAATCAAACTGAAGAATTTTTACTGATGCAGAAAAATAAAATTTGTTGTTAGTTAGAATATTAATATTAGGACCATTGTTTTGTTGTTATTCTTAGTTTTTTTATTTTATTTTTTTTTTTTTTTTTTTTTATTTGTAGCTGTTACGTTAAATTAGTTGTTATTAGTTATTGCATTAATATTTTTTATTTGTAGCTGTTACGTTAAATTAGTTGTTATTAGTTATTGCATTAATATTTTCTATGAGATATTATGTAAGTGTAGTGAAAGATAGATAGCCTTAATGGGATTACATTTAAAGCGTATTTTGAAAACTAGGTTAAGATATTGTAAACATACCTGTTGGTAGAATACCATAGAGTTTGAAGATATACAAATAAGTGGAAAATAGGACAAAAACCTCAAATTGAATAATTTTTATACAGGTTTTATTAGTGTACAAACAGAAGAACCAATAAGCACCTTGGGTTAGTTATTTGTAAGAGAAGAACTTTACAATTTGATCAGTAGTTATATTATAAATTGTAAACAAAACTCAGAGGATATGATTGTTTGGTAAATGAATGATATGGCGAATTAAATTTTTACTTATTTTGGGGTTTTAGAGAGTTTCGTGTTTTAGTATACATTTTAATTTTTCTATCCATGTATAAATGGGTGCAGGAACTAGACTGGAAAATAGATAAAACATGAAATTATTTTAGGTTTGGTCTGATTTTTGGAATGAATACAAATAGTCAGATGATGTATATTTTTTCTTTTTTTTTTTTTTTTTTGTTAAATGTAAAAGGCACTCAGATTAGCCAACCGATCTACCTCTTAGATATTTTTAGCAATGGGTTCAATATTGCCTGTCCAGTATAGTATAGCATTATAGCATTAGGATAAGTAAGCTTTATTATAAAGTTTTAACCCTTAAAACGCAGCATCCGTATATATACGCATGTTTACAATTGCCCGTAACGTAATAACGTAATATTTCGCGAGCTGATAACAATAATCCTAGAATAGGATAAATACAACGTAGTGAGTTCTAAGATTCAAGGTCAAGACTTTTTTCAGGTTATTATTCATTTTCGAGACCTTTGGACTGGTTACTAGGCAACGAATGTAAATAATATGAAATTTTCATTCATTATTGCCTCTGTCGAGGTAACCGCTAGCGCTCGCAGCGAATATATACGCATCTGCTAGTCATATGACGCGGCGACCGGCTGGCGCTCAAGTCAGTCTGCAGTTATTTGTTGTCTGTCTCGTGCATTGTACTAACCTCCGATGTGTAAACAAAGTATTATTATTTCGAATTTACTCTATATTTTTCATTGTGAAGTCTAGTTTTATTTTTGTTGTTAATAGTGTTTTATTTTGTGTACATAATCTGTTGTCTTATTGAGTTATATTGTATATATTTTTATAATGGCTAACCCCGATGATTCTGACTTCGACGAGTTTGTTGCTGGTGCAATGGATTGTACATTTTCGAGTGCAATTCATGATGATGACATAAAAGATAATGAAGATGTTTTATTGCATAACATTAGTGACAGTGAAGAAAGTGTTGATTTGAGGCAGCAGCAATAATATTTCGTTTTTACAGTTTTGATAAAACTTTGTAATGAATAAAAAATGAATATAAAAAATACAATATCGTTATTATTTTTTTTTTTTTACATTGTACTATCCTGGTTTAGATTTTTAAAAAATTATAACTTTACAAAAACTAAAATTATATATATATATATATATATATATATATATATATATATATATATATATATATATATATATATATTTATATATATATTCAAGAAAATTAAGCGTTATTGAAAAATTACAGAAAATTGCTCAGCGTTTTAAGGGTTAATTATTATCATAAAATCAGTGACATTTAAAGTTTTAGATTTAGTTAAAATATTGCCCGTTATATGCGAAATACATCATAAATTAAATATTTTTTAATTATATACTGCATATAAAATTTTTGAAACTTTACACATTACTGCAGAAAGTGCGCGTGCGCCTGGCGTACATCTCACAGTTTGCGGCGGAAGCGCTTGTGCACTTTGTGCAAACATTTGTTTGGTGAGAGTCTGTACTGAATAAGACTTTGAGGCTATGTAGTGTTATTCAGTAGTCACATGGTGTTAGTGGATACATTTGTTCATGAGTTACTCCAACATTTAGGTACATTATGGATAATCAAACTGCTGGTCCTTCAATCACTTTTATTGTTAACACATTCAGTGCTAAGGCCATATTTTCGTTTTCACCATTTGTGACTTCATATATAAATTAAAAACTTACCCCAATGGCTGAACTTTTCTTTTCAAAAACTCAATTTTGTTATTGTGTAATATCAAGTTATGACTATCAGAAGTAGTCTGTATATGTGAAAGACTCTTGTGAAAAGTGAAATGTGAAAAGTGGTGTAAAAAAATTAATGTCAAAGATTTTTTTACAACACTTTATTTTGTAATAAACTAGTTTGTAATATAAGGAATTAAGTAAAACAAATGAAAAAGATTAAAAATGACTATTATCAGGTCCATTCTAAAATGTTTTCACAATTAGTCTAATCTGAGATAAATTGTTCAAAACATCCCTACACAACACAATACAGGTTGATCAGGACGATCATAGAACATAAATACAGTACTTTTAATTTTTCCTTATTTGCAGTACACCCTACAACTTTATTGCTTAATTTTATTCCTAATTTCTCAACAACAACAAAAAAAACTAAAAAAAAGTAATAGAAATTCCAAAAATAACCGTACCCGGAAACTGAAAATCCAGCCTACTCGTAGGATACCCTTGAAGTTCGGGACCTACTGTTAAGTGAACCTGGCAAAGGCTGGGTGAAGACTGATTTAATTATGTGAGTGAGGCAGTATGGCCGTTTAACACATTGTATGCGGGTCCAACGCACGCGGAGGTAAGCAGTGCTTGCGTGCGCAGCGGATCGGTCGCCGGCGGTGGACGGATCAATACTGGCTTGTATGCTTCAGTGTCGCCTAGCCATTTGCCTTAGAACGGTCGGATTTGCGAATCTAATTGTGGCAGGCATCTCGCGGCGCGCATGGGTTTCGTTGCGATGTGCGGCTCGGTCACCGGCGGACAATCACTTCGGAAGCCCTGATCTACCAGAATTGAGGCCATAAACTGGATTTGGTGTATCAACCCTGTTTCCTGACTATATAAGGTATTGTTTTGGTACAAAATATTATTTTAGTATCTGACATGTTTTTAACTTATTTTTTCAGCATCAAATGGGTTAATTACAGCCACTAGGCCGACTTTACGCCTCATGTAGTACTGAATGTCTTAAATTGAAATGTGTATAAATACATGTAATTTTCAATATAACGTAAAATAAATTACAATAAATTATTAATAAGTACCACAACTTCAAATTAAAAAAAAAAATAATTTCCACGTTCTGGGTAACCCTTCTGTGAAATTACCACAGCGAACGTGTTAACAGAGCCAGATCATGTAAGCATTTTTTGAAAATAAATTTAAAAATGTACATACCGGTACCCATATTAATTTAATTCAATAATGGACTTTCTCAAGCAATAAATAGACATACACATGATACTTAAAAGTCATCTTCCCCATAAGGCCTAATAAACCCATACCTAAAAAAATAAATTCAATATTCTGGAAAATAGTGTTAGACGATAAGTGCATTTTGTTTTGATTATTGAAGTCACTGATACTTTCCTAAATCCTAATAACGTAAATTATTGTGTTTTTTAATACTAGATTACCATTCAAAATGCAAGTTTAGTCTGTCTTCCTACGAATGCTCTGTACTTACTAAACCAACACTCTGACTTCCGGTGAGCAAGCTGGCCGCTATAAGCATTATTTTTGTCTTTATTACAGTCAAGAGTACTTCACACTATAGATTTTTTAAATAACAAGTTGCACTATAGATTATAGTTGTTTAAATGAAAAATATAAATAAACCTGTGGTAAATGTACAGTACAGAAGTTGGTATTTCTTTCAATAATAGATTTAGGTAATTTGTAGTATCATGGCAGATAGATATAAATGTACATGTTTGATGGTCATTAGATGTAATATCTATTAACCTAACTTATTACATCTTAGTCAAATCATTTGTAACTATCTAATGAATAAGAACTATTTTTAATCATCTAAGGCTTTATTGTAAAATTAAATCACACACCTCTGGTCAAGTTTACAATCAAATACTCCAGTGCGGATGGCAAAAGGAGCAACATGATGACGGACAACTCTCCACTTATAGTCATCCAGTAACGGTTCTCCGTTGCCGGTAGAAGGAACTACCTGGACTAGCCAAACACTGTCCTTGGTATCTTCCACATGTTCATAAAAGTGAGCACTGCCTGAGAACTGTGATGACTGTGGTGTCTTTACCAGACGCTCTTTCTCCTCCTGGCCAACTAATTGGTCTAGTTCTTCCAATTCACCTTGAGATACATCAGCTGTAATATTACAAATACCATGACGAAAATTGTTTTGACTAAGTATAGTTTGGTATATTACATTTTAACATGCTTCTTTCAATGCTGGACTTTACTTAATTACCTTTACTGCAGAAAACATTTTATAGATCCAATTATGTTAAAAAACTGATCAAATCTCAAATAAAATGCTTAATTATACGAATTTTTTCAAATGTTTGTCAAAGGAAAACAGAATTGTTCAAGAATTTTAAAAGCTGTAATTATTCGATAAAAAGAGTTTAAATGTTGTAAACAGTATAGATTGGATCTCAACTGTTTATTGTGTCATATATTTTTCTAAATTATCATGCATCATTCAGTATGTACTGATTCTGCTATAATTATTTTGAAATGTGTCAATTCCTTTTTTCATTAGCTGAAGTATTTAGTTCTTAGCTTATTATTATATAGCGTTATATTATTGTATTATTTTATTTTTGTACCAAATTACTATCTATTTCTATTAAAGGGCTTTGTTATTAATCGCAAATATATAAAAATCTGTACGTTTGTTTGTAAAAATTGTGTCCATTATGAAGAACAACATAACAAATAAATAAGAAACATTTAAGCCGAACTAAACTTTACCTGAGTACTCAACTAAGAGTGCAAGTTCTTTTTTTTCATAGTAGCCAGTGTAGCTAACACCTCTAACTTCAAGCAACTGTTTGAGTTGACGAACACTAAGTACAAATGGATCAACCATGTCTCCCTGACGATACCAAACCAAAAGGTCCAGCAATCGAGCCACTACGAACATAAGTGCAAGGTACGTCACCAGCAGTGCTAGAGGCATCCATGATGATTTCATTATTAATAACTTCTGGTGGGTACCTGCATAACACCTGTAATAACAAAAATGATTTAGTATTATTCAAACTAAACCATTTGTATTCTTTGTTTACTATCTATAAAAACAATATCTTAATGAGGCTTTATAAGTAGACACCTAATTAGTGTATTCCAGTTTTGGCCATCTTCTAACACGGCTTGTGAATTTCCTAAAATTAGACTTTGTGTATCTTTGAATTCCCATGTACATGAGCCAATTCTTCGACATTACTTGAACAATAAAGACCAGTAAGTTAAATTGTTTAAGTCTTATGTGTTATTTTATTGACTGTTCACAGCCTTTTTTAAAAATGGTTCTGAAAAGATACACATAAGAATTGAATTTTGATGAAATGCAAAATAAGTTGGTTGTAAAAGGTGTAGCTGCCTCACACAATTACAAGATAAATTAGGTAGTTGGGGATAATTATTATAATTGACTATAGAAACAAGCAGGCAAACCAAAATACCGGTAACGAATAATTGCTGTAGACATGCACCGTTACTATCTAATTAAGAATGGTCTCAATAACTCATCAGAATACTGTTTGGCATACTATTAGCTCAGCTATTAATCACTTCAGCGTATGCTAGAGAGAGAGACAAAGAAAGAGATGAAGAAGGATAGAGAGTGAAACCGCTCTAATTGTGAAGACAGGTCAAATTAATGTTACATAACAGGAAAGCTGGCTTCACAGGATTTATATGAGCAGACAGTCTTCATGTTTCTTTAGCCGATAGTATTATTGATTCTATAAATATATAGATTTTCACACATGTTAACTAAAAAATTACCTATGGTGGCCATATGCACAATGGTCATAGGACCTATGGATAGCCTAGCCACAAAACACAAATTAGCATATGTTCCAGAGGCCAAACACCCGATTTTAACGTAAACTAGGAATTTTTGTTCAGTAAATAGAGAACTTGGATAAGTTAGGTTATGTTTGGTTAGCATAAGATTAAACTAACATAACCTGACAAATTGGTCTCTTGCAAATAAGATTAAACTAACATAACCTAACAAATTGGTCTCTTGCAAAACAAATTATAGCTCATCAGCCTACATCCCTATTTATTTATTTAACCTTTTCACATCATTTTTACTTGTTAAACCTGAAGAATATAATCAGTCCTGATATTATTATAAATAGTCTTTGTAGATATATATACCTTAATTTTGTACTTAATTTATGTACATAGAACTTTTCACTATGGATTTGGTGAGACGTTTATTGTAAGTAAATAAAACTGTCATTCATGCTAATACATATCCTACTACTCAATATCCATTCACTTTAATTTCCAGTCTTCCATATGAAATTCTAATTTCACACCCACCCTTAGGTAGGATCTTGCTGTTGAATGAACCTGTTTTGTGATGATAAGTCAACTAAATCACATTAAATGCAAACTTACTTTCAATTTTGGATTACTCAACTCTAACCTTGACAGTTACTTCTTCAAAATTTCCACTATACTGACTTTAGCTATTTTAATTATCATTCCTCCGAGCGATAACGATAACCTACTTGACAAATAATATTTACGTTTACGATTGTTTATTGCATCAAAGTCAATTTCCCAAACAAGATCCTTGAATTTTGATCTTTTTCTTTTTCTGTTTTCAATGGTATTGATAATTAAAATTTTAGTTTCCTTTTTTTTAACCAGGCAAACACATAGTACTTGGATATACTCAGTTGTATTGAAATCGTACCCAGTAGCTCCGTATTAGATGATTTTGATGTATAACCATTTACTTCGAAACTTCAACTGACAACCCCATATTCATCATCTCATTTAAATAACATTTACATTTAAAACTCAAGAAATTTTTGTTTTACTATTCCCATTAGAAGTGACTGTTTAAAGTCATCCCACAGTATAAAAGAGGTGTTTTACACTGTGGTCATACTATTTTATTTTGGGATAAATGGTTTTGGAATGGAGCCACTCAAAGAGGTTGAAGAATTGAAATATTTATCAAAGTTTAGTCTGTGCAATTAGGAAGATTTATATTCTTACTTAGCAACATGATTACTCCACAGCCTGATCCAAACTTACTGTAGAAATAACCAATTTCCGTTTTAGACCCCTGGATCTCATAAAATAAATAATCCACAGCTTATTTCGCATAAAATGAAAAGTTTGGGATCCTATGGTTTTGGCTTATTTTTTACATATTGCTTGATGTTACAACTCCCTTTGAATGATACCATCCTCTCATATATACACAGATTAGTCTTAAATTATTATATCTATGGAACCATCCTTCTGGCATTGTATATATGCCAGGTCTTACTTTCCAAATTCTGTTAGTAGAACTTAGAACGTTCAAATCAGATCAACGATATGTTCATGCAGAGCACTTCTCATATTGAACAATTCATTTCTTTGCAAGTTATTAGTGATGAGGGTAATTTGAAACATTGGATCCCATTTAAGCCCATCATACCGCCCATCATAATCACTGCCAATAGAATTCTTGATTGCCAATATTTGTTGATGGTTAATTTAAATGTTTGCTAATTCATACGAATTTGTTTGATTTTTTCGACCCTTATCAATGGGGAAATATTTAGAATAATATTCCAATGACTTGGGTAACCTGTGAATGTTTGTAAATGGAGGTTTGTACCATTCAATTTCTGGTTCGATGTAAATACCCTTTTTCCACTTATATTGCCTCTGTCCGTAAGTCCATATTCCAACAGATATAGTTTGAAAGTTTGCCTTTCTGTTTAACCCGTTTGCATAGTATAACCATTGATTATAGTTCGAATAAAATAACTTTGGTACTGGCGGAACACCCTCGCTCCACTGGTCTGAAATGACAAAACTCTGAGCTTTAATTTGCTGTCAAACTTAAAATAAGTAAGCAATAATTTTCAAACTAATTGTATAGTGTCCACCAGTTTATATTCTTTAAGGAAAAATTATGCCGGAGATTTTTCTTGAGCTAAATTGCTTTTTATAGCGATATTTGTATTTAAAAACACGGTTTTATGAGTGAAATTGGGCGTGAGTCGTCTTCAACCTGTCACTGTAGCAAAAATAATAATAATAAAATAATTTCTTGTGGATGGATGACAGTTTGATTCATTGGGATTAGTTTGGTAAAAGTCTCATTTAATAATTCAAACAGGTTAATGAGAAATTAATTTTTTTGTAAAACCTTGCAAACTCGGAAACGTAAAACTCTGGACAAAATTTATTTGAGCAAACATTAACTATGTTATATTGAAGAGTTGATGAAGTAAACTCATAGTTCGTTTACATCGAGGCTGTGTCGGACGCGTAAGGTATACTCTACTCAAGGGAAAGTGTAGACTGAATAATCAGTCCAAGCGTAAAACGAATTCCGATCGACGATATTTCCAGATAAGAAATGTTTCTCCAGTAAGAAATAAGGTAAGTTAGTTGACTTTTGACTTTGAGGTGTGTTCGTGTTCAGTTCTTTATCGATTTGACAGTGCTTAGTATAGTTTAATCACTAGTTTGTTTTTATTACAGTTATTTAGTTTTAGTGATATAACACGTTTTTATTTATTTAGATGTGACAATAATGCTATAGGATTCAGTGTGTATATAATTATCAGTGTTTATTGCAATTATAATATTTAGGCTCTTTCAAATTTTAGGAAGTGTTCTATTAGTAGTTGACAAGAAATGTTTGCAATGGAAGAGGCAAGAGCTGAGCCAGTGACTGTACATTGTGCGTGTGGTATCACTGCCGCCTTGTTGACAATCGAGTTTTGAAAACTTCTGAATCTTTCTTCCTAATTCAAGAAAATTCTATTTAATACAAGAGTACGATTTTAGTGTCACTTAAATAACACAATTAATTTAGGTTTAAAGAAATTTTATCTAGCGTTTGTCATTATTGAATTTACAAAGGTTTACAAAAAAATTAATTTCTCATTAACCTGTTTGAATTATTAAATGAGACTTATACCAAACTAATCACAATGAATCAAACTGTCATCCATCCACAAGAAATTATTTTATTATTATTACTCTCGCTACAATAACAGGTTAAAGACGACTCACGCGCAATTTCACTCATAAAACCGTTTTCTTAAACACAAATGTCACAATAAAAAAGCAAATTAGTTTAAGCAAAATATCCAGCATACTTTTTTCTTAAAGAATATAACATGGTGGACACTATACAAGTAGTTTGAAAATTATTGCTTACTTATTTTAAGCTTGATAGCAAATTAAAGCTTAGAGTTTTGTCATTTCAGACCAGTGGTGCGTGGCCGTTCCGCCAGTACCAAAGTTATTTTATTCGGACTATATATAGCACCTCCTCACCTCCCTCCAAAGCATTGTTTTGAGTATAATTGCTCTCACCCTCAGAATCTGAGGATCTTCATGTGATACATACATATATATTGTTGTTTGTTAGTCGTATGCGACTGAAATCCTATACCGAACTGACTATTCCGATAAAGTAATACTATTTCTTGAAACCCTCCCCCATCACTCCTGAAGCTGGGTCGTGTACGTATCTTTCTGCTCCACCCACGGCTACCTTTCTGCCACACCCCAGTTCACTACGAATCCTTGATGCGTCTATTACGCCACCGTGGTAATGTAACTGTATCAGTAAAGGTCTTGACGGCATCTTTCCGGAATTTCTGTTGCATGCTGGTAGCAAAGTGAAACAATAGCTTCAAACCGTATACAATAAAGATTAGCTACAGGCAATTTGCCAAGAGAACTCTAGAGACCAAAAGTAGTACCTGTTCTGAAGCCTGTAAAATTCCCGAATCATAGGAAAGTTATTTTACTATATATCCTCTTAGTGTTTATTAAGAGTTGCTGGAAAGGCTTTTATACAATAGAATATTACCCATTCTTGATTTTAATGTTTCAGTTGAGTTTGTGTAGCCTGGTTTTTGCCCTGGTCGACGTTTTAGCAACCAGATCCTAGCTCTGACATGTATAGTAAATATGGGTTTGAAAAGAAGTTGAAAACAATTGCAGCTTTTGTTGATCTTACAGTGGCTTATGACGTATGGAGCAAAGATTTGTTGTTAAAGTTCTACAGCCTCCTTCCCTGTCCATATCTTTTATGACTTTTGGAGTCAATGCTTTAGTGCCAGGCTAATAAAAGTTTACCTCGGCCGTAAAGAATGCTCTTTTACACAGCTGAAGGATGGTCTACCACAAGCCTCTGTACTTGCTCCAATTAGTTTCAACGTGTATACAGCTGACATCATAAAGTCTAGAAAATATATATATGCAGATGATATTGCTTTAGCTTACAAACAAAAAAATTTCTCAGCTACTGAAGAAACACTCACAAGTGACTTTGCAGCCCTGAAGAATATTTTAAAACCTGGAAGCTAAATCCTAACCCATCGCTATCAAACATCCGAAGTAGCCTGCTTCCACCTAAATAACAGATTAGCAAATCGAAAATTGAACATCTTTCTAAAAAGTGAAAAACTCAATCCTGGGATCAATGTTAGATCTAACTCTGACGTTTAAAATCCATTTTCAAAAAATAGCAGCATAATGGAAACTAGTATTCAATTTCAGGCAACCACGTGTACCGTCTTCAGACCAGAGGGACAAAAGAATCAATAGTCCAACACTCATCTTTCAACTATTAATTGGAAGAAGTACAAATTACACGCAGAAAGGCATTGACACACCCGCACATCAATACACGTACAATGGTATTACAACTATACCATACGTGTTTGCGTGGGCGTAAATGAGTGGGTGGGTGAGTAAATATGGCTATATCTTATGGTCAATTACGTTACTGTTAGTTCTTATCATTTTCATTTTTTCACTTCTCTGTACAACTGCGTAATAATATATAATTGGGTTATTATATCTGTTAGTGGTACTCTCATGGCAACTTTACTTCTTTGCCTCCCGGTACTGTGCAATATAGCTTTTCCATATGTAAGACGTCAGTATGCACTACTGAAAGAATTCAATAAGATCTTTAATCCCCGCACCTGCCTGTTTCACAGGATCTCCCACGTCAGAACGGTCTCTTAAACTGTTGTATTTCTGTCGTGTTTGGCAAGATTTTTGACCCATCATATTAGTCTGGATATTTTTACAAAGTGCCATGAAATAATTCCTCAATAAACAAAGGCAAAATATGTCGGAACGTAAAACATTTCGTTTTGAATCTACTTTAATTGTTCATCAAGTACTCGAACATTTTTAACGGCCCGAATAATCGACCGTCTCGATTGTAACATTTTCATAATACAATTGCTTATATCGGTACAAATCTTTGTCTAAGGAGGACAGGTAGGTATGATAAGGGTGGGGGTAACATCTGTCTATCTCTAGAATTAAATTGTTTTGAGGTTAGGTAGATTATTCATAAGACCAGTTTATCGTTATTGTTATTTTTGACACAATTAGTTGACTATGGAGAGTATCAATCAAGATATGAGGCATCAGCATTATGAATTATTTCTACAAGAAATTGAAGGCATTGACGATTATTGGGGTCCAACATTTAGGTAAGGCAGAAGAGAGAACAGTCATGTATTGTTTACAAACAACAGCCCCAACCAATCTCCTTGGCAACCCTTTGGGGGTTGTTATAATCCACCCCCAGGCCACAGTATTATTATTGATTAGAGTTCAACACAGTATAAAACTAATCTAAAATACACCTTAATTCAGCATATTTACCCACTTCCTCAGTAGGCCTAAGCAAATTAATGGGCCCATTTGTTCCATTGCAATTAGCAGCACAATCCAAATATGACCATTTGATGAATGAGATTGAAACTTCTGATAGTAGCAGTACAGGATTAGTTATAAGGTAGATGTTTTTCACTAACCTCTCAACATAAAAATATATTATACCACAGTACATTCTATGTAGGCCTATACTGACAGTTTTATTGTGGTGAAGGCTAGGATAGTTTTTGATTTTAGCAATATATTGGATTTGTTGTATGCTTGAGTCTACCTTTTTTTTTAAACTAGTTGTGTATACGTTCGTTACAGCATATTTTACAAATGCAGTATATTTTTACTTTAAATCTCAAAATGGCGAATTGCTTAACTAAGCGGTTCAGACCAGACTGCAAAAAATCATCTTTGTAGTCCATATTCTACAGGCCCAACGATGTTTTTGGTCTATGGAATCTGCATTAGTTGCCGATTACAGAGATATGCATTGTTAAACAATTATTTGATATTTTGTACCGAACATGAATGAGTGAAAGTGAAGAATAATCAGTAATGGCAATCTTTAGAGATTTATATATTTATTTCCAATGGTTTTGCCATTTTGTTACAAATTATAAATAAAATCAAGATGGTATAGTAATTAATTTTGACTTGCAAATCAGTGTTAATAAGTAGCCTACTGTGTATAAATTACATATATGACTTATAACTAATCAACTTGCAGTGTGCAGCATGCACTAACATCAACATTAACAAGGGTATACATAACATATAGCATCAATTAACTATTAATAAACTATAGAAAAAAGACATAAAAAAGTATATAAGTTAACAATATTTTGAGATGATAATTAAAACTTCAACCTATACAATGATTTTTATAAGTTATAATTTTAAATGAATAGGCTATCATTGGAATACATAACTAATATTAATCAACAGAAATTAAGCAATATTCCTTGTCAGCAAAACCTATAACAGTACAATAAATAAGAATATTTTCTAATGGTACGACAAATTATAAATTACATTTAATTATATACTAAAATTATAAATAATAAATAACACTAGACCATAACAACTCTAACAAAATAATAGGAATATAAGTACTGTTTAACGGCATTTAATATGAGTTTTAGTTAAAATAAACATGTGTGTATATATATATATATATATATATATATATATATATATATATGTGTGTGTGTGTGTGTGTGTGTATATATGTATATATACCAACCAGAATTTAACACATTCAGTGCTACGTGGCCGTAAAGTTGATCACGCCGTCCGAGGTTATATTTGGAGTTTTATTACCGTTTTTAATTTGTTTTTATCAAGAAATAAGGAATTAAATTAAGCAAAAAAAATTTAGAATGTACTGTAAAGAATAAATTTAAAATACTGTATTTATGTTCTAATTGATGTTGTGAAAAAATGTAATGGAGATATTTTTAGTAATCAGTCAACAAATGACTTGAGCTTTGTGCATCTAAACTCCTTTGAAAGAAATTTATACACTAGACATGGTCAGCACGTTAACAAAAAAGGTAAATTCTTACTGTGTATAGAAATTAGCAATTGTATCCTGAGTTTAGTCAATAAAGAGGAAAAGCTTTTTTTAAACTGGATTTAGCTGGTGCATTGGTGCAAGAGGTTGATCAATCTCCACTCTTAATTTCGGAAAGTGTTGCCAAACACAAGGTTTCTTTGAAAATTCTTCAAATCAATATTCAATGTTTACAAAATAAATTACTAGAACTGGAATATATTGCAGAAAACGAAAAAGTAGATATTATATGCATTAGCGAGCATTGGTTAGTGGATGAACAAATTGAATTGTTTGTTCCACAGGGGTACGTTGTTCCAGGTAGTGTACTCTGCCGCAAAATATTAAAAAAATAGTGGAACGGGTATATTCATTAAAGAATCAACTGATTATAATGCTATTGACCTCAGTCAATTTCATTCTGAAGTAAACATTGAAGTATCGGGAATTATTATAAAGCATCTGGATCTAGCTATTGTATCCCTATATAGGGCTCCCTCTGGAGATATAAGGCTATTTCTAGATAATTTTGAAAACTGTTTAAATATTTCATGTTTAGGCCTCCGGATTACTGAATTAACACTATATAGTAGGTTATTTACCTTTGTGATCCGTCGAGTAATCCAACATTTGTAGCTTAGCTACGCGCGTTTCAACCTGCCATCTTGCAGGTCATCATCAGGCTGAAAATGAAACTAAAATAAAACTACATTTTTCATTGGTGAACGCTTATCGCCGTGAAGGTCGTCAAAGTTAAAAACGAATGAATAAAACACAAATTAAAAACGAATAAATAAAACACATAACATGAAGACACAAACTCGAACATCGGACATAAACTGTCTGTCCTTGGCCAAGGTAGTACCAGCCGTACCGACACGCACAGAAGTTGGAGCGTTACTATGAGTATGTACAGGGGGTTAGTATTATGAGTAACGCTCCAACTTCTGTGCGTGTCGGTACGGCTGGTACTACTTGGCCAAGGACAGACAGTTTATGTCCGATGTTCGAGTTTGTGTCTTCATGTTATGTGTTTTATTTATTCGTTTAAAATTTGTGTTTTATTCATTCGTTTTTAACTTTGACGACCTTCACGGCGATAAGCGTTCACCAATGAAAAATGTAGTTTTATTTTAGTTTCATTTTCAGTCTGATGATGACCTGCAAGATGGCAGGTTGAAACGCGCGTAGCTAAGCTACAAATGTTGGATTACTCGACGGATCACAAAGGTAAATAACCTACTATATAGTGTTTAAATATGTTTGCTTTTTTCAAGAAAAGTTATAGTGTGTGGAGATTTCAACATCCCTTTTCTTAAGGAAAATGAACCTGCTACAGCCAAATTCTCAAATATTTTACGATCACTTAACCTCTTTATTACAAATAAATTGCCCACACATTAATTCATGCCTTGACAATATTCTTGTTAATTTTTCTGGCCATTTTGTTAAGTCTCAGTTACTGAAAGAATGTATTGTTGATTATTATCCACTTTTACTAAATCTAGACAAAATTAATGTTTATGTCAAAAACAAAAACCTTGAAGTCTCCTCAGTTAATAAATTTATTCGTAAGTAAGCAAGGAGAGGAACAAATTTAGAATTTTTTGAATGCTTGGAAAGTGAAAAATGGGAAATGATAAATTATTACTTAAATAACGCCATAACTGTTGAACAGCTGTTTGATACTTCTTTCCAAAAGTATGTGCAGCTCTGGCACTTCTCATCTCCCTTGGTGAAAGCCAAGACAAAATTTAAAAAAAATAATAAACAAAATTTTCTCAGAGGAATTAAAACAAAGTAAAGAACTAATGCTGGGCTATTACACTATTTTCAAAAATCTTTAAAGATCTGGTTCGAATATAACTGAAGCTGCCTACAATACATATATATATTCTTCAAAAACCAGTAAAGGAAAACTCACCTCAGCAAAAAAAAAAAAAAAAAAAAAAAAAAAAAAAAAAAAAAAAAATCAATTGAATCTTACATAAAAAATGCCAGTAACAAATGTGAGGCTGCTTGGCAAATAATATCAACTGAAACTCAAAACCCAGAAGCACTGAACAACACTGATCTCACTGCAGACCAGCTTAACAAATTTTTTATACAGTCAGTTTTTGAGATTCAGAAGGGTATACGTAACACTAACACAGTAGAAGTCATAAGTCTACTTCAACAACTGAACCATCATAATGCTCCTCAGTTTAGATGCCAGTTCTCAAACCGGATGATCTACTCAAAACAGTTTCAAAACTCTCTAACTCGAAAAGCACAGATTACTATTGGATTTCAAATGTTCTAGTAAAACACACTATACGCCTTACATTTAAGCCTTTAACTTTTGTTTTGAATCAATGCTTTGCACATGGTTATTTTTCGAATCTATAAAAATTTCTAGAGTGATACCGGTGCACAAGAAAGGTGATAGGATGTAATCACAAAATTTTCGGCCTATCTTAGTTGTACCAATGTTTTCTAAGGTTTTTTAGTCTCTAATATATGTTCAACTTAGTAGTCATTTTGAAAGAAACTATCTACTAAGCAATTACCAGCATGGCTTTTGCTCAAATAAGTCTAAAACATCGGCAGGTTTTAGTCTAGTGGAGGAGGTTCTTTCTGCCTTTGAAAACAAAGAATCAGTTTTTCTAACTCTCTGTGACTTGAGCAAGGCTTTGACTGCGTCGACCACGACATCCTTATAGATAAACTTTCCTATTACTGTATCACTGAAAACTCTTTGAAATTACTGAAATCTTATCTAACTAATCGTAAACAATACGTCAATATTAATAACAGTCAATCTACCACCCTAAGTGTAACCATAGGAGTCCCGCAAGGATCTGTCCTGGGCCCTTTACTCTTTATTGTTTATATTAATGATTTACCATGCAATTTACAATATAAGGTTTATATTTATGCAGATGATACTGCCTTGCTCACGTCACAGAGTCTTGTAAGTCTTGAGGAATGTACAACTATGGTCTATAGGTCTGTTCTAAACTGGTTCTATATGAATAAATTGCTTTGCAACAGAGACGAAACCCAAGAAATACTTCTTAGTCTCTCAAGTCCAAGTAATCTAAATTTTGTTAAGCTTCTCGGTTTTTCAATAGACAATAAGCTATTGTGGAAGGCTCACTTTGACGGTGTATGAAGGATCTCTAGAGTTTCATATCTAATGTTGAAGTTAAGAGATATTGTTGGGCAAAAATATCTCAGGGTAGCTTATTTTGCTTTCCTCCATTCGCACATAGCCTATGGTGTGATTGCGTGGGGACCATAATAGTCTGATTGTGAGCGTGCCTAGTGCAGTTAACGATATTCTCATTATGCAAAAAAAGTTATCAGAACCATGTGTAGAGTAAATGATTTGGAACATTGAAAACCTTTTTTCATTCAACTTAATTTTATGACGCTAATAAATCTCCATTTTCCAAATTCTCTTGCACACTAGGCTTCACATATCTGAGTGTACTTGCAGAGAAGAAATTAACACGGGAAGAAAAAAAAAAGAAGTTCCTTCTGCACCAAAGCGACTCAGATCATATTCCAACAGTAATGGTGGGCGAGACTGAGATTGAAGAAATCTACTCGGCAAAATTCCTCGGAATACACCTTGATCAGGGGTTGACTTGAGATTGCCAGGTAGACAGTATATGCTCCAAAGTATCCTCAGGCATTTATTTTTTGAGGCAACTTTCTAAATATTGCCCGATCCAGATACTGATGACGGCATATTATGGAGTAATCTACCCTCACTTGTCGTACGGACTGGCACTGTGGGTTGGTTGGGCAAATGTTATCTTTTCCAGACTGTTCATTCTGCAAAAAAAAAGCAGTCCGTATAATTGCCAAACTGCAGTGGAGAGAGTTGTGCAAGCCATCATTTAAAAACCTAACAATGTTGACATTACCCTGCCTGTATATTTTAGAAAAGTGTATGTTCTTTAAATCAAAATGCGATCCCATAAGAGGTAGAGAAATACACTCTTATGAAACTAGAGGCAGGGACAACTACTGAACTGGAAGACACAGGACGGTAGCTTACGAGCGCTTGCCCTCACAGGCGGGTGCTCGTTTTGTCAACAAATTACCGAAAGCAATTAAAAGTGCCCCGACGCTGAAGGCGTTCAAAACTCGTCTGAAAGCTGCCTTGATATCGGAAGCGTTTTACAGCACAGATGAGTTTTTGGCACACCAATGGGAGACCTAGTAATTGGCTGACTGACGTAGGTGCTGGAGTGGATTAGTTCAAACGAATGAATGATTTGACTATTGTAAGTATGAATGTGACTATTTATTGAGTGAATGTTTTTTTTTTTTTTACATATAACTTTAATAAATTTGTTTGCAAACTTGACGATTTCTATGCAATATTTTTATATTGTTTCATGAAATAAAACATTTATTTATTTTACACTTATAACACCAGATATAGGGTCAAAATTGTTATTCCATACCACAGACTTTCAAAAACTGGGAACTCTTTCAAAATGAATTGTGTAAAATTGTTCAATAAGCTTCCTTCTAAAGCTGGAGAGATTCCTTTCAGTAAGTTCAAATCTACAATAAGCAATTGGCTGTTGAAAACCCCTTTTTATTCTTCAAATGCTCTAAACCAACCTGAATTGTGTTCTGTTGCATGCTTTGACAAATTTATCTCAGATTAGACTAATTGTGAAAAATGTTAGAAATGGACATAATAATAGTAATTTTTAATACTTTTCATTTATTTTACTTAATTCCTTATATTACTAATTTGTTTATTACAAAATAATTTGTGTAAAAATTCTATGACATTAATTTTTTGGCAGTCGTTCACCAGGGGGCTGATGGCCGACTAGATGGCCATACATAAAAATTAATTTGTTTGAGCCTTTCATATATACAGACTACTTCTGATAGTCATAAATTGACATTACACAATCACAAAATTGAGTGTTTGAAAAAAAAATGTTCAGCCATTTGGGTAAGTTTTTAATGGTTCAGTCACACATGGTGAAAACGAAAATATGGCCTTAGCACTGAATGTGTTAACAGTCCGTTTAAATAACAGGAGTTTCATATGGAAGAAGTCTATATCACTGGGTATGATACAGCTAAGTCTCTGGATGCTTACGTCTCAATACCACTGTACGTGTACGGGTGGGTGGGTCAATACCACTGTACGTGTGCGGGTGGGTCAATATCACTGTACGTGTATGGGTGGGCGAGTCAGTCAATACCACTGTATGTGTACGGGTGGGTGGGTGGGTCAATGCCACTGTACGTGCATTGTAAGTATTGGTAGGCCAATTGTAAGTATAATTAGGTACTACTTTTTGAACTTTCTTGAAATTTTCAACTTTTCTCAAAATGTTTGACTTTTTCAAAATTTTTGACTAGTTCGAAATTTGCGACTTCACACTTCCCACAGAAGATCTGCTATTGCAAAAGCTGTATTTCTCCCTAACCTAAATCCATATTGCTCATTAACAAAAATATTAATGGCTAAGCAGCTGTTTTGGCTGAGTAAGGCAGCGTGTTGCTCTCTGCCGAACAATTCCTGAGATCTAGTGGCAATAAGAGGAGTGCGGATGTGGATCCTCTCAAGGAGCTGAGGACAGTCAATTGTACCTGAGAGAAGCTTGTACAGGAATAAGACGTCTTGAATTTTCCGTCGAGCCTCCAAGTCTGCCAAACCCATTTCTGATGCCAAAACTAGACTTGACCTCTCTGTAGGGAACTCCCTTACGAACTCCAACCATCCGAATAAATTTGTCTTGAATATGCTGAAGGTCTATGATATGTCCAGCCTGATATGGTGCCCAGACTACAGAAGCAAACTCCAAGACTTGTCTGATCAAGGAGCAGAATATAGCACTTAGGGCTTGAGTACTGATATGCCCCTTGTAGACCGAATAATAAATCCAAGATGGTACTGTTTGCAGTTATAAATTCATAAGAAACTTATGATTGGCTATAACATAGCCTATATAAAATGTACTTTTTAGGGGACTCAAAGACTCAACTTTTTTATGAGACTCAAATTTTTTATTTTACTATCACATTGTTTCACATATCACATATATTTTTTTTTGGGTTTTGTTTTGTATGTTATTTGATAGCCTAAATATTTTGAACATATTAATACCAAATATAAGTTTGTTTACTGTAAATAAATATTTTATATGAATTTTATAACAAAAGTCTGCAAATTGGCCCAAACTCGCCTGCCATTATAGGAAAATTCAATTGCCACTTCAAGGGTTAAAATCATTAACTTTTTAAATCATTAGACCACTAGCTTTCTGTCCAAGTTAGTACTGTATTTTCATTAACAGTGTGGGTTTATTAGCTTTTGCTTCATATTAGTGTTATGTAATGATGTTTAGTTTAGTTTAGTTTAAAAGGGGATATATAGTTGGTCCAGCCAACCCTTGCAACGAAGCCTAAGGCTTTTTGTGCCAATCCCGGTGCCTAATCTTCGTAAAGCTGGCTGCCCTTGACCAAGTCAAGGAGCTTCTTCACTAGATTGGTAGGATGTAATGATGTTACTAAAACGCTAAAGAAAACTGACAATTTTACAAAAACAGTCTGGAAAATTATTAAAAAAAAAAAAAAAAAACACAGTAACACTAAGGAAGAACACAGCAAAATTAGCAAACTAATTTCTATTAAAAAAATGGCAAACTAGTCAACTTGAAGTCGTTAATGAATTAAATGATTACTTTGCTTCAGTAGCTTTAATAGATCCCACAAATTATCGACCCCACCAACCCTTCAACATTTTTAGGGAACCAGTAACATCCATGGTTCTGACCCATGTTGGCTGGGAGGAGGTGGAATGGGTGATACAGAGGCTGCAGTCAAAAAAGACATGTGACACCTACGGACTGTCTGTGTGGATGCTCAAAAATTGCTATAAGAGTATTTTGGAACCACTCACAAAATTAATAAATCTTTCTTTTCTTGCAGGGGAATTTCCTGATTCCTTGAATCAGGCTAAGGTTGTTCCCATCTTCAAAAAGGATGACCCATCCATAGCAAGTAATTACCGACCTATATCAATTTTGCCGGTTCTGAGTAAAGTTTATGAGAAATTATTTCTCGAAAGACTTCTTAGTTTCTTGAAAGCCAATAACATTCTGAGTGAAGGGCAATTTGGTTTTAGAAAAAATCTAAGCACAATTGATGCAGTAGCTAATTTCATTAACAATGTTGTCAAGGGACTGGACAGACAAGAAGATGTGCTCAGCATATTTCTTGATCTCTCCAAAGCATTCGACTGTGTGCATCATGAGGGACTCCTGCACCAGTTGGATGAATGTGGCGTGAGGGGTCTGCCGCTCCAATCGTTGAAGTCTTATTTGAAAGACCGATACCAATATGTTCAGATCTCGGTTGCCACATAAAAAAAAGTTAAACTGACTTATGGAGTCCCTCAGGGATCAATCCTTGGGCCAGTATTGTTCATAATTTATGTCAACAGTTTGAATTCCATAGTCCACAATGGACAATTAGTTCAATATGCTGACGACACAACACTCTCTTCCAAAATGACAACCTGGAAAACCTGGAAGTTTTGTCATGCTTGAAACTTAATTCATGCTTTCAGTATTTTTATGAACTAAATCTGAAAATAAATTCGACCTAAAAAAGTTTCATTAACTTTTGTCTCCGACAGCAAGAAGATGAATATAAACCTTGCATTATGATCGATGATGAATTTCTCAAAGAAACTTAATCAGTCAAATTCCTGGGGATGCACCTTGATCCTGGGATAATCACATTAATTAAATTTGTTCTGAAGTTTCGTCAAACATTTTTGTTTTATGAAAACTTTCATAAATTTGCTCTTTAGAAGTCTTAAAAATAGCCTATTATGGGCTGATATTCCCCCATTTGGCATATGGTGTAAAACTCTGGGGAGGCTGTTCTAAGCACAAACTAGAGAGAGTCTTTCGACTCCAAAAGAAAGCAGTTAGAATAATAAAAGAATCTAAAATTCAGAGTTGTGTCGGGGCGCTTTCTCGGAGCTTGGGTTTCTGACTCTGCCCTGCCTCTATATTTTCGATGTGGTCCTGTACTGCCACACCAAGTGCACTTTAGTGCGTGGCAGGGACACTCACCACTATGAAACTAGAGGCCGGGACAACTTGTGGGCTCAGCGACACAGAAGAGTGCTTTTGAGCTCCTGCCATCACAGGTCGGGGTCAGATTAAGCAATGGGCTCCTGGAAGGCGTCAAACCAATACAAAACCAAAATCAATTTAAAAGCACACTAAAACACCTCTTGATGACAAACACGTTCTACTCAGTTGACGAGTTCATGGTGAGCCACTGGGATTAGATTATTGAAAATCATCCACATCAAAGGGAGGCCTGATGTCGAAATGAATTAATGAATCAAATCAAATCATATTTATTGCCATAAAACTTTAACAAGTCTTAACAACGTCAGATTGCTGCCAGAAGGCCAAGTCAAAAGTACAAGAGTTTGGGTGTACTTATCTAAAACTAACACATAAAATAAATATAACGATCAGGAAAACATTAAAAATAAAAAGAAGAGAAAAAGAACAGATTAAAAGAAGTCTGAGGAGGTTTGTGCCTACGAAACTAGTTTAGTTGATCATTTAACTAAAACTGAAACCCACAAAACAGGGGATGGAGTAGATTTAATAAGTAAATATAAATAGTTAACAAAAAATGTATCAATCAATAAGCCAACTAAACATAACAAACTTAAACACTGAATTAAAAACAACATTTTAACAATAAAGAAAATACAGACTTAACAATTTTAGTAAATTTCAAGCTTAAAAAACATATAATAATAATAATTTAAACATAATAAAATTGAACTTAAGACAAAACAACTACATGTAACAATTAAAAATTCTACACATTTGCATCAAAAAATTCCTGTAGTGAATGGAGATACTAGGGGCCAACTGTAAAATTTTAGTTTGAATAGTTCCTCTGAATATCTGTGAATAATATGTTCAAGCTTATTGTAAATCTTTAATGAAATAACTATGTGGCTGATGATTTATTTACTAAGCCTATGAAAATTAATAGTTGTTTTGTCTTTATTACGGGTATTATAACTATGAACATTACTAGTAAAATTTAGTAAATGTGGGTTTTTCATTATATATAAAGTGAGATCATAAATATAAAGATTAATTGCACTTTGAATTTCCTTGTTACTGCTCTCGGATACCAGCTTTTGAGATTACTGTGACGGCTTTTTTTTGTAACACAAATACTTTTTATTTTACTCAATTTCCTCATAGATCAGGCCATATCTCAGTAATGACTGAAAATATGCAAAATAAGTGATTCAGTACGTACATAATTTTCAGGAATACAAAGAGATAACCATCGTAAAAGGTAAATGACTCTAGATAATTTGGTTGAAATGTAATCAATGTGTGGTCCCCAAGTTAAATGATAATCAAAATATACCCCTAAGAACTTTATAGAAACTACCGAGTCATTATCAAATTTATTGTTGTAATCCGATCTTAAGCTAAATATTATGTTTTGTGTTTTTGGCTCATTCAGAAGGAAACCATTTGATTTAAACCAAAATGAAGCTTCTTTCATTGTATTTTCAGATAAGATTTTTAGAGAGCCTAAACTGTCGCCAATATTAAAGAAGGTAGTATAATCTGCATATAAAATACTTGTGGCATTCACTGATCTAGGGAGATCATTTATACATAACAAGAAAGGTAAAGGACCCAACACTGAGCTATCCATGTTACATTTGTATGTTTGAATGGATGGTGATTGAATGAATACAATTATTTTAATGTTTTTATAAGATTATTCTGACGTTTGTGATACCATATATACTGGTTTTTATACAATAAATATTATTATTATGTTGGGGTTCAACTATATTGTTGAAGTCTTAAGTTGGTAGTAACAAGCTATATGGCAAACAGATATTGGAAATGCAAGTATTTGCTCTAGTAAGTTCAAGACTTCAGTATGGAGTTGTGTGTTGGGGTGGGACTTTTAAATATTTAATAGAGAGATTAAGAGTGGTGCAGAATCATTTTATGAAAATAATTACACACAAGAGAATACGAGACAGCTCATTTCCGATTTTCGTTCAATTGAAAATATTACCATTACAACATTTGTTTGTTTTTAAAGTCCTCAGACTTTTTTACACTAAAAGTGGTAATTTGGGTACAACCGACCTAAATTACGGTACCAGAAGCATAGTCCGGAGAATGTTTAGAACTCCTAAGATTAACAAGTCCGTATTGAAGCATTCATTTCTGTATAATGGTCCAAAATGTTTCAACAAGTTGCCTTATGAAATTAAAATTTCCGTTAATGTTAGAAAGTTTTGTAGTAATTTAAAAGCTTTCCTATTACTAAATGAAAATTGTAACTTATTCTACAGTTAAAAAAAGAAGTTGTGTTCTCTGTTTATTTGTGTTTTATAGTTGTATTGTAATGGTATTATGTATTTTGGTTTTATTTTTGGTAAAGTATTGTAATAATTGAAATAAGAAATTGTAAATATTTTTATACTAGGCTGAAGTGAATTGTTTGTGTTTATTAGTATTGTAGTGAAGTGCAGCAGTTGTGAATTACAGTGAAGGTACGGTCTTGCTTAGCAGGTCCTATTATGTGCCTTATCAGTGTTAGGTGTAGACGCCACGGAGAGCAGCCCGGCTGATAACAACATGTTACTATAATCTGTACTCTGACAAGAAACCTGTTGTATTTTGTTGCCTATACTGACCACACTACTCGTAAAAGTGGTCAGTCAATTCCGGGTTGTTTCCTTATTATAACTATATACTGGTTATGATTGAATAAATTCATTAATTTCAATGCAAGTATGGAAGTCAATTTGGTAGCAATTATGTGAGCGATAAATTTTATCAACAATAATTTACTTAGGAAAATCAGACCCATGGCTTTAAACAGTTTTATTTACTAGTCAGATCTATGTGGGAATATTGCTGTGCAGCATACTGTTTTTTCAAGAAAGTGAACGTACTTAACCTTACGAAAAAAATGTAGGGGATATGTCACTCAACCATTAACATCAGCTTCGCTTTACTAAAAAAAAATGTGTATAGAGTTTGGGTTGACATTTGATTGTAAATGCTTTTCCTTCTCAGTTTTGAGTCTAAACATTTTATAGACATATAGCACTGTTATTATAATCGTAAATTAATAGCATAACAGTAGGTGTATAATATCTAAATCCCTGAAGCTTTAGCTATAAAACTGAGTCACTTCAAAATATAAGCACGGCAACTCATAAAGAAATATCTCTTTGGTGTGTCTATTGCAAAATTGTTAGTTATTACATTTCAGGAACCAAATTAGTCATGAGATGGTAATTTCAAACTCACTCTTGTGTTTCTTGAAATGTTAACTAATTTATTAACTTAAGCGAGAAGTGTAAAATTAACAGGTATACTTGTTCAGTTTTTAGTTAACAGTCGGTGATAACTTCAAATATATTAAAAATAATGGGTCTAAGTTTTATTTTTAATATGTTTAAAAAGAAAAATAACTCCCCTCCTTACTCCTTCACTAAACAACAACCTTGTTACAAATGCATTACGGTAGTTTAAATGTGTAAAGCTCATTGTCGAGTAACATGTCACACCTCATTTTTATATGCTAGATTAGGTTTTAAGAGTAGGTTTTAGAACAAACAATATCGTCTGAAACCTCTGTACATTGCTGCAAATTGTTATATTGAAAAATTATCACTCATATTTTGTTATCAAAGAGAGAGAGAGGGGGGGGGTAGAGATTATGAGCTTATGTTTGAAACAAGGAAGTTCATAGATAAACTGCCAAATGTTGCTTCTTTCATATTTTAGTCTTAGTGGTTACTTTGTTTTAACAATATTTTATCACTAAATATTTTATGGGATTAAATAATTGAGATATGTTACATTTTTAAATATAAATGTTTACTCTGATGTTATTGAAAATCATTTAAAGAGGCCTGTAAGTATCATTGTCAGAAATATTCCTACACACGTAGGCTCAGAGGTCATAGGTCATACTTGTCTTAGATTACTGTTATTTCTGATTTGCAATGGACGACAATGATATCTCCTCTAAAACTTTGTTAAATATAGGGCCTTTTGGAGTAAATATTCGGTGAGTAAATCAAAATTGATTTGTATCTGAACTGTGAATTATAATTACTGAGACTATTAATCAACAACTTTTGGGTAATCAACAACTATACTATAAAATTTATTTTTAAAATTATATTATTGTATTCAACGGCATATTTATTATGTCAGTTGTTTCATTACATGCTTGTGTTAATTGGTTTTAACTATTCAGGAGATATTTTAAAAATCCTAATTGGTTTATTTATTTGAATAACTTGCATACCAATTATATAACAATTATATAAGTGCAAAACTATAATACTTAGGCTTATAACATTTAAATTACAACATTAATGTTTGTTAAATTTCTTATATTTTATGTTTAAAATAATAATTTTGAGTAAACTGACAGGTTATTAAAAAAAAAAACAAAACAATAAATTCTATTTAATCTAATATAATATCCTAATGAAAATATTACTCTTGTATAGTTATCAATAATTAATTATTCGTCATTGTTAAACAACGGAAATTAATTAGCAATCATCTAACATTTTGTATTCATAAAATTATCAGAATTAAATTGAATTAGTATTTGAATATAATTGGGTTAGACAGGAAATAACCTGCAGGGTATATTTAGTGCATACAGGTAGAGAAGGGGCAAGGTCCTACCACTCCGTTTCTAATTGGTATGAGGATCCGTATTGATATTGGGGACAATGAACACAATCAGCTGGTGAAGTGGTGGTACATTAATGTTTTATTAACAACATGTTAATAAAACATTAATGTAAGTAGTGATAAATATTATTTTACTTTGGATGTAAGTCACTGAACATTTTAATTATAAGTTTTTTTTTTTTTTTTTTTTTTTTTTTTTACTTCACTTGCCAGTTGACATGGGCGTACAGGTCTTTGCGTCAACTTTATTCAACGAGTGAAGTACCGACCGTTGGCTCAGTGGGTATTTGAACCTTGGATTGGACCTTGCCCTCCGCAGTCCGAAGCCTTAGCCACTGAGCTACCACACCGGCAAAGGCATTTCAATCATAATATATAACAATCCTAATAATAAAGCAAATGAAATTATAATACAACCTCATTTAACTTGGTAATAACAACAAAACCTTTACATCAGCTTTAAAACCTCAATCCTATCACAGCTATTTTTGGTTAAGTCAACTAGAATTTAAGCTGTGCTAGATTTTAATCCCCACCAGATACCTGATACACTAATAATCACCTATCACGATGACATAATGGGTGGAGATTGCAACTTTGCACTCAACTCATGGCCTACCGTTTACTCAAGTATCCGTGATGACAAAATATTAAAATAGCAAGGTGGCACAGTGGCCAGTGTAGTAGAAGAGTAATTTTCTCTTTCACCTTCATGACTAACTTTATCTCTCTCGCACCATTAGTGCTTTCTATGGTTAGGTCGCAATTTATGGAGTGTATTGTAGTAGAAGAATTCATAAACTGTTCTGTTGTCTTTGTGATACACTTGATATTATTTGTATTTTTAGTGATGAACACTATTTTTACTGAAAAGTTCTCAAAATCTATTCATTATGTAATTAGACGTTGGTCGGCGTCTCATATATAAGAATAAGAATAAGACTAAGATATTATATCCTCCACTGTTACTTTCTTACCCACCAATTCATGTATTCGTTCCTTACCCACTCATACTTACGAGCAATTGTGAAAGAATTAATTTAATATAAAATATTAAAAATTTGTAAGTTTTCTCTATGATTCTTATTTGGTTTTAATATATTTGTCTTTTATTTGAATAACTATATTATAATTTTTGTACATAAGCATAGATATAAAAAAGGGTCGTAATGAGGCCATAACTTTATAATGTAAACATCTCTTTATAAATAAAGAGATCTATATACTGAAGTCATTGATGGCTTGCTTAACCATTCATCTGGGTTAGATTAGGTTGAAACCTAAGTGGTTGAAACTACTTATGTTTATAGGTGGGTTAATACCTATGTACAGTACATGTAAGGGTGGGTTCGTGGGTCTGTACCACTGTATGTTTATGGGTGAGTGGGTGGGTCAATACCACTATTCATATATGGGTGGGTGGGTGAGTCAATTTTACCGTATATGTATTTGATACTACTATACATGTATTCAGTACCACTGTACGTGTGTGTTTTGTAGCTAAGCACTCACAACGAAATCTTCCGGACAGTATATGAAACATCATTGACAAGCTAATGTTCAGTAATACATATGACGTTATTTAAATGAACCCTCCGTATGTGTAGGTTGGGTGGACGTGTGGGTGAGTACCTCCATACATGTGGGGGTTGGGAGCGTGCGTGCGTGCGTGCGTGTGTGTGTATGAGCGGGTGAGTTTGTATTGACTACTCAACAGGATTAAAATGACCTCTTAAACATGAAGGAAGTTACACAGTTAAAAGCATTTCATTTTATCTCTCTAATGTACATTTTTTATGGCAGAGTTAATGTAGGGAATCAGCCTACAAGAAACAACTAACCATTCAAGATTCAAGATGTTTTATTTCTGAATTTGGTACAGGTTGGTACATCTCAGAAGTCAATTACTAAGACTAACTTATAACTACAGAATAACAAAGTTAAAATCTAATCACAATTCTGCCTTAATGTACTCATCTACACTATAAAATTCCTTGTCCAATAGAAATGATTTTAATTTCTTTAATAACAACTTGTTATTACAACATTTAATTTCTTGTGGAAGGTTGTTATAGAGTACTATTCCCGCAAAAGACGCTTCGCTCTCCATTAACGCTAGTCGATGCTTGGGAGTACGTAGCTCATTACCGTGCCTAGTAGGAAATCTGTGACCCTCACCCACAGTTCTGATGTTCTGCAAGTCTCTGACTGTGATTGAAATTAATTTGTTTAATTCATTTTCCCATTCTCTAAGAAATAAGCAGTAATATTCCTTGTAAATTGATCATTGTACTAAAAAAATGTTCATAATTTTTTTGGGTTTTCGTTAAATGTTAGTGTAATTCATCTTTGCGTGCCAATAAATTTCGGAAGTGTAAATATATTGGTCTATTCGTTGGCATATTGTTTGTCATGATTTTAGTGGTTGATGATGCAGTGCTCTACAGTAGCATTGATTAAAATACTAGGAAAAATAAAAATACTAAGAACAACAGACAAAACCCAGACAATGTCAAGAACTACAACATGCAAATAAAACCTAAAGAACAACAGACAAATGGAACATAGACACTCTAAGAACAATAACAGGCAAATAAAACCCTTAGGTGAACCCCTTAACGCCTTAGGCAAATAAAACCCCTTAGGCAAATAAAACCCTTGAACGCCAAGAACAACAACAGACAAATAAAACCTATACTTACTTATACTTATACTTATATATGAGACGCTGACCAACGTTGTTGGTATTTTAAGGCGAATATGAATGGTTATATGAGTGTAGGATGAGTGTGGATGAGTGTAGTCTGGTTACTATCTGAGTTCGACCGTTCCTCAGAAAGGGAAATTTATCAACAGCCCAACAGCCAGGGCTTTTTTTTTTTTTTTTTTTCAATTCAATTCAAACATTCTTCATTCAAAGTTTCAAGAATCAAGAATATTTATTTGCCATTAAATAAACAATAGGTTTACAATAGGCATCGTCAGTCATGCTAATATTATTAACCTAATTTAAAATGTCCATAAGGCCCATATCACAGGTTAAGTATTCTTCCAAAGTATAAAATGCTTTTTTCTTGAGCCAGCCTGATACAACTATGCTAAACCTCTTAAAAGGTAATACCCTTACAGCTAGTGGTAACTTATTGAATAAGAGGAGCCGTTGGTATTTGTGACTCTTATAATATTTAGCTAGTCTAATGTTAGGTTTAGTTAGATTCTCTCTTTGTCTAGTGTTGTAACTATGTACAGAGCATTGATCAGAAAAAACATCAATATTTTTCTTTACAAAGATCAGATTAAAATTTATATACAGACATGTAAGTGTCATTATGTTAAAATGAGGGAAAATATTTCTACAAGAGGCAGTTAAGGATAATCCAGCTATAATCTTAAGCGCCTTTTTTTGCCATACAAAAGCTTTTTTGCTGATGCTGAATTGCCCCATAAGCATATACCATAAATCAAATGAGTATGAAACAAACCAAAATATGTCATAACTAACACAACTAAACAACAACAGACAAATAAAACCTAGACAACAACGACAGACAAATGAAACCTAAACAACACCAAGAACAACAACGTACAAATAAAACATAAACAACAGACAAATGAAACGTAGACAACTCCAAGAACCATAACAGCCAAATAAAACCTAAGCATCATCAAGAACAACAACAGACAGTTAAAACCTAAACAACAACAGACAAATGAAACATAGACAACTCCAAGAACAGTAACAGACAATTAAAACCTAAACAACAACAGACAAATGAAACATAGACAATTCCAAGAACAGTAACAGACAATCAAAACCTAAACAACAACAGACAAATGAAACAGACAACTCCAAGAACAGTAACAGACAATTAAAACCTAGACAACTCTGAGGCGCTTTGGAGTGTCAGTTAAATGATATTGAACAGTACTCACACCGGAACAGCTTAGTAGTGTATGGCATACCGGAGGACAAAAATGAAGTTCTATTTAATGTGATTAAGCGATTGGCGACTGTAATAAAATTCCAAGACTGGTCCACGAACCTTTTGGATGCTGCTCATCGGAGGGGAATAGTCGGCAAAAATGGTGACAGACCCATTATAATTAAATTTATCAGCCGCTTGGACAAAGATACATTTCTTCAGAAGAGGAAAGCTAGAGGCAAACTACAAGCTGTGGATTTAGGTTATGCCAGTGAGTCTAATGTATATGTCAACGAGTCCCTTACACCGTCAAATAGGAAGCTACTACAGAAAACTAGAGAAGCTGCTAAGAGTAAAGGCTACCAGTATGTATGGACCCTAAACTGCTCTATTTTTGTGAGAAAAGCTACTGACGATAAAGCTGTAAAGATACTTTGTGAAGCTGACCTGGATAAGTTATGAAAGTAGGCCTAGTGTTAGTGTTATGTTTAAAAGTTTTTGTGTATTGTATTACTGTGCATTTCTTCATTACCAAAAAGGTGGACCTGTTTATTTATTTGGTTTGCTGCATGTTAATAATATTTATATTATGTTAGTCTTTAAAATTCTTAGGTTAGGTTTAGCCTTTGGTCATATATTTATATTTAAAAGGGTACACAACGCAAGTTGTAATGTATTTATTATTTTTCTGCATGTCTGGCATGAGTAGTTTTGTACTAATTTATTATATTTATTCTTAAGAAATATTCTATGTGAGCAGCAAAACTGATTTATGCCTATTAGACCTGTTTTTGGTAATAGGCTCTGGTTGGTTATAGGTGAGCTTACCATTGTTTTAATAAATCTATTTATTTATTTATTAGTTTTGCCACATGTCTGACATAAATTGTAATAATGGGCTGAACATCTATTACCAAAATGTAAGAGGTCTTAAGTCAAAAACTACAACTGTCAGGTCTAACATTTTAGCATGTGATTATGACATAATTGCATTAACAGAAACTTGGCTAATTCCTGAAATAAATAGTGGAGAAATGTTCAATGATGAGTTCAGTGTTTTCGTAGGGATAGAGATAGGCTAGTAAGTGGAATGGGTAACGGGGGTGGAGTTTTATTAGCTGTGAGGAATAATTGTTTACAATCTGAGCATGTGTTAGTTGACAGGAGTGAAGAAATGATATGGGTTAAAGTTAGGGATGGTAAAGGTTTTACTTCATTAATTGGGGTAGTTTACTTTTTGTGTAATTCTAATTTAGATGTTTATGTCCGATTTTTTGAATTTGTAGAACAATTAAGTAGTGCCCACAATTGTAAAATTTGCATTTTTGGTGATTTTAATTTAAGAATACTTCCTCATGAAGATTTAGAAAAGGCAGATAAAATTTGTAATGAGTTAAGACATTTTTTAAATTTGGTAAATTTGTCCATGCATAACTTTATACCTAATCACCAGGGCAGAACATTAGATCTTATAATATCTAATTGGCCAGAGCTGGGTGTGGCCTCTCATTGTGGTAGTCCCATTGTTAGGGAGGACAATTACCATCCTGCTTTAAATTTGGAAGCTAGAATGACACACAATAATTGGAATAGGTCAGTTAATAGTAGTAATAACAACATAGGATATAATTTTAACAAAACTAATTTTTTAGATTTGTATAATGGTCTAAATGCAATTGATTGGTCCTTTTTTACAGTGTTAGTGATCCGAATTTAGCTGTAGATTTATTTTATAAAGTAATTTATCAGGTTTTTGATCATTGTTGTCCGAAAAGAAAACAAATAAAATGTAAATTTCCAGTTTGGTATAGCAAATAATTAATAGATAGTATTAGGTTAAAAATAAGAATTAGGAAGAAGTTGAGAAGGAATAGGAGTAAAACGGATCTAACAGAGTTTATAAGATTGAGAAAAGTTGTTAAAAGTAGAATAAAATTTGATTATCATATTTACTTAAATTGTGTGGAAAATAGCATCAATAAAGATGTGAGAAAATTCTGGGACTTTATTAAAAACTCAAGGAATCATAAGAATGCCAATAGTGATATGTCAGACGGAAGTCAGATTATTAAAGGAGATAGTAACATCTCAGAAGCATTTGCTGTGTACTTTAAATCTACTTTCACTCCATCCTCTTTAACTGATAATGTCATTGACCCTGAAACTTGCCTGTCTTCCCTAGCCTTAGTTATTAATCAAGTATGTCAAGGTGATGTGAAAGATGCAATTAAACAGCTTAGTGGTAAACGATCTGCTGGCCCGGATAAAATTCCACCCTATATTTTTAAGGGTTGTAAAGATATATTTGTTGAACCACTTTGTATAATTTTTAATCTTTGTTTAGTTAATAATGTGTTTCCTGATGTTTTTAAATTGACACGAGTTACACCTATTTTTAAGAGTGGAAATTCCAAGCTCATTAATAACAATCGCCCTGTAGCAGTTTTATCAACTCCGTCCAAAATATTTGAGATAATAATTTGCAAAAAGATTATGTCGTTTATGGCTGCATTACTGACTGATAAGCAGCATGGTTTTCAATCTAAAAATTCTATTGTTACAAATATGATAAGTTTTACAGAATATGCATTACTTCAGTTAGATAATAACTCTCAGTTAGATGTAATTTTTACAGATTTTAGTAAAGCCTTTGACAAAGTAGACCATAGTTTAATTTTAAGCAAAATGCATCATTTAGGTTTCTCGTCTAATTTAGTTAACTTTTTTATTTTTTATTTTGTAATAGGTGTCAATATGTCTCTTATATGGGGCACAACTCTGGTAAAAATGTTGTGACTTCAGGGGTTCCACAGGGGTCTAATCTGGGTCCCGTACTTTTTAATTTATTTATTAACGATATTGTTAACTGTGTAAAAACTTCACAGATTTTACTTTATGCAGACGACCTCAAATTGTATAGAACAGTCAATAGCCAGCTGGACTCTAAAGCATTGCAGGCGGATTTGGATGAAATTGTAGCATGGAGTGTTAAAAATAAAATCTGTTTTAATATTGGCAAATGTAAAGTTATGACATTTACAAGGAAAAAAATATCTCTTTTCAATGATTATTCTATTGAAAATCTATACTCTTCAGCCTATCTTGAAAGAGTATACGATTTCAAGGATTTAGGCTTGATTTTAGACCCTACTTTGAATTTTAATCTACACATTTTATCTGTTATAAATAAGGCTTATAGAAACTTAGGGTTTATTATTAGGCAGTCTCATAATGTTCATTCAATTTCAACTTTAAAATCATTGTATGTATCACTTGTTAGGTCTAATTTGGAATTTGCTAGTATAGTATGGAATTCTTTTTTCGCTGTTCATATTAATTCAATTAAAAAAGTACAGAAAAGGTTTTTGCCCTATTTATATTTTAAAGAAACTGGTCACTTTACTTTTGATATATCATATAATCAGCTTTTAAGTATTTTTGAAATGGAAAGTCTTGAGAAAAGGAGAAAATTGGCGCATTTACTGTTTCTTTTTAAATTGTTGAAAGGTGAAATAATGGATTCATTTTGTCTGTCTAAAATTAATTTTTATGCTCCAACATTTTATAATAGGTCAAGAAATTTGTTTAATATTGATTTTTTGCATACGAGAGTACAGTTTTCATCACCTTTAAACACAATGATGAGATTATATAACTCCTTGTCAGGAGAAGTTGATATATTTGCAAATAATATTTACCAGTACAAAAGATACTGCCAAAGGGGTTTAAATTGATATAGCTTGGACCAATCAATTGAAATTAATTATATATATGTATATAGATGAATAGGTTTTTAACTTTTGGTCAACCTACATAAAAAAAAAGAAAAGCATATTATTTTTCACTTATATCCTCTCGCTACTATGGAGACTAGTTATTGTTAATAGAGTTTCTTGTTGTTGATTATTATTAATATTTATAATTATTTATTATCACTGTTATTGTTATGCTATTTATTATTTATTTGTTTACTTGAGTTAATAGTGTTGATTATTATTAATATTTATAATTATTTATTATCACTGTTATTGTTATGCTATTTATTATTTATTTGTTTACTTGAGTTAATAGTGTTGATTATTATTAATATTTATAATTATTTATTATCACTGTTATTGTTATGCTGTTTATTATTTATTTGTTTACTTGAGTTAATAGTGTTGATTATTATTAATATTTATAATTATTTATTATCACTGTTATTGTTATGCTATTTATTATTTATTTGTTTACTTGAGTTAATAGTGTTGATTATTATTAATATTTATAATTATTTATTATCACTGTTATTGTTATGCTATTTATTATTTATTTGTTTGCTTGAGTTAATAGTGTTGATTATGTATGTGGCACTGGACTGGACATGAAATCGTGGACTTTGAATTAATTGCATGTCTTCTTTCATTGAACATGCACAGTGTAATTGGGTAAATAACCTGTATTGTGCATGTAAAATAAATAACAGATAAATAAAACATAAGCAACATCAAGAACTACAACAGACAAATGAAACATAGACAACTCCAAGAACAATAGCTGACAAATAAAACAACTCCAAGAACAACAGACAAATAAAACGTAAACATTTTCCAATATATCACTACATAAATCTGGAACGAAAATGACTTAATGATTTTATTTATGCACTGTCATAATAATATGTCATAGTAATAGTAATATGTACAAAGTATTACAAATATAATTACTTAAATCAAGGATAGGTTAAATATAGATATTTAATATTAAATCAAAAATATTTTTATTTGAATATTAAACTAACATAGATTGGGTATTTCAGAGCTATATATGATGGAGATGAGCACCAGAAATTTATGGAACAGTTGGATACTCGAATCAAAAACCATGATAGAGACATTGAACGAATGTGTAATTTTCACTACCAAGGCTTTATTGATTCTATTCGAGAACTTCTGCAAGTACGGTCACAGGCTCAAAAACTCAAAGTGAGTAGATCTCTAGACCATTAAAAATTGTGTTTTAAAATTCTGGCATTATAACCTGAAATCATATATGTTTTACCATCATAAGAAGATGGAAAGTTCGTTAAGTAAAATTTTTTTCTTACCAAGTTATTTTCTTAGTTTTTGTTAACTGCTAATGAACTGAAACAGATAACTAAAAAAACAGCTGTTTATAGGCTACTTATTTTTTGATTGGGTTGGGTTTTAACGATGTTCAGTGTTAACTAAAGTTTACATCCCACAGAGTCATTGGTTTTAATATTTTTCAAATTTTCATTCTTTCTCTTTATTATTACTCACTTCTGTAAGATCAAACCCATTAACACATATCTCTAGTTCAAGACATGAGCTGGATTCGCATGTTTGAACTAGAACTTAATACAACATTATTTTTATAAAACTTGGGAAACTCAAACAAATCTATGAATAATAATAATGAATATGTAAAGCATTTATAAATCTTCATTGATTACTTCATCAAAATAATGAAAAATGCCTGTTAAATTCTTCAGACATTTGTTTAGGCCTTGTAATAATTAGTTACATTATCTTTAATTATTGTCATACGAGAAAGTTTTTTTCAATTCCTAATTTACTTTTAAAAACATTACAGACCTCTTTAGTTATATTTTTTGCATTTATAATATAGTTGTCATTTTTTTCTTTGCGTTTCTAACAATTTCTTTAAATATTTTCTTATACCTCTAATGCTATAGTTAATAAACATGTGGTCTATACTAGTTTTTTTCTTTATTATAAAGTAGTATTTTGTTGTTGTGGAAATATAATAACTCTCAGTGTTACCCAATTTCCTTAATTATTCTTCCTCCCAAATATCTCTCTCTCTCAAAGGAAAAATTTCCTCTTTACAATGTCTTTAATAAAAAAAAATGTTTTAAAGTTAAGATCAACGTTACCATTTGCTTCAAAATTGTCGTTTTAAGTCTGATGAAAACACTATTTACATTTGTTTAGTTAAATTATCTTCCAAAAAAATATTGAGGCTTAAATGTATTCTTGTTTTCAGGTAATTTAAAGAAAATAGCATTAGTCAGAGAAACATAACTATATTATTACTAACTATATAACTAGTAGTATATTACAGTAAGATAGAGAATCATAGTTAAGACTTGCAACGAATTATCTATACATGTTTTTTATCATTTTCTAATCTGTGTTGGCTCTTTTACATTAGTTATAAATCCATTTGACAGTAAAATAGAATAGAATAACATTTATTGCGTAGCGTTTTTACAAAAAAAAAAAATAAATAAATAAAACAGGCAAATTGTCAAATTAATCTATAATATAACTTAAACTACCTTATCTATACTACCACATCTTGAAAATATTCATCCAAGGAATAATAACACTTGTTTATGAGAATATTGTTAAGTTTGTTCTTCAATTGATACAGTGGTAAATTTTGTAAATGAACAGGGAGTTTGTAATAAACTTTAATGCCGATGTACTGTGGGGTTTTTTCAAATAATTTTAGTCTATGAGAGGGAAATTTTATTTTTTGTTTGTTCTTAGTGTTGTAGATATGTTCAGTTTGTTCTTTTCTTAAAACATGTTTATTACTATCTATGAAAATTACTAGCTCTAATATATATAAACACACAACTGTTAACAAGGATAAATTCTTAATAAGAGGTCTATAAAATTCTGTTTTTTTTTTTTTTTTTTACTCCAAGCATGATTCTACTAGCCTTTTTTTGTATCTTTAAAATATTTGTTAAAAAAATACTGCTTCCCCATGATAATATTCCATATTTTTAATGAGAATAAAATTACTATACTATATGGTCTTTAATGTTGGAACATCAGTTGTACGAGACAAAATTGACAATTGAAAACAAGTTTTATTTAGGTTTTTTGAAAGACTAAAATAGAATTAGATTTAAAATAAAAGAATTATATAGAATTAAATGATTTAATAATAATTTTAGATATTAGAATATGTATTTTGCTCAGTAAAGCCTCAGTAAAGACTTTATGGTACTTTATTGCCTTTTGTAAATTAGGAAAGATTATTCTGCATTATTTTCAATGAGGGAGATGTAATCAAAAACAGCAGTGTAACACAACCTTTACATGAAACGGGTTGTGTTCCTCTTAGTGGTATAGTGGTATTTTTTGTGTACTAAAATTTTTGTGTCCAAGTAAATAACACAATGTGGAACTCTTCCATCACACAATGTTGTAGGCTTCAATAATTTTTGTTTTATCCAGTGATAATTTTTCTTTCAGAGTGAGGTGGTTGAAATGGACGAATCTCTCCAAAGATCGGCAGCTAAAATAATTGAAAAATCTGAAGAACTAGTGAGGGCTAGAAAAGTAGAGAAGAATATTGCTGGGGCAATCGAAAATCTTTCTTTGTGCCTTCCAGTGCTGAATACTTATGCTAAGCTGCAAAAACAGATGAATGAGAAAAGGTGAAAACCACCTTAATATTAAGGTTGAAATAATATATTTTTATGTTTATAAATTTACATTATTATTTTATGGCCAAGATTGGACCACTTTAGTCAACTTTATGGGTTAGGTCTTCTGTTTCTTGATAGCCCAATACTTCTTCATCCATTCAGAACATGCTTTCCTTTATTTATCCTAGATCACCCTACTCGGTTTCTACTTGTTAATTTTTAATGATAATGTTGTGTTATATTATATATGTTTGTCTGATTTTTCCTTTGAATACTCAACCATAATCTGTAGTGTTTTGATGTCCTCCTTGACTTCCATTTCTGTGATTTAAGAATGTGATGTTATTCTTGCTATTCTGTAGTTGTTCTAATATTCTTCTGCTCATTCCATTTCCTGGTGTCCTTTTTAAATTCCCCCAAAAATGAAAATGTTTCTTTTTCATTGTTCTTATCACTGGTTATACGGGGTAGTAGTCAAAAAGTTCCTGGAATTGGTTGAAATATGTTTATTGGACAAAGATAAAATCTTACAAACCTATATTCCTTCAAAATACTCTTCTCCTACAACAATACACTTGTCCCTACCATAATACAGACGGTTAAAACACTTTTGACACTTATTTTTTTTAATGTATTCCAATACTTTTATCACATTTTTACTGACAGCTTTAGCACCTGCAAATTGATTTCCTTTTATTGATGTTTTTACTGTGTGAACAGAAAGAAATCGGCCGACATGAGGTCAAGCGAATATGAAGGATGTTCTAACGTGGTAATGTGGTGCTTGACTAGGTAGTTACGTAATAACAAGAATCGATGTGCAGGGGTATCGTCATGCAGCAAAATCCAATTGTTTTCTGCTCATTTTTTAGGTTGTTTCCTCCTAATGACATCTCGTAAGCGACTTAGAACTTTTGTGTGGATAAATTTACCTTATATCAATCGTTATTCTTCAATTTGCATGGACAGTTTGCCGAACTCGCTCAATGTTGTCATCTGTGGTTGGAGTCGAAGAGCGTCCACTACGAGAGTCATCTTCCATGTTTATGCGACCTTCATGAAAACATTTGTGCCTTTCGTAAAATTGGCTTTTCTTCAACGCCTTAATTCCATATGCTTGAATTGACATTTTAAGTGTCCCAGAAGATGACTTTTGAAGTAAAAAACCAAACTATAAAATAGAATCAATGTAAACATTTCTTTTAATTCGTAACTATAATTTTTTTTAATTTTTGGCAATTAACAAAAAATTACATAAGCATTTCTAGAATCAACAATATTTAATCTGAGAACTATCTACATTTAAACTTTGTACAACGTTTCTTTTGCAGGCTGACTGACTGCATTGTCGGATGAATTTAGTTTAGTGTATGACAAGTTGGCTCATCATGGTATGACAGCCTTCAGTTTACTTAAAATTGGACCTTACAAGTTAAGATAGTCCCGTACTAGAATGCATCAAATATCTTACTTAAATGGAACTTAATTAATAAGTAGTCAAATAAGAATAAAAAAATCAAATGATAGATTTAAACTTTGTAAAAATAAAATGAACACATTAATCAATGTTAACAGACTTGATTATAATGAGTGATTAACTTTATTTTAACTCCATAAGTCAAATATTTTTTCTTATGGACCATGAAGAAATAAAGTGTTGTTGATTACAGTAGTCTATTTTAATGTTCAGTGTAAAGAAAGATTATGTAATGACAACTCCATGAATCATATACTTCTAAAGTGAGAACCAAAACTAACATTGTGCAGCAACTTGCTGGATCATTTTGGGAAGCCAAAGCACAAGTCCTGCGTACTACAGCTTTGTCCCTGGTTTATTCCACTGCTAATTATTGTGCTCCTGTGTCACTTAACAGTACACATGTACGAGAGGTTGATATACAACTAAATAGGGCAATGAGGGCTATCAGCGGTTCCTTCACTGCAACCCCTCTACTATGGCTTCCAATGCTGTGCAACATAGCTTCTCCAGATATAAGATGCAGAGGAACTTCTCAGAGAATTTATAAAGATCCTATCTACTCTGAATATCTCCATTTTGCAAGACATCTCACAAGGTGGAGGGTGACTTAAATTTATAAAGATCCTATCTACTCTGAATATCTCCATTTCGCAAGACATCTCACAAGGTGGAGGGTGACTTAAATATATAAAGATCCTATCTACTCTGAATATCTCCATTTTGCAAGACATCTCACAAGGTGGAGGGTGACTTAAATTTATAAAGATCCTATCTACTCTGAATATATCCATTTTGCAAGACATCTCACAAGGTGGAGGGTGACTTAAATTTATAAAGATCCTATCTACTCTGAATATCTCCATTTCGCAAGACATCTCACACGGTGGAGGGTGACTTAAATTTATAAAACCACCTCTTCAACTAGCATCCCAGTTAGTATCAAACCACCTCTTCAACTAGCATCCCAGTTAGTATCAAACCACCTCTTCAACTAGCATCCCAGTTAGTATCAAACCACCTCTTCAACTAGCATCCCAGTTATTATCAAACCACCTCTTCAACTAGCATCCCAGTTAGTATCAAACCACCTCTTCAACTAGCATCCCAGTTAGTATCAAACCACCTCTTCAACTAGCATCCCAGTTAGTATCAAACCACCTCTTCAACTAGCATCCCAGTTATTATCAAACCACCTCTTCAACTAGCATCCCAGTTAGTATCAAACCACCTCTTCAACTAGCATCCCAGTTAGTATCAAACCACCTCTTCAACTAGCATCCCAGTTAGTATCAAACCACCTCTTCAACTAGCATCCCAGTTAGTATCAAACCACCTCTTCAACTAGCATCCCAGTTAGTATCAAACAATTTTTTGCCAAAAACCAACTGGACATTAACTTGGGATGTCTTTGACAGTTGACAAAAGTTCATGGTATCAAACTCAATATTTATCATCGGAGGAATGGACGATATTAAGATGCTTTTGCATGGGGGTGGGAAGATGAAAATACTAGATTTATAAGTGGGGAATGTCAAAAAATCAGTTATGTTATTGCAGAGTCGAAATTCAAAACTAGAAGCAGGTTTTGAATGGTTACAAAACCTGATTTTAGCTCTATGACGGGAGATCAATATTTGAACACTATGACACAGTACTTTGTTCTTAATTTTAGATTTTTGTATTCCTCCATTTAGTTCAGTAGTTGGCTACACTATATATGTAAAATAAAATATCCTAAACACTCGCAGTAGTAATGATCCACCCACTCTCTTATACACGTACAGTGTCATGGATCCTCCAAACCACATATACACATACGGTTAAATATATATATATATATATATATTAAATAAAACTTTATTTTTTTATCAACAGCCACACATATAATACACTTTGACAGTGATACATTCGTCAAAGGAGACATGACATCGTAGCTTCCATCTTCTACAGTTCAGGAGTACAACATAAGCATTGACAAACTGGATGCACAGTACAAGTGCCTTAAAAGCTACATTGGTTGTATTGAAATATTGATTTAAGTGCTGTGGTGTTGTAAATGAAGTTTTGTGTTCATATCTTTTTTTATTATTTTTTATTTTTATCTGGTTATTCAACAATTTTCTTTACTCTCTGGACATTATTGTTATATTATTTTTTACATAACAAAGTTTGAAATTGTATATTTAATTTTGACTTCTTGTCAAGTTTTAAGGATGTAATATTTTTTATTGTTTACATGTTATATTTATCATATGATGCAAATATATATTTTTTCTAATTTAACGCTGTTCTCTAATGCTAAATAATAATATTATTTTGTGAGTTCATTTAGAAGAAAGCAATATTATTTTTAATTTGAATTACATTATTGTGTTCTTTCAGGTACTATCCTGCTCTGAAGACTCTAGAGCAGCTTGAACATCATCACTTGCCGACAGTGTCAAATTATCGCTTTTCACATCAGATGAAAGAAAACATTCCTAAGTATATATGTTATTCAGAAATATAGTTAAGGCACTAGATTTTTCAAAGGCATTTTGTAATTAATTTCATAACAATTACATAACCACCGGCTGTTCATTTGTCATTGGGCTATTAATTAATGACACTTTCTAAGGAATAGTCGGCCTTAGTTTGTAACAATGACTACATTCGCTCATCAACACTCATCACACTCATTCGAAATCCATATTCGCCCATATCTTGACGATCAGCGTCTTATGAATAAATAAATAAAACATTGACAAACACCTGAAAATAATATAATTGGCTTTTAAACATGTTTTATTTATTTTACAGTCATATACAGCATAAAATAAAGTGTCGCTCTATACTAGATGACAAGTCAAATATAATAGATACAAGAAAATAACTTATTACTAGACATGGTAAAAAATTACGATAAACATTATTACAAATATTCTTTGACAATAATAACATTTGGAGTTTAGTAAGGACATTAGCTTTTTTAAAAAATATTTTCCGCTACAGCTAATTTTATTCCAAGAAGCAATATTTTAATTAGTTTAATTCCCATGTATTGGACTTTATTAGAGAAAAGTTTAAACTATCCCAATCAGAATCACACAAATTTGAAAGGGATCATCTGATAAATACCAGCTGCTCATTTGTCAGTGGGCTATTAATTAATGGAAGTTTCAAAGTACTATGTTAGCAAAGATTACACTTGCTCATCACACCCATTCCTTATCCATATTACACTTGCTCATCACACCCATTCCTTATCCATATTACACTTGCTCATCACACCCATTCCTTATCCATATTACACTTGCTCATCACACCCATTCCTTATCCATATTACACTTGCTCATCACACCCATTCCTCATCCACAAAGTGCTGGTCTGATTTTCAGCTAATTGACAAGCCTGATACTCAGTTATCTCCCTCACACAACATCCGCACAATGATTACCACCCAATTTCTCATCACACCCATTCCTTATCCATATTACACTTGCTCATCACACCCATTCCTTATCCATATTACACTTGCTCATCACACCCATTCCTTATCCATATTACACTTGCTCATCACACCCATTCCTTATCCATATTTGCCCAATCTTGATGATCATCATCTTAAGAAGGAATAAATAGATCTTGAGCCAACCCGCAATTTGTTTATTTAAAGAATTTCTTAATATCCAGATGTCAACACTAAAATGGGAAAGATTAATTTCATTTTCTGGCTATTGATCATTACGAAAAAGACAAAACATAGTAGTCTGACATTATCATAAGTGTTAAAATAAGCAAAGAAAAAATATAGAAAACACTGTATGAGTGATGTTTTGTTTAAATTGCAATTATTAAATTAAATTAAATGCAATTTAATCTAACATTTGTACACAAAATTTTAATGCAATAAAATTTGATAGATTTGAGGAATTTGTAAATATACTTTATATTGAAAAAAGCTAAGACTTGTATATGTATTTGAAATGTTTCAGGTTACGAGAAAGTATTAAAGAAGCTTCAATGTCAGATCTGAAAGATTTTTTGGAAAACATCAGAAAGTTCTCCCCAAAAATTGGAGAAGTTGCAATGAGGCATGTAAGTTAACCCTATAGGCCTAATCTCATCCCAGAAACTGATTTAATTGGTGCAGATAAGAGAGATAAGGTAAAAAACTAACAATTTATAGTTTCTTCAATTAATCTCCACAAAAAATAAGCATTCCAAACATGCTAAAACTTAAATACACTTTACTACACGTAAGTTTTAAAAATGTTTCTTAAAATATATGTGCAATAAGTCATTTTGGGAGTATGTCACTTAAGTTAACCCTAATTGGAAGTAAATGATAATACAATTAATGAGACCTGCTCTTTTGCAAGGGGCATATAAAAGAATAATACCCAACAATTTATTCTATCAAAATAAAATAAATATATAATCTTATTTTTTTTATTGCCTTGATCTAATTCAGGCACACATATATACAGACCGTTGTAGCAGCAACACCAGACTAGGTCTCAGTACCCAGAGAAAATATATCTTCATCGATGCCATAAACTGAATCTGGTTTTTCAGTGACGATAGGATTGAATTCTATTTCCAAATCTGTATACTTTTTTGCAATGTGAATCTGACAATATAAAAGAGCAGGTAGGTAGGAATTGACTTTCCTATACATTGTTATTGATTCACCTACTCTCCCATACATATACATCGGTATTGACTCTCCAAACCCCCTATACACATATATCTAACTTTATTTTTTCATCAACAGTAACACATATATTACAGTTTGACAGTGATAAAGACGTCAAAGAAGACATGACATCGTAGCTTCTGGTTTTAGCAGTCTAGGAGTATAACTGAATCCACAATATAACAGTGACTTTATTGAAATACGGATTTAAGTGCTGAGGCTTTATTTTAAATGAAGTTTTGTGTTCATATATTCTGTTTTTATATGGATATTAAAAAATATTTATTATTTTATGGACTATATTCATACATGATTTCATACATTAAAAAAAGTTGTCTATTGTATATTTAATTTTGACTTCTCAAGTTTTAGAATATAAAATATATATTTTATAATATCATATTTTAATTTGGTGCAAATATATATTTTTAGACTGCTGAACAAATGGGAAGTAGTGATCCTGGAATCGGAATGAAAAAGAAGCGCCATGCTCCTCCCCCTCCAAACCCATTTACAGGTACGCAGTAGATGTTTATTATTGAAGAAATACGAATTTCTTTTGAAAGAAATTGTAACGAGCGAATCTTCAGCAAATCTTTAAAGCTTTACGTACCTCCTGGGTTGTTCTATATGAGTAATAAATCTAGTAAATGGACTTTCTTAAATTTGTAATCTTACAGCTATTGTAGCTACCAGTTAAAAACGCAGCTGATTTATTGCAACAGAATATTCTTTTCATAATATTTACTTTTACTTTCAAGGCTCTTGTATACAAATTTAATATAGTTTGATAACTTTTTACTATTTGTGTCAGTGTACATGGGATATAAATGTAACAACAAAATATGTTGCTGCTTAATGAATCTATCCATACTGATTGAACAATTAGTCTGTGCTTATGGCCAGTGAAAGCTGGACATAGATGAGGAGTGAAGTGGGGACTCTTTTATGAAAACATAACTATATACAGACATTTGAGTTGAACAAGTATTAAATCTTAATTATTACTATCAGCTGATATTTATAATTGTAATATTTGTTCATAAAATGGTTAATAGCAGCACTGCCACACGCTCAGATTAATTGTTTAATCTGTACAAGAATGTTAACCGTAGATTTTTATTCTTTAAACCCCAATATATAATTTCCTAGTTGTGGGGTTTAAGGTTCAAGATATCATTATTTTAGTCATACTAAGAAAAAATCTTACAATATATATTTGTATATATAATTTGATATGGCTAAGTCTGTCCTTTTAAAAAGTTGTCCAGTGACTGAGAGAAGAAAATGTGGCCTCGAAATATGTAATAAATTTGTTTAGTTCTTTGTGTCATAGGCCTGTGTGTGTGTGTGTGTGTGTGTTTCTATCTCAATTGAACTTTTATTAGATGTGCTGCTATTCTTTCCTTCATTCTTCCTACAAAAATTCTATACCTGTCCTGGAGACATAACCTGTATTCTTAAATAAAAAAATAAATGGCAATAAATCTCTTGGTTATTTATAGAATTCAGACCCTTAATTACAGGCTGCAACATTTACTAAAAATAGTTTTCAACCTTTACTATACTGACATGATTTTCCTCATTGATTGAGAATCACTTTTAAGAGATATCATCTAAAAAGAGGGGAAAACTTCATTTATAAATTATAAATAATAGGATCTTGTCATTTATTTTTGAGGTTGTAACTAAGGCAGGGGCTTCCCAAGCAACCAGCCCAGTTTTAATTCCCAGTGTGTCCATATATAGATTTTATCTCTGTTGCACTTCCGTGACTTAGAAGTCACATTAAGTTGGTGGTGCAATAAGCCCACAAAACAAAAAAAATGGGCTCATCTAAGCAGGCGAGATAAACTGAATCTTAATTTTGTATCCCTCCCCATAAAAGCCATATGAAATTAACTTTATTATGTAGTTATTTATAAGCCAGCTTTCTTATTTATCACAATGACTTTATAAGCCAGTGTAATATGATTTCTTTGAAGATGAGTTATCTCAGTAGTGTTGTTGTTACAGAGAGAAAACCTATATGCTATAAGAACAGGAGACATTTTTGGTCAGGCAAAACCTTTGTTTACAAAACTACTTACTTAACTTTAGTCTTACTCCTGTGGCCATTAGAACTCCAAGTGGTCTTTGGCCTCGTCAACAATGTTAGTCCATCTTATTCTGTCTTTAGCCTTTTCCAAGGTAACAACAAACTTTCTTGAATCACCCTACACTTGGACTTTCCAGCGCATTCTCAGTCTACTCAGTGGTCTTACTCTTGATAGTATCCCCTCCCAAACCGTTTTGATCATGTTATCGTCTTATCTACAAGCAAAATTCCCATCCATCTCATTTCTTACTTCTTATCAACGCAATCACATCAGGGTCTTGGTACATTTCTCATAATTATTTGGGTTTTTTTTTTCTTATCTGCCAGTATTACCTTCTTCCAGCATTCCATTGGTCCAAAAATTCTTCTAAGAATTTTGTTTTCAAATGTTATTTGTCTATTTCTTTTGGAATAATCTTGTGAGTGACCGTAACTCTGAACCATACATACATTTGAACTGTTAGGATCATGGTTTTGTGAACTCTTAATTTAACTTTCTCTGCTTAGTTAAGAGTTCATTCTTAAGGAGTTTTGTCAGACTCCAGTAAGTTTTATCTGCCGATCCTAATCTGTATTGAATTTCAAATTATTTTCTACAAAACTACAGAAGTAAAAATAGTGTTTGAGTAATAAATCACAGTGTATTATTTATGCTTGTAGGGGAAGTGGTTGACCTTAGTTCAACCCTGGACACTGAAGAGGATCTCAGTGCTCAAGACCTAATTGACTTTTCTCCGGTATACCGATGCCTACACATATATTCTGTGCTCTCTTCCAGGGATATATTCGAAACATACTACCGCAAACAACGTAAGAAGCAAGCCAGGCTGGTCCTGCAACCACCAACTAACATGGTGATTAGACCAAATTATTTGTATCTCTTTTAAATTATTTTTAATAAATCAAAGTTAAAAAAACTTTATTTACAGAATGTGTATATAAATATTTATATACACCTGTGCAACAAAATGTCTCAAAAAGTAAACTAATAATTTAAATGATAAATGATAATATGTCTCATAATTACCTTGAGCACAATGAATTTCTCAAGTCACTCTTTAGTATAGAATCAGTTAATTTATTACTCTTTCTTTATTTGATATAACAATTCAAATACTCTTTAATCACTTACAAGAGCAAAAATAATGTTCCTTTAAGTCCTTCATGGAGGGTTAATATCCTTGCAAATATTATTATTGAAATAGAGTGTTACTAAATATAGAAATAAAATTTTACATTCCTTATTTTAATGATATTTAGATGAATACAAGAAAAAGGATGCAAAAGAGTTGGTGATAAAAATATTTCTTAGAACTATCAGTGGTTTAAATAAGACCTGATTTTGCATGCTTAATCTCAATCTCATGTGTGAACATGCAAAATCAGATACATGCTTTTTCAAGATTTAGGGTTTTAATGGTTAAAAAAAATCCATTAAGTACCTACACAAATGTATTCTTAATATTAGAGATAAAACTGGGGTTTTTGTGGAACTTTAGAAACATGCTCACAATGTTACAATAAATTGTGATTATTTTCTATGTCATTATTCTGAATAAAGTCTTTTTCAGTGACTGATACACAATATTCAATTTGGATTGTTTTGATGTTTAATATGACAGAAATTTAGAACCAAACACTTGGAAATGTATGTCAATACCATATGAATGTCTGAGCAGATAAGGTTAGTTGATACTCGTGGATCGTGACTAGACAGAAACTGTCCTTTAGTTGACCTTTTGTAGTTTATTAACAGCCTATAAAACTTTATCGAGCAGAAAAATGTGTGATGTCACTGACATCTTAAGGTGTATGAAGGAGTCTCTCTTAAAGGGTCCACAACTTCAGTTCCAATATATTTTATGATACTTAAGTTGATTTATCTTTTCAAGTTAGTACTCTGGCGCCGCAATCTATCCTATTATAACAAATATATATTTTTTATGTAGTAAAATTATTATATAATTCTCTTTATCCTTTTTATCTCTCACAAGAAAACCTATGATCAAATTTAAATGTAGTGTTTGATGATGGTCCCTTGTAGGAAACAATGACTTGCCATATTTACACGTTGAGTGCGGGCCTATGGGCCACTTGCAAGCAAGAGGTCCACACACCATGTGCTGGAACCACGTACCATGCATCTGAGTGTCCCATACTCGCCCGCACTCAATGTGTTAAGACATACTGTCTAGGGATTACAGTGGCTTTCTTTTTTTATGTGACCAGTTCTACAAACTACTTACTGGCTATAAACAGAAGCTACATTTTGAGAAACATCCTATGAAAATAACAGAAATATTACTGCTTTATGTGTGATAGTTCTTAATATATAATTAAGTTGTGACATTATTTGTTTTCAGCATGAATCAATTGAGGGTTACCGTACCTACATTCACAGTGTCGTGGGATTCTTTGTAATAGAAGACCATATTTTGAACACTGGAAATGGACTGGTAAATCGCTCATATCTTGATGAAGTTTGGGGGATTGCGCTATCAAAAATAATGAACGCCCTTCGAACTCATTCTGTGAGTAACCACATAACAATAAATCTCACAGTTTCTCTGTACAGTACTAATATGTGTACTTTACTCGAACATTAAATCAAAACCAACTGTAGACGATTCCTTATTAGAATTATAATTACCAATTATAATGTCCATTTTCATTGAAAATCACATTATATTTCAATGGTGATATATGAAATAACAAATGTGATTATATCAATATGGAAATCACATTGGTACATTGATGTCTTTTGTCTTGATGTGTATCAATGTACATAGCGCCACCTTCTTGCTCTATGTGTCAGCCATGTCGTCTGCCTGTTCTCACTGGGTTGGAATTGTTTTGTTGACACTCTGCTGAAATGGCAAAATGGAAATGTAAAAACCCATGTAATTTACATAACTTTGTTTTAATGATAACGTTAAAACTACTTTGTACCACAATAACAATTTAAGAAACATAAAAGAATATTTGTGAGTTTGTTTCGAGTAAGTCTCGAATACCATCTGATCATAAGTCATCATTTCCCTCCATATTCACTAAAAACTAAAATGCTAAAGTAACTGAAACTAAAACACTAATATATAAGCAATAATAAATTTTGAAAATGTATGGCTATTTTATTACTTTGATGACTGATCACTTAGAAACACAAACACCACGAAGCGGCTGGTAAGCACTAAGGCAGAGAGGTTAGATCTATGGAACATAATAGCTGGCTAAAAAGTGGGAAACTGGCAGACGCTTGGTTTCAAAGTTTCTCAACAGGTTACACCACCTTACAGAGGAATAATATTGAAAAAAAGTACTAAACGCAGAACTTAATTGTGGTCACTGACAGTGGCCTTGCACGTATTCGCCGATTTTCATGCCACTGACGGTGGCCTTGAGATCTGAGAGGACATTTACAACAACAAAAATGACAAGCTGTCACAGAAATGGCTGTGGCCACTCACAGTGACCAAACGAACCCAGAGGACATTTCTTAAAGAGCCCTCTCGAGTGTAAAGGGTTAATAAAGTTATTTGTATAAATAGCCAATATATTTATAGTGTGCAATATACTTTGATATTAATATACAGGCCTTGTGTATTTACCAGAATACATAAAATAACTTGGTCATTACAAATCTAATTGCTAATAATTGCAAATATCGACTTTCTTTGCAGAAGTTGTAAACATTATCACTTTTTATCTTTATCCCATAATTTAGGGTTTCTAATTTTCTTCCCCCCCTAATTTTCGAATAGTAATAGTTACTTTGTTAATAGTTGCACTGGTTGTTATATAATTGGATGTTATTTATATTTTTTTATTCATCTTTTCAAAGTCTGTAAATTTTAGAGACAGCCTTATGTGATCCATTGCAGTCGACTTTTGACAACCAAAATTCTTGTTTCACTTCTATTTACATTTTGGGTTTTCCTTATCACCTATTCTTACTGAGATTAAGCCTGCCAGTAAGAACGATATGTATACTACGTACATTCTCATAAACCATTCTTTAAAACTCAACTCAATCTCTAGCATTACAGACTGACAAGGGGTAGGAAAGACTTGACTTAAAATATTTTGAACTGTCTTTAATTTTTTGAGTATGCATCTTACTCCTAACAGTTTTTGCTACTCATTTCTTAGGCTTAATGTCATTTTAGTGTATTTTAAATCAATTATTTATGAGCAACAATATTAAATGTGTTCTAAATTAAAATTAATCAGATTTTTCTTGTTATATTAATTTTAATTGATGATTGTTATTCTTATTTTTAGTTGTTAATATTGATTTGGTAACTTTAACTGATTATCTAGCGTGTTCCCATCACTGTCACAGTAAACTAATAACTAAATACAAATAAGTTGTGTAATTTTCAGGCTTACTGCACGGATGCCAATTTGATGTTAAAGATAAAGAATCTAATCATGCTGTTTAGCAACACGCTGAGGGTATGTAAGATTCCATTATAAACTGCATTGAATTTTGTTTTATTGAGAGTTTTTCTAACATAACTATAGAGTAATCTTAGTGATGGAGGATTGTTGTAATTTTTCCTTTTTAACCCTCCATCTGGCAATCGTTTTTTTCTTCTTGAAACGGGAAGTGATTTTTCATTTATATGCAAATTTTTCTCATAAACTATTTGTTACCAATAGTATCATAAACATATTTGTGTTTATTATCTGTATGGTCACAATAAATCAGATCATGCAAACCTAAAAAACTACATTTTATTTATTTTTTATATATTATTATGGTTATATCTCTAAATTTATTTAACGGAAAAACAAAAGGCGTGATGGTTTCCCTCAAATACTATAAAGTATGTATAAATTTAGAATTTCAATATAGCCATATTGGCCCAAATTAATTCTAATTTCAGAAAAAAACTTACTAAGCATAAATTAATCCTGTATCTAATAGTAGTACAAAATACTGAACATTTGTTACTGTGATAACCGATATTTATAAAAATTAACCAACAATTTATTTTATATGCTATAAAAGTGTATTTTATAAATAAATTTGTGAATGGTTAGAAGCTTAGGAGTTCTTTGAAGATAGTGAAATTTTTTCAGGTTGTAGTAATAAAATTTTATGTAACTTTTACATAGTTATTATATTATATTTCTTAACTGTACTTTAATTTAGTTAATAATTCAAAATAACATATCCCTAATAAGTTTCACATTGATGTAAAGTATTTATTTTATAATAATATAATGATGATTACTTTATAAACAGAAGCAACAAACTAAGCCAGTGATAGATAGGAAGTGTGTTATGGTTGACTCTTTGTGATAAACCTAGTTATTTTCATCACACAGCCATCATGTTGTCAATCTCTTAGTTGTTAGATTGAAATGTCCTGTCCCAGCTCAACTGCCATTTTAATCATGCAAACGTTTCAGTCATGTGTATCTCTACAGTCTGTATACCCCTAAAATTGTGGCATTTGAAAAAGTTTATAAATATGCCTCTGTGAGTTTATGTACTTTAAATTTCCGTAACTAAGTTGTATAGTAACAGTTTTCCTCCTAAACATATTGTTTTGGAATAACATCAGATGCAAGATCAATAAGTCTGTACACTTGGTTTAAGAAACACCATATTGAGTTATCCAAATAAAGAAAAGTAATATTTCATTAAGAAGTTTCTTCTTCGACCACTAGAAGAACCGCATAGAAAATTAGTTTATTACTTTGTAGTGTGTGTTTTGTTGGCTATTATATTCTCAATTAAGTTGCTGATGTCCATAACCTCAAATTAAAGGATCTTCCTCAGTAACCTATCCTAAAATCGATGTACTTTTTAATTTATAGTAAATGTAATTTTATATAGGTGATTATTCCACAACCTTTGTTAATTGAACACTAAACCAAACTCTCTTTTAAGTTTTTTTAAATGAATTATAAATCTATATGCATTACCTCTTTGTATTTTAATGTACGCTTGGACATTTCCAGAACTATGGGTATTCTGTTAATCAGCTTAATGAACTTCTGGCTGAGATCAGAGTACATTATAATGAAGTCCTCATGAAGAGATGGGTCCAAGTCTTCAGAGAAATCCTTGATGGAGAAAACTTCCTTCCTGTGCAAGTAAGCTTTTGAAATAGGATGGACACATACTTCCCAATCTATGGTCTGCAAGAAGGATTAGTAGCTCTTCATTGCAAAACAGGATGATAGTGTAATTTGCACTAAACATTTCTTTCAATGCAACATTTTTTTGAGATAGTTATTTTTAAGTAGGAGATATGTTGTGCCGAATAAGGGCATTAGTGCTAGACTAAAACACTGTCAAAATTTTATCAGGCAGTTGCTAGATATTTATTGTGATAAGAGCAAGATAGGTCCACTGTTTTCCTCATGTAATTTAAAGTCAGATATTGAAATCATACTTTCTAATGAACTGAAAGATCAAAAAAGTTACAATGGGACAGTTATGTTTTAGACCTTTTATTAATTTTTATAATTTTACACTTTTATGTGTCAGTTTTTTAAACATACACTACTTATTTACAGTATACTGTATTTTCTTTTTACAGTTTATTAAAATTTCAATACAACTTTGAATATGAACCGGCTTTCCTTTTTAGTACAATTTTTTAGTGTCATGGTATGTCAATATTTTTATAGTGTCTAGTGGTTCTGCGTGGTAAAATATTGGGAACAACTGCTCTAGTATAACAAAAGCTGAAAATATTTTAATTGCTTAAGTGTCTGAACAAAAGTGATCAAATGGGTTATATACTAGGGGTCAACTGGGTTATATACCCACCAAATGTGGGTAATGTAGGATATGTAAGATATTTTACAGCCTGGAAGCTCATACCATAAATGTATATGAGATCACAATTATAGTTTCCTTCAGCCAGTATATATTTAACCATAACCTGATTTAATATTAATGCTTTATGGAAACTACATTTCCAATTAACTTGAACCAAAACATAATTAAGGTCTAACAGCCTAGACTCTTCTAGAGTTAAAATCAACCGAGATAACAGTAATAATTCTTGTATTATTGCAGAAAGCGCTTGTAAACCATTGCATTACGAAAGTCAGTAGATTATAAAATATTTAAGATTATAATCCAGGAAAGGCCTACAAGGACTGAAATTCTAGATAGAATTTTGCATGAAGATGTGTGTTGATCCTGATGCTTTTAGTTCCAGTGTTCATTGCCAGGATTTCCTGCCAAAGTCGTAGCTTCCCAATTGCCTCGCAATGCTAGGTCAATACAAGGGGGAGGGGATTTAGATGTTTTTCACGGAGATAACACCACAGTGTGTGAATTTCATAATTTTGATTTAATGTTTCAGGTCGCAACACAAGAAGAATATGATCAAGTTGTTGCAAATTTTCCATTTCATGATGCAGCTCTCGAAAAGTTGCCATTCCCCAAAAAGTTTCCTTTCTCCCCTCTAGTGCCTAATGTTTATCAGCAAGTTAAGGAATTCATTTATGCTTGTCTCAAATTCTGTGAAGATCTCAATTTAAGGTATGTGATTATAATTAGGTAATTGCTTTTATATTTGTCATTAGAGATAGATAAGTTAACATTAAATGATTAACTTAGAAAGGTGTTAAGTATAATTTAAAAGTAAAAAAGTTTTGTGAAAATCGATCAAAACTTATCGGAGGCTCTCAAAATTGTTGTTAAAACTTATTTCAACTTAAAAGAAAGAATCACGTTGTATACTTAACACGTTGAGTGCTTGAAGTCTGCATAATTGCGCACCTTAATGGCTTTACATTTAACTAACGATTACTCACCTGCTAAATGGTTTCAGTGTAGCCAGAGTGTTATCAGGGTATGTCCAGGCATCAATTTCAGTCTTATCAATTATCAGTAGTGACGTCATTTCCTGTACGTTAAATAACATTGTGCCCTATTAAGAGTGACTCAGCTGTCGGTTTTTGATAATCTATTAGACAATTTTCTAGCACAATTAGTACTAACAATAATTGGATGACTAGTTTTTCTTACCCTATTATTATTTATTGTCACATAAAAAACTATAAAACTAAAAATATTAACACTTACTGCAGCAATTATAATGTTCGGCAACAATAAAAATAAGTTCACTTACAATGACATTGAATAATTTATAACTATTATCTTGGGTTAGTCGTAATGCAATATTAAAATAAATGGAAAATATATGAAAAAATAAAGAAAAGTGTACAACCCCACCAACCGCCATTGTTATACTATATTTTACGTTTTAATGTCCTCATGAAACTTTGCATGTCGAAGCACCGAACTTTACAGAGTCCGGGTTCGTCTAAGCATACCCCATAAAAAAATATAGTCTGCTCTCTTTTCCCTTTTTTTTTGAGCAAACAAAGTTTTTGGACTCAGTTTCCATTTGCTTTCCTCTTATAATTCTTTGATAGCCTGTGCATACTGTTTCGAGTAGGAGTCATCAAAATTGGGGCCTGTTTAAGGGCAGCAGCTGTTCATGTACTTTCATGTGGAAATCGTACAGGCTCTGTCTATTGGTAGTGTGCATTTACCATAATTACTTGTATGATGGACTAAGATCTTTTGTGCCATTTAAGTTCCTACATTCACAGGAGTAGTAAGACATGATCTAGTCTAATCGATTAAGTCTTCATTTGAGCATTGTATTTGATAAGTGTTATGGGCATGATTTTCAGTTGCTTTCCCTTGTTTTGGTTTGTGACCACTGAGTGGAGATATAGTAAAGTCCTCTTCTCCTTCCATTTCCCGTTCATTATGTTCTCGGGGTATTGGCAACGGTCTCCCCCACAGACAAATGGGCCGACTTTTCTGCTTGTGGTGTATGTTTCATGTCATTGTGCAGGATGCCAGTGATGTAGGTCAAGTGACAGGAAACTATTACAAATGATCCATATATAACTAAGTTACAACGTTTTAATCAATTTAAAATCACTGTGTTACTTATACATATAAAGTAATGAATGTATCATAATTATACATTTCATAAGGATTACAACGTAGCCAAGTAATTAATTTTACGACCTCTAGAATCCAAGAAAAAATTATTTCAGGAAATTGATAAGAACTTTTTCTTGAAAATTTACAATTCTGAAATTTATAAAAATTGTAGAAAATATTTATGTTAATTACGTATTAAAATATAAATGCCATTGTGCCGTTGCAGAGAGTTCAGTCTTCCTCTCTATGTTCCATTTAGTTTTAGTGTCTTTGTTTTCATTTTCGTGTTCTGTGATTTCGTTTTCTGTGTTCTTTGGTGTTGTCGGCAAGATCACCATTCTAGCTTGGCAGCCAATGATGACATGTTTTGTGCTGTGCTGTTTCTTTAGCTCTGGCTCCGGAGTCGGAGAGTGATGGACAGGCACCTGCATGGCTACTGACGGCGTTTTCCTGGATTCACAGTCCGGAATCTACGGGCTGGGACTAGCCTCTACCTTGCTTCCTAGAGGGGCAGCCTCTTCTTCACCCTTTCCGCTCTACCTATCCAACAGCCTCCAGGATGAAGACCTCGACATGCAGATGACCCTAACCCAGTTTATTTTCTGGTCTTTCCGGCCCCCAGCTACAAACTTTTTTGAAGATTTTAAGTGTGTCATCTATCTGTCAAAAAACTTGTTTTGTGTTTTCGGCAAACAGTGAAATTTTAAAGCGAGATTTTTTTTAGATTTTATTTTTATGTTGATTAGTTTATATTTTTTTCTTGGGGTTATTTCTTTTCAAGAACGGGGTTCTCAGATAATTCTTCACTTTGTTGTTCCCATTAGGAGTCGCCCAGTTTAACCTGCTAGATTTCGGTGTAGTTATTAATTCATTTTTTTAACTTTTCCAAATTGGCCAAAACCTTCCAAATTTCTTTTTTTGCCCGAGGCCCCGTAAGTACAGAGCCGTTTTAAAATGTTGTGCTTTTGTTATCTGTAGTTATTGTTTTCTAGTTGTAGTTTATTCATTCATGTATTCTGTTACTAAATCATTCTTTTACGTGTTCATTGTTATTATTTATTTATTATTGTTATACATTTTACAAAGCTCTGTATTTATATATTTATAAAAAAACATTATTAGGCCTAACCTATTTTTTTATATAGCTTACATTTTACTGATACTTTGTTCTGTTTATATATGTCGTTCTTGTTTTCTTTATTTATTTCTATTGCCTTAAGGCCATAAAATATATTTATAAATTTTTCTGTAACTTTTGATAAATATTGTAACCTTTCACAAACAGTCAACGTAAATGTTTTAATTTTTTTATTTGTAACTTAATATTTTTTTGAATGCTTTTGAATTGTATGTTTTTTTTAAATTTTCATTGTAATAAACAATATTATTGCCTTTCAACTTGTGTTTTTTCTATGTCCTCCTGTCTGGTGCCTTTGCACCCATTCTCGATGGGTCCAGCGCAATATTTTGATAGTACGAGTGTGGGTTGCACCATATATAACAAGTTTTTTGGTAATAATTTGTTTTTTAATTTTAGTGCATGAGAGATGTTGCACTGGAGTAATTTGAGGTCATAAATTAATCTATGGATTATTATTGGTAGTGTTTTAAAATGTAAAAGTTCTCAACGTACACTATTCTTTTTTTTTTTTTTTGTTTTTGTTGGTTTAACCAATTAACTATTTTAATTATCAGAATTTAGGACACTTGGATATATTTTGTAATATTTTCAGCCAAGGAGAAGTGGATGACATGATCCGTAAGTCCACCAATCTTCTCCTGACCACTTCCTTCAGTGGCTGCCTGTCATCAATATTCAGAAAGCCGTCACTCGCTCTCACACAGATCATTCAAATACTAATCGATACTGGATATTTGGAAGAAGCTACAGCTTACCTCGAAGAATTTGTCTCAAATATTACAGGGTGAGAAACGACTTTTAAGAGTGATTGGCCTAAATATAGACTATTGATTTTGGATTTTTAAAATCTTTCCTTAAATGGACAATTACTGTGGCTATTGTTCACTGCACTTTTTAGTGTTTTAACAAAGCTACTTTTATTTATGTATAGTGTACGTTTAAATATATACTTCTATTTATAAACATATCTAAACTACTATTTATCAGAACACAAATTTGTCATAGTCATCCCCATTGGAAATAAAACTCAAGAAACCAACATTTATGTACAAAACTAATCAGGTACAATAAATACAGTACTATGCTTAGAGATCCCATAGTATTATGTTCTAACAAGTTTTCAAGGATTTCAACAGTTTATGGTATACATAGAAGACTGAACGCAGCATATTTTGGCTTTCATTACTCTAACTTCGAAGGATTCAATTCTGTTTTTCGTCAAAATGGTTATATATAATACTATATTTAAAAAAGAAGATTATATTATAAAGTATATTTTAACAGTATGGTTTTTGTCAGGAAAATTTAACACTAACATTTTTTACACCCTTTAAGTTTTACATTTTCTCAAAATGGTCATTCCAAAAGAGATTTTGCTTGGACTATAATGCTACAAGACAGTAAATCACTGTTAGATCAAAATATTAACAGTTATGTGCCCTCAATGTTTATTGTGAAATGAGTAAAATAGTTCAATTTTTTGCTATATAAGTATTACTTCTGTGACATATAAATTTTTGCTGTGCATGGAGTTGTATTACAGTCAAGACGTTAAGGTAAACAGTTATCATGTGTGAACGATCGATTTGTAAACAGATGATCAGCTGTTATTTATTTTAACTTAATTTATTCATATGTATCTTTCTAACATTTGTTTTCTGTTCAACAATAAGTTATGTTTTGGGAATAATACAGTTCAGTTTTTCAGTTCACACTAACATGTTGTGTTTTTAAATTTTGTGACGAGGATAAGTATTTATTTTGTTTTGTTTTTAGGTAGTTGTGTTTAGTTTAACAGTTTTCTTTTGTTTTAAAGTCCTGGCTAACCACAGGGAGAACTATTTATTTACATAATTCATGATATAGTGCTAGAACGGAACTTTTACAATCATCGGTACATCTTACACCTGCAGGAAAGTTTCCTTGTTGAAGTCCTGCCATTATTAGGTCAACAAGGTGGCGCCCTAATCCCTAGCTACTATTGATGAACTTGGAAACATTTATTTGGGTGATAGCTACTAAAAACTTTTCCCTTATACTTGGCCTGTCTCTTAGAAGAACCCCACCCCTTCTCCCTGAGCTAGCAAAGTTTTATGCGGACAGGCGTGACAAATGGCGCACGAACGTGGGGCCTATGTTATAGGTTTTGTGAACAATAGAAGAATTAAGATACATTATCAGATATTTTATAAAGCATAAAGTGTCTTGTAAAAAGTATATGCAATCTTCTGATTTACTCTGGAACTTGGTGTAATTATCAACATGAATGTGTATCATCTTCGCAAGCAGGAGGTAGAATATGAACTTAAAATCAGAGGTTTAAATACTGATGGTAATGCAAACGAACTTAGAAGGAGATTACAGCAAAGCATGACTAATAATGAGAAAATTAGCGTAGCTGTGGTCAATTCCTTAGATGTTTTGCAGGAGCTGGAGGAATGTGAAGAAAAGCTTCAAGACTTATTGGCTTGTGTTGTTGACTATGAGGGCAATTTTAATGACAATGAATACCACCATATAGTTGCTCGCTTGTTTCATCTTTATTTGCGTATTGGAAGGATTCCAGTTGCTGCAGATGCTGATAACAACCAAGAGAGTAACAAATCGGAGTTACAAGTTAAAACTAAGGAAATAATAGACTCTCTTAAGGCCCAGTTTTCAGGTGGGAAAGGCGATCAGATGGATACGGCCAAGGTTGTCATTCCTTCTACATATCTGTCTGCACCGTCCACAACTGATTGTGGGAAGGAAGGCGATAGTAATGCTGGTGGCCATGTTTTGTCTACTCTTCGTAATCTTAGTCTTCGTTCAGATGCTAATATGGAACGTAATTTACCTGTACAGCGGCTCAGCCTACCTACTGAAATTAGGAAAGGGTCTGCGGTAGTTAACAGCTCAAATTCTGCGCATGTTGAGGAATTAATGGATCCCAATCCTCTCAGGGAAACTTCTGGTCCTTGATAGCTACTAAAAACTTTTCCCTTATACTTGGCCTGTCTCTTAGAAGAACCCCACCCCTTCTCCCTGAGCTAGCAAAGTTTTATGCGGACAGGCGTGACACTTCTCTACTGCTAAATATTTAATGACTTGCTAGTGAAATGCAATACCAAGGAAGTCACTGGGAGACTAGGTGTTACAATGTAGGCCTTTTATTATGTTTACATTTTTTACATAATTTTACATTGTTTGGGTAAGTGTAACGCTATTTTGCAAAAGACTCTTATACAGTCTCTTTATATATGTACATAGGTGGCCAAGGGAAGGTCAACTCGGAAGCAGGGGTCAAGGACAGCTGTTTCGGGTGGCTAGGGACGATGCTGCAAGACAGATCTGTGACAAGTTGAAAGCCAAGCTGGATGAGTTCCTGGAGCTGGAGGATTATGAGTGGTTGCTGGCTGAGCCTCAAGGCCACGCCTCCAGCTTCATTACTGACCTGATTGCGTTCCTTCACAGCACCTTCCAATCCTTCACCAACATTCCAGTCAGTAAACAAGTTTGATTATAGTTCAGTTCCATACATAAAAAGGCCTGTTTATTGCTCATTGCCTTTTCCACTAGTCTTTGTTAAATTCGGCCTTCCCAAGGATAAACCTTAGGAATTAATATTTATTTATTTGATTGACTAAATTAATAATTATTTAATTGTTAATTTTATGCTATTTGAAATAAAATAGATGAATGAATAATAAATGCATGGTAGAACATTTAGAAAATTAAAAAGATACTTGGTTCCAATATACAAAACAATGAAATAAAATTAGTATCAAATAATTAGTAAAAAGTTTTAAAATCTCTCAGATTATATAAGAAAAAGAAGGATAAATTTCTATGCTTAAATTTTTAGGATAGAAGACAGCTGATTCATTTATCATACACTAAAGTGGATTGATACAAAATTTAATATTTACTTTTCAATTTATTTTTAAATCAGTGAAACATTTTTAATTTTAGCTATTTACAAGTAGAGTCCCTGATATGCATGTTTGAACATAAATGTAATGCAAATTTACATTATATTAAAAATCAAACATGCAAGTCAGGTACACATTTCTACGGTTAAACCTTATTCATGATAAAACATGCTAGTCAGATAACCTGCTTATAAACCCAGATCTAGGGTTACGTCACATCCATGATCAAACATGCTAGTCAGCTAGTCTACATGAAAAAATAGATCTAGGGTTAAACCTTATTCATGATGAAAAGTGCTAGTCAGGTAGCCTGCTGGTAAACCCAGATCTAGGGTTACGTCACATCCATGATCAAACATGCTAGTCAGCTAGTCTACATGAAAAAATAGATCTAGGGATACATCTCAGTCATGATGAAAAGTGCTAGTCATGTAGCCTGCTTATAAACACGGATATAGGGTTATATCTCATCAATGATCAAACATGCTAGTCAGGTAAACATAGATCTAGTTTTATATCTCATTTCATGATCAAAAGTGCTAGTCTGATGGCCTGCTTGTAAACACAGTTATAGAGTTACTTCAAATTCATGATCAAACATGCTTGCCAGGCAGTCTGATTCTAATCACAGATCTAGGGTTACTTCACAGTCTTAAACAAGTATTTTTAAATTTTTTACATTGTATAAAATAAAAGGACGGAATAGTATAAATCATTATTGTATGAATGGTGAATGGTTCTAACAGATTTATAGGAAGATTGTAAGAGAATGAATCCTGGAAGATGAGCGATATTTTAAAAATACCATATTCATAAAATAAGTGAAATATTTTCTGTTTTTAATGTTAACTAGAATATTCATCCTGATATATTTGGAACAAATAAACATTGTTAAATTTTATCTTAGACTAGAAGACTCCATTGTAACACAATTTGACATAATAGAGATTAGAACATTAATATAATTCAAATAACTGAATTCTTTCAAAGTCATTATTTGAAGATGTATTCTACAACAACCCAGAAATATTATATAAGTGAAAATAGATCAGCATGCATACAGTTGTCTAACAACAATAATTGCTTTTGTAATAAACTTCCTACCTTTTTTATTTCTTCCTCTACTAACATCAGCTCATCCTCTCCCTGAAGTTTTCAATGTTATTACCATCTTAAATGCCATGTCATTGAATTTTAAATAAATATTAAGTTACTTTTAATGTTTTTACGCTAATTGGTTGTCTTTATTTTCGTCCATATGAACTCTGTTAAAACTTTGAAAATACCAGTTTTGACAATATAAATCAACTTTTTCTCATTTAAATATAAATTTTACTTACATATTCATAAAATCTGTTGTATATATGACTTGTTACATAAGTACTATTCCCTGCCGTCTTTTAATAACTTTGGTGAGAATTTTGTACTTATTTGCCATACTTGTTTTGTTACCAGCCGAAAGTGGCGCAGGATGCATGTAAGTCTGCCTGTGAACACATTGCCAAATCCATTCTGGACTTTTTGCTGAATGAAGATGTGAAGCAGATTTCAATGGGTGCTCTACAGCAAATCAACTTGGACACAATACAGTGTGAACGTAAATATTAATCAGTAATTTTAATTATATTTCCTTAACCTGCTGATTCACAATATGAATGAATCATTCTGGTCGGTGTTGGTTTAACCCTTGAATTGGCCTTTAGATGTTCCTTTACCGCCAGGTGATTCTTCACGTCTTTACAGACATTTTTTTCACAAATACATAAAAATTAACAAAATTATATAATCCTACTTATGTTTGGTATCATTTTGTGCTCAATAAACCAGGCTATCTGATGAAAATAAAGTATTGTGTTTAAACAGAAATATTTTTATGATTCCTTATATCTTGAATAATGCTTTCTGAAAAACAAAAAGATGGGGGTTACCTATTATAATATTAACCCACCCGCCCACTCATACACGTACAGTCGTATTGACCCACCCACCCACCCACTCATACACGTACAGTCGTATTGACCCACCCGCCCACCTATACATGTACTGTTGTACTGACCCACCCGCCCACCTATACACGTACTGTCGTACTGACCCACCCGATCACCTATACACGTACTGTCGTATTGACCTACCCACCCACCTATACACGTACTGTCGTAATGACCCACCCATTCACCCATACATGTACAGTCGTATTGTCCCACCTGCCCACCTATACATGTACTGTCATACGGACCCACCCGCCCACCCATACATGTACTGTCTACTGACCCATCCGATCACCTATACACATACTGTCGTATTGACCCATCCGCCCAACCATACACGTACTGTCGTATTAGTAAAATTATACTGTATAATATTACTGATTTAAAAATTCCAAGATATTTCAATATTTCAATTTCTTCTAGTTTTTGGAAAAATAAAGATGCATTTTATTTGGGAGGGGAAAGAATTATTCTAATATAATCATATGTAGTAAATATATAAGTAAAAATTTGCTATCACAGTAACAGTATTAGGTAGTCAAAATAGGCATCTAATGAGTACTAAAATTCATAAAAAGTGCTCTATAAAAATAAATGTATCTCTTTCTCTCTCTACTCGCCTGAAGAAAGTGCCAGTGGTACTGAACATTTGTGTGATTATGTGATTCTTTTGTGTATGTTACTACTACTCTGGTGTTAGTGAACTTGTCTTCTAAGGTAAGTTTGCTGATGTCCTATCTCTCCAATATACTAATTCCCGGCCTAGTGCCCTTTAACCTAACCTAAAATCTATAAAAATTAATAAATTTGTTACATTGTGATTATAGGCTGTCAGCGTAGGGATTCATGGATTATAGTTGACATTTTTCTGGCATATGTAGACAAATGTTGTATTATTTGACAATTATGTTAGCAATTGTTTGCCTTTCTTGAGAAGACTATATTTTTATGGATTTTTTTTACAAATTAAAACTTCACTTACCAGTTAACATGAACCTGTAGGCCTGTTCTTGAACTTTATTCAACAAGTGAAGTACCAATCATTGGCTCAGTTGGAGATTTGAACATTGGAACGAGCCCTCAGTATACCGAAGCCTTAACTACTTATCTACCACACTGAATTATAGAGCAACTCTTTCCTTTTTGAGTGGTTTATAAATCATGTCAATATTGTTTATAGTTATTAATAGATTATAATAAAGGTTAATAGCGGAAAGGAGCCAGACAGCTAAGTTTAGCTGTGTGGCAGTTGAGCAGTAGTATAAACACAACTAAATTATATTTTATCCATTTTCCTTTCCATTCATAAACAAGCCTACCATGAAAACCAGCATATCTTCATGCCATTATAGTTAATAGGTAGATATTAATAAAGCTTAATACTGAATAGGAGTAACAGCTGAAATCAGCTGTGTGGGGGTAGTTTATTAGTAAAACACAGCTGAATTCTACCATGTTCCGGTTTAAGGGTTTAATTTAATTATGATTTTGATAACACTTAAAGATAATTATGTTTAAAACATAAAAAATAAATAAATCTTAGCACAACTGTTATAATATAACCAATAGCTAAAATCAATATTATATCATAAATAGTTTTTTAATTAGCATAATACGTGTTGGTACATATACAGTACGAGTAAACGTCACACAACACAAATTTATTACAATATAGGCACAAAATGCACAAATATATTCTTTTGTGAATCCCTCTGGTCTGAGGAAGGTGATCGTGGTTCACCGAAATCGATCACCGTAACATTTGTGCATTTTGTGCTTGTATTGTAATAGATTTATGTTGTGGGATGTTTACTTGTACTGTATTATATTGTAGTACAAGTTAGTATTTTATGCTTACAGAATTTGCTGCCTCAGAACCTGTGCCAGGGCTTGAGGAAGAAGCACTGCTTCAATATTTTACAGCTCTACGACAACTGTTGGACTTACTTATGACATGGGATTGGCCGACATACTTCCACGATTATGGCCAGGAGAATAGCAAGTACCAACTTGTCAACCCCAACAACGCTATCATCGTTCTTGAAAAGTAAGAAGTTTTACTCAGAAAGTTGTTCTCATATATAGTAGTTTCTTGAGGCTAACACTTTTTGTCGTTCATACAGGTTACAAATTGCCTTAAAATATAAAAGTCTATGTTATGTTATGTTACATTAGGCCAGAATGTAATTAATTGGGATAGAGAGATACATTAGCAAATTTACCAGAGAAGGTAGGTCTACTAAAGATGAACATATAACGGAAAAATATAATAATTTTTGTTTCCAGTCACTTTTGTCAACTATTAACCAAAGATGTTAATATTAAACAAAAATTAAGTGTTGTTGTGTCTGTACTTAATGGAATACCTTGTCAGGTATGTTTGTGGTTGTCTTAAAATATATTTACGATAGTTAAATACTTAATAATGGAATTTTTAATGAGAGTAAATAGAAAATTATTAAACCTACCTGAAAATAAATGGTGACTAAACTATTTTTATTTAAACAAATAAAATTATAATACACTATGAAAGATAACATGACATTAAAATGTATTTAAAAGAAAGGAATTGCATAAGTGTACTAATGAAATAGTTCTAGTGAAGGTTGCCAAGTTAGTATGATTCTGCTAGAAAGCTTAGGTGTATTGGAGGTGAGCCAGAGCACATGGTATGCTTCAATTCAGTACAAAAAAATTATCATTTGATCAGATGGACCATATATTTTCACAGTCGTCAAGTTTGAATGTCCTGGGTGTATACATTCAAATTCTAAATGTTGAAAGCTAGGTGCAGAAAACAGCAAAGTGAGGGCTTGGATCAGATATGCCTTGCTCATTAAGGTAGCATATAAAAATAATCTTTAATATAGTAAGAGTGTATGGATGTTGCCTTAACTAAAAGTGTTTTATTTACTGTACATTTTAATTTTACATGATTTTTTTTTAAGGATCAGAGAAGCAGACAAGAAGACTATGTTTTCAGTTCTAAAGAAGAGTGAAAGAGATAAGAAAAAATTATTAGATACAGTTTTAAAACAATTGAAACAACTTGCACTTACAGCTCAGCAACAATGATTTACTATCAGTATTAATAATGTACTCTACTTGCAAGTCCTAGAAATGTGTTTTATTTAAAATGCAAACAATAGTATTTTAAAGTGATGTATTTTAGACATATGCTTAAAAAACTGGCAAACTCGATAGCCGAAACACACAGCTACTACAAAATAATTTACTCTTAACATATAACAGGATCTATATTTCAGCTCATTGATCCCATTCTGACTCTATAAGTTGCCTTCATTTATTTAAAAAAAAAGCATTTTACACTTTTATCACAGTCTAATTCGCGACACTCCACTAAAATTGGTGACAAGCACAACACTAGCACTTCTATTGGCGGGATGACAGTAGTGCGTATTTCTGCACTATTTACATCCCTGTGGATGTGATTATGTAAATGTCAAATAACTTGTGTCTATAATCTATTATTGCACTTTTTCTATGGCATTATTCTTCATATTTGCAAGACTGATTGCAAACAACGGTAGTGTAAGTCCAATCCGTCTACTTGGAGGACTAGCTCCATAGCAGAGCCATGGAAGTGTCGAGACTGAATGTTATTAGACTTTGCTTTTTTTCTACATACACAATTACTAAAATTAATTTGCATATTGGTAACTTTTCACACTGTCCACATGTGGTCCAAGTAGTTCACATAGTAAAAAAAAAAAATGTTAAGCTAATAAGTTTAGACTCTTACGAAGTATTGGTTAATAAGAAATACTGGTGCATCATACCACACTTCTGATAAAGAATATTTAATGAGAGAGAATGTGTTGACATATGTATGTGATATAAAATATTGTTTTGTTTTCAAATATAAGTTTAATTTTACTTAACTGTATAAATTCTATAAATTGCTTATTAAAACCAAAATATAGATTAGTATGTGTATAATCAGTATTTTCAATCTAATTTAGAGTTTATTTTGTGGTAATATAATAGTTAATCTTATTTTCAATAAACGTTAATTTATTTTTGATTTTTCTCCCTCCCAAATCCATTAAGACCTTGATAAGACAGTTTACTTATTCTTATCATCTGTATAGTACATTTTGATTTAGCATCCCAATCTTGTTGTTTGAAAGTTATTTGTTAGCATTGGATTGTTCATGATAGGTACATAATATTTTGAGATTTCCAATGCCTCAAGTGTTTAGGAAACAAACACAGCATTTCGACAGGTATAACAAAGTCCTGTCTTCTTCAGGTGTACTTACTAACTTAGCCTACATATAAAACTATATATATTTTTTTCCCCTTAACCCAAACTAATTCAAGAAAAGACTTAACACTACATGCTTAGATACCACAGATTAACAGTACTTGACTTTCATAACAGTAATTCATAGTATCTAAGCATGTAGTGTTAAGTCTGTTCTTGAATTAGTTTGGGTTAAGGGGAAAAAATAAATATATAGTTTTATATGTAGGCTAAGTTAGTAAGTACACCTGAAGAAGACAGGACTTTTTTATATCTGTCGAAATGTTGTGTTTGTTTCCTAAACGCTTGAAGCATTGGAAATCTCCAAATATTATCTACCTATCATCCCTATCTTGTTAATTTAAAATTAAAAATTTTGTTGATAAACTGACTTTAGTGAATATTTTTAATTATTAACAATGGGGGTAAACACAAGTGATGAATGTCTTTTGTAATCATGGGTAAAGCAATTTAACACAATGTTATATTAAAAAATTTAATAAAATACCTTAATCAAAACTTAAAGCATTAAGATTTAATTAAAGAAATGTTCAAGATCGGTCATTAAAACTTGGCATTATTGTTAAATATTTTTACTGTATGTGTTCTGCCTAAGTGAAAGTGAGGTAACATGTGTTTAATAAACCAAACCTCTCAAAATGTCTTATACATTTTTTGAAGAAGTACCACCTACAAAAAATTAGATTTTAGTTTTAAGTTTGAAGTATTTGAGTCTTGATGTTTAAATATTGATCTCCCATCATAGAGCTAAGTCCTAGAAGCAGGTTTCGTAATAAACACCTGCTTCTTCGATTTTGAATTAAGTAGTTTCCAGTTGTTACATCTTCCCATACTTGTGCAAAAGAGTCTCAACATAATCTATTCCTTACGAGGAAAGTTCATTCCACCAATAACAGTCATGTGGTCTGATACCAGAAACTTGTTTTGACCATCAAACAAATCCTAAGATAATACCGAGTTGATTTTTGGGTGAACAATCGTTTGAGATTAACTGGGAAGCTAGTAGTAGTAGTTAGTAGTTGTGGTTTGCTAGATTTAAATCGCCTTGCACATTTTGGGATATTTTTCAAAAACGGAAGATTCAGAGTAGATAGGATCTTTTTGAACTATCTGAGAAGTGCCCCTTTGCCCCGGAGGAGCTATGTTGCACAGCACTGGAAGGGGTTGCAATGAGGGAACCGCCGATATCCTTCAACCCTGTTTAACTTGGCATCAACCTCTCTAATATGTATTGTTAAACCACCTGGGAACACAATTTTCAGCAGTGGAATAAACCAAGGATTAAGGAGAGATATGGTATCAACAAACTTACCTGAGAAGAAAGTCACAAACATGATACAACACATTACTCTTCATCAGGTGACAAGAAAACTCATATTTATTTTAACCCTTTGAGGACGACGGACCTATTCGACGGCCCATCGTGTTTTTCTGCCGAGTACTAGCACGTAATATAATACTGATGTGTTGGCTCATGACATTTTTGCTGTTGAGGACGATAGGCCGATCCGCCGGGACGTGCTTAGTTATTGTTGCGTAATTACTTTCATAGTCATCGAAAACAGTTTGTATGGATGTCAAACTGTTCTAAAAGAGTTGATATAAGTGTGTAAACCAATAATATATATATATATATATATATATATCAATTACCTTTACTGAACAAATAATCATGTAAAATATCATTACTCTTTGGAATGAATCAGCTGGCCGTACATGTTGACGGACTGTATATATAATCTAACTTTTTTTATTATTATTATATTTTGATGAAATGTTCTGCACATGTTTATTTTTTAATTCTTAACAAAATAAAAAGGGTTCCCACACTACAAATGTTTCTAGTTTATGCTCCAAAGGAAGCCGAACTTGAAATTTAATTTTTAATTTTTTTATATATAATCTCAAAAATATTATACTATACATTACACTAACCCACTGTAATATTTTTCTGCAAAGGGCAAGTATTTCTAAAGATTTTGGTATAACAATTATTTATATATCTTACATATTACTATAGTTATATGTTTTTCTCTGAATGTCTGCAAAATCGCATATTTGAGCACAGTCTTTTTCACATACAACTTTTCAAAAGTCATCAAAATTGTTTGCACAAAATAAAATATTTTCAAAAATTGTACGGTCCTCAAAGGATTAAACATTGATTCTGGAACCAATAGGTAACCTCCTAGTTGAGTTGAACAGTGGGGTGTTTTTTCTAAAGAATTGGCAAGGGCAGTACAAAATGATGTTTTATTTATTTTCTACTAAATATTTACAAAAATAATAAATAATATTCAATAAATTATAGACATAGATTTTTTTAAACATTATTTGTACATTGGAAGTGCTTGAGTTTTAATTATGTAAACAAAACAGTAACAGTGCATTTTGAATGTAAAATACATAATTTGTAATGATTATAAAATCCTGCTGGGTTGCTTGTTATAATTCTTTATTGCGATATTATAAAATGAAAATAAGATTAAACTAGAAAAATCTAAGTATTTCTGGTTTAAGTGAGGTTAACAATCATTTATCACAGCTTATTGATACAATATTCTGCAACTATTGAACTCAAGTAGATGTGTCAACAACTACTTCAAAGTATCCTCAGTAATATAACTTTTTAGTACTTTTTAAAATATATAGTTTTTAGACTAATAGCTATCAGAATTAATTCACTCTTATTCCTAAAAGTGATTATTGTTAACAAATTTAACAAAACAAAATTTTAAATTAATTGCATAACATTTAGTTCCTTTAATAATGACGTTCTTCCTTTCAAAAATAAAATATGAGAATCATAGTGCAGTTATAATGCAATATAAATAATTATACTTTTCTGAAAAAAATATTTATAAGGATTCAATGGCTTTATATATGAGTTTGCAAAATCAACGTTTTACAAATACAAGACTCAAGATGCTTTCAATTTAACAACATTATAAATTAGCAGTTTTTGTGGGCTTCAATACAATTAATTACATTTTAGCCTAATGTCTTTAAAATAACCTAAAAGTACAAAATATAAATAAAACAAAGGCCTTTACACAACATTTATTCACAAAACATAAATAGCTACCATATAATAGCTACCATATAATAGCTACCATATAATATCAGTAGTTTTAATGCTATTTTATAATAATTCATATATTTTTAATTGATTTATATGGATTTGTTATCTACCAAAATGATTTTCATTTTCTAAAGTTTTTGGATTATTGTTTATTTAATAAATTTAACCAATTTAATCAAAAACTAAATTTTTTAATGAGTCATATTTTAATCATATTGCAACTGTGTAGTTTTCAAATTCAAGCATCTACTACCTAAACTTATTTGAAATACAAGGTACAATGAAAATGTGATAATGATGGATCCAATTTTACCAGTTTCCCTTGAGTGCTTCAGGATTTGGAAAAAACATTCACGTGTCAAGTTTTGACAATACTTAAAGCTTTTGTGTCATGAGTCGGAACCAGCTCTCCGACATAATCCAATTTTCATAGATTGTTCACACTGATGATTTGATTAATCCAGCCGATGAAAGACGATACCTTAACATATACTCCAGGTACATCAACTCTTCCACAGCCGAATCCCCAGGAGACCAGACCTGCGAGCTCATAGAATCCGTCATCCTGACAGACCAGAGGACCTCCTCCATCTCCCTACGAGAGGTAAATACAATGATTGTCAAATAATTACTATATTAAAACCTTAGTAACTTGACACTTTGTGGACCCAGAGGTTCTCGAATTTGAGGATTGTTAAGTTATCCTGAACAATGATATTTTAAATTGGATTTAATAAATGAACACATGACAAACTTGAATTACATCGTAAATTTGTTATGTACATTTGAATAAGTGCTATTTAATAATAATATCGGGAGGCTACTATCTAGAATTTCTAACAATTAAATACAGTGCAGCTAAAAATGTTACAAAATTGTATAGTTTACAAGTTGTCTAATTTCCGCATCTAGCTGCTTGCTAATTCGGAGGAATAAAATATCCATTGCAGAAAATCCTTGTTGTAGCAATAAGGAAATTTTCCTTCAATGTATTTGACTCATAATCTAAAGCCTTGCATATTCTTTCAAGTTGAAATACACATAATCTAAAGCCAGCTAGACTCGCACTCCATCAGCCGATCATTATTCATTTCTAAGACGCCGATCGCAGAATATGAGGGGTGAATGAGTGAAGATTAACAAGTGTAGTCATTGTTACTATCTGAGTTTGACTTAGCTCAGAAAGGACTATCAGCCCAACAGGGTAACTATGGGACCTATAGCTTTACGTGGGATCCGAACCACGTAGTGTTGGTTTGATTCTCAGCTAACTGACAAGTCTTACACTCAGTTCTCTCCCCTTTATTACCCTTCGAGTTACCTAGACTGTCAAAATATCAGGTGTCAGTCGAGTTAGTGAGGTTATATTATACCATATTACTGTCAACAAAAGCTAATTTCAATATATCTTATAAATCATTTACTGATATTTAGAATAGCTAGCACATACAAACATTTTCAACTTGATAAAACACATACTTTTTTCGGTGAAATTGTACAGTATTGAGCTTAGATCATTTTATATGGATTGTGCTTTCAACTAAGAAACAGGATATGTACTATTTATTTAAAAAAATAACATTTACAAAATAAAAATTTGTTCTCCAAAAATTGCAATCTGGACAAAATGTTCAAATAACTGTATTTGATGTATCAAATAAGTTTCATTTTCAGTATTCTGAAGGCAGTTATTTAAATTTTCAACAATTTAAAGTCTCTCAAATTCTACTTATGCTATCAAACATTTCCAATCATGACATATTAAGAAATTATTTTCACAAAAATTACATTTAGTTCCTTGCCTACTTAATTATTATTATTCATTTCTAAGATGCCAGTCGTAGAGATGTAGGTGAATATGAGGGTTGAATGAGTGTAGATCAGCGGTCGGCAACTGGCGGACCGCGGTCCATGTCCGGACCGCGGAAGGTCAAAGGCTGGACCGCCAAAAATATTTTAATATTTATATATCACATAAATTATAAATATAATTTTAAAAACCCTTTTCCTAAGTTTGATTGTCACCGTTGAGTTGGCAACACCACCGCATCTTAGCTTACCCAGCCTCATTAGTACTGTACATCAAATTATTTAGTAATTATTGTCGCTGATCCTGATTTTTATTTTTTATCGATGTGGATCATAAAAAGCGTAAAAATGATAGTGAAAATATAAATTTTTGACCGAATGATCAGTATTATTTTACGCTTCCTGATAGACCTGAAGCTGTTCCAGTTTGTTTAGTATGCAATGAAACTATCGCTCTTATTAAAAGTACGAATTTAAAGAGCCATGAAACGACCCATTAGCAGTTTCATCAAAATTTTCCTCTGGGAAGTGAAGCTCGCCAAGAAAGTTTCAAGTAATATTTAGCTTTTTACAAAAAATAAACTACAAACACAGTTTGTGTGTGTGTGTGAAGATGGTAACTTTGTTACCGAAAGGCCTAACGAAATTAAAAAATTATTTACTGGAGAATTTGTTTCATCTTATAACATTAAATTATATATCCAGTAAGAAACGAGCTTGAAGAATGATACATCCGTACTAGTTGGAAGTTTGAGCGAGTAAGGAAAATCTGCATACGCAGCTTTGCATGTATGTTGGACGCTCAATAAACATCAGACGCCATTTTCAAACTCTGAGATAGTAAAATAATATATGCTAGGAGTGGCCGCAGCACTTGTTGAAGATAAAAAGGATGTTGTTGGCACATTTCAAGGTATTCCATCATCAGAAAAAAGCAATACAAGAAGAACCGAAATATTGGCTGCAGGTAAATAAAAGGAGTTTGCTACAACTTCTACAAAAGACGCCTTGCTACGCCACAGCACTTAGTGAATCATGTGAAATTGTTGACGACGAACAAATCTCTATTTTGATGAGATTTTATGAATTGCTTGCAGTCTTGCCATTTAAAGGCCAGACTTGTAGAGAAAATGCATTCCAGACTGTTGATGACTTCATGACGTTCTGGTTCTGGAATCAAACATTAGTTACGATAAAATGGTGTCTCTGCCAACTGATGGGGCCCCGGCTATGGTCGGCAAAGAAAGGAGGCTTGCAAAGCGAATCAAAGAAAATAATGCGTAACTACTATCTTAGCAATGCACAATTCACCAGGTATTCCTATGTGGGAAACTTAGTGACACTCTGAAAGAGGTAAATCTAGTAGACCTTCTTATTTAGGTTATGTTAGGTTTTTAGTTCATTTTTGCAATCAAATATTACAATGTTTTGAATAATTTGGTTTATTGTTATTTAAGTTGTTACTCTTCTATGAACATTAATATTATTTATCTATGATAGTGACAACCCAAACTTATATATTCAATAATCAATAATATTGATTTGAGCGTTAATCGATTCACTCGACGGGGGCGTATAACGACGTATAACGAAGTTTCGCTTAGTTTTCCCCTGGACCTCCCCAAACTTATTTTTTAATATGTCTGGACCCCACCCAAATATAGTTGCCGACCCCTGGTGTAGATGAACGAGTGTAGTCATTATTACTATCTGAATTCGACTTAGCTCAGAAAGCACTATTTATTAATAGCCCAATAGCCAGGCCACTATGGTACCAATAGCTTTATGTGGAGTCTGAACCACGTAGTGTTCATTGTCAATTTTTTAAGCATATGAAAACTATATAGATTAAAATGCACTCTTTAAGATTTGTAATATTAAATGTTATTTCTGTATTCTTAATGAAATTTTTTTTAAATTTATTACTGCTTTGAATAGTCAAATAGAGAACTCAAATTCTGTTCAGTGTTGTTGAGCATCTCATTCTTATTTTATTATTGCTTCATATATATATTGAATGTAGCAATTTAGTAATTGTTCTAAACGTATGTTTGTATGTGTATAACAGTAAATTCGGCATTTTATTATGTTTTTGGATCACATTATTAGTATAAGTATTACTATTCTAGAATAATTGTAAATATAAAGTTGTATCATTTGTGACTGTGTGTACTCAAACCTCATATATGCTTTGAAAATAAGTTAACTATACTTGTTTATATATTTGACAACAAATTTGTCAAAATCTTTAAACAAAAAATGTTTGGGTTGAATCATGCTTTTGTAATTTGAGCGGACTTGCAAAATCGGCTAAAAAGATGGCAGTGTAGGCGACAGTCACTGCGTATGCCTCCACTTAATAATAATAATTTTATGTGTATGCCCTTCTATGTTTATTCTGTGTTTGTTGATGATCAGCGTTCATTCTGCGGCAGAGATGATCAGGCGAATACATCACGCTTTACCACTGAATATTTTACTAAAGTTATTTAGCAATCCTTGTTACAAACCTGACAAGCATCATTTCCTTCTTCTCCCCCAGCACAGAAACTGCTGGCTGGAAGAATGAATATTTTCTCCGTAACTGCATTGATTTTTCTTATGCACTCTGCATCACTTACAATGGGTATTTCAGCTTCCCTTACTCTAAGTGGTATTGGTCCAGCTGAAAAACAAATAACAAGATTTAATTCATGTACTTAGTTGTTTCTTCTTTGGTTATTTATTGGAAATTGGAAATAATTTTTAAAATTTTCATAAATTCCAATAAAATGATTTATTTTATGAGGCCTTCCACCTAAAATGTAGGCATCATCATAAATTTAGTTGATGTCTGATGATGCCTACATTTTAGGTGAAAGGCCTCACAAAATAAATCATTTTATTGGAATTTATGAGAATTATTTACTAAGTTGTTACTTAACTAATTTAGAATTTAAAGTTGAGCGTATTACAGGAAGAAGTTGGTTTTCTTGATTAACAGGACAACATTAGGTCTATTTAATAAATAGACTGTTCTTTAAATTCATTAAAAGAACATTAAATTTGTTATTTTGTTCTTGTGATTGTTTATGCAGTTATTATAGCCAAACGCATTGACCAAGCATGAAATCAAAACCTGTTTTTGCAACTTCCTTCCAATTAAAAACAGTGGCCATTTAAATATGACACCTGTCCTTGACTAATATTTTCAAATATACTAGGTAAACATTTTGGGGTACAGACATAATCAAGTAATCAGAGTAGTAAGAAGTTAAATTTCATACTAAAAAAGTTTCATTTGATTGAAATTTGAACAATTTTTAAGTTTTGGAAAAAAAAGTAAGCTCATTTTCTGAGATAATCGGAAAAAAACAAGAGGTTGAAATTGTGAAAAATATAACTATGAACAAGTAACTTGTGACATTTTTCCTGTAAAATTTGCTGATGAGTTAGTTTGGAGTCACCTCATCTATCATCAAAATATTATTCTACCAGATTGGAAAAAAACTTCCTTGTCAACACTAAGAGCAAGACTTTATATGTTAATGGTGTTATAAAAACATAATCTAGAAGAATGAAAAATCACCCATACTGATCTAAATGACAACAGCAAACTATTAGTGAGTCGATATGCTCAACAGAAAGAACAAGAGTGATCCATTGGTGATGTGCAGTACAGTATCAATTATTCAACCTTTGCTTATTCGACATTCTGTGTTATCCGACATCACTCCGACAAAAAAATAAAACTAGCGGATAACGTGCGGCAAGCAATAAACCGACTGTACTGCACGGTTGTGTCTGGGCAGTATAATTTGCACGGTACAGACTGTACACACCCTAACACTGCCCAATATCACTGTCTACGTTCGATCATCGATGTATACTCTATTCTAACCTGTTGATATTCTGTTAGACTAGTATAGATCGATGCGTTCGCTCCACCATTGTCACGCCCCGTGCTCAATATCGGTGTCTACGTTCAGCTCGTGTGTGAGTCATTATCTGTCATTCCCTTTATTTTATTATTCAGAGCAATCTGAATCGTTTATTTGAGAAATACGGTAGCCTACATCTAGCTTATAGAATTTGTTTGTGTTATGTTCCCATTATTTTACTGTGTAAATACGAGTGTTCTGTGTCTTGTTGTTTATTGTTGTGTCTTGTAATTTATTGCGTGTATTATTTTAGTTACAAGTTTTAGTTTTTATTATTATCCGGTTCTGTATTAATACCATACAATATACAGTTACTGTATTTTCTATTGAAATTTCAACTAATATTCTAACTAACATTTTTGTATTCAATAAAAGCCAATAATGTAACTGGCAGTTTTTCTCTTCAAACAATATTATTAAATGTATACTGTACACAATTATAAATTTATTTTGCTCTTACCCAGATTTGTATTACAGTCTCCCGATTATCAGACATTCGAATATCCGACATCATGGCCGCCCGTTTATGTCGGATAATCGAGACTCTACTGAAAAACCCTTTTTTGTAGTATTGCATTATAATGTAGATATTGCATTATAAGCATTGTGGGTTTTCATATTCAATGTATAATGACAACTCTAGATCAGTGATCTAAGGCAGGTATACATAAACCCACAGTAAATGGCATGTGTGCGACGAATTCATCTCCCATCATACACAGTCATCGGATAATGTATAGTCTTTGTTACCATTCTCAATTATTTTTAATATGCTGCATATTATGTTAGATCTTATATTATGCTGTGGATTAAATTTAAGTTATTGTTCTAATGTAGTTTGAAAATATAGACATTATAAACTGGTATCCACATATTTAATTAATAATAATGTAAAAATTATAAATTAAAGTAATATTTATTTATAAATTTGACAATAATCAGAACAGTTTATATAATTAATATAACTATTTTAATAGTATTATTTCTTTTCAATAATGTTTATGGGACAAATACACAATGTAAAAAATATATTTTGAAGAGAAACTATCCATAATTTCGTAAAGCAATTACAACTTTTAGTGAAAGTTAATTATGAACTAAAGCTAAATATAATACAGCAATCCGTTTCTACTAGTAGGCTAACTTACTGACTTGACTGTACCCTTGATTATGCTTATAAAATCAATGACTGAACCTGGCAAAATGTTTCTGTTGAAGGGAACTGTGATGGTAGAAGTTCTCCGTCTCTCACACCACACACCATTTAGTCTGGGTTTATGTTAATTGGATTTCAACGTTGAAACTTAAACTATAAATTTGCATTAAACTTGACTTCATACGTACAAGTCGTTTATCTAATTTGCCTTACATAATAATTTGATATATTTGATAGTTTAAGATTTAATCATGAGAAACTTTTTTGAGGAATTTTTAATATTTATTATAATATTATTGTGAGCTGCAACGTAATCTATGTATGTGCTAATGAAGACATATTGATGTAATGATTACATATTATATTGGGTTAATGTTAAACCAATTTACATAGTGTAACTTGAAAAAACCAGCTTAGCATTTAAGGATATTAATGTGTCAATGAATTCATTTATGAATAATATTTATTCATGGTTTCTTTATTGGCATATTATGTGCTGATAGAAATACAATACAAACTAATGTCATACAACACATATTTAATACAAGTACAAAATGTACAAATATTGTGGTAATTGATTTCGACAACAAACTACATTTACCATTCTCAGACCAGAGAGACTCACAAAGGGATTGAACATTTTTGTTTATCTGGTATAGCTGAGAATTTCTTTAAACATTTTTAATTTTTCACAAAAAATTAAACTAAATTAAAAATTATATTTTGATTATTGATAATATTTTATGAAATTGTTCTCTGTCATTCAAAATAAATATTCACCACATAAAATCTGTTGAAAAATCTCAATGACAAAATTTGAACCAAAAATATCTATAATCTTGGTATCTTTAAACTGGAAGTGTGTGAATTACTTGACTTAAAAAATTAGTATGATAGGAGAGATATGTCAGCATAAAAAATATCTGAAAAGATGGGTCTCTACTAACTTAATGAAAGTGCTAGTGGCACTAAAAGTCTGTGTTATGACTTGTGAATTCGTTTTCTTCTGAACTGTGTTAGTGGACTTGTCTTCTCAGGTAAGTTTGCTGATGCCATATATATCCTATTATACAAATTACTTGCCTAGTGTCCTTTAAATCTAATCTACAACTTGACTTAAAAAGTATATTTAGTGGTTCAGTTGATGAGTATTACCAACTAGAGAGAGCCTAATAAAAAACTGCTTTGTATTAGGTTATTTACTGCAGGCAGCAAATCATTAACTCACCCTCTCCCATGTATCCATAGCCTGTTACTGTACACCTCTGACCAGCTGTGTGGCTGACACCTCGAGCCGGCAGACACACCAAACACACACCATCCCTCAGTTCAGCCTGTCCGTGCAGTTTTAGCAAGGCGATATCATTGTCAAGTGTTTGACTGTTGTGGTTGTGGTGAATGTATGTTGTAGCAACCCTAAGTGTCTGAGCGCCAGGGCTACCATACTTCCTTGTCAAGTCATGATCTCCTACCCTCACATAGATGGCATCACCAGACCTCACTATGCTGTCAGGAAAACAAATGATTATAAATACTATATATTTGGACTTCAAACATAACTGAAAAGAAATAACTGCTTTAAGATATTACATTTTTTGTAAAAACATAACTATAAGTTTGAACTAGATGTAATCAGACATGACCTTTTCTAGCCTATGGGTTAGCACTTCTGCTTCCAAAACATAGGGTCATGAGTTCAAATCCCAGGAGTCCACTTAAATTTGCCAAGGGGTTTAGGCCGGTGTCCCTCAACAACATTTGAATAGTATGTTAAAAATGCCACTGGCGTAGAAAGAAATGACTTTGTAAAGTAAGAATTAGTCATTTGTAAAGAATTAGTCTATATTTATAAAGGCATATGCAGTCGGTATAGTTATCTGCAATGCAGTATTACCTAAGGCTTTGGACTGTGAAATCCAAGTTACAAGGTTAGATTCACCAACTGAGCTAACTGTTTATAAGTATCACTTATTGAATTAGTTCATCCACAGGCCTGCAGCCAATGTCAATTGACAAGAGAAATAATAATAACACACATTTTCTTTTAACTTCTGTTCAGTTTGTTTCAAAATAATACGCCCTATGACAATCTTTTATCTTCATAACTTAGTTTACGGTTTATAAGTATCTAACTATCAAGCCAGCTTTAACATTTGGTTTATCAGCAACAAGTCTGTCTTGTAATAACACTGTCAATTATCACTAATTTTATTAGTTTCTTTGCAACACTTAGACAAACCCTTACATTTCAATAAAGTGTTATTTTATTGCTCTTTTAATTGTAGCAATCAAACTCTAGTTATTCAAACATACACATACACAGGTCTTTAAATGTAGTTTAAAAACAATTGCATTTACTCTAATGATGCTACAGCATTTAAAAAATATATATAGATTGTTAGCAAATCACTAAACAGGGTATGTTGTCAACCCGAAAATAAAACCAAAAGAGTTTCTGAACTGATAAAGGCCTGGCAAGTAGAAAAGAAAAGGCCATGAAAAATACACTGGAAGACATAAGTTCTCTTTAATGTCAGCGTAACTTAAATTTTACTTTTTAGTCTCTTAATCACTATTAAAATGCATACTATACTTTACAATTTACACATTTATTCTTTACAAATAGCAGTTATAAATTGAGGCTACATGTGGAAACATGTAGATTAAAATATGAAAGAGAATTATTTGAATTAATAATTTTAAATTCCAAACTGTCTCTAGAAAATATGCAACAAATCAGATCAAATTCTTAAGGATTGAGCATGAAAATGATTATTTCTTTAGTTACTATTCTTATATACTTTACAATACTTAAGAATGTAATTTGGGCTTGGAACATAGTGTGCTTTCTTAGGAGTATTTATTGTCATTTGTAAAAGTTATAATCTTCCAATTATTAATATTATAACTAAGGACTGAGTTTATTTGATCGCCTCAATCAAGCCAGAGTTAAACTAAATGAAAGAACATGAGTGAATTCACCTATTTTTCCTTAAAGTAGTTCTTTTAGCTAGAATGTATTCTTTTAATAGAATTTATTATCGTTATTGTTTTCATATTTAGTCTATCTTGTTATAATTATATATTCGCCCTTAGCTCTCCACTTCAAGACGCATGTTATTTGTACTTAGTTCTCATGGTTACATACTATTGTTATTGCTTTTCATAGTCTTTTTCTGCCTCTGTACTTATTGTAGATTCATGTGGTCATTGTTGTTGTTATCACTCAGAGTCATCTCTGCATTATTTATTGTTTCATCTTGCTTTACATATTGCGATGCACTTATTTTACATCATGAAAGTACACTCAGTTTCTGCCTTTGTCAACTCCCTTATCTGACTTTAATAAATTTGCACACACAAAAAGAAAGTTAAAAAAGCATGAAAAGTCAGAAGGGAGTCAAAATTCATGTGTTAGCTTGTACCAAGCTTTATCTTGCTGTGCCATCCTGTACCAATTGTATAACTAAAATTAATATTGTAAACTATTGTAAATGGTGTAACCGTTGGTAAATAAATAAATGGACTTTAGAAAATATTCCATTGTTTTCTGTAGTAAATCAATGGAAGAATATAATATAATTTTCATTTAAACTTTTATTCTTACTAAAAAATTAACTTTTAGAAATAGAACGATTTTGCAGAAATTTGCTATGGGCATTATTACTAAGTAATTTTACTGTTTATTTTCACTGTTAGATCGATATCTTATTCAATGTAGGTTATTTATTACACAGAATAGGAGATGCAAGCAATAATTCTTCAAGCAAGCACCTTAGTAAGCGTAAACCTTAATTTGTGTAAAGTGAGATTTTAACTGAACATAAAGTATAAAATATATCGCAAATTATTCTAGATAGTGATTCTGACTAATGCTGATTTTCATAGCCATGAAACTATGAGTTGTTTGTGTCTATAAATAGATTACATGAGACAGTGAAGTTTCATCCTGATTCAGTTATTAGTATGTATAATTTATTTACCTAACAATATTAAATATATGACTAGACCAAACCTCACATATATATTGAGAACTTGGCTCTTGAAACATTTGTTGTACAGCACTTTGATTTTATGTCCATTAATGATTGTTACTCCAAGGTATGCAACTTTTTAATTAGCATAAAGCATGGAATGGCCACAAAAATTATGCTATTTTACATTTTTCAATGCCTGCATGGATTATAAATGTTTAGTGGCCTTTCCTTGAATTTTTGCTTGAATTCTTGAAGATTTCCTTAGATGTAGCCTATGTTAAATAACCATATTTGATGATATTTTTTAATTTTGAATCTTTAACCCTTACATTTTATGTAGTTTAATTCTGTATTCATATGGAATAATAACTTCCTATCTCTATCATTTGCCGTAAAAACAAACTGGTACCAAATTAGTGACTTACTTGGTAACACAATGAGCAGCCGTAAGTACCCATTGGGTGCCAATCAGAGCTCCACCACAAAGGTACTGGTTGAGAGAGTTAATAAGTGCCACTTGCCAGCACCATTCAGCAGGGTCGGCGTCTTCGCCCCCGACAACACGGCCACCCCGGGCTGTGCCCTTCACTCCACACACATACTTGCTGTACACAGGAGGACGCACTGTACTTGTGGTTCCTGCAGCTGGAAATAAAATAGATTTACAATAAATCTACCCTTCACTCTACACACGTACTTGTACACAGTGGGATGTACAGTATTTGTAGCTAAGTCTGCTGGAAATAAAAAAGATTTACAATAGATCAGTCCTTCACTTCATACATGTACTTAAAGGACAAAAGCAAATGTACAGTACTAGTGGATACGTCAGCTGTTTACAAATATATATTATAATATCATCAAGACGTTATAAACATTTATTTGTAAATTTTATATAACTTTATTTTATGTAAATCTATAAATCTATTCATAAACATGTAAATATATATATATATGTAAATATATTATATCATATGGTTTGTTGACAGCTACCATTTATTAATTTAAAAAAAAAACTGTAATATATATACATATATTTGGAACAAGATCCAAAAGTCATGTTATATATTATTAATAGCAATATAAAGTGACATCCTATCACAAATACAATCCATCAAGCCATTTAAAACCTGCCTCATTAATTCTATTTATGCTAATCCCACTGTAAAAGACAGCAGAGAGCACTCTAGAACTATGTGATCCATTGGTTGGTTAAAGCCCTGCTTGATAAGCTAAAGGTTCTCAGTTCAATGCCAATCAGAACATGAACAAATTTTGATAGGCGTGAGCTACTAATTAGTGTATTTTAGGCTGCTAATGTCATAATTAGGCTATTAATTTATGACACTTTCTTAGGAATAGTCGGCCATAGTTTGTAACAATGACTACATTCTGTCACCTAAACTCATCAAACTCAATCTAAAACTATATTCTCCCATATCTTGAAGATTAGTGTCTTAAGAATAAATTAAAAAATTTAAGTTGTTTGGATAGACTCCCTGCAATCACATGACTGATCTACTGTCAATCCCTGTTAATATTTTTAGTAATTACATCTGCCCACGCCAATTCAGAAGTGATTATACAGTGTCCATTCCCTATAAGGGTGGCTCATCCCATCTACAGGTATTGGTGGATCGTTAATAAAGTACTTATTTCATCCATCAAAACTGTTTCACGATACGGCGCAGCTAGTATTGGCCGAGCCCGAGACATTTGATCTGCTCAACTGGAAAGCAGAACGTAGAGGTGGGTTTCGAGATTTTTAGTGACCGTTCTGACATGGGAGATCTTATTTAATTCTTTAAGTAGTGCCTCCTGACGTCTTATCTCTGGAGGAGCTATGTTGCACAGCACTGGGAGCCAAGAAGTGAAGTTTCCATGATAGTGCTAATAATAGCTCTCATGGCTCTATTAACTTCGACAGAAAATAGGATAGGGGGGGATGTTGTTCGCATCCACAGAAAATCTTAAAAGTTATTATAGTTTAGATTTGTTCTTACTAGTTTATCCTTGATTGTGTCAGTTAAAAGATCAAATGTACGCTTTACCTCTCAGACACGGATATAAAGAACTTCGCCACTGCTGAAGTCCTGATTTTATGAAATTAAATGATTAATGTCATATAACTAAGAATATATTGAAGGGGTTGTAATTTGTTATTTACGTTTTTTTTTAAAGGAGAGGCCAACCTCCTTCTTAGTCTTACATCCCTCATAGACTATTCATCTGTGTGAGAAACTTATTCAGACATAGTAAGGGGGCGGACCTGTACAGTAGAAGGGACATATTACTGATAAATCTTCCAGTCTAGGCTGGATTCGAACCACTGCTATCTCTAACCCAGGCTTAAATTCCTGATGCCTTAGACTGCTCGGCCAAAAAGTATTGGGCCAGAAGAGTCAAAATGTAAACTATCACCAGAATACCTATTTAATTTATATCTATATTAAAAAAGAAACCATCTGGTCTTTGGGAGACCAGAAGAACCTTCCTGGATCACACCGATGGGGTCATGAAACGTTTCCAATTGTTTGATAACAAAGAGGTTAGAATGTAGGTGTCTACCTTTGGTGTCTACCTTTGGTTGTTGTCATTAGTTACACCAAATATGTCACCACTTTTGTGATTCACACAAACCAGATTACATGTTTGCTTCTTTATCTACCCCAATATAATTCATTTTGATATGTATATTTTAAAATATGTCAAAAATATTAATCTTAAAATATAAATTTTAATAATTAATTACCTTGGTTGTGATGAATAGGGTAGTGAGGCTGATACTGTGCTGCAATGCTGTCATTTCTGGCTGGCGCTATTCCCGATCCACCACTGCCATTCTTTTGTTCTATGAGTTCTCGTATCTGAGTCTTAGGGGCACAACACTGTGTACCTGATTTTCTACACTTGAACAACTCTGTCATTTCAGCATTTCCTGGAAACATCAGTGCAGAAAATTACTTAAGATAGTATCTTGTATAATACTTAACTTTTTCTAGGTACAGTAATGCATATTTTCACATTCTTGTCTTGATCACTTCTAGATATTAAATATTTTAAATGTACCCACTATTTATATTTTGAAACTATAGCTTATGTTTAAAACTGAAACATAAGCTATAGGTATTGAATATGTAATGGCACATCAGTATTCTTATAATAATAGAAATAGGAACTTTAAGACTTCTATTTAACATGTCAAACATATAAGTTGTTTGAAGGCAAACCATAGTACATTGGCCTCAATTTACTCTCTAAAATTAGCTAATATTAGTGATCTCTAAAAAAAATTGAAGCATAGCTCAAAAATTATTTGCCAGAAATATGTTTCTACCAGTTTCCTTCCTGCTCCAGCCAACCAAACTCTCACTTTTGATAAAAATCAAGCTGGGAGGACTGAATTTTCACAGATTTTAGAAGGTAAGGTTGGTTTTATACCGCCGAAAATATCGTCAATTGGAACAATGCAGGTTTTGATGTAGCCTTTTAGCCAGAAATACAAATTTAAATAATGTAATACTTAACCCTCCAGGTGCTGGGTTGAACTTTCTTAAGTGCTAGGCGTTTTTCATCATGTTTGCAACTGTATATAAAATATTTTTTTAAATACTGTAAACCTAATGAAAATGGTACATATTACATATCATTATTTTCAGAAAAAACCATAGAATAAGAAAATATACTTATACAGGACTTATCTTTTCATGGTAAACTATTGCTGGATGTTATTCTTTACAAAGAAGAAATTTTTTTTTCAATTTTTTTAATTTGAGTTCATGTATCAGTTCACAAAAGACATAAAATGAAAATCCAAGATAGACATATTGTAGAAAACTTAATAATAAACACAAAAATATATACATGTTATAGGTTATCTTCTTAGACACATTCAGTTAGAGTAAAAAATGGAAAATTGTCCTATGTAAAAAATCACTAATACATGACAAGTTACACATTTCATTGTAACATGTAGTGTTATTTCACTTTTACTACTCAAAATGTTTTCAGCTCACAAAATATAACAATGACAATCAATAAAAAACTAAAATAATTAATTAAAAAATATATCTTATGTACAAAAATTTACATTCTGGAGCAATGACAAGATGATTTACTCAGAGTCAACTTCACTCTCAATGTCTGATTGTTCATTTAGTTCGTCTAACACATTTATTATTGCACTAGACCTACTTAATTCACTCATTTTTTAAGATAAAATACAATAAAACACAAAATAAAACAATAATAGTAGATTACAATAACAAACTTACAATATAAACAAACACCAAGCGGCAATACACTGAGCATCTGATTTGTGTGTTGAAAACAAAACATACGCTTCTAAACAATTGTTGTATATCGGCTGTTTTGATGCAGACGTATTCCATAGAGTATAATATGTTCCGCGTTTCTTCTACTTCAATACTATATAACATACTTTGTAATATTCAGTCGTTTAAAGCCGCTAGTGCGTTTTAAATAGATCGCGTACCTAACATCGCGCTACGCGATGTCAGCACTACAACGGCGAGCGCTGACATCGCGCTACGCGATGTCAGCACCTGGAGGGTTAATGACTAGGGGACACGTCTGAACACTTCTCCATGCCAACCCCATGACTCGCTGCACTCGTTACACCTCTGCCTATGACTTTTGATTACAAATAATTGTAGGTTAACTGTATAGCGTAAAATTGCAGTATTAAATTATTTACAGTATCTTATTCACTTTACTTACGTTGCTACCTATTTACTAGTATAAATACCTAATGATAATACTTATAGCCTATTCAAACACGTTCATTTCATTTGTTTTTGTTTAACAGCTGAAAATTGATTAAATAAATAAAATAATTGTGTTAGATTACTATTGAAACCTGCAAGCCCAGTAAAGCCCTAAAATCGAATGTAAATAATACCATGCTTACAACCTTTCCTGGTTTAATATTATGAAAGATAATCTCCTCAATATAACAAACACCATTGTTTACATTCCAACAGCTACCTTTTGGACTTTAACTTTTTGGAAATCATTCTTTACATTTGAACAGCTGTAACAATACTACTTTACATGTATTAGCTGTTGAGTGGGTCAATACTACTGTCAAGATATTCAATGCATTTCAATATCTGTCCATATTATTCTTATGGCCGAAAAACATACTTTGATCGCTTCCTATACCCTTCAGGGTGAAAATATTGAAGAATTAAGACCTTATTGAACAACAGAGAACAGAGGCAATTGTTTTTTGGTCAAGAAATAAGGGAGTTGTTGCGTTGACACAAACCGACTTCAAGTATTATACATAAGAATGCCTGAAACATTTATTTGAGGGGTTGGATTGTTGTCCCTCAACAATGTATGTATTACAAAGTAAAAATGCCACTGGTGTAGATAGAATGATAAAAAAAAATTGGTAATATAATTTTATAACAAATCCTTTAATACGGATTGAACAGCTGTACTTTATGCATGGCACTATTGCTACTAACAAATATTACAATAATAAACATCAGCTGATAGTAGTAATAATAATAATAGATATTTAAAACTTTTTCAAGATAACTCTTTCAGTAGGCTAATCGATATATATATATATATATATATATATATATATATATATATATATATATATATATATATATATATCAATTTACCACTCATCACTATTTCTCCAAAACTATACATCCAATTGACTTGAAATTTTGTACATAGGTTTATCGCGGCCCTTAGAGGCTCAGTAAGAAAGGATTTTTGCCTCTGACCTCAGGACTCCGTTCCATTGCCCTTCCAAAATTCCTATGGTATTCTTATGGAGCTACATTAATTGATTGATTTATTTGATTAATAAATAAAAACAAATTGAATATAATAATGTGGTAGGCTAAACTTTTAAAATAAAAAAATAATAGAGTACAGTTGTAAATTACACACAACATTAGCTGTTCTAAATTACAGTGTAAACTAGAAGTTTGCTGCACATTTCGATTATATAATCAAACTCAATATTACGACCAGTGAAGCAGGCAGGTATAGTGTTTTTAAAAAAATAGGCCTCTTCATTTCTCACCTATGTCCAATTTTAAGGCCAAAAATGCGGTAGAAACTATGTGGAGTAAAATGAGGAGGTAAGAATTATGTATTGGATTGAGGGGTTGTACTGTAGTTTAGATAAAAAATGTTAGATTTTGTTTTTGAATGATTCATTTTGAGATAATTTATATCGCACCAAGGATTTATCTGGTCAAGGGTTTTGTCATCGGTGTTAGATGAACCTTATTATGTTTGGAAGCTGCAATGGATGTATCATCTTCATACAACAGGGCCTGCACTTTAGTTATTAAGGTAGAAAGATTATTACAGTTAACGAGGAACAGAAGAAGACCCAGTATCGAGCCTGGGGTACTCCTGAGACCTTTTCGATAGCCACTCTGAGCCCACGGATTCACCACTTCTTTCTGTTCTCTGCTTGTGAAAAAAGAGGTCAGCTAGCCAAGTGCAATCCCAGCCACTCTGTACTATCTCAGCTTCTCAATGAGCATCTCGATGCTGACTGAGTTGAACGCTCTGGCCTGGATTGGTTCCAGAAGACCCCAACATTGAACAGTGACCTATCCACATCGCCCACAACACAATCCACAAATTAAAAAACCGCATCTGCTGTGCTTTGATCCCTGTGAAAATCAAATTGAGAATTCGCTAAAAGGTTGCTAGATTCAAGTCAACAAGTTTGGTAAATACATTTGTCTCAAAAACTGTTGACCCTCCTGTACACATGTAGTAAACTGTAACACTAATTCAAGTGCACGGACTGAGAGTCTGCTACTAAAAACCATGAAATAAAATGAAAAATCTCTTTATTTTTTAAGGCGAGGTTAGGACTAGACAGTCCTCTCGACCACCTAACCATATCAAAATTATCAAAATTAATCATATAAATAGTACAAACATTACTATTAATACAAAATAAACCAATTGCAACATATCAGTAATCAACAATAAAAATCAAAACTGAACATATCAAACATAAAAAATAACTATACAATTTTAACTAACAAATGAATATCTAAACAAAATAATACAAATCTTCAAAAACACAATTATCCATCACTTACAAATCCATTGGAGTGGCCTCGCCATTCCAGAGCACGGAGTAACGCTTGCGGACTGTGAGTCCATTAATAGATTGTCTAACATCGCCATTTGCAGTGCGTGACCATGTTTATGCTCTCATTGACGCCATTAAACAGTGTATATTTTTATCCTTAACTAATTAATGTATTTATTAAGGATATGTGATAAGAAACTAGGAACCGCAGCCATTAGAAATAATTAAGTTTTACATAATACAGTATTGATTTTTTGGAAATGAAGGCTCTCACTCTGTGACGCTTGCACTGGAGGGTTAAAAAGGCTGATAGCAGAAATATGGGTCTTAGATTGTCCAGAATGGTTAAGTGGTTCTTTTCTGGAATGGTTTTAATTAGCAAACTTATTTAAGATAGTCCAATCAACTCAAAAACAAGAAATTAATAAATTATATAGTAATATAAAATACACATTTTTGTGTCACTGACATCATTCTCCGGAGCTTGAGTAAGGATTTTTTTTAGGTTTAAGGAAGATGCCAGAATTTCGAAATATGTATTTATTAAGTTTTATGTGTCTTGTTTTTTTAATTAAAAGGCTTCTCTGGCAAGTTTGCCAGTTCTCCATCTCTCTTATTATGTTATTTCATGACTGAGTATCCTGAAACCCAACTAAATCTTGAAATATATCAGTTTTAACATATGTTATTCTTTAGCATAACCGTTATTTTAAAAAATAGCTCTGAATTAACTTCAAGTAAAACTAATAGTTATGAATATACTAGGGTTAATTCACCTCATCTTAAAACATTCCAGGCGTTAGTTAATTTATTGAAGATTTTTCCTACAAAATATGATGGAATATTAGAATTCCCATGCATTGTTTTGCAAGAATTTCACTTATAGCAGATGTTTTCAATCGGATAGCATTGCTGATTAAAGCCTATCTATACCGTCTAAAGCTGCAAATAAATGAATCTCATTTGTTAATTTTTTATCATTGGGCTGTAAAATAATATTTTTAAGGTAAAGTTGAACATAGTTTTAAAGAAGATTATTTCTGCTCATCTTCTCTCTTTTATAATCTATATTTGGTGTCTATATGTATTATTTATAACAAAATAAAGGTAACATATCGCAAAGTAATTATGGCTGGTTTGTTTTGTGATATTATGGATAACATACTGTCGAGGACTCACGAGTCTGGGAGCGACCAGAACGCAACACGCCCAACACTAGCCGATAATTTAGCCAAAAACTTTCCCTGGCGCCTGCAACTCTCGCTCCCAGACTCGTGAGTCCTCGACAGTATTAATGAGCAAGGCTATGAATTATTGTACAGAACAATCAGTGAACTTACGAAGTCCACTTAAACAAACAATAACCACCCAACCAGACACATTAGGTGGTATTAACCCACCTGCCCACCCAAATACGTTAGGTGGTATTGACCCACCTGCCCTAGTATTGGTCGGCACTGGTGGTATGTGCTGTAACCCAGCTACTTGGGGACAAATTACTGTGGAGATTGTAGGCGTTAAGCAGGGCCGGATCTAGAAAATTTTTGAGGGGGGCAAACAAAAATTTTCCGCCCCTCCCCCCCCCTTCACCCACAACAAAAAATCCCTCACAAATTAAACAAAAATGGAATAGGTAAACAAATAAATTTAGAAAAGTTGACATAGTTTTTATAAAGTATTATAATTTATACAAATATTCACACTATAAATAACAATGGTATGTAGGTAGTAGTAGTATAGACTTTAGATGCGTCACAACTTAATCTCTAATGATTACTTTACGACTCTTTTTGGACGCAAATTCTTTGATCACTTTATCAAAGCTAATGTTTGAGGCTCGCTTGTGTTCGATGGTAATAATGCTAAGATCAGTGAGTCTTTGTTGAGACATAGAACTTCTTAGGTGATTTTTGACCAACTTGAGCTTGCTGAAACTCCTTTCTCCGGTAGCAACTGATACTGGTAGTGTGAGGAATATTTTAAGTCCTGTTGTAATATTCGGGTACATTTCTTCTAGCTTGTTCTTTAAACTTTTTTTCTCTAGAATTCTAGCCTGTACCCCTTTGTACTTCCCAGCCATGTTGGCTCCATTATCATAGGACTGTCCTCTACAATTTTTTATATCAAGCCCATCTTTGTATGGGGCGGCGGCACGGCAGTGAGGCAGGGCGGCATGGCGCCTTGACTGGGATGGCGATCAGCTGAAATTGTAAACAAACTTTGCTGTGCTGCTAACTATGCTATTAGGGCTCTCAGTGTTTTCTACTCCGTTGCAATTATTATATTGATTGCTATTGTAAAATTATTGTTTGTTTATTACGTTATGCAGTTTTGAAATTACTTAATTGACGTTCCTTTATGACGTTTGGCTCATTAAAAACTTTTACAAACTGTAGTAAACAAATTTTCTGCAACCAGAATTTGCCGCCCCTCAACCCTGCCGCCCGGGGCAACCGCCCCCTCTGCCCCCCCCTTGTTCCGGCCCTGGCGTTAAGTTGGATGCTCGGTCCTCTTAATACCGACATGGTTCAATGGTTGCTATCGGCGTGGACACTACTCGAGAGGTCTGGGCTGTCCATGTTGGGTGGTTATCATTGTACGGATGTTGTGTGGGGAGATAACTGAGTATCAGACTTGTCAATTAGCTAGAAATCATACCAACACTACATGGTTCAGATTCCACATAAAGCTGTAGGTTCTTTAGTTGGGCTTTTGCCCTGGCTGTTGGGCTAGTAATGAATTGCCCTTTCTGAGGAACAGTTGAAATCAGTTAGTAACCAGACTACACTCATATCATCATTCATATTTGCCTTAAAATACGCACATTGTTGTGTCGGCGTCTCATATGTAAGAATGCCCAACCAGACACGTACGGTAGTATTGACCCACCCGTTCATACAGACTTGCACGGTACTACTGCCACACCCGCCCACCCATACATGTACAGTAGTATTAACCCACCCGCTCACACAGACACGTACGTTGGTAATGATATATTTCCAGAGATACTTTCTTTTTTGTTTTATTTTCAGTATAGTGTTAAGAAGAAATATTTTTCTGTTACACAGTCTTGCCTTTGTGATAAGATTGTTGACTATGTCCTTTGCATAATTCAATAAAATTAGGCTAACTTAGGGATGAAACACACAATTTTATTTTAGTAGACACAAACATCTGTTAAATGTACATTTGAAATTGATAAATCCAATTATATCTCTTCTTTGGTAGTGTTGAAACCACCATATTTGAAGCTTTAAAAATGTCTGTAGATTTTAAATGTCTTATTCAAAATGTTATTCTTCTAAAAAAACTAGATTTCATTTAGTACAGAACAGGCAGAAACATGTTTAACTATCTTCAAATTACTGTTTGATTTGAAATATTTGTTTATGTTTGCTGTTGTTTTATTTTATTATTTTTTAGTTATTAATAATACTTTTTAATAATTGTTTAAGGACACTTCTATGTGTATCGGGTTTGTTATTTTTAGATTTTAAGTTGAAGTTTCACAAGTTTGCTTCATTCCTTTACGCAGAAAAGCAGCAAGTTGCACTAAATTAGGTTTCTTTGTCGGATTTGTCTCTTGAAATCTTCTGCATTTTCCTGATTTTATATTGTTGTGCTGCATATTATTGACTATGGTATTGAGAAGAAACCGCTTATTAATTTTTGGACGGTTACTTGCAATTTGCGAGTTTTCAAATTTTTTATTTGTTATGGTAATAGATTCTTCCTCAAATATCTTGTCTAAACATTTTGATGTTATTATTACATTGTTTAACTTGCTCATTATAAACAAACTTTATAAGTGTTAGTTGAAAATGTTAACACTTTAAAACTATTATAAATATCTAACAATATGTTTGGAAATGTCCTCTTCTAGGTTATAAAAATTAAGTATTTGAAGGCTGATAGTAAATATTCCAATTTATTGTTTATATTATTTAACATATGTTTATGGGTTTGGTTCTATACTTTTGTTGATATTTCAATATGTTTTATGTAGTCATCTCAAAATAGGTAACAAATTTATTACACTAATATTCACATGCATGATATTTTCAAATATAAAAATATCTCTTTGATAATGGATAGATTAATATGAAACTAGCACTATTATTTCACTACTGTTTGAAATTTATTTTCCATTGATTTTTCAAGTGTGATTTTGATAAGCACTAATTTCAGTAATTACTGATAACATTGTTTCCAAAATATGAACTTAGGCAATCAATTTTTTCTTGATAAGAAGTCAATACAAGTTTATGTATGAGAAAGTAATTATTTGGGTTATACATTTTTGTACAGTAAAAATATACCTCTTGAAGTATTATACTGTTTTCTATAAAAGTATATTTTTTACCAATTGTAGATTTCGTAATGAGTTGTGGAAAGTAGCAATGAAATGTAAATACCTTCATCTGTTCGTACTAACCCATCATCTGTGAAACTACCAAGATACAAACAGTTATAGGTTACATGAATCCAGGTTTACTTTGCATATCATCAGGCAATTTCTTGTATGAATCCCTCTGGTCTGAGGAAGGTAAACGTGGTTAACCGAAATCAATCACCACAAACTTTGTACATTTTGTACTTATATTGTAGCAATTTATGTCGTGTAACATTCACTTGTATCAGATATCATTTAGTTCGAAAATTGTTATTACTTTTTGTCAGTACAGTGGAACTCCAATCATCTGAAATCCAACTATCCAAATGCCGATTATCTGTATTGCTTTCAGAATATCATTAAAAACATCTTATAATGTTCAGTTTTTTAATTTTGAAAAAAACAAAAAGAATACAACAGCAAAGTAGTATTTTTAATCCTTAAAATTATAAATCATACATATATGTATCACAATAAATAATACGTAATATTGAGCCTGGATGCTCAAAAGTCAACAGACAATGCATACAGTAAAAAAGGCCTGGGTGAATACAGTAAATCATACGAAGCATATTTAACTAAAATGTTTGGCAAGTAATAACTTTCATTTACAGGATAGTACGTAAATACACACTATAGTATGTAATTAATTATGTTATAAATGCCCTTTCTCGTTAAAAATATTGTTTTTATCCTATTTCAACATACATGCATATAATTACATACAGCAATGAACTAAAATGGGCTGTTTTTAGACAAACATCTGATTATGCTAATTTTTGTTTACCTGAATAGGGTCTGGGTCCCAACTACTGTAATTCACATAATTATTGGAGTTCTACTGTAGCAAATCATTAAAATATATCTTGTTCGAATTCTTAAAAAATTCAATATTTTTGTAAAATTCTGACATTCTTACATATTAGACTCCGACTCAACGTTATTGGTATTTTAAGGCAAATATGAATGGTTATATGAGTGTAGGATGAGTGTGGATGAGTGTAGTCTGGTTACTAACTGAGTTCAACTGTTCCTCAGAAAGGACAATTTATTAATAGCCCAACAGCCAGGGCAACTTAGGGACCTACAGCTTTACGTGGAATCAGAACCACGTAGTGCTGGTCTGATTTTCAGCTAATTGACAAGCCTGATACTCAGTTATCTCCCCCCACACAACATCCGCACAATCCCAAAATGGACACCCCAGACTTCTCTAGTAGTGTCCACGCCGATAGCAACCATCAAGCGGACGCCATGCCGGTATTATAAGGACCGAGCATCCAACCTATCACCTACAATCTCCCAAACACTTTGTCCCCATGTGACTGTGTTGACTACTACTAATAAATAACCATGTTTAAGGATCTTTGATTTTAGTTAGTCACAAGACTTCTCTTGCTCAGTTTCCTCTTTTTTCACATCATACAAACTATAATTGCTAGGTTTGAAAATTTCTACAAACATTTGCAGGATTAAACAAATAATCAGAATACATAATATTGTTACTGATGTTAGAAGCACTGCTCCTCTAATTTAATCTACAAAATATTACTTAGATATTGGAAGTAACAATATAAAATAGTGTGAATGAAGAAGTTTCATAACTTGAAGATGGAAAGGAACTCTAAATCAGAAGCGAATATTTAATTCTTGAAGGTTTGTGGCAGGACATGAACAAAGGTGCCCATTCATATCACTATCAAGTTTTATATCTCTTTCACGTTTCTTGGAAAGTGTGAGATTATGTGAAAGCAGGGCTGTCTGAGTGGCTGTGCGTCTGTAGGTCTTCATAAATTTGGTGATACATTCATTATTAAGCCTATTATTCATTATTAAGACGCCAATCATCAAGATAATGTTCCTCAGGAAGAGCTATTCATTATTAGCCCAACATCCAAGATATAAGGTCAACATAATTCCAATAAAGAGGATGGGTGGATCTTTTAGTAATTTTTTATACATTTTGATAAATTTGACATATTGTCAGCACATTTATAATGTGAGAAAATAATTTAGAATAGTTACAAATTGGTATTTTCATGGTTATCTAATAAATTTTGTATTTATAGTTTGAATAATTAAATTAATTCAAAACTTTCATATCCTGGAAACTTGGACATAACCCAAATGAAGCAGTCAATTTAATTACTCACACACACAATGATGTGGTTCTCTGAAAAACTCATTTATACAGTATATATGTATATAGGGGTGAAAGGATACCCATTGAGAACAATAATAATAACCTAGTTAAATCATCTAGTTCAAATTTTAGATCCAAATTATAGAATTCATATTTCAGACGACTAAAGGGGTGAGCGTGTGTGTGTATACAACATTTGTAAAATGGTTTTGTGAGGTATTGATTTCTGAATTTGGGCTAGAGATTAATGGTATATTTTTTCAGGATATTTAACCATTAAATTTAGCTATTGTGATTGCTCAATCTTTAGAGGATAAGAATTTTGGCTCAACCAAACGATATAGTTGTGAGAAAAACAATAATGTTAACATTTTGAATGAGCCTTGTATGTTAAACTTTAGATTAATTATTACTCTATATAATTACCCATACTTAGACTTATACAAATTTACTCTATTAATTATATTGTCTTATTGAAAATAACATCTACTCACGGAAACAAGTGAAAGACAAGTAGGAGACAATGCAAGAGCCAGGGCAGTCTGGTCTGTTGTCAGGCGGTGGAGCTGGGGTGGTTGTGGTTGTTGTTGTCGTCTTGGGACGGACTGTGGTGACTTGCCGAGTGTTGTCACAACAGACAGATCCACGCTTGCAGTTCCAAGTGTGAGGGATGAGGACGGAGGGTCTTTCACAGAAGGCAGCCATTATGTTTAGTAGGCAGAATCCAGGACACTGTAAACACAGGTATAGGAAATGGGTGAGTGCAATTCACATGTCACCAACATGATAGTAAACCCCCTCATTTGTCCAACGCTTTGACGATCACACAATTTTTGACAACGTTTTAGTCTTGCGCAAAACATTTTTTATGCCTCCAAAAAAGGTTACGTAAAAACGATTAAAATAAAATACGTGATTTTGCATACTTACAGGAGAAACTTTTAATCATGTTAATATGGAGATATCATGCAAAATAAATCTGTTTTAAATAAGAAAACCCTAGAACATTTGAACAAAATGTAAACTAACATTCATTACATCAACTGTTACATTGCTCCATATGATATATACTCAAACATATTAATCAAGCTTCTTCATTGATGGTATTGCTTCATACATGGCCTATCAATAGCTATATTATTTTATTAAATGGCACATGAAATGTTAAGTAAATTAAATTAACTTACATAATTAAAAATAAACCTGACAAAACACTAAATCTAAACTTGAAATCATTAATGAGGTTTTGTTTTATGTTTCTTTTAGATAACTTTTTCTTCCTATGTACTAGGCGTTATCGTCGTCACATCGTAATTGTTTGAAATGCTGAACCTAGATTAATATTGACAGTTTATTTTTTAACTACACAATCATGGGGAACGCTTTACAAGAGTAATTACACAGATTTTCTTTAGCAAAAAAATCGTGTAAATAATACATTTTATATTATAAATAATATTATCAATGTAAACATTTAAAAATATTACATAAAAATGACCTAGCTAACCTATATTAGTTAACAAGAAAATAACACGGTATTCATACTTATTTTCAAGTATGATTCATAATTAAAACAGATTATTAAATCATAGGTGAACTTGTTTGTAACTTTTGGCGCCATTACAATACTTGATGTATTTGAAAATAAAGAATATGTGAATTTCAAATCACAAATTAAGTAGGCGTTTAAGTATTTTTTAAATAGCTTTTTATAAATTAATAAAATGTAATTGACACATTTTTTTATATAGTGTGAAGATCCTTTACTTAATTATAAGCCACGTATAAAACATTTCTTATTATCTCTATGTTGTCTCCAAAATCTTCAACAGAGCTTTAATGACTATATTATATTAATCACAATACTAGTGATAACAAACTACTGTTCATTTTATTGCATTTTTTGTATGGCTTTAACAAACAAAATTTTTAATGTTTTGCATTTTTTTAATGTTACTATTCAACTTTCGTTAGAAACTTTGTTAGCTTTAATCTTTGTTTATTCTTCTCATTTAGTGTAAGACAAATCAAGACAGTTTACGTGGAACAATTAATTATTTGTTGTTCAGTACTGTATACTACAAATGTATATAAGTATAATACAGTAAGTGTTTTTTTTTTATACTTCCTAAGTTTTACATGTTGTACCTTTGGAAGGGCTGGTGTGGATGAAGTAGGCCTCTGAGTCGTAGTTGTGGTAGTGGGGGAAGGAGTAGCAGCTGGTCGGGGGCGTGATGTGGGCTCTGGGGTTGCAGGAGAGGTGATGCAGCAACTGTCATCACCCGGACAGTGGGCCTGAGTGTCAATATCATCACAGAACAAAGCAAAAAGGCCACTAACACATTCTCCACGGCAAGGTTTGAGTGCCGGTACCGGCCGTGGAGAGGGAGCAGCTGTTGTAGATGGTTGAGGAGTTGTGGTATTCCTTTCCATTAGAACCAAATGGGAAGGTGGATTTTCGCCATATGAGTCTCGTGAGACACAACAGCGTAGGCCTGGCTTGCAGAGGGAAGATACAGCAAGAACAGCTTCACAGTAGTCAGCTATCCGCTCCGCCACACACACGCCCGGACACGCCTTGGCTGACAAATACTATGTTACTCACTGTCCAATTAAATAACATTATTCTAACCTGACTTTACAGTTTCATCTCTAAAAGGTTTAGTCAAATCACCTATATAACGTGATTTGTAACTTATTCTAAAAATCAGAGAAACTCAACCAAACAGCTTGACTACTTGAGTATCTCAGCTTGATTGTGAGATACTCAATCAAACTTTCTCACAATACTTTGATAATAAATTGCTATGTAAAAGAAATGTAATTTTCATAATAAATACAATATACTCAAGGTGTTAATCAAGTCCTGAGATGGATTAATATTCTGTTAAGTGTAGAGCTACAAAAATCAACACATAATTATAGAACAATAAAACATATTTTGAAATAAGTTCATTAGACAAAAAAAAATTGAACCGCTACCATATCCCATCAGATTAACCTGTTAAAATCATGTTAGTGATATTGTGCTTATCTAGTTAATTTTAATTTGATATACTGTACTATAGCTTAGATATATAAGATTTCTTTCTGATCACTTGCTTATATACTATGTTAATAAATAATCAATTCTCAACTCATTTTGATTCTATCCACATTTTTACTTCATTATAACATAACTGAAGATGATGTAATGGAACCTTACCAATTTTGTGTGTTTTTAATTTTTTTTTTAAACTTCACTTGCCAGTTCACATGGGCCTACAGGCCTGTGCGCGAACTTTATTCAACGATTGAAGTACCGACTGTTGGCTCAGTAGGGATTCGAACCTTGCCATCCGCAGTCTGAAGCCTTAGCCACTGAGGGCTACCACTCCGGCAAGTGTGTTATATACATTCTAATAACTGACAGAGATTTTTCTACATTCTGTCCCTTACAATCATGTTCATGGTTTTTTTTGTTTTTTTTTTTTTCATTTCTAGAAGGTTTACCTTGTAAGACTACTTTATCAAGCAAAGACATTTTTGAAACCAAAGTTGTTAGTGGTGTGAAATTTCCTTAGAAATGGTAGAACTTATAAATGAGATGGGTGAAAAATGAATATGACAGTTGTTGCTTTGTTTATTTTTGCATGTAGGGTCTTCTTGGGAAAACAGCTTAAAGTTAGCTTTAGGACTTCTCAAGATACCCAGTTGTCTAAAGACAATGTTAATTCTTGAAAAGACTTGCAATGTTAATTATAGTTTAATATTTTAGGACGTAAGGCAATGTATTTTATTAATTATGAAAATGTAAAACATTATTATTAGTGTAGCTTTTTCTAATACATCAGGTTGAATAAGCATAAATTGAGTGCATAATGTAATTATACATTTAAAATGTAAAATATGCAAAAGTACCTATATACAATTTGGTGTTTATTAAAACAGAAATACAACCACACTTACAGTGTAGTTTTTACCTGGATCGTCCTTATCTTTGGTCAAAGGTGCTGCTACTGGTTTTGTAGACCCTGGGTCAGGCGTCTGCAACATATTATAGAACACAGTATAAATGTAAATCTACATATAAAACATACCAAGGTTTGTTTGTTTAATTATCCTCAGATATGACAAGGATGTGCATGAGATCTCTTGAGTGATTAGCTCTAACAAGAACTCATGAATTAGTTCATTCCTCATCAGAAAAACAACATTTTTCTTTGATAGAGAGGACATAATCATTTAGTCATGTTTATCTACAATAACAAGTGTACGTACTTGAATTTTAGATATTCTTCATTCACATGAGTAGGGCTGTATTTTTAAGTTTTTACAAAATCTTTCTACAGAAATGGATTTCTATAATATCCTAATTCAAATTCAGCAAAGGCACTCATATGACCCACAATACTCATCTTAAGGTGTTTAAACAATCTCAAGATAATTGTTTGAACTATGTCTTTTTGTCATAGATCTTAGGCTTAAGCAGCCGGTTTCATAACTTAGGTAGAATCTATATACTCCAGTGACAACGAAGTCAATGTGCTATCTACACTGTTTACAAGATAACCAGACATTTCGCCCATGCTGTGATGTGGCATCCTCAGTGGTATTGCTGAGATGACTCACTATATATATCTCAGCGATATCAGTGAGGATGCCACATCACAACATGGGCAAAATGTCTGGTTATCTTGCCCAGTTGTGTGTAGATAACACCTTGACATGCTGTTACCGGAAAATATAGAGTTACATCTTTTTATAATTTTTCTTAAACAAAGAAGCCTATGACTATGAGCTCATTTGCAGATATCATTCCCAAATGGAAAAGAGGAGCATGGTAATCAAAGTCATTCTTTATTGTACCAAAATTAAAACAACCATACTATTCAAAAGTTTTGTAGAGAAAATATTAATTCTGTAGACATCAAAGTAAGTTTTGTAAAGGAATTCATAAGAATATCATCATGAATAATTCATAATTACCTGAGGTTTGGTTATTGGCTTGGCAGTGGACACTGGAGGAGGTGCGGTTGTAGTTTGCGGCGGCGGTGTGGCTGCTGTGGTGGAAACATTGCCTGGTGGTGACTCTATACAGCAGCGCATGGAAGGTGAAGGACAAGCCACATCCTCCAGGACCTCATAGCAGATGAGGGTAGCTAGTGTGTGAACACAGACTCCTGGGCAATCCTTACTGTCTGCCGTACTCGTTATGGTATCAAGGAGCCCTGTAAACACATGACAGGTCACAAGTTAGTCTGGTGTTAACTGAAATATTATACTGTTCTGTATAGTAGAAATTGTATCATTGAAGCAATGTGAAAACTGATATTGTACCTAGATCTAGGCTTTATAGTCGTCTACTAGACTGTAAATAAAAACTATTTACATTTATTAATCTCTCATAATCTATTGCTTCATGAATAATGTTCTTTCAAGAACAACATTATTGTAAATAAGATGCATTATTTATTACAAGTCTTCCTGTATGGCTGCGAAACATCATACGGACATATTCATTGGAAAAAACAATCAAGTATTCGAGTAGATAGTTCGCTTGGAAAACAACTTACTGAATGCATTGGAGCAAGGTTTCTTTAAAAAATCTCAAAATATTTTAATTTTAAATAGTTTATTTAAAACTAATAAATTACAAGTAAACATAAATTTCATCACCTACAACTACAACCCACCAGTACAAGTAAGGTGGTGAAGACCCTCCCACCTACCCAATCATCTATGCACGTTAGTATTGACCCTTACATCTACTAATACACGTAAGTTGGTGAAGACCGACCCGCCCACCTTTACCCACTCATCCACTAATACACGTAAGGTGGTGAAGACCAACCCACCCATCCACTAATACACGTAAGGTGGTGAAGACCGACCCGCCCACCTTTACCCACCCATCCACTAATACATGTAAGGTGGTGAAGACCGATCCGCCCACCTCCATCCATCCACTAATACATGTACGGTGGTGAAAACCGACCCGCCCACCTTTACCCACCCATCCACTAACCACTAATGTTGACCGTCAAACCCAAAGCTCCTATATAACAGGTTGCCTCATTCTCATATGGTCTATATAAGCTGAGTTGTGACGTTAGAGGGAGACCTCCAACCACAGAATAAGTGTATTACTTCTTACTCTGTGCCTCCAACACAGCGGCCTGAACAATAAAAACTACATAATAAAATAATTACTCTATTGTTTTCAAGAGTATTTTAGAATGATTTAAATTTCTGGTATTTTAATATTATACTGGAGTTTTGGTCGAGTGCCCTACAACCTAACCTTAAATCGATATAGTTTGTATGTTTATTTGTACTGTTGTAAGTAAATAAATGTTTTATTTTAATTAATTGATTAAGTATGTTCTAACGTTTCCAAAAACATAATATACCCATAAGTTTACGATAATTTTTTGAATATAAATGATAGTAAATGATTTTACATGGTTAAACTCTCCAAGTAGTTAGTTATGCATTTTTTTAACTACACATCTTTCATTAAATGATTAATATAATTTATTCAATCGTAGAAACACTGTCTTTTATTAAATGGCTAGATACAGACACACAAAAACTAAAAACAATGAAAAATATAAGCTACGCAATTGGCTTTACGAGCAGAATATAGAGTATATTTACTTCAATTAAATTATATGATTTGATTTGTATGGAACCCTAGTAATTAATACTTTATCTTTTTATTTGTATATATTGCACTTGACGAGCATATTGAAAGTGTAATACCGGTATACCCACAATCTCTTTCAACTCTACCCTCCATACATCGATTTGTACACATGATTCGCTTCATACAATTCTGAAAAAGCACTACTCACGTCAGCGGCTGCCTGAGTTGCACAACGCAATTAAAAACTTAAACAGTTCTTCTAAACTGAGTAACAAGGGAGGCAGGCTACATGCACTGACTTCAAGTGCTAAAACATGCACTGACTTCAAGTGCTAAAACATGCACTTACAATATCATTGGTGTATTGGTTATAACAATTAATATCTGTGTATGTAATCAACACGACACTCAAATTAAACTTAGAAGTAATAACAGCCACATAGAGATTTTTAATGTCCAAAATACCATCAACTTCTTCGTTTAAACGATAGACAGACTTTCAATAAGTGACAGCTTTGTTAAAATATGTAAACATTCACCTCTATGAATACTGTAAGAGGTCATTGCCCTTATTTTGTTTGTTGATCTATATCAAGTTCATGCCTTTTGGGTTGCTATTTAGCACTCTTCCAGGTCCTCAAAGGATAGCTATTCATGAAACCATAGATAATGTTGGATGTGAGGTTGATGTGTTTATTTTTTATTAATTGATTCAATGTATTTATTTATTAGATGTTAAAAGTATACTTTGTACTTTTGTTATTTGATTTTTAGTAGCATTTTTAAGGAAATAGTTCTTTTACACAGCTAGTGAGTTGAATGTCTCTTGGCATATTGAATGACCATAACAAGTTGGGCTGCCTGAATTCAAGAATTTGCTACTCCAGCACTAGTTTTGGTACCTTTAGGAACACCAAAATTAATGCGGGTAGTAATTGTCACAATTTCAACACTAGTTTTGGGACCCTTTGGAACACCAAAATTAATACAGGAATTAATTAATTAACTAGTTGGACTACCTGAAATCAAGAACCTTTGTTACTCGAATGCTAGTTTTGGATCCTTTGGGACACTGGAATTTAAGCAAATAGTAACTGTCCCGAAAAATCAAAATCAAAATTAAAATATTTATTTGTTGAATAACAATACAAAAATTGCATGAATAACGTCAAAATACTAACTAAAACCTACTTAAATACTAACATAATATGTATCAGAAAAAAAGCTGCCAACAGAATAGTATTCCTTATGAAATAAAAAAGCTTTAAATCTTTTCTAAATCTATTTACATTGGGATCAGCTCACAGGCTTAATGGTAGACAGTTAAATAATTTTACAGCAGAACCAAAAACTTGTTTTTCAAAAATTGTGGTGGTTTGAATAGGGACGGGTATGCGGTTGAATTGTCTTAAGGAGTAACTATGGCGATGACTAGAGAGAAAGCACTGAATGGTTTTTTTTTTTTCAAAAAGGAAGTAATCTCAAGGATATACAGACATGGAAATGTCAACAGATTGTTTGCGCTACACAAACCTTTGCAGGATTGAAACTTAGTAAAGCCAAGTAGAACTCTTACAGCTTTCTTCTGCAAACGGAAAACATATTGAGTTCGAGTACACTCTGCTCCCCAAATTGGAACACCGTAGATAAGATGGTGATAAACACATCCAAAATATGCAGAAAATAAAATATCCCTATTAGCCAAGTAAGAGAGTCTCCACAAAACAAAAATTCTGCTGCTACTTCTTTTGCAGACCTTGTCAATCTGAAGGTGATACTTTAAATTTGAATCGATATACAATCCCAAGAAGTCAGTGTGGTCTGATGACTGAATTTCAGAGTTGCCTATAATAATATGGACCCCGTCTTGATCAAAGTTATTGGAGTCAACTATGTGGAAATCAATAAGTATAGTTTTGTCTGTGTTTACAGTAAGACAATTATTTTCTAGCCATTGTTGGAGAGAACTTACTTGAAGGAATGTGTCTATTTCAAGATTTCACAGTGTTTATGAGAGAGATTGAGTGACGTATCATCTGCAAATAGGCAAATGTTACCATCACTTATGCTACTTGGAATGTCGTTTATAAACATCAAAAATAAGACTGGGCCGAGGGCAGAGCCCTGCGGCAACCCTGTCATAACCGCCGCCTCAGATGACCTCTTCCTACAGAGACATCCTGAGTCATCAACAAACGGTACCTCAACTGCCGGACTACGACCAACAGGAAAAGAGTATAACCAATCAAAACATTACCCCGTATTCCAAGAGTATGAATTTTATACAAGAGGAATCATGGTTAACGACATCAAAGGCCTTGCGTAGGTCATAAAATATTTGCATATGTATACTTTTGCTTATCAAGGGCTTCAACCACACTTTATACAAAATCAAACATGGCATTAAGTGTAGACAAGTTTTCTCTAAACCCAAACTGCTTCAAACAAAGAACATTGGAAGAAATAATTTTTTCAATACCTTAGAAAAAGTAGATAAAATAAAAATAGGCCTGTAGTTACGAACATCAGAAGAGTTTCCTAACAGCTAGCTTAAGTGCAGAGGGGAATAGACCGTCCTCAAATGACGAATTTACAATGTGATTCAGTGGCAGGGCAAGTTGTTCAGCAATATCTTTCAAAATAATTGATGAGATGTCAACGCTGCCAGCAGAATGGCTTGGTTTTAAGGAACTTATCACTGAAATAACTTCAAATGTGTCCGTTGGCCTCAAATAAAGAGATGACGCTATGTTATGTAAATCAGATGTATTGAGTCTATGTTGTGAGTTGAGAGTGCTAGAGATCCCCGCACTCAGTCCAATTTGAGAAAAGTATGAGTTGAACTCAAGTGACACATCACCAAGTTCCGTAAGAGTAAGTCCATCCTCGGTAGTCAAGGATAATTTTGTGAATATTTTTTATTTCTTGTGTGGCTGGATGTCATTAATGACATTCCAAATAGCCTTGGTTCTGTTGTGAGACTCTGTTACGTGCTGTAGAACTGAAGCAGCTTTGACAGCTCGAACCTCTGCACGAAATTGATTCTTTATGTCACGATACAATACACGCAGTGGATGAGTAGACTGTAAGTGTTTAGTTAAGGAGTATAAAGTTAACATCCTCTCTTGTAGTTGCAGCAAAGGTTGGTTTAATACAATCTTTGTAGGAGATCGTTTCGGGTAACATTTGGCCTTTCCCTCAGGGGCAACACAATCAAAATAATAAGATAATGTCGAAAAAAACTCTGAAACTTTATAATCTACGTCATGAGCAGACAACACAACATCCCATGTTTCATTATTAAGGAGGTTCTTTAACAAGTTGATGTTATTTTTATTTAATGGACGCTTCAATCTGTACTTGGGTGGCTTTGAAGATATGGGCAATCTCAGCATAATTTCTCCAACTTGGGCATGGTTGTCTGACACTCCAGCTAATAATACAAAAATGTGCAGTTCAGTTGGATAAATGTTAGTAAATATATTGTCTATTAAAGATTTCGATCCATTGAATTCTATTTTGTAGGACATAATAAGTATTGTGTACCGTCCCAACACTATTATCGCGAAGGAATAATAGTGTTTTAATTCTCTCGCGAAGGATCTTATACAATGTTATACAACAAAAATAACTTGGGTCGGGTGCAGTGGGGGAAATTATAAATTGACGTGATAAACTAAATTATTGTCAAGTAAACAATGTCGGAAAAGTGGAACAAGAACGAAAGTGAACATTTCACTTCAATTGATCTTCATTTAGGTCGTATTTTAACCTGGAACGGTGAGTGAATTGTTGCAATTCAAGAACTGGTTCAAGAACCCTTGCAGGACACTGCGATTAACGCTAGTAGTAGTAATTTTCGCAACTCATGTACCACCAAATAATTGACTTTAAGTACGCAATAACCTCTTTAGGTTGACGCCATTTTCAATTTTCCTCGAGGCACAAAGAACATTGCTCAAAACAATATCAATTCACATCCCCACAAATTCATTTTTTTAATATTTATACTCATAAATTTCGTCATTTATGTGTTTATTGGGAGGAATGCGAGGAGGTACATTCATGCTACCAACGGCTGGGCGAGGACTATGACGTCACCATAACGGTCCCTCGAAGAAAGTGTTGCGACGGTCCCTCACCTCTCGGTACAGTAATAGGCCTATCTCTGACACCACGCGGGTACGTGACGACTTCATCAACACATCTTCTTCAACTTACAGGATGTAAGAAAGTGTTGGGACGGTCCATCACCTCTCGGTACAGTAATAGGCCTTCTCTCTGACAACATGCGGGTATGTGACGACTTCATCAACACATCTGCTTCGACTTACAGGATGTAAGAAAGTGTTGGGACGGTCCATCACCTCTCGGTACAGTAATAGGCCTTCTCTCTGATACCATGCGGGTATGTGACGACTTCATCAACACATCTGCTTCGACTTCCAGGATGTAAGAAAGTGTTGGAACGTTCCCTCACCTCTCGGTACAGTAATAGGCCTTCTCTCTGACACCATGCGGGTACGTGACAGACGACTTCATCAACACATATGCTTCGACTTATAGGATGTAAGAAAGTGTTGGGACGGTCCCTCACCTCTCGGCACAGTAATAGGCCTTCTCTCTGACACCACGCGGGTATGTGACGACTTCATCAACACATCTTCTTCAACTTACAGGATGTAAGAAAGTGTTGGGACGGTCCATCACCTCTCGGTACAGTAATAGGCCTTCTCTCTGACAACATGCGGGTATGTGACGACTTCATCAACACATCTGCTTCGACTTACAGGATGTAAGAAAGTGTTGCGACGGTCCCTCACCTCTCGGTACAGTAATAGGCCTCTCTCTGACACCATGCGGGTATGTGACGACTTCATCAACACATCTGCTTCGACTTCCAGGATGTAAGAAAGTGTTGGAACGTTCCCTCACCTCTCGGTACAGTAATAGGCCTTCTCTCTGACACCATGCGGGTACGTGACAGACGACTTCATCAACACATATGCTTCGACTTATAGGATGTAAGAAAGTGTTGGGACGGTCCCTCACCTCTCGGTACAGTAATAGGCCTTCTCTCTGACACCATGCGGGTACGTGACGACTTCATCAAAACATCTGCTTCGACTTACAAGATGTAAGAAAATGATAGAGAAATTAAAATGGAGTGCAATATATCATCTGCCTTAAATACTCGTATATATAACGGAAATGTTGAAACAGGTCTTATTCAACACTCAGTATTATAATCTGTATTTATTCCGAAATAATCCCAAGTTAATTTTATTTTAGTCCATCTGGTAAGGAAGGGAAACAAACAAATATCAGAGTGAGTAGCCAACAACATTAAATGTTGTTTTTTATTTCACAGGATCGGTTTCTATTTTCCTGTGAAACCGAATATTATACCACCACACGTGTAGGTTAGATGGGTGGGTCAATACCACTGTTCGTGTAAAGGTGGGCTGGTGGGTCAATACCACTTTACGTGTAGAGAGGCGGGACGGTCAATACGTACGTGTTTGGGTGGGCGGATGGGTCAAATACAACTGTTCGTCTATAGGTGAGCGGAAATACCAATACCATTGTACGTGGTGAAATGCAACTGTCTGCACTGTACGTGTATGGATGAACGAGTGGGTCAATGTGTATGGGTGGGCGGGTGTGTCAATACCACTGTACGTGTATGGATGAGCGAGTGGGTCAATACCACTGCACGTGTATGGGTGGGCGGGTGGGTCAATACCACTGTACATGTATGGATGAGCGAGTGGGTCAATACCACTGCACGTGTATGGGTGGGCGGGTGGGTCAATACAACTGTACGTGTATGGGTGGGCGAGTGGCTTTCAATGCGGAGGGTTCAAACACTTAAATTTGTCATAGGGGTTTGTCATTTGTGGGCTGGTGGGTCAATACCACTTTACGTGTAGAGTTAGGCGGGACGGTCAATACCACTGTACGTGTTTGGGTGGGCGGATGGGTCAAATACAACTGTTCGTCTATAGGTGAGCGGAAATGCCAATACCATTGTACGTGGTGAAATGAAACTGCCCGTGTATAGGTGGGTGGGCTGATCATCACAATTGTTCATGGATGGTCTATCATATTAGACCATCCTCTTGGTAAGGAACGAAAACACACAACTATTATATTAATGACGGATTTTTGTTCCCACGATTGGTCAGATTGAAGAATAGGCCTATATATGATAAATAACACTGCAAAGAGAGGCGTTTGAGTTAGGAGAAAAACAGTGATAAAATCAACAGGTACAGAACAGAAGAACTATATCTGAAAATATCGACGTTTCTATGTTCTAGTGTAGTGCCAATTGAAGATAATTAGATTTATAATTGCCTCTTTTACAACATTTTTTCTTGAGCATATAATTATTAATTTAATGTTTATTAATCTTGATGTAATGAAATTTATTTATATAAATTCACATTAATTATTTGCATTGTTAGTGCAAAATAAAATTGTTTCAATATTTTTATCAACACATTTTCTCGAAGAAAGTGAGCATTATCTTATCTTGAACAAATGAAATTAAAAAAACACAAACCATGCAAGTCTTGTAAGGATTGGGTATTGAAATATTACATTTTGTAAGAGCAATGTTCGTAGTATGGAGCTTGTTACATTAGCAATAAGTCCGTTTCAGGTTGTCCAACCTTCACGAACAAGTTATCAGACCTGCGTAAAAAAATCTGTGCTTCTAAACGTGGACAAAAATGACAGTGTAACAAAATCTGATTCATATGAATGAATAAAGTGGATTAAGTGATAATTGTCATACCATTGTTGTTTAAATATTCTAAATTTTCTACCAGAATCCCAATCTCACGACTAAAGAAAAATGTTACAGAAAATAAGTTTACTGCACTACGTAATGTCTTACTGTTAAAAATACTATATGTAATGGATTATGGGATGCACCAAAATGTAAATAGATCGTATTCATTTTGTTAAAAATAATTTTTATTATTTTTTGTTTTATCAGCATAATACATGTTGGTACATATACAGTACAAGTGAACGTCACACAACACAATTAATCATGGGTTTATTAAGTACATTTATTCTAAATATTTTACTAAACAACTATCAATACCAAGAGTCACTTGCTCTTAAGAGTCTGTTGAAGCTGATAGCCATGTAGGTTTTAATCCCATAAGAACAATCGCATTTTCGAACCGAACATAAGATCATGGGTATCCAAACTAAACAGTTAATTTTAACGGATTGTTTCCAAACAAATTCCTTTTCATCAAGAATGAAATTGTGCGTTGGATTGCTTTGCAACTTGCTAATTAGTTTTATACAGCAAATATTTAGTTTGAAGTTTTTTCACCTCAAAACTAAGCATGTACTTAAAATATCAAAAGCAAATACAACGCAAAATATGATAACGTTTAAAATGACACCACATACAGAACTTTTGGCCAATAAATAAAGAACAAGTATGGGTTCGCAAATAAAATAGTTCTTATGGGATTAAAACCAACATGGCCGACAGCCAAGCGCCAATGACCTACAGACAGATTTCTACAGACTTTTAAAGAAAATGAGCGCCGTGATTATTTTGCGTCGATTTTTAGTTTATGTACATGGATGGTATTTTGTGAGGGTGCTTTTTCCCCTCCCTTCATCAAGTGCAAGGCCAGCCAAGCGCCAGTGACCGCATTCCTTCTGTCTCGTCACACCGGAAACCATCGTTTCACCACACTTCCTGTCTCGTCTACACACCTGTCTCCCTCCACCCGCCACATATCAGGTGTAAGGAGACTCTGCAATATTTATTTATAAATATTCAAAACTTTAGAAAAATCAAACTTAACTTACGAAATAGGCCTACATACGATCTCCTCAACAGCGATGTTTCGTTTCACCAGAAATGCCAAACCCATGGCTCTCTATTTCTAGGACCAGTCCCGTCCATGGCTTAAAGTCCATGATCGACTCGCAACATTTGAAGTGGCGTTTGATAGGCAAAGAACTAATCTAGTGGCCATAAATTAATTTTTGTGAGTAAAGTATTTTAATAGTAGGCCAACGTACCAACATTTTTTTGTTGCATTTAAAATATACGGTTGTCCCGAAAATTTTTGTTACAGTTTCGAATTTGGAAAATTTCAAACAGCAACATAGGTCGTGTTACACCTTATTTTAAAGGTTTTTAAAGCCTTATCATTTTGATATAACAGTTTTTAAACATTTCCTTATCACTAAAAGCAGGGTGGCCCAAAATGTAAAAAAATTGTTTTTTTAAATTGTTTTTTCGTAACTCTTCTGAAGATTACTATGATATAATTTTTTTCAAACAACAACAAAATTGGGAATTTATCTCCCCACCTTCAAAATGTCAAAAATCGGTAAAATTTTGAAAAATGAAAATAGCTCTGAGTAAACGTTTTTAAAAGGTCATATGTAGCACATACAATTAAAGGTCTTTAAAAATCAATAATTTGTTCGTGTTTTAAGTTTTGCCATATCTCTGTTGATTTTTAAATTGCGAACGGAAAACCATTTTTTAGTATGAAACTGGGGTTAGGTATAAATTTGTTTAACATCAAACAATGTCAAGCTGCAAATCAAATTAAATGTTTCTAAAAATAAAACATTTTTTGTACTTGAAGTTTACGATTATTTATTCGGGCACACCTTGTATTTTAAATGCGTCAAAAACAAGTTTGAGACATTCGCCACATGAGATTTATTAGGTTTACAGTTAATGTCATCACCATATGTTAAATAGTTCAGCTACAGGGATACTGCACAGGTGGTCTGAAACTCCCCTTAGCCTATATATTTTTACAGTTAATATCTGAAACTTTCTTGACGATCTTAATTTAAAACTACTCATTATATTAATTATGGTTTAGGAAGGACCTTAAATAATCTCTCAGTGTTCAATATAACTCATTATAATAATAAACACGAACCTTTCAAGATGAAATAGAACATTTATTAGCCCAATAACGGCAATTTTGTATGTAGACTATTTATAGTAAAGTGCTGTGACTTACCAGCGGTTTCTGCTGATGGTTTAAGGAACAGTCACTTCTATTTTCCTATTCCAGGTATTTAAAAAAATGTTAAATAATCTATAAAAATTGCTCTACTTAGCTTTTTTAATTTAAAAAACTCCCAAGAAGGTTCTTGACTAAATATTTTATATTATTTATTGAACTTGTAAAAATTAAAGTATCCATAATTCTGTTGTTTATGAACTGAGTTCAATAACCAAGATGCATTTTTAACTTTTATTTAAAATTTGTCAAAATTGTGTTTCTTGTTACTTTTTCTGAATATTACCAGTTTAGATGATAAATGACATGACAAAATTTTAATGGTCGTTGATTTTAAATTTGTCAGATTAGAAAACCAATAATTTTGGAAAATTGTTATATTATTATAACTTTTTAAAAAGGATTGCCAAGTGTTATATAAATACCCCAAACTGTTAACGAAATAATAATTCTTCCCAAAAGAATAACGCTGCTCATTTGCGATCCATTTCACTTATATACGCTGGCCCTGAAGAGCACTCCTGAATATTTTTTGTGACACCTATAGGAATCTAATCAAAAGGGCAGTAGGATGATTTATAACTTTACAAAATTGTTCCATAAAATCGTAAGTTTAAGACAGGAAAGTAGTTTTTTAAACCATTTTCAGGCAGCCAACATAACGCGCATGATTTACACGGATAAAAATGAATTTTTAAGGGTTTTAATATCGATTTGTGAAATGAAAAGCTTTTACTCGAGGAATAACGTTAAAATGCGGGATAGTCTTGTTTCAACTGGCAACGAGACAATTATGTCATGCTTCACAGTTAATTAAACTTTGTATATCGTTAATTGTCAACTAGAACTTTCTTCTGAATAAAGCTCGGTTCCTCTGGCTCCCTCAGTAGTCTAGTATTTTCAAAGTACGATTATCATAAATTATCTATTTTCACCTGTTGTTTTAAAGTTGTTTGTAGGAAACGCCAACAATTGCTTAAATAAATACGAGTGTGTTAGATGTTTCCAACGCTTCAAGGATTAAAAGACAAACAAACAAACACGACGTTTCTACAGGTATAAAACTTTGTCGTCTTCAGGCGTAACTTACCATAAATTTAAAACTACGTTTTGATGATATTTGACATTACAATTTTTAGATGGCCATTAATTTTAAATTTGTTAAATTAGACAACCAATATTTTTGGAGCAATATTTAACGTGCCTACATTTAAAACTAGTACTTATTTTAAACTATTTTTTGACGTTCTTGGCCGGTCGTGATTGTAGTGGTTCGTGGTTCCTGGTCTCAGTACCTTGTTGAGATAGCAATTTAAACGTTTTTTGATAAGTCGACTACTCAATAATCTTTTCTGTGTATTGTTGGCTTGTAAAAAGTTTTCATATTTTTTCCTTTTGTTGTATATTTTGTTCCAAAAATCTAAATTTACTTAAAGGGTTACAAATTAATTACGCAATTTCATAAAAAAGTACTAGTAGAGTTCCAAGATGGCCGATCACTGAATGCTTCGTTCGTTTGATAAGTTTGCGAATGAATTTCTGTATTGGGGCTACTGGAAGGAGGCCAGGGCAGTAGCGGTCAGTACGTCACATCCTCATACCAGCGCCGGTTCCGTTTCCTGTCCGTACATCCCAGTAGTCACGTGACGTCAGCCTCCTTGCACTGAATGGCGTCCAACTTCACTTTGATTTGTAGGATGCACTTTCCATTCTGTTCGCATTTTAGGTACTAGTTTAGTTTATGGAATGAGTATATGCATTTATAGGTTGATGCGTTCTATTCTTAAGCACTCGATTAGTGATTGAAATTCGATTAAGCGAAGAGTTGTGAAAGTGACTTTACAAAGGAAGTAGCATAAGTTATTACTTTATTCAAATTCAAAATCTAATATAGAACTTACATTTCTGAATTAGGTGTAGGTATATTAAGACTAGTCAATATTATTGCTAGATTGAAGTGCCATCTAACATGGAGCTTGTTTTTATATTACAGTGAGCGATGCCAAGAACAGGGCCTGGAGATGTAGTCTGCCGGAAGTAAGTCTTCAGCCAATCAGTCATAAGTTGACTATTTATTATTATACCTGATGTAGGAACGTTAGTGGTTGAAATCACTTGTAAAGGCAACAGTGTATTTGGAAAGTATATCCACCTTTCAATATAATTTTCTTAATAGCAGCTATAATCTGTAATCATATGTAAATGACACAGTAATATCAATTTCATGTTAGCCAAACCCAGACAAAAATGTACAGTTAAATTACAAATCAAAGTTTTTGGAAATAATCTTGATTAAATACACAGTGTTTGTGTGTGTTAAAACATGTAACTTATTTGTGTAAATTTGTAGTATAAATATTGCAGATAGTGTATATAATGTACATAGATAGTATAATGTACATAAAAGTCATAGTATAATATAAACACATAGCAGTGAAGCTCACTCTTGAGATAAGTTCAAACTGCTCAACGCTAGCGATTCTTAGTAGTGGCCGTATATCAGATCTACGACATCTCTCCGCATACCACGCCAGGTGTTTGCTACACCACCGCTAGGATCGCTAGCATCGTTTGATTGATACGTAACACTATTGAGCTTCAATACTGTACTTTGTGTTTAAATTATACTGTGATCGAGTCCTGATTGTCACTTTTTTTAAAAATTTTCTTTGGATAAAATACTACCCAAATCACGTTAAATTGCTAATTATGTTTTATAACATTTTATTACAGTATGTTACAATTTCGGTATTCGTCCTTTTTGCATCTGTAGAGGCTTTACTATTTTCCCATTATTTTGAGCAATATCTAATGTCGTGTTTACACGAAAATGTAAGTACTTTATAGTTTGAGCATATTTTATGTTGATTTTGCTATTTATGTTTGATGTTTTAAAAAGTTATTATAATATTTTTTTAATGCAAGGAAAATTCCAATATGATTTATATTTTGTATTTTACACACTGTATTATAAATTTTGTATACTATTGTATCAAGAAAATAAAATTTTCTTTATTCTTCTAAAATACATTTTTCCTTGACTCACTGCAACCCGTCATACGAGTACATATAATTGGAATCTTACAATCATCTAATACTATCTAAATCTAAACCATAGAAATACTATCTAAACACTAAGTATGAATGTCCTAAAATAAATAGTAAATCAGACAAATTTAGACATCCAAGAACTTTCAAAAGAGATGTAATGTACATAAAAGTGGAATTAACAAAACGAATAAAAAATATACATGATAAATTCATTATATCAAGTAGGAACAGTGTTCTAAAAGATTATGTTACGTTGAGTTTGGTTAGATTAGGTAAGGTTTTTGATAGGTTAGGCATAGTTATGTTAGGTTAACTTTTGTTTGAAAGCTGGTTTCATTAAGTTAGATTTTGTTAAGCCATATTAGGTTATGTTAGGTTTTTATGGGTAACATTATGTTTTATTATGTCAGCAAAAATGTTTAGTACAGTTAGCAGGTGTCGTGCCATTTCGTCAAGGTGCTATTTCGTCCAAGTGCCATCTCGTACAGATTCCACGAACGTAGTGCGGGGATTAATTCTCTACCCGCCAACTAGTGCCATGTCGTCCAAAAACCTATTCTATTGTTTACTTGACAAATCTACAAAAACTATTGGAATTTTTGTATTAGCAACAAGTATTTTCCAATTGTGTCTATACGTCATTCCGTCTATCATAAGCGAGACACTGCTAGTCCTTAGATCTTGTACGGTTGGTTGATAATCGTAAATTTCAATATGTCCAAGACTGTAAAATAGAGCTGTTGGCAGTACAACTACTTTCACTAATTATTTTAAGATGAAATGTAAGTCATTCTCTACTGTAGGATTACTCGGTCAACCTCATTTTTTTCATATTTTAATATCATGTTTGGGAAGTGATTATATTACATGACAAACTATTTTTAAGTGTCGGAAAGGAATATAGGCAATGAAATATGGATAAAATTGAGATCGACCAAGTAATACTCCAAACCTACTGATATGTAAAAGATAACTGGAAAAAGTATTTTTATTAATGTTTGTAAAATGGTGGTATTTCATTAATTGTTAAATGAAATTAAGAAATGTATTTAACAATTAATTGTACATTTTTATACAAATCCTTGCAATTTTGATGGAAGTGTCCTTATTTTCATGAAACATTTTAGTAGCTTTAGAATCTTTTGGTTTAGAAGCTTTTAATTGGTCGGTAGCGTAGTTGGTTCAATCCCAGTTTCATGTGCTAAAGGTTCTCAGTTCGATCCCAATCAGAGTTAATACATTTTGAGAAGGATCAGCTGATAACAACCGGCTGTTCATTTGTCATTGGGCTATTAATTAATGACACTTTCTAAGGAATAGTCGGCCTTAGTTTGTAACAATGACTACATTCGCTCATCTACACTCATCACACTCATTCGAAATCCATATTCGCCGATATCTTGACGATCGGCGTCTTATGAATTAAAAAAATCTATATTTCATAATCACAGGTCTCTGACCCACTGCAGAGTATGTAAGTGTCATGATGTTTGCTCCTTAAACATCCCTCTCACATCTTTCTCTTTCTTACCCTCTCATGCCTTTCAAAATCTTTCACATCACAGTTTTTAACAAACACTTTTTCTCAATTCATTATTCTTTTCTTCACTTCTCTCGACGTTTCTTACTTTTCATTTATTATGATGCTATCTTATAATTTGTTTTCCAAAATCATCATTTTGTTCACTCCATCTAACACTAAATATTAGTGGCTTAAACATATATTTATATTCTCTGTTTAAGGGTATACAAAATCTTTTTCTTCGATTAAAATGTTGTTTTCTTTGAAAACGTAAACAAAACAAATTTTATCAATTCTTAATTAGAAACAAACAAACACGGCATTCGAAAAAATAAAATATACTAGAATGTATTTAATTAGTTTTTTAATTAGCATAATACGTGTTGGTACATGTAAAGTACAAGTAAACGTCACACAACACAAATGTATTACAATATAAGCACAAAATGCACAAATATATTACAATACAAGTACAAAATGCACAAATATTATGGTGATCGATTTCGGTGAACCACGCTTACCTTCATCAGACCAGAGGGATTCACAAAAGTATAATGTATTTAAGTATTATAGCATTAAAAATAGCCATATATACAAATTCATGTACTCGTAAAAAATTCGATCACTAGTGACAACTCTGCATATCAACAAAATAAAATTTTGCTTTTGTTCTTATTTGCGAATGTAAAATTATAGGAGTTTGTAAATGTGGGTTTTGAACAAGAATGTCTTCTTTTTATTCAGTATTAATTTTCTCGTCTAGCCTAACTTCAAATAAATTCAAATTGTGCTTGCAAATGTTATTTTTCAAATAACGAAAATAATGTGGGAAAACAAGAGCCAAGAGTGGTATTGGTATACACGTATCTTGGTATGGCCCACCCATACACATACAGTGGTAATGGCCCACCCGCCCACTCACACACGTACAGTGGTAATGGCCCACCCGCCCACTCATACACGTAGAGTGGTAATGGCCCACCCACCCACTCATACACGTACAGTGGTAATGGCCCACCCGCCTACACATACACGTACAGTGGTAATGGCCCACCCGTCCACCCATACACGTACAGTGGTAATGGCCCACCCGCCCACTCATACACGTACAGTGGTTATGGCCCACCCATACACGTACAGTGCAGTGATAGTAACCCACCCGCCCACCCCTCCACGTACAGTGATAGTAACCCACCCGCCCACCCCTACACGTACAGTGGTAGTGACTCACCCACCCACCCCTACACGTACAGTGGTAGTGACCCACCCGCCCACTACTACACGTAAAGGGGTAGTAACTCACCCGCCCACCCCTACACGTACAGTGGTAGTGACTCACCCGCCCACCCCTCCACGTACAGTGATAGTACACATCAATGTCATTGAGCGTGCGGGTGGGTCAATGCCACTGTATGTGTATGGGCGGGCGGGTGGGTTAATGCCACTATATGTGTATGGGTGGGTGGGTGGGTCAATGCCACTGTATGTGTATGGGCGGGAGGGTGGGTAAATGCCACTGTATGTGTAAAGGTGGGTGGATGGGTAAATGCCACTGTATATGTATGGGTGAGTAGGTGGGTCAATGCCACTGTATGTGTATGGGTGGGCGGTTGGGTCAATGCCACTGTATGTGTCTGGGCGGGAGGGTGAGTCACTACCACTGTACGTGTAGGGGTGGGCGGGTGGGTTACTATCACTGTACGTGGAGGGGTGGGCAGGTGGGTTACTATCACTGTACGTGTAGGGTGGGTGGGTGGGTAAATGCCACTGTATGTGTATGGGTGGGCGGGTGGGTCAATGCCACTGTATGTGTATGGGCGGGAGGGTGGGTAAATGCCACTATATGTGTATGGGTGGGCGGGTGGGTCAATGCCACTGTATGTGTATGGGCGGGAGGGTGAGTCACTACCACTGTACGTGTAGGGGTGGGCGGGTGGGTTACTATCACTGTACGTGGAGGGGTGGGCGGGTGGGTAAATGCCACTGTATGTGTCTGGGCGGGAGGGTGAGTCACTACCACTGTACGTGTAGGGGTGGGCGGGTGGGTTACTATCACTGTACGTGGAGGGGTGGGTGGGTGGGTAAATGCCACTGTATGTGTATAGGCGGGTTACTCAAGAGAGGCTAATTAGTATATTAAAATAACAAACAGATTTTTAATCACATAATTAATAACTAATATCTTGTATAATCTCAAAAACTGTATTTTAAATTTCACTTATTTCACCCGATGGACTCAAGCTGTGATAGTTGAGACTGAGACGCAATATCACAGTGGGTTTATTTGAGATCCCCATCATCAGTTAATAATAAAATATGGTAATCCTAAAAAGAAAAAAAAAAAAAACTAGTAGCCTAGTATTTAAATAAATGTTGTTTAAATAACTGGCAGTTGTCAGTCATTTTAAAAATAACATTATAGAAATAAATGTAAACGATTACTGAAAAAAATCAACAGAAGGACCTCCATTTTGAGAAAACAAGTCATTTTGTGTTGGTTTCATAAACATGTCTTACAGGAGTGGGGGAGCCACCGAACAAGGTCCGTTTTTCTCCTGTTTTAATTTTAATGTAAATATAGGTTGTTAAATTGTAGAATAGTGTTAGTATTAATTAACATAATTCATAATACTACAGCTATTCTCTTAGGTTTTTCTTAAAAGGAGATAAGGAGACTGAAAGAATTAAACATGATATTTGACTTGAAAAATAAACTGAATACAACTAGACATCAAATTTATAACAATTTATTTATATATTCTGAAAACAAAATGGAACACTAGTAAATGTCAATTGTTAACAATAGATTTTGGCTTTCACATTTCTGATTCTCTTCTGTTGGATTTTCCAATTACTTATTTCATTTTAGTATTTAAACTTTCCACTTATATAGCCTACCCGTAAACATTTTTAAAATGCAATCTGAATTGAAGCAGACTAATGGAAGGCGTAACAATAAGTAACTGCCAAACCCCTTAAAACAATACAATGTGCTAAAATAATTAACGAATAGAGCGTAAAAAATTTTCAAAATTTAGTTTTTATAATTCCGGCATATATCTATACACGATTTCAAATATTTACTTTAAAAAAGTAAAGAAAAATGTGTCGCCAGTATTATTAAATGGTTGAGTCATATTTATCACCGTGGTTGATAAAATAAAGTTCTATTTTTTGTAAGTAGGCCCTCCAGTGCAATTCAATGTTCCAATAGTGGTTTTTAGTATTTAAAAACAAAGCCACTAAAAAAAGGTACCTAAATACAATTTTTTTTATTAAAAAATTTAAATTGCTCTTTTTATTTCCAAATGCCTAACTGTATATTTATTACAACATATATTACAAAATGAATGTGCCAGTACTGAGGTTTAAACTTCATTAGGCCTACATTTATCGTATATGGAATTCTATTCGCGCTCCATTTCTGGACCTCAAAACAAGTGATAATTAGAGAAACTATATTTAGCACTGAATAAGCAATTATAATTGGGCCGAGTAGAAAGCGATCTGCGTGTTATATTTAGCGCATGTATGGGTTCCAGCAGCAGAGTGAATCGTTCCACAACTGAGCTGCTTTATTTCTCGGGCGTGACTTACTTCCGCCTTCAAGTATTCATCTTCCACAACAATGTTTTGTTGAAAAAAACTAACTGTAATGAATTGTACAAGTTTGTATGGTTGCTATTTATTGTTTACATCATTATTAACTGTGGTGTTACTATTATTAATTGTTGTTTGAATACTAAATAATAATTTAATTTAATCGTTTGAAGCTTGATTCGTTGGTGTTGATCAAACGGTGGCACTCGAGGTGCGACATGGACTACCTGTGTTAATCCCAGCGACCCAAAGGGCCATAAAACTGGCACTCGAGGTGCGACATGCCACCTCAGGTAGCCCGGCGAAGGGTTGCGGGGTTGTAGACGCGCTCTCTCTCTGTGTCCATAAATATATATATATATATATATATATATATATATATATATATATATATCTTTTTTTTGAATATATATGTTTGGAACTAAGCAACATTTTCTGTGAGGCTTTGAAACAACAAAATTGTTCGACTGTTGATTGATTTATTACGTGTATATTTTTAATCTAACCTAACCTAACCTAACCTAACCCACCCGCCCACCCATACACGTACGGTGGTACTAACCCACCCGCCCACCTATACACGTACGGTGGTACTAACCCACCCGCCCACCTATACACGTACGGTGGTACTAACCCACCCGCCCACCTATGCACGTACGGTGGTACAAACCCACCCACCCACCTATACACGTAAGGTGGTACAAACTCGCCATGTAGCACCTCGAGTGTTAGTTTTGGGTTCTCTTTCGCTGCATGTCGCACCTCGAGTGTCCAATTATGACACTCAGGTAGTCCATGTCGCACCTCGGATGCCCCCGATCAAACTAACCAATGGTGGCTGCTAATGACGTAATATGGGCGGAGCTTGCTATTGTGTTGCCAGCCCGCAGCCTATCATATTCCTAGTTGCCATGACAACTTAGGAACACTTTTCTCAGAGATGGATGCAGATATCAATTTGAAATTTTTACCACCTCTTTAGAGTATTAATACCTACTTTGGGTACCAATATGATCTGCATATGTGTGGTAATTACTGTTTTAATCAAAAAATATTTTTTGAAAATTTTAAACAAAAATCAGAAAATATATATTTATTTCTTTACACCATGTTTTCTGTTGTAATGCAATAATATTGGTACACGTAACATAATATATACACATAATGCCATGAAAAAAATTTCAGGCTTGTATCTTAACTAGTTTTAGAGATACATGTTCCTAAACTCAAAAATTACTACTTGCGGAAAACAGCAAAAATATAAAAAGAAATACTTATTACCTTCTTAAAATTGTCCAGCTCCATAGCAATCATCATGGTTTAAAACCTGACTAGATATAAGTATTATACATCATTTTGTTCAGAACATTCTGTAGAATATTAATATGCAATAAAAAAAATTTGATTTTTTAAAGGTTTTCATTGACGTATTCCCTTTTTGTAATTACACAGTGAGGGAAGAGTAGTTCTCTGTCTCACTTTGCATCTCACTCGCAGTAGTTCGTCGAAAATGTCGTTTTCTAAGCGGCAGGTTATATATTATCTAAAACAAGCCACGTCTGGACGAACTTTTTTTGCTCCAAGGATTTTTAATTTTTAAATTTATTAAATAAATATAGGGGTTTCCGACCACGTGAAATCGCTAGGCATCGATATCAACCGTGGGAAAATTCTTATTTATGCCCCAGGGGCTCCTAGACTTCCCGTGTATCACGACGAGGCTGCGACTTCTAGGCGAAATCAGCTGATTTGTTTATTCTACTAAATACTGGCAACTAAATCTACCAATTGGCTAGAAGCATTCAGATAAATAGAAAGCAAGTAATGTATCACTTATCAGCTGGAATTGTAGTTACGGGAATTAGAATAGTATTTTTGTATTAATTTTTGCCATTTAGCACATGTGACGTCATGGGAGATGCGCGTGATACCTACCGTCACAGAATCTATCTATATTCTGCGCTACCGTCTTCTTTTCTAGGTACCGTAGTTTTCGTGTGTTGCTATAGTTATTTACCAATGTAATCACACTGTTTTGTATTGTGGTATAATGTTAGGCTATTTATTTTGCATTTTGTAGAATAAGGTTAACAAAAACCCAAAATTAAGTAATGTTAACCTAATACACCCAAGTGGGCTAACAAATAAAAGGTATTCTTATCTTAATTAACTTACTAATATTCCATCATATTTTAGAAAAGACTATGTTTATGAGCTCCATAAGACCAAGATTTCATGGTCATACTGCGAATCCTGGCGAGGCGACATGCCGAAATCAACAAATGGGACTGTAGCAGAGGTGAGACCGCAGGCCGAACTTTCCCCCGCGAGGCCGTAGGCCGAGTTCTACAAAAAGGCCTGTAGCAGAGCGTTTTGGCGAGGCCGTAGGCTACCCCACGAGACCGCAGGCCGAGTTTCACAAAGAGGCTAAAGGTAAACCCGGATACCTCCGAAACGAAATCTTATTAATAACCTACGAGGTAGAGCAACAACAAACGAACCTCACGATCCTCTGGGAGATATGGATGCTACCTCTTCAGTTTGCAGAATTTAACTGAGCGAAGCTCGGTACTGATAAGCAATTTGTGTGTTAATTAATATGGGTCTACTCTAAAAAAATAACCAAAGATCTTCTCAGATATATGCTACAACCTAACCTTAAAAATAGCAGTACGCGTTTTGCTTTGTACCAAGTAAGCTACATTATTACTATTACGGTACTCATTTTATTCAACACTCAAATAATAATAACAAACTGATGAAAATACCAACACAGTACTACTTTCATAGCTCACGTAATTTGTTTGTACTCTGTGAACAACTTAAAAGTCGATAATCCGAAAGTAATATAAGATTTATTATTCCTGTGGATTATAATAATTATTGTATAATATTAATAGTTAACACAGTGCTGGAAAATGTGTTTCCTGCTTTGCACTGTTGCGTATTTATGTTTTGTTTACCTCATTACAAATTACTATGCTTCTTGTTTACGTGAGGTGTAAATTATTAAAAGTATGTATAGACTGTTTGGATACCACTAATGAAAAATAATTTATTAAAAATACCATACTCTGACCTGAAAAGCGCAATCTAAATATATAAAAAACAAAATAAACAGCTTTAGATTATTATTAGTATTTATGTTGTGTTTAATATTAGACCTACTAATACTGAATAGGTTTAAATTAAATACTGTATAGTAAATAAACAGCTGATTTGTTCATTTCTGATGTATATAATTTAAAAAAAATCCAAAACAGCTGATTTGTAATGTTAAGAATTACGTTATTTTAAAACATCAAGCTGTTTGTAATCCCATATGCTGTTTGTTTTTTAAAAATTAAAATCAATTGTGCTAAAATTTGAAAGCTTAATTATAAAATTGAACTATCGTTTTCCATCCTAAGCAGAATTTTCTGTAGTAAAACAAGTTGGAATCCTTTCTGGGGTAGCGTGCACGCCAAGGTTCACAGGCACCTGAAGGAACGCGGAAAGAACGTCCAGAAACGGTCATGTATTAACACGGGATGCTCAGAAAGAACGGATAGTTGAAGAAGATGCTAATAATTGGGCAAGAAGATTATGGATTCCAGAATGTATTTTAAAAAGTTCAATACAACGTATACTAGAAAGTCAGCAGTTGTGTTCTTATCATATCGAAAGTGTTCAGTCTTTAAGAAGACTACTTAAAGACTTCCATCTTGTCACTAATATGTGTCAATGGTTTGGGAAGAAATGGCTTTGCTGCCAATGTTTCATCCAAACATCCTGTTTACTGATGAGTTTGGATTTATAAGAGATCGTCTTTTTATGAACCATAATATCAGATCATGACACTTCTGTTAGGCCCATTCTTTAGGCTAAAGAGTAATAAAAGGAACATCTCATTTGAAGCTGCTGAAAACCTCTCACATAATATAATAGAGATGAGGTTTAGATGAGATGGAATACTATTGCTTTATAATGTAATATATTAGAGTACATTTTATTTGAAAACAGAAGCATATCCTAGGGAATTCAAGTCAACACAACAACCCCCTTCCACAAACATGCTCAGATAAGTACCCGTGACAGCAAGAGAAGGATCTAGAACTACTGTTGAGACACCACCCCACGCCAGGAGCAGACTGCACACAGGCAGTCTTGCATGGACTCCATGTCAGGACCTTGCAAAGCGGCTTGACGGCAAGAGGAGGCTTTAGAACATTTGTTTGTGTGCCACCCCTCGCCAGGAGCAGACTGCACTCAGGCAGTCTTGTATGGACTCAATGTCAGGACCTTGCAAAGTGGCTTGACGGCAAGATTAGCTTTTAGGACAGCCGTTGGGTCGCCACCCCACGCCAGGAGCAGACTGAACTCAGGCAGTCTTGTATGGACTCAATGTCAGGACCTTGCCAAGTGGCTTGACGGCAAGAGGAGGCTTTAGAACACTCGTTGGGGTGCCACCGCACGCCAAGAGCATACTGAACACAGGTAGATACAGTCCTGCGTTCACTCAATGTCAGGACTTTGCAATGCGGCGTGAAAGCGGTCATCAATTTCCTTAGTCACTGCATAACATATTGAACGTGTCAGGGATAGAAGTATTAACATTCCTTTTAAACAGCTTTAAGTTGAACGCCTCTCGGCAAATTTGAGTGACCATAATTGACCGACTACTTGAGGTCAAGTGTAGCCGGTTGACGCACCACCAGACTGGTGACTATTTGGCATATCTAGATCAATGCAGGTAGTAAATAATACATTAATAAACCACCGTGAAGTTTGTATAGTTCAATTAATTACAAACGGAAAGGACAAAAAGTAAATTTTGTTCGTTTATTATGAAATATGCTATTTTATTATTATTATTATTTTAACTTGCAAAAACTCACCATTGGATCGAAATTTTGTTTTAAAAATGTCGAGGAAGTACCTTTTTAACAACTACTGTGCTAAGTTTGAACTGAATAAATAACTAAATCAGCATAACAAAAATATTTTGGGAAGAAGGGGACATGATACTGGGTGTTGCCAAACTTATTTAAAAATTATTTATTTCGCTTTTTTATGTATTGATTGCAATTTTTTGTCACCCATGTATGCTTAGACGTTGTTTTAAGTAGGCCTATAATTAAGTTAGATATAGACTGTCAGTTTGTTATGATTATATTTGTAAGGCTTTTATAGACTAAAAAAGTTCAGAAACGATGAATTCGGGATTGTTATAAAAGGCAATGTTTGTTGTTTTAAGATTTTCAACAACTAAACAAACTCTTTAATTTAATGTTCAATGTCTATACATTGGCTGTTTACATGCATTTAATTAGATTTTTTGTGGAGAAAAATTGTATAATAATATACGGTATATGATGGATGGACTATTGTATTTTTAAAGTCAACCATAATCTTGTTTGATAACCCTCGTAGTTTTCAGATCCAAACTGACACTCACTCAATAATTCTGGAGGTTTATTTTAGAACAAAATGGAAAATATTTTGAAAACGTATTTTTAAATAAATTTATATTCTTATTATTGTTATTTATATAGGTACAGGACATTGTTTTCCGAAAATTGGCACCCTACTATTGAACAATTGTGAGTGATTATGAAAGAGCTAATTCTACAAAGGTATACTCTCACGACTATCACGTGACGTATTATTTTGTGGAGGGGATAACAAAATAGAACAACAACTTAAAGGAATGTCAAAGACAAGAAACTAACTAAAGCCAACACTTTAAAAGAATTCCTAAAGTTGCCTACCCAAACAAGATACCTCTGAGAGCACAGGATGACCTTGCGGAACGTCAAGGTCAGGAAACAAGGTGAAGGTGAGGAGTTGACTGACCTGAGAGGAAGCTAGTGGCCAGGGACTCGCCGTCTTGAGCGGCTCCTGGGTCCGGCAATAGCGACAGGCTCACAACGGTCAGCAAGGTGTATGTCCACGTCCACATGGTAAGAGTCACTCACTCACAAGATGTACCTGCTCAGCGCACTCCCCAGACCACACTGAACTCCTCGCAGTCCGGAGTCCCCCACCACCGGCCAGGTAGAGGTGTGTCACTCGGCCACATGGATTGGATAACGAGTCGAAAAGGAGTAGTCTAGAAAATTTAGTCATATTGGTCATCGTCTTATTTAATAGAAAGACTGATCGAACCATGAACAAATCTCCAATAGTAAAACAACAAAGAAGAGATAAGAAAAGTAGCCTTCAAAACTCCTATAAATATTAAGTAGGGTGCTAGCCGATGGGAAACTAATAGAATTACGGGACTTCCCATATATTTATAGTTTAAAAAATATATGGGTCTTATCTTAAAAAAAGATATTATAGATACATTATTTAGTATAAAATTACGCTAAACTATTTTATGATATTAATTTTCATTTATTAATTACTCTACAAAGGACCAACCCCACCTAGAATCCTACCTACCTAGAATACGTTCTTGACGGGCTCTCCCACTTACCAAGCACTCGTCTTGATGGGCTCTCCCACTTACCTAGCACTCGTCTTGATGGGCTCTCCCACCTACCCAGCATACTTCTTGACGAGCTCCCTCCATTCAACCAGGATAGGTCTTGATGGGCACTCCCACCTACCTAGCATACGTATTGATGGGCTCACCCTCCTACCCAGCATACATCTTGACGCTCTCCCTCATTCAACAAGGGTACGTCTTAATGGCTCCTACCCAGGATACGTCTTGTCAAGCCCCATCCACACACACACGACCTTGTGATATATACAACTTTATACTTAGTTATAGTGATTCCACCCACCCACTTGGATTTGAGGTTAAGAGTCTGCAGAGGCTGTTGGCCATGTTAGTTTTAATCCTATATGAACAATGTTATTTTCGGACCGGACATACGATCACGCGTATCCAAATTGATTATTTTTTCAAAATATTATGGAATTGCTTTGCAAATTCCTAATAAGTTCGATAGAAAAAGATATACAAATATTTAGTTTGGAGTTTTTATTTTCACCTATTTTTCAAAACTAGGCGAATATATTCAAAATATCAAAAGCAAACCCAATGCGCGTTATAGTAACGTTTAATATGACACCGTATACACAAATTTTGGTCAATAAATAATGAACAAATATGGATTTGCAAATAACATTGTTCTTATGGGATTAAGACCAACATGGCCGACAGGGCCTGCAGACTTTTAAGTGATAGAGAGGACTAAATAGTCGTACCTCGCCACAAAATGTTTCATTCAAGCCGTGTGTTGGGAGGATTTAGATAGACTGTCCGTAGTAGTGTTGTTGTTTATTGACTCTATCATTAACGTACTTCCCTATTCACTCTTTTTGACACTCTATCTATACATTCTCAAACTACTAGTATTTGCTTATATTTTTCCTTTTTAAAACCCAATGAAATTAAAACAACTGCGCCTGAGCGCCTGACTTGTATATAATGCAGCGTGATCTCTGTACCTCTATTGCCTACAAACCCTCATTAGGCGCTGTCGTTGCAGAAATATTGAACACACGAGTTTGGAGATTGTATACCAAGAAACCTATGAAAATTCCATTTACACCATTGTTTTCCTCGATTAATTTTCATTATGACATATGTACATTTTAAAATTGTATTATAAGTTTTAATAATTTTTAAGGTAGTGGAATCAAAAAAAGTACCAGAAATTTTACTAATTTATACTATACATAAGATTTACACCGTTATTACTGAAAAATATGTTAATGTATCACATTTATATTTTATTACATGGTAGATAGGAATGTTTTTTATAAGTTTTATAAATTTTAGACATTCAAATTTTCATGAAAAAGAGTTGTTATCGATTCCCTGAAACATTGTTTTCTTAGCTTTTAAAGGTCGTACAATTGATTAAGTGGTCTTGTTGAATTTATTATGAAATGTATAGTTAACATTGTTTTCTTAGCTTCTAGAGGTCACACAATTGATTAAGTGGTCTTGTTGAACTTATTATGAAATGTAAAGTTAACATAGTTTTCTTAGCTTCTAGAGGTCGCACAATTGATTAAGTGGTCTTGTTGAATTTATTATGAAATGTATAGTTAACATTGTTTTCTTAGCTTCTAGAGGTCGCACAATCGATTAAGTGGTTTTGTTGGATTTATTATGAAATGTATAGTTAACATTGTTTTCTTAGCTTCTAGAGGTCGCACAATTGATTAAGTGGTCTTGTTGAACTTATTATGAAATGTATAGTTAACATTGTTTTCTTAGCTTTTAGAGGTCGCACAATTGATTAAGTGGTCTTGTTGAACTTATTATGAAATGTATAGTTAACATTGTTTTCTTAGCTGCTAGAGGTCGCACAATTGATTAAGTGGTCTAGTTCAATTTATTATGAAATGTATAGTTAACATTGTTTTCTTAGCTTCTAGAGGTCGCACAATTGATTAAGTGGTCTTGTTGAACTTATTATGAAATGTATAGTTAACATTGTTTTCTTAGCTTCTAGAGGTCGCACAATTGATTAAGTGGTCTTGTTGAATTTATTATGAAATGTATAGTTAACATTGTTTTCTTAGCTTATAGAGATCGTACAATTGATTAAGTGATCTTGTTGAATTTATTATGAAATGTATAGTTAACATTGTTTTCTTAGCTTATAGAGGTCGTACAATTGATTAAGTGGTCTTGTTGAGTTTCTTATGAAATGTATAGTTAAAATATACTAATTTAATATGCGTAAACAAATGCAGTGATTTTATATTGATTCAAATCAACATAAAATCTTTGCATTTACTGACGCATGTGAAAGTGATATATTATTAAAACAGGTAATGAAGATTACATCAAGACCAAGTTAATAATTTTACAACCTCTAGAAGCCAATAAAACAATGTTTCAGGAAATTGATAAGAACTTTTTTTCTTGGAAAGTTAAAATTCTAAAATTTATAAAACTTATAAAAAACGTTCCTATTTACCACGTAATAAAATATAAATGTGATACATTAACGTGTTTTTTTTTAGTAATAACGGTGTGAATTTTATGTACAGTGAAAACTAGTTATAATCCCAAAAATGTTTTGTTGAGTGTATATAGTTTCTGGCCGACAGTAGAGTATGTATTACAACGTTATGAATAATAAAACATTATTTATGAATTACATGACACTTTCGGAGAGTTATTACCTTAATTCAAACTGAATAAAATGATGAAAACTCTTCATTAAGGAATCATATGTAAATAATTAATTCATATCCGTTAGAGTCCTTTACTGTATAGAGTCCTTTACTGTAACTGAAATGTATAGTTAACATTGTTTTCTTAGCTTATAGAGGTCGTACAACTGATTAAGTGATCTTGTTAAGTTTCTTATGAAATGTATAGTTAAAAATATATTAATTTAATATGCGTAAATAAATGCAGTGATTTTATATTGATTCAAATCAACATAAAATTTTTGCATTTACTGACGCACGTGAAAGTGATATATTACTAAAACAGGTCATGAAGATTATAACAAGACCAAATTAATAATTCTATAACCTCTAGAAGCCAAGAAAACAATGTTTCAGGAAATTGATAAGAACTTATTTTCTTGGAAGGTTAAAATTCTAAAATCTATAAACCTTATAAAAAACATACCTATCTACGACGTAATAAAATATACATGTGATACATTAACGTGTTTTTTTTTAGTAATAACGGTGTGAATTTTATGTACAGTGAAAACTAGTTATAATCCCAAAAATGTTTTGTTGAGTGTATATAGTTTCTGGCCGACAGTAGAGTATGTATTACAACGTTATGAATAATAAAACATTATTTATGAATTACATGACACTTTCGGAGAGTTATTACCTTAATTCAAACTGAATAAAATGATGAAAACTCTTCATTAAGGAATCATATGTAAATAATTAATTCATATCCGTAAAGGACTCTAACGGATATGAAAGCTACAATCGTTTCGCTAAATGGGAGCTCCTGATTTGTAAAAGATTTATGGTTTATGGGAATAGATTTATGGAGGTAAATATTAAATTAATAGAATAAATTGATATGGAATTCAATCGACATCAAAACATATTTCACAATGTTGAAAACTGTAATCATAAATACTCAATAAGCTATATTATAAAATGGTTTAATATTCTGTAGAGTATAATAATCGCATGGCTTCAAAGATACAACTTGGATGCACGTTACTTAATTAGATAACCTAAATATATTTTAAAAAATAATTAAAAAGCAATAAATTAGGGAAAATGTCAGTTTGAGGAAATAGAACAGATATATTCTCTGTGCTTAGGCATACTAAATATTTAAATAAGACCTCTATGTGTGCGTCATCATACCTGTATTGAGGTAACTGCAGTACATTTAGGACCATTAAAAAAGCCACAGCTACTTTTGTAAACAATTTACAAGCGAGTGTTGAAGATATTGAGGCAGTAGAGTTATTCATGCCAGGACGAGGTTCACCAATCGTATTACACAAGCTGTAAGTAATTAAAATTCACAAACCTAATGTTAAACTTGTAAGATCCTGAAATGGTTTAATCTCGCGATTAAAAATTTAAATCAAACAAAAGTAATATTTAGAATTAATACACGTACATTTTTACCAGGCGTGATTCTACAAATTAATACTGCACGATGGTTTACAGATGACAATATTAATTAACCTCAGAGTTACTTTTTTCACAACATAGTCACTTAAATTTTTCTTGATGATAGAAGATTTTAAGATTCTGCAGAGGCTGTCGACCATGTTGGTTTTAATCCCATAAGAACAATGTTATTTTCGAACCGGACATACGAGCATGCGTATCCAAACTAAACAGTTATTTTTATATGGATTTTTTCCAAACAGACTGTATCTGATAAAGAATGAAATTACGCGTTAGAATTTCTTTGGGAATTCCTAATTATTTTTATAGAAAAAATATAAAATTCTTCAGATTGAAGTTTTTATTTTGACTCATTTTTAAAAACTAGGCATATTTATTCAAAATATAAAAAGCAAACTCAATGTGCAATATCTTTTAAATTTCACCTCATTCACAACTTTTGGTCAATAAATAACAAAAAAATATGGATTTATAAATAATCTTGTTCTTATGGTTAAAACCAACATGGCCGACAGCCTCTGCAGACTTTTAAAGACTAATAAAAAGTAGTCGTTTGGCTCCGGTAGTGTGAATAACAAAACACTTTATAAAAATGTTTCACATTGACGAATAAGCAAAAATAACTCAAAACTTAACTAAGAGACTTTAAGTCATACGTTTCGCTTAAAGTACAGTGATTAACGTTTTATTGCTTTTCCATGTACTTACGCCGTAAAGTACAGTGATTTAAAGTTTTATTGCTATTCCATGTACTTACACCATAAAGTATAACGATTTTACGTTTTATTGCTGTTCCATGAACTTATACACCGTAAAGTACAGTGATTTTACGTTTTATTGCTATTCCATGTACTTACACCATAAAGTACAGTGATTTAACGTTTTATTGCTATTCCATATACTTAGGATGAAGTACAGTAATTTAACGTTTTATTGCTATTACATGTACTTACACCGTAAAGTACAGTAATTTAACGTTTTATTGCTATTCCATGTACTTACACCATAAAGTACAGTAATTTAACGTTTTATTGCTATTCCATGTACTTATACCGTAAATTACAGTAATTTAACGTTTTATTGCTATTCCATGTACTTACACCGTAAAGTACAGTAATTTAACGTTTTATTGCTATTCCATATACTTACACCATAAAGTACAGTGATTTAACGTTTTATTGCTATTCCATGTACTTACACCATAAATTACAGTGATTTAACGTTTTATTGCTATTACATGTACTTACACCATAAAGTACAGTAATTTAACGTTTTATTGCTATTCCATGTACTTACACCATAAATTACAGTGATTTAACGTTTTATTTCTATTACATGTACTTACACCATAAAGTACAGTAATTTAACGTTTTATTGCTATTCCATGTACTTACACCATAAAGTACAGTAATTTAACATTTTATTGCTATTACATGTACTTACACCATAAATTACAGTGATTTAACGTTTTATTGCTATTACATGTACTTACACCATAAATTACAGTGATTTAACGTTTTATTTCTATTACATGTACTTACACCATAAATTACAGTGATTTAACGTTATATTGCTATTACATGTACTTACACCATAAATTACAGTGATTTAACGTTTTATTGCTATTCCATGTACTTACACCATAAATTACAGTGATTTAACGTTTTATTGCTATTCCATGTACTTACACCATAAAGTACAGTAATTTAACGTTTTATTGCTATTCCATGTACTTACACTATGCACACTCTAAATATTACTGCCGGGTCCTATTAAACTTATAATGGTAATAAAAAATTCACATTTGAGAGGAACAAGTTGGTTCCTTATCCCATACGATGGAAAGCTTTAAAAGAAAGTATAAACGAAATAATTAATTGGTAGGATCAGTTGGTGGTGTGAATCATGTGGGTCGAAATAAATTGGAGAAAGTGATGATTCAGCGCCGGAAATGCAATGACTAATTTCCTAACGACTGCTTTCGTTTCGTGATTCTATAAGTTCCTATAATTAGTTCAATAATTATTAGACATTTATTTTTCGTTAAATAATTATATTTATCGAACATTTAACTTAATTATATGACACGATTAATTTTTGAAGTTAAAAATTAATTCTTACCAATGCATAAATCATATTTTTGTTTTGTAGATACATTTAACGATATATTTCAATTAATATGCCATACATTATTGTTTACAGAAATCATTTAAATTGTTTGATAAATTTGGTTTAACAATTGAATGTACAGGTTCATATACACTACCAATCATAGAGTCTACAGTCCTGTTTAGCAGTTAAGTCAAATTTGCTGGTTCGTTTACTCCACCGATCATTGTCTGTGGTATAGTGGCGTAGTGACCACAGTGTCCGGCATGGGGGGTGAAACTTGACAGGAATAGTTAATCTATTTGTACACAACAACACGAGTTTTTCTGATTCTTACTGACAGTTAGAGGGTTAGAGAAGGAGGACACGTCCCTGTTGTGTGTTTTTTTCTTCTTCTTTTTTTCTTTTAATTGGCTGGACTTGACATAGGTGTACAGTACGGTAAAGGACACATAAATAACTGGTCATAAAAAATTGACATTAATAACTAGACTTATAGTGAAAAAAATATTATAAATTATGACATATAAAATAAGCACACGTTGAAGGGTTAATGAAAATACAGTCGATTTCCTAAATGACTATAGAAGCCTCCATATGAACTTTCTGGTGATTTGCTGGCAATTGTTTTGTGGAATTGCCCTCATTTACGACAAAACAGTTGCATAACAATTGTTTTAACTTTCTCGGGTACATTGTTGTCAACGACCGAAACCGTGGTCTTCTCTTGTCATACTTCCTAACACACGGGTTCATGGTATGCGGAAACGCTTTCTTTATCATTATTTACTTACAGTCATGAAGTTACCTGTTAGCATTGTTCAACATATTAATAACCGTAAATATGATACGTAAAGCCTTTTTTTGGTAACGCAACTCCTTCCTTATGTCTTGATCAATTAAAACGATTAAGGTGTCAACAAATTCGCCTCTATTTGTAGTTGTGCAATAAGGTCTTCATTGTTCAATATGTGTACCCTGAAGGGTATGATAAGCTCTCAAATTATACTTTTCGGCCATAAGAATAACATGAAGAGGGATTTAAACTAGACAAAAAGTAACGTTTGAATATAAATAAAGATGTTTGTTATTGTGATGGTTATAGATCATTCTTAATATTAGAGAGTAAATATTTATTGACTAAGTAGCAATTTTAGTTTGATTTATAAAACAGTGAATGCACGTCTGTCTTTGTCTCTGTCTGTACGTACTTTATACGTTACTACTTCATTCATCCGGTCGCCATAAGACTTTGGGAGTTATGTATTTTTTTCCCAGGGAATATCTTTAACAATGGCTTCATTCGCATTCGACTTTAGAGCTCAGTATAAAACCACTAATATTAATAAACAAATATCACATGGCGAGGCCGAAGGTCGAGGTGTCACGAGTGCAGCGAGTGACGGGGTTGGCACACTAAGCGCACAGGGGGTTCCCCTAGTTACATTTAATACCACATGGTTGACAGTAAACATTATTTTACATGTCGAAATAACCTATCTTCACTTAACTACATTTTACTGTACATTTATTATAACTAATAGTAGTTATAAGGACTAGAATCGTAAAAATATTTATCAAGGTAGATAGCCTTTTTTATATACACCTACAATATATCATGTAATAAGAATATTTGAGCCAGTAATTTGATTAGTTAGTGGCCACTACATTTAGTTTAAACTGCGTTATGCAGTATTTACATAGGATTGTAGTGTAGTGTGGCCTTGACTGGACCCTAAAGCAGCTGATAATATGAGGTACACAATTTTACAAGGAGGAGAAATCTGTATGTATAAAATTAGGGGTGATAGGAACAAAATATGACAAAGACTACAATTAATTGATAAGATGCTATATGGTTATATGCCAAACGGAAAGGTAATACTAGCACAAAAAAATAATACATAGGAAACTTTAGAAGAAGAGAGCATCTAATAGGAGAGTGAAAATACGCATTAAGATTCTGCGGAGGTAGTGTGGATTTGTATACCATAAGAGCAATGTTAAGTGGGCTACAACACAGTGACTTGAAGGGCGCCGGAGTCCGATGGTTTTTAATAAATAAAAATCATCCTAAAAAACTAGTAATATATAACTTTTTATTTTGAAACATTGCGATTGCATAAATAAATGAACAAAACTTTTTCCGTGAGGGTCATCCATTGGAATATTCTAAACAACGTAGTCTTTAATTTAGAATGTAATATTTATAAGTAAGACGACAATAACTTTAGATTGGTTTGAGAGTTTTCTGACGGGTAGATACCAACGCGTTAAAATTGGTGAACATCTTAGCAACCCAATGCGCATTGTTTCGGGTGTACCTCAAGCTCGGTGATTTCCGCTACTTTGTTTTTGATTTATATCAATGATTTATTAACACAACCATTTAGAGGCTCAGAAAGTGCATTCGCAGACGACGTTGCTTTCTTTTACAAGCAAAGTGAAGCCGAAGCTTTGTGGAATGACGTAAGTGAAGATTTGAAGTTATAAAAAAATTGGTGCTTAATAAACAAAATGCAGGTAAATGTAGACAAAACGAAGTATATTAATTTTAGCCTTAGAGATTTTAGTTTACCGAACCAGTTAATATACCACAGAGTTAACTGTCCTGAAACTGCTTGTACCTGTAAAGTTATAGAAAGAGTTACTTCATTTAAATATTTAGGAGTTACCTTTGATGAAAGACTTAACTGGAGTGAACATATTACATTATTGCAGGGTAAAATTAGAAGCTCAATCAGAACGTTTTACTATATGAGAAATTTTTGTGATATAACTCTGTTGAGAATGCTATATTATTCTCTGATACATTCTAAAATTCAATATGGTATTGTTTGCTGAGGCAGTACATTTAAATATCTTACAGAAAAAATTAGGACGTGTCAAAACTTTTTCATGAGAATAATCCTGAGAAAAAAACTAAGAGATTCTTCTTTTCCATTATATTGCCACTTAAATATTTTACCTATCCAACATCTTTTTATTTATAAGGTATTAAGGGTTTTTTACATGCGAAGCGGTAATGACGAACATTTGAATTAGCATACAATACAAGAAACACACAGCGTAGAATATTTAGGCTTCCCAAAGTTAAAAAAGAATTATTTAGACAATCATTTTGTTATATCGGACCTAATTTTTTTAATAATATTCCGGATGAGATTAAATTATGCAATTCTTTAAAGCTTTTTTGCAGAGAACTGAGAGAGTGGCTACTAAGCACACCGAATGTAAGCTATCTATACGAGGTACAAGTTTAGGTTTAGTTGAAAGTATAGTATAATCATATGTAGTGTTCTAAATTTGTAGCATATGTTGTTATTGTATCAGTGTGTGTTGATAGTAATTATTAATTGAATAATTTGGTTGCATAATTTAACTTTTGTATTGTAATTACTTATTTGTTTATATACTGTTCACAGTTTATTGGCTTTATCATTGTGGTTATTTTATATATGTGTATATGTATGTATGCATATATGTGTGTGTGTGTGTGTGTGTGTGTGTGTGTGTGTGTGTGTGTGTGTGTGTGTGTGTGTGTGTGTGTGTGTGTGTGTGTGTGTGTGTGCGCGTGTGTGTGTGTGTGTGTGTGTGTGTGCGTGCGTGCGTGCGTGCGTGCGTGCGTGCGTGTGTGTGCGCGTGCGTGTGTGTGTGTGTGTGTGTGTGTGTGTGTGTGTGTGTGTGTGTGTGTGTGTGTGTGTGTGTGTGTGTGTGTGTGTGTGTGTGTGTGTGTGTGTGTGTGTGTGTGTGTGTGTGCGCGCGTGTGCGTGTGCGTGTGCGTGTGCGTGTGCGTGCGTGCGTGCGTGCGCGCACGTGTGTGTGTGTGTGTGTGTGTGTGTGTGTGTGTGTGTGTGTGTGTGTGTGTGTGTGTGTGTGTGTGTGTGTGTGTGTGTGTGTGTGTGTGTGTGTGTGTGTGTGTGTGTGTGTGTGTGTGTGTGTGTGTGTGTGTGTGTGTGTGTGTGTGTGTGTGTGTGTGTGTGTGTGTGTGTGTGTGTGTGTGTGTGTGTGTGTGTGTGTGTGTGTGTGTGTGTGTGTGTGTGTGTGTGTGTGTGTGTGTGTGTATATGTACACTTATTTATTGATACAGTAACTCACAATTGGGCGATTATTAAATTGTTACAACATTAATAATTAGTTAATATTTGTCTATTTTTAATTATTGGAATTGTGCTTAATTGTTTGTCTATTCGTATTTTCCGTATTTGCTGAAATATATTTTAGCATAATTTAAAATAATTGTTTTTCTCTTTCACTTAGACATAGGCATTGCATTTATGTACAGCGTAGGTCTATTGCAAGCACCACGGGGCTAAGCACTGTTGACTGTTTTAGTTGTGTAATACTGAACTGTATTATTGTGTTATTTACATGTTAGTATTGTAAAGCTAATCACCTTACTGGAATTGTGATTAGCTCTAATTCCTGAGAAGAACTGTATATTTTGTATGTGTTTTTCTTGAAGGAATAAATAAATTATTATTATTATTATTAAGTAATCTTTCAGACCACTGAAATGAGGTCGGGCGGAGAGGTCCAGCGCTCCCTTAATGATCTGTCGGTGAAATACAATTTGTACATTGTTTAAAATATCATTAAGTTAGTAATGGATCCACTTTTAATTTTCAACAAAATATTGATATTTGATCAAATAATAATTGTTGGTTTATTTTGTAATTTTAATTGTCAAACGTTGGTAGATGGTCAATGAAAGCCATATGATCATATGTATAGTAGCAATATTAATTGACGCTGACAGTAAGAAGGCCAGACAGTAGGCATAGTTCATTAACCCAAAAGTTTAAACCCGCAGTTCAATCCCCTAACATAAATAGACCCATTATTGTTCTCGACTTAGGCGTGTTAATAATAGAGAGAACAAACTGTTCTCTGACGTTTGACGGGGGTTTGGAGCCGTCCTCTGACGTCATGGAGTTTGTGTAGAATGGAAGCTCATGAGGAAAACTGAGAATTGCTCCTTATTGAAGGTGGTAGGGAGAGAAGGAATTGTTCTTTAAGAAGGAAGTCTTATTTGGACTTAACCAGCCATTACTGAGGGAGTCAGTGGGTCCAACAACCTAGCCTACGTACGTGACTCCAGCAAGTAACACGGGAGAACCCACCAGTGTCCCAAAGACGGGCATCAACAATAACGTACAGGGTAGCTGGTATAACCAGCAGTAGAACAGGTGGTTGTCCCTCCTGTAAGTTTTTGTAAAATGGTAGAAATAATGTACAGAGCTGTTTTATAGAAGCATCAACTTTTATAGAATTTAGGTTAGGATTGAATAAAATAAATAATAATGATAAACAAAATATAACAATGAGAAAAACAAATAGTAGTTAAAAATTGGAGTTATAAACTCTAAAACACTATATGAAAATAAATCTATATAAAAAGTATAAACACCTAACAGCAATATTAATAGGGTAACAATTTTTAATTTATAATGGGATAAAACAAAACCATCTAAATCAAAGCGATCATTGTTCAGTTATGACTGGGCAATAGTAGCAATGTAATAGCTACTATAACTAGCTTTTTATTAGCTCGGCCACCTTTGAAAAGCTATAAAACTAATACCGTAAATATCGTTATTACACGACTAACAAAGTTTTTCTTTTCACATTCGACTACACTTTTACTGATACCGGGTTGTGTTCAATTCAATCATAAAAAAACTCTGATGAAAAATAAAGAAACCCCACACACAAATAAAGTGTAGGGGTATTTTTAAAATGTATGCCATAAAATTGGGGATATTAAAGAACTTTTCAAATACATGAAATAATATACTAAAATCATATCAAACAAAATGAAAAAGAATTGTTCGAAAAATACCAATTAAAAAAAAATTCTTTTCGTCAGTCAGTTAAATACGAATTTTTCTATTTTTGGTAAAACATTAATTTATCGCGATTTAAAACAACCACCTCTGTGAATGTTAACTCATTTCCCCAAATTTTCCATAAAGAAATAATATTTTCAGAAACGTGTAGAAAGTGCATAGTTACAAAAATTTATAATTTTCCATCATTTGCCGTTGATATTGCTGAAAAGTTGCTTTCAGTTCCAACGTGGTAATTCGAGTTTATTAATCATGCATGACAAGTAAAACCCCTTGTACAGGAATACCGATCCCAAATTTATTAAAAAAATCTCGTTTCCTTAACTATTCCCTTCTCCTGAAAAATGAAAAGATTTACTCATTTAAATTATGATAAAATCTTATGATTTATCTTAAAATCTTCGTCACTAGTGTTCCTCAGACACATTGAACACTCTTCTTCCATTCAAATCAATATTGTCAATCAAGAATTGCAAATATATTTCGATGGTAAGGCTGGTTCATACTTTCTATTGTAAAGGAATATAATACTTGCCTTTTGCCAGTAAACACACTTACCTTATTCATGAGGCACCATTTGTCAAGATAGGGATGAATGAGTGTAGTCATTGTTACTAAGAGAGATGTTCCCTTGAAACTAGAATTGGGTTTGGTAAAAACCCAATATCCATGACGACTAAGGGACCTGACAGCGTGGAATCCAAACCAAGTAATATTATGTAGTAAATCAGATTCTCAGTTTTCTCCCACCGCAGCACACCTAAATCCTGGTACAAATGTTAGAAATCAAAGGTTGTTTGGTTGTTTCTTCTTACTAGCTATTTTGTTTACATTTTTAGAGCCTGGTTTTTCTTATTTTACTTCTATGTACATGTCGTTTTTGGTTTAAAGATTTAGATTATAATGTGTGGGTGTGATATGAATTTTATTTTTTTTATTGCTATATGAAAATTATCACTAATTTCATTTGGGGGTTTCTTGATAAATACAATTTTATCGTAAGTGTATTGTCCATATTCTGTTAGAAATTTCATATTTTAAAATAATTTTTGGTTGATTGATCATCTATTAATTTATTGATGAGACTTAAAGGTCTTTTTTTGTAGTTTAAGGCCTTGTTCAAGATTTTTTTACTGGTTGAGCATGTAAGCAAATGCTATATGAAATATTTTATTATTTAATGTTATTAGTCAGCAAAAAAAATAATAAAGTAGGCCTTCTTAAAGACAACCAAATAAGATTCACACTCAAGACAGATACATCGACTACAGCAGTATTGTTAACTAAGTAAATAAATGCTAGAACAGACACAATACTAAAATGGAACGTTCTTAGTAACTTCACTATCCATATTTTTCTCTTTTACTGTATTTATTAGTTAACAAATTATGTATTAGTAGAAATAAAAAACAAGTGAACGTCACATAACACATATGTATTAGAGTAAAATTACAAATATACAAATAGTTGTGGTGATCGATTTTGTGACCAGAGGGAATGAATGACATTGATGTACAACTACACCGTGACAAGTGTTAGTAAGTTAGCCAAGCACGATCACCATATATTCAACATTTTGCACTTATATTATAATACACCAGAGAACACCCCTGCACGCTTCGCGTGCCAACCCCGTAACTCGTTGGGCTGGTTATACTTCGGTTACTTCGGTTACGGCCTTCGGCTTGTGACTACAAATATTACAGTACAAGTAAACGTCACACAACACAAATTTATTACAATATAAGCACAAAATGTACAAATATATTACAATACAAGTACAAAATGCACGAATACTACGGTGATCAATTTCGGTGAACCACGCTCACCTTCCTCAGACCACAGGGATTCACAAAAGATTCTTGTATTGTACTGAACTTGTATTGTAATATATTTGTACATTTTGTGCTTATATTGTAATAAATTTGTGTTGTGTGACGTTTACTTGTACTGTATATATATATACCAACACGTATTATGCTAATTAAAAACTATCTACAAATATTAGTGGTTCAACTGCAATAACAATTTTAGCAGCATTTACTTTTTCACCAATTTTAAATCTCTTCCCATATTATTCTTATGGCCGAAAATCTTTGATGGCTTCCCGTGGCCTTCAGGGTAAAAATATTAAACAATGAATACCTTATTTTACAACTACGAAGAGGAACAACTATTGTGACACTAATCGTTCAAAAATTGAGGGAGGAAAACTGTTTCAGCGTGTAGAGGCGACCCCTAGTATATAAGGGTTTATGTTACGTTCGCTAGTTTTGTATTTTTCTCTATATCTTATTTTAGGAAGCATAACCAGTTTACCAACATCAGTGACTTGCGAAAGATAACACTCTTTCATATATAAAATGATTTTACACAAGTGAACCGTAGGGCGACTTGTTCCCACGTCGATGGGAGCCGAGGTATGCGGTCGGAGGCGCGGAGGTCGCCAGCTCTGTGTCGAGGCCGTCATTCAGGAGGTCATTAACCCTTGTCTTCCGGTTTCCCTTTCAGCCTCGGACCGTTAGTACGGTAACCCGGAGTAGGACCCCGGTGCCTCGCCGTGGCCACGCCACTGACCAAGTGTAGCCTGGCCCGTGACGAAACTGGACATTCTTGAGGGAGGAGGGGGGGGGGGCAGTTAGTTGTGACAACTACTGGCTAGGTTCGGAAAACAATTTGAGACATTATTACTGTAACGGGAATTATGATCTATTTATATAACTGACCTACTATACAGAATGTTTCTGAAGTATTTTGATACTATACGAGCGGACTCCACCTTTCAAATCTTTGAAAAAAATTGTCCGTAAATTAATAAGAGAATTCCTCTGCAGTACATCTGTTTGTTCGAATGTTACACAAATTAATATTTAATTTTTATAAATAATTTTAATATTTACAGCATTTAATTTTTTTTATTTATAATTAATGTTAGGCCTATTAAACATATTAAATAACAAAGTATCCTACAACATTTCATAACAGTACTAATTATTGCTGAATAATGTGTCTAAATCGGAAAGCTCCACCCAGAAAGTGTCAACAAACTGATAATTACAATGATTACAACATATTTTGTTATTTTCATTAAATAAGGTGATACTAGAAGCACGAGAGGTTATTTTCGGCGCGCAGTTGAGTTCACTGAGCGCGGAGATATGCCAAGAAACTAGTGCTTGGAGTGTTGAATCAAACTAAACTAGTGCTTGGAGTGTTGAATCAAACTAGTGCTTGGAGTGTTGAATCAAACTAGTGCTTGGAGTGTTGAATCAAACTAGTGCTTGGAGTGTTGAATCAAACTAAACTAGTGCTTAGAGTGTTGAATCAAACTAAACTAGTGCTTGGAGTGTTGAATCAAACTAAACTAGTGCTTGGAGTGTTGAATCAAACTAAACTAGTGCTTGGAGTGTTGAATCAAACTAAACTAGTGCTTGGAGTGTTGAATCAAACTAAACTAGTGCTTGGAGTGTTGAATCAAACTAAACTAGTGCTTGGAGTGTTGAATCAAACTAAACTAGTGCTTGGAGTGTTGAATCAAACTAAACTAGTGCTTGGAATGTTGAATCAAACTAAACTAGTGCTTGGAGTGTTGAATCAAACTAAACTAGTGCTTGGAGTGTTGAATCAAACTAAACTAGTGCTTGGAGTGTTGAATCAAACTAAACTAGTGCTTGGAGTGTTGAATCAAACTAAACTAGTGCTTGGAGTGTTGAATCAAACTAAACTAGTGCTTGGAATGTTGAATCAAACTAACTAGTGCTTGGAGTGTTGAATCAAACTAAACTGGTGCTTGGAGTGTTGAATCAAACTAAACTAGTGATTGGAGTGTTGAATCAAACTAAACTAGTGATTGGAGTGTTGAATCAAACTATAAGTCGCGCCATCCTAACTTGAGGCAGCCCCAACTGACCTGCAGGCTCATTAACCGCCCGCCGCCGCGACCCTTTTATAATCCTATTAGCGACGCTTCCATGATCGCCTTAGTTCAATATTAACGTAAATCAAATAATAATCTGATATACTAATTCAATAGTTTATATTGATAACATAGATTTATCAAACATATCTGTTTTTGTCCCATTTAAATCGGACCTTTTTTACGGTTTATAAATTGTAAAGTAAATACCAAGTGTAATAACCCTATATTATTAACTTCACGTTTTAAATATATAAAACTACACGTATTATGTTATTATATATACTAGTAAATTTATTTTTAGAGCGGGCGAGTGAAACTACCCCTTGGGTAAAGCCATTGCGTCATGTCTTTACCAGGAACTGCCACCCCCACAGCGGATGCCAGGGTGAATCATAGTTCATGGCGATGGTCATTTCTGTCTCTACATCACATCAGCGATGTCGTCTTCAAAGACACCTGATAGGACTATATTGGTTGAGAAGTATATTACGATTCACACCCATGGGAAACCGTTAACAAGTGGACAACGTACTGTGATTTTAACTGTTTTTGGTAATCTGCTTATTGAAAACCCAAACAGTACTCTACGTGAATTATACGAACGTACGGCTACGTTAACGGGCACAAGCAGAGCAACGGTGGAGCGTATTAAGAAGACTGTCGACGATGGGAAAGTGCTCACCACGCCGGGGAAAAAGCGACCAAGAGGAGTAGGACTTCAAACAAGAATGAAGAAATGCGATGACTTCACAAAAATAGCGATTCGTCGGATTGTCCATAATATGTACCGGGAAAACAAACCTCCAACAGTAGCAGCAGTGACGGAGAAAATCAACGAAGACAGTAATTTGCCGACTATGTGTACCAGAACTGTACACCGATATTTGAAAGATATAGGATTTACTTATGGACGTCGTGTGCGGAAATCTATTCTTCTTGAAAGACCTGATTTGATTGTTTGGAGAAGAAAATATTTGAGAAGTATACGGCAGTTTCGAAGAGAAAAAAGACCCATATTCTACACGGATGAAACGTTTTTAAATGCTGGTCACACGGTGAACTTTGCTTGGCAACCGTCATATGTAAAATCGGCAAGGCAAGCTTTCATAGAAGGCGAAACGACAGGATTGAAAAATATTCCAGGGAGAGGAGGCCGCCTAATAGTTGCACATATCGGAAATGAAAATGGATTTTTGAAAAACCCAGAAAATGAAAACGAAGATGCCCGTTTGATTTTCACAGCAGATAAGAAGAAGAAAAGCAAAGTTGGGGAAACTGATTATCACACAGAAATGACTGGACCTTGTTTTGAAGAGTGGTTTAAAAAAGTATTACCAATGCTGCCACCGAACAGCGTGATTGTGATGGACAACGCTTCATACCATTCCAGATTTGTGGAGAAATTTCCAAATATGAAGTGGAAGAAAGTTGACATTCAGGAGTACCTTACATCCAAAAAAGTGCAATGGACGACGTCAGACGTCAAAGCAGAATTAATAAGTAAAGCGGAGCCATTCAAAGAATCTTCAAGAAAGTACATCGTAGATCAGATGGCTGCGGAATTAGGTCACACTGTTTTGAGACTGCCCCCTTATCACTGCGACCTGAACCCCATTGAACTTGCTTGGGGGTACATAAAAAATAGTGTTGCTCGGCACAATGTATCGTACAAACTTGGAGATGTCGAGAAATTATTGAACAACAATATTGGACAAACATCGGCTGAACTATGGCAAGGATTTGTCGAACACGCAAAAAAAATTGAAGAGGATATGTGGAAAATCGATGATATTGCCGATTTCTTCTTGGAGGAACAAAACCAAGTTATTGTTACAGAAGGCAGTGAAAGCGAGTCAGACTTTTCTTTTTTCAATGACAGTGACGCAGTGTTGGCTGAAGAACTCCCTCCTGACTCTTTGACTGGTTGAGTCTCTCTTAGACTTACATTCTGTAAATATTCATGTAAATATAACTAATAGAAAAATCACAAAAAATTAAAAACAAAAAAAAATATATAAATAAAATCTACAAAAAAACTTTTAATGCGGCCTTTGGCAGTCTCAAGCCTGCAAAACGAGCTTTGCTCCGAAACGCAGAGAGGAAGTTTTTAATCTTACCTCTACACGTAGTCTCATTATTAGTCTATATCATGCATCTAAATCATAGAATATGTTTCATTCTGTTATAGTTCCAAATTTTTACAGGGGAAACTACACCATCGTACACATTGCATTTTGTACATAGGCTAGTTTATAAACCGTAAAAAATGCCCAATTTAAATGGGACAAAAACAAAAATGTTTGTTAAATCAATGTTATTAATATAAACTGGTGAATTAGTATATTAGATTATTATTTGATTTAGGTTAATATTGAACTAAGGCGTTCATGAAAGAGCCAGGAACTATGATTCACCCTGGCATCCGCTGTGGGGGTGGCAGTTCCTGGTAAAGACATGACGCGATGGCTTTACCCAAGGGGTAGTTTCACTCGCCCGCTCTAAAAATAAATTTACTAGTATCTATAATAACATAATACGTGTAGTTTTATATATTTAAAACGTGAAGTTAATAATATAGGGTTATTACACTTGGTATTTACTTTACAATTTATAAACCGTAAAAAAGGTCCGATTTAAATGGGACAAAAACAGATATGTTTGATAAATCTATGTTATCAATATAAACTATTGAATTAGTATATCAGATTATTATTTGATTTACGTTAATATTGAACTAAGGCGATCATGGAAGCGTCGCTAATAGGATTATAAAAGGGTCGCGGCGGCGGGCGGTTAATGAGCCTGCAGGTCAGTTGGGGCTGCCTCAAGTTAGGATGGCGCGACTTATAAACTAGTGCTTGGAGTGTTGAATCAAACTAGTGCTTGGAGTGTTGAATCAAATTAAACGTAAATCAAAGCTTAAACTTCATTTAAAATCTGCTTATGATGAAAATAAAAATCTCCTTGAACAAGTAAAAGAAAAAAAACTTCAAACAACACAACAATTTAAACAATATAAAATATTGAAGAGACTTAGTACTAAATAAACTGAGTATTATAACTAAATACTGGCTACCTGATGAAGTTTTTACCATGTATTTTGATGCAGTTATAATGAAAATGACAGCTCTACATATTTAATGAATCCTATAATTACTAACTCTATAAAGAATTTAAGTGAAGTCAATGAATACCTTGATCCTTTGTTCTTAAACAAAAAAAAATGTTATTATTATGACTATTAATGATGGGATGGAAGTGGAGAAACAGAGTGGCTCTCACTGGAGTGCCTTAGTATATAATAAATTATTAAACAAATTTTACTACTATGATTCGAAAGACTGGATAACTGGAATCATGCTGAAACTGTTACTTCTAAATTGTCTCATTACTTTGGCCAAAATGTCTGCCCAGTTATAATCAAGCTTAAGGGACCAGTACAACTTAACTCCTATGACTGTGGAGTGTATGCTTTGTCACCAATAGACTGCATTGTTAAACACTTGGATAATGATTTAGAAACAATTGTTTTTCCAACTTTGACAGATATTGACTGTATAAAAAAAAGATCTTTTCTAGCAAGATTTATGGTCAGTGGTTCCATGATGAACAAAGATGTATTGCTTTCACTAATGACGAACCAAGAGTATCAAGCTACAAATGACAATCAAGATTAATTGAATAAAATTGGTAAACATAGCATTTGTGAGAGAAATGAAGAGGGCTGGTACAAAGTATCTGCTGGGTATTCAAAACGTAACAAGGCTACAGTTCTACAATCTAAAATTCAAAGCATAAGAACAAGTAACTCTTTCGATGTTCTGGCTGGGCTTAGTGAAGTAACGTCTCATGATCATCTAGGTTCTTCAGATAAACTACTTAGTCCAAAAACAAAGAAATATAACCATAATAAATACTCAGCTAGAAGACCCAAACCTCACAAAGTTCTACTACTGGCAGATAGTCATGGGCGGGGTTATGGTGCAGTATTACAAGATAAGTTAGGTGACTGCTTTGATGTTAAAACGGGAGTTCATCAACCCGGCACCAAGCTTTATATGTTATAAAAAAACACGTCAACCCGGCACTGGACCTTTCACTGGCCGCCATGACAGTATGTCAACCCGGAACCAGCCACCCCTCTTACCCATTCCACCTACACTACCCCCTCCCAACCCCTCCTTTCTCTTTCCCCTAGGTTAGGTTAGGTTAGGTTAGGTTAGGTTAGATAATCACTTAATACGTTAAAAAAACTATTATATCTAGATTATAGGAAATACATTTCTGCCAGTTATTTCCATTAAACTACGAGAAGAAGTGAGATTCGTAAACGTAAAGCAATACTGCTATTGCGGGAAGATAACTCCTGGATCCACCGCTCATTATTATCGCAAAGCACAGCCAAAGGAGTTAGGGCGATGAGATGCCTAGGGTTCGAGGGAGGGAAAGAAGAGAATGAGGGGCGTATGTTTGGTGTTGTGGAGGGGGAACCCAGCTCCCCTACCTTCAAACTGTCTCGGTGCCGGGTTAAGTTGTGACATTAGTAACGCCTGATTAACCTTAGAGCGGTGGTCAGATTTGGTGCCGGGTAGACGTGCCGCCGTTAAAACTTCAAACCAAATGCCAAAATAGATGAAGTAACAGAAGATGTGACTGCTTTATCTAAGAACTATAGTGAAAAGAACTATGTAATTATTGTGGGAGGTACCAATAACATCTGTCAATAATAATCTAGCTTCTGGAAACTCTCCAACCTCCTTGTTTAACTTAAATGTAATTGTACCTTTAGTATAAACTACAAGTGTTATTGTACCAAATATTCCACACAGATTTAAGAAACATTTTCTAAAAAAAAAAAAAAAAAAAAAAATCAAATGTAATCAAATGAGGAACCGTGAAATTGTTAATTTAGCTAAGGATCACAACAAAAATGTTATTAATTAAGAATGGAAATAAGTTTCTAAAAAGAGATCATACAAGGCAGGGGCTACATTATAATTTTACTGGCAAAAATAAATTATGTTCTATAATTGCTAACACTATACTAGCTAATATTATAATTATAATAATAATAATATTAAATCTTTATTTGTGTTAGACAAAATTGTTGTATACAAAACGTCAAATTGTGCTATAAATAAATCTAGATAAATATAAACATGAAACTTGAAAACACACCACTCATTCTCTCATTCCCACATACATTTCCAATATTCATTCACACCTTCATTCATACTCTGGCAATTTCCATCCCAACCTCGAGCCGAGATTAGCTCTCCCAGTTGTATTGGAGGAACTCCCCCACCGAGTAGAAGGCCTGTTGAGTCAAGAAACTCTTCAGTCTGTCTTTTAGTGCCTGGGGCACTGGAACGATTTTCATTGAGTCAGGTAGGCTGTTGATAAACATAGCATTCGCCTGCGATGGTAAGCGCTCGTATATCGCTGTTCTGTGCTGTCCAATTCTATAACTGTCCCTGCCTCTGGTTCCTAACGTATGTATGTCACTACCCCGCATAAGGTGACAACTGGTCATACAGAGGAGAGTAGTTTCAAGGATGTAGAGACAGGACAGTGCTAGTAATCTCAGCTCAATAAAGCTGGTTTACACGACTCTCTAAAATTCAGTTTTGATATAATACGTACTGCTTTTTTTTGCAGTCTGAAAATTCGCAGGAATTGGGTGCTCGAGCATCCACCATGGTATGGAATCCCACCAGTATGGACTGGGATTCCATAGGTAAGGTTTGAATGAATTAGACCAAAGTAGGCCATGAGAAGAACTTGAGTTGGACAAAACGTTGACAGTTTCCTCAGGGCGTAAACGCCTGATGAAACTTTGGCACAGACATGGTCCACATGACTAGTCCAGGTCAAACTTCGATCAAATTATATCCCAAGGAACTGCTGACTCAACCTTCTGTAAGACGGTGTTGTCTGCCATTACTACTGGAATATTTACTAAGGCCTCGGGACTCAAGCAGAATTGCAAATAATTTGTTTTTGAACTATTGGTATTTAAATTTAATTTTCTAAAATGTTGGACGCAACTGTTCAAATCGAGAAACGATTGAATTTCCAAGAGTTCAGTTGAGACTGATTTGTAGAGGAGAGTCGTATCATCGGCGTACTGGACTAAATGTCCATATTGTAAAGCCGAGCCAACGTCATTAACGTAAATAAGAAACAATAGTGGACTGAGTATAGATCCCCATACTTCTGCTTTAAATTTGAAGACGAATGAACTAAGATGCTCACATATTGTGTTCTGTTGTTGAGGTACGAGTCAAGCCACGCAAGTAGCACTCCTTGGACTCCATAGTGTTTGAATTTTTGTAACAGAATTTGATGATCCACACAATCGAAGGCTTTGAGAGATCGAGAAATACACTCAGTGTATGTTCCTTATTCTCAATACCTTCAACAATTAAGTCAACGAGACTCTTACTGCATCCGTTGTGGACTTCCTTGCCCGGAACCCAAATTGGTCCTTCGAAAGCAGATTGTTTTTCTCTATAAATTTTGAGAGTTGTATGAGAAAATGTTTTTCAAAGATCTTGCTAAAAACTGGGAGAATCGAGATAGGGTGGTAATTATTTATTAAGTGTGGGTCATCTTTTTTGAATATTGATACAACTTTAACCTTTTTCAATGCATTTGGGAACATTCCAGACTGAAAAGAATCGTTAACTAGGGCTGTTAGAGGGCTGACTATGTGATTTACATACTTTTTTATTAGCCACGTTGACATATAATTGGTGTCATATGTCTTTTTGGAGGGAAGCTGTTGTATGACACGAGCGACTTCTTGCTCAGTAACCGGGGCTAGCATCATAGAGTCCGCAGGGCTCCGATCTTTGGTAACGCTGTATGGTGCTGAAAATTGGTTGTTACACCCAGCAACTTCGGAAAAAACTTGATGAATTCGTTAGCTACTCTGACAGGGCTGCTAACAAACTCATTTTCAATTTTTAATTTTATTTGATTTGACTTGACTGAATTTGATTTTGAGTTGATTATTTTCCAGGCTGTTTTTGCCAAATTGGAAGAGCTTTTAAGTGTTTTACAGGTGTCATAGGCCTTTGCAGCTCTAATTAATTTTTTTATATATTTGTTTGTTGAATTGAACTCTGAGAATGACAGATGCATTAATGAAAATAGTGTAGGTTTTGAATGTGTCTCCCCTCTCCTGGCCGTATCCACAACAACCAGTTCAATTTTAGACCATAATACATCAGTGTCTCCTGGCTTGTTTCATGGTTTTAATACACCTGTTCAGGTTAATGAACCTACTTAAACACTTAACATATCTGATCTTAATAATACTATTAGTTTTTTAGATGCAATAAAACATTAACTGCTGTAGAAACACCTCATAAATCTTACTTGAAACCAAGTGATAATGATCAAAGAAAATTTTCAATATTTAACCAAAATGCACAGCACTTAACATCCAGGTTAGATATTTTAAAAATTAATCTAATAGAGGTACAGCCTAGCATTGTCACACTGTTAGGACATAAGATGAGAGAACCAGAAATTCTAGCTTTGAATTGTCTAGGTTATAAAGTATGTTCTCATTTTGTTAGAGTAAAGTCGCTGGGTGGTGGAGTCGTCATATTAACAAAACATAATATTAAATGTAAAAGATTGATGATACCAAATATTCAGTCACTAAAGAGGAAAAGGAATTTGAATGCTGCCTTGCTGATATTCCTTTAAGTGACTTAAAGTTATATTATGTTGTAATTATAAATCTCCTCAAAATTGTTTAATTGAAAGCTTTCTATATAAATTTGAAATATTATGTCATATTTTAGTCATTACTTTTGAAAATGTAGGCCTAACAGGTGATTTTAACATAGATGTGTTGAATCAAAACAGGCCATACAATTTGTTTAATAATGTTTTGAATCAGTTTAATTTATCTTATCAGTTTTTAGTAGATTTTCCAAACAGAGTTACCTCTGAATCACAAACTGCTATTGATAATGTTATCAGTAATATAAAAGGAAGAAATTGCAAAATAACTGTTATTATTAATAAGGTTTCAGATTACGATGCTCAGCTCTTTGAAATTTCTTGTTTAATAGATGTTACTACAAAAATTACGAAGAAATTTCACGGAAAATTTATAGAAGGCAATATCAGTTTATTTCAAAATATATTACTCAAAGAAACCTAGCTAGACGTATATTAAGCTGCAGTAGAGTCAAAATATAATGTGTTTATTGATTTATTTAAATTTTATTTTGATGTTTATTTCCCTAAATCTATGTCAGTAATAAAAGAAACCAAATTGAGTCATTGGATTACAGAAGAAGTAAAAAAAGGGTGAGATTCGTGAATTAGAAAAAAATATATATAGATCAAGTAAAAATGCAAATTTAAAAGTGCTAATTAAAGATTCAAAAGATGTATAAAAAACAACTAAAAGACATTTTTTGATGATAAAATAAATATTTCAACAAATAAAATGAAAACAACTTGGAATCTATCTTAATTTTTGGGTATTTGTTTGACCATACCATTCATACAGTAATTAAATCAGAAGTAAACAATATTTTATTTTTTATTTATTTATTCATAAGACGCCGATCGTCAAGATATGGGCGAATATGGATTTCAATTGAGCGTGATGAGTGTAGATGAGCGAATGTAGTCATTGTTACAAACTAAGGCCGACTATTCCTTAGAAAGTCACTAACAAACTGTAATGTGTAGATTAATCATAATAGTGCACTGATTACAGACCCTACAATAGTTTAGTAATGTACTATTAAAGACCCTACAGTAGTTAGTAATGTACTATTACAGACCCTACAGTAGTTAGTAATGTACTATTACAGACCCTAAAGTAGTTAGTAATGTACTATTACAGACCCTACAGTAGTTAGTAATGTACTATTACAGACCCTACAGTAGTTAGTAATGTACTATTACAGACCCTACAGTAGTTAGTAATGTACTATTACAGACCCTACAGTAGTTAGTAATGTACTATTACAGACCCTACAGTAGTTAGTAATGTACTATTACAGACCCTACAGTAGTTAGTAATTTACTATTACAGACCCTACAGTAGTTAGTAATGTACTATTACAGACCCTACAGTAGTTAGTAATTTACTATTACAGACCCTACAGTAGTTAGTAATGTACTATTACAGACCCTACAGTAGTTAGTAATGTACTATTACAGACCCTACAGTAGTTAGTAATGTACTATTACAGACCCTACAGTAGTTAAAAGCATGTACAAAATGATCATTAAAAACATTACTGACAAATATGTTTTCCCCAAAATTCTTCAAGGGCCAGTTAGTAAAATAAAACAAGTTTCCAAATACCTCTTCAAAAAACAAGTTTAGATTTCTTCAGTTAAACGAGAGAGAACTGGAACAAGTTGTTCTTTATTTTGAAAATAAATATTTATCAGGGATTGGTGATATTCCAATTGTAATTGTAAAAAAAGTCTTAGCTTCAATTTTAAAACCACTATTACATATTTTAAATCCCTCGTTAATTTCAGGTATTTTCCTAGATAAACTTAAAATAGCTAAGATTATCCCGATTTTCAAAAAATGAGATTTACATGATCCCTCATGTTACCTCCCCATATCACTGCTACCAATTTTCTCAAAAATCGTTGAAAAAGCCATGTACATTCAGTTAAAAAACTTTTTATACGAAAATAAATTACTAGACAAAGAGCAACATGGATTCCAATCAGGGAAATCGACAATTACAGCAGGAATAGATTTTATTAAGTCAATAATAGAATCAATAGATAAAGGAGAAAAAGTTGTAGGCGTTTTCTTGAATATAACTAGAGCTTTTGATAGTGATTAATAGTGATAGTGATAGTGATAGTTAAAATAAAAACATACAAAACTTTTACACTCTGTAGAGGATTTAGGTATTAATGGTAAAGAGCTCAAATGGTTTGATTCCTATCTCTCTTCTAGGCAGCAGTATGTTGAAATTGAGCACAATGCATCCTTAAGCAAGTATAACTATATCAGGAAATATAATTTCCAATTATAGGCTGTTTGACACAAGAGTTCCACAGGGATCGGTCCTGGGGCCCCTCTTATTTCTTTGTTATATAGGGGGATTACCAGGCTTCGTTTCGGAGAATGGGAGGGCATGTTTGTATGCCGATGACACTAATATAACTATTGCAGGTAATTCACAGGAGAGTATTGAGATTTCATCATATATTAGTCTTTCCAATGTAAAGCAGTTTTGTAACAGCAAGAATCTTCTTTAAATCTAAATAAATCAAATGTTATATAATTTTCTACTAAACAAAGTAGAAAAAAGTTAAATCCAAACATATTCTTAGACAATGACAAGTTATTACAAGTGGAATCAACAAAATTTCTTGGTCTTATAATTGACAAACACCTAGATGGAGCAGTCATATCGATCATTTTATCAATAAAATTTCTTCTGGTTTGTATGCCATGAGACAATTATGTCAGATCTGTAGTTTGGAAACATTGTTAATAGTATACTACTCATTGGTGCATTCTCATTTAGCGTATGGCATTAGTATATATGGAGCGACTACAAATAAAAATTTAAATCGACTCTTACTACAACAAAAAAAGGGCAATCAGGATAACGTAAAATTTAAAAAGGACAGATTCAATAAAACATTTATTTGGTGATCTGGGTATACTGAAAGTTTATGCTTTGTATATTTTTGAAACAGTACCTTATGTCAAACAGTTTGCAGACCCTGTATTTAATGAAAATAACCATACATATAATACTCACAATCATTCTCAAAGAAGAATCGATCATCACCATTTAGAGTTTATATAAAGAAAACTCAGTTTATTGGGAAAACATTTCTTCGTCGTCTCCCACAAAATTTCTCAACAGAAAAAAAATATCAAAATGTTTAAAAATCAATTGAAAACTTACTTGTTAAAACTTGCACCTTATTCCTTTGAAGAATGTTGGGATATCCAAGTTAATAAATAATTATAATATTGTGTCTTTTATATGTATTGTTATAGGATTAGTGACGCTATTCTATGTACAATTGTATATTATATGAATAAAAGAAGTTTGAAATTTAAATTGAACACTTGCCTGTTCTTAGCTGTTTTCATCACTATACAAGGAAGAAGAAATATCCATGTTTTTTCAGTGGGGACATTTCCATAGTTTAGCAACTTAGTTGTAATTCTTCTGTTTCTATATGGAGGAATAATATATATACATACGTACATTTGAAAAGTATATGAGTATAAATTACTCATACGGTCATGTATTCATGACAATATGTCGTGATAAATCAATTCAATAATGCCCCAAAACTGGTAGTAATGGTAATTACAAGCAGTTATGTCAGTAACTGGTGAATTCCTTTACGCTGAGGACAAATAAAAATCCTTATAAAACTGATATGACAAACCACCAATATAAAATTATATTGACCATTACATTGCAGATTACATGAGATTGTTGGTATGTTATAAGTTTAGTTTTGTATTATATTGTTGGACTTCATACTGTGAAATTTGAATACCTCTCTAATAAGAAATGCAAACCAGAAATAAAAAAGTGTTGTTGTGTTTATTTGTTGTTCCAACCAGCCGTAATGTTAGGAATTTGAGGAGTACGGATATTTGATAATATTTGTTATGTACGTTTATAAACTTGACAGTAACATGGATTGAGTCAAGGTTGGATTATGGATAACAGTACAACCCAATACAGTATTATCAATTTCATCTGCAAAAGTGACGAAAAATTATTAAAATAAAATAAATGCTGTTCGTTATTTTCACGGCTGCGGTGTCCGAGTGGTTAAGGAGTTGGACTTGAAATCCAATGGGTTCTACCCGCACAGGTTCGAATCCTGTCCGCAGCGCAATTTTTTTTGCCACATTATTATAGTTCTAAATTATAACTAATCTTTCTTGGTATGTCGATTGCTCTTTTATTTTACTATACATACTTTATTTACTAACTGATTATTCTACAAAAGTTTATTTATTTACTGACAATGCTTTATTACACAATTTAAAACCAGTTAGATACATTTATTAGCCCTTTAACAAAATATATTAGAGCTTGGATATTCTCCGTTAATTTACTACCACTACTTTTTATTTGTTTCCATTAATTCACTTCCGCTTGATTCTATTGCTCTAAAAACTGTTCCCTAATCAATCCACTGTGGTATTCCTTATCCGCTAGGAATCCGATAACGCTGGCCTTATCTTATCGCTTCCAAGAACTTACACACGGAGAGTCCATTCGGCGGTAAGTCAATCATTGGATTTACCAGTTTGTGATCAACTTTAGTAGCCACCTAACGTAAACTAACCTAACTTAACCGTAATTACGATAAAGAATGTAGTGGCAGTGAAGTAACGGAAAAAGTAGTAGTAGTGATTTAACGGAAAAGGCCACATTTATTTATTGGATTCATGTCATGCAGTTGTTATAGTAAAATTAAACTTCTCTGCATGTACCTATATTGCATTGCCGTGTATATTGCATGCCATGTTACAATATTTATAATTATCTTTAAAAAAATTAACTAAACCTAAAAATATTTTTGCATAACAATTAGAAACAAGAAACAATGCCATATTATGACCAATTAAAAACTTACACAAAATCTACAAATAAATATATGGAATACTTGATTATATTCACGTTATATTTAACCCGGCTACAACTAGACCGATAGCCGACACTCTCTGCCTCTGTATAGTGCTGCTTCTAGCGGACAGTATTACAAGCTATTCAATAGAAGCCTAATCACAGAATAAATGAGAACAGCTGTTAAATTTTATTTATTTGGACTGACATAAAATAATTCAGCATTTGAACATAGTATTTATTACTTTTCTTATGTTATAACATCCAACCTTATCCAGCAAGTCAAGAAGGTTCCTGAAGTTCTATATTAAGCTACTCATTTAAAATAAAAACAAACGACACTTTGACAGTGAAAACTGATGGGATGTTATGGCACAGAAATTACATTGGACCTATCAGTAACCAATACAATATAGAATTCTGTTAACATACCAATTAATATATTTTTGTTTGCTGTTTGTATTTATTAAGATATTATGGTAAACAGTAATACCAACTATTATACAACATACCATCCTTCAGGTTCCATCATTTAGCAGGACTTTTCTATTCAAATGTACAAACCTGTAACTTATGTAGTATCTTACAGTGCTACCACTTCCACTGACAATATGTTTAACATATTAAACATTCTCCATATTCATTGAATACACAAAAATGGTTCCAGAACTGTTCAAACTATTGTAATCAATTAATTATCAACCAACTATTTTACCAACTAAAATGATTTTTTTAAACAATTGTTTTAAGATTTGTCAAATTTTACCTGCTGAATTCAATTTAGTGTTTACTCTAATAATTTGTGTACTGTGATAGAAAATGTCATTTATTAATAACATTCAATATACACATACAATTATTAATAAAATTCAACAATAAATTTCAAAATGAAATATATATTTGGAATCTGGCAAATATATGTTTCAGTTAAATATAAAACATAAACGTTCAGTAGGTAGAGAATCATTAAACTAAACAAATTTCTTTTTTTAACTCTAAATCAGGCATATTTTTGTGTAGAAATGTTTTGACAATGGCCTAAGAACTTTTACGCATAAACTTCTTTTCGTAGAAGTACAATACTTCTTGAGGTAAAGTTAACAATTAATGAGCTATGGGAGTAATGCTGCATATTTGGTCAAATCTCCCATAAAATCCACTATATTTAATTTATATTTTGTACTCTAATAGATTGGTATGCAACATCATCAGTAAACAATGGCATTTTATAAACAATGGCGCCTAATTAAAATAAATAAATAAAAAGTATTCCTAAGTTCTATCACAGGCCAAATATAATACTTGGTGTATATCTAAAACATACTTACTTGATCTCTGGTTCCATCAACATTAATTAATTGCTTGTTTACTAATCGCAAGAGTTATAGCAATCACACTTTCAGAATGTGTAGGAAAAGAAAACATCAAATACCATAAATCGTTGATTCCATTATTTCCAAACGTCATTACAATTATAGACTGCCTTCAATAACAATACACAGATTTATTACATGAATGCTGTGAGGTAGTATCACACGTCTTGAAGGGGTTATGAGATAAAAATATAGTCTGTGTCATGTAAAGACAATATCTCATTACACTGGTTAAAAAAGTCATTTGAGCGATTGGCGAACCTACTTACATAAACTTGTAAAATATCCTATCGTCGGCCTATTTTATAAATAGATCATGGTAAATACAAATATTTGCACAAACTGCCTGCTTAGTACCCACTTTTTACTAGGTGTGTTTTCCATTTAAGATATGATAATAATACAGTATCTGAATATTATATTCAACATTTTATTTTTAATTTGGCGATCTTAAATTTATGAAATGCGTTGTATTTTGTTTTTAGAACTTAATTGAGAGAGTCCTAAATACCTCTCGAGTAACTTCAGTTCAACTAAGAAATTTGTGCAAAGGGGACACGCACAGCCTCGTCAATATACGTATTTCTATTAATTAAACATCTTTCTACGCCAATTACTTTTTCGTAACTGCCTGTAGAGAATCGAATAAACTATCAGCAATAAAATGAAGCTCAATTAACAGTTTAAATATGTCCTTACCTTATCTTACCTCCTTAGACCTAAGAAGGTTTTTGACCTCGCCAACAAGATGCCTCAACTGCTGCCGGTCTTTTGCAAAGGCAAGGGATGCACCCATGCGTTGAAGACTTTTTGGTCTTTTTGTCTCTCCACCTCTATTTCGGTCTTCCTAAGGGGCGAGCGCCATGTGGTTGTCCATCGGTAACAACTTTCTTATGTACACTTTCTTTTCCTCTTCTTTCTACATGGACTGCCCATCTTAGTCTCCTACTTTTTACTGTAGCCACAATATCCGGATCATTGTAAAATTCTCGGCGTTCCCGGATTTTCCTTATTCGCCACACGCCTTCCTCCTTTATGAGCCCAAAAATCCTCCTCCGAGACGTATAAAAGAACTGGTTGAATTATAGTGTTGTAAATCTTTACCTTGGTGTTTTTAAACAGTATTTTAGAGCATATCATTGTTTATAAGCTCCAGAAGCATTTTGTTGCTGCGACAAGTCTCTTCTCTATTTCAATATTGTCGCTAGCCTGAAAGGTTCTTAAAGAGGGGCTTCAATATCTGAAGGATGAAAGGAACAAGTGTGATAGTTAAGATGGGTATGAACAAGACGTATGAGTAGATTGTGATTCATAATAAAAATGTCTTCCATTAGCAATGGAGATATAGCGCTCTCACTCAAACTGACTCTCAACACATACAAAAATATCTACCGGACCCTTCGTCTCTCTCATCACGCACACAGAAATACAGAAAAACGATCCAATTAGAGGCAGAAAACCAAGAACTCAACTGCCATTTGCCATTTACCTCGATCTTCACTGAAGGAGACTAGTCTTGTGTGGCGGACGAATGCCCACGGATCGAGGGTGAAGGACGTTTGCAAGCCTGGAGCCAAGCTGAGAGAACAAAATAACAGCACATTTTGTAGCATCCAACATCCACTCGGCAACTGTTGTGTCCTCATGGCCGGCTTAACACATCTGTAGGAGGAAACGTCCAACCAGTGAGCACAGAATAACAGCACATTTCGTAGCCCACTAGTCAGTTGCTGTGTCCTCATGGCGGGCTTAACACATCTGTAGGAGGAAACGTCCAACCAGCGAGCACAGAACAACAGCACATTTTGTCATTTTGTAGCATCCAACATCCACTCGACAGCTGTTGTATCCTCATGGCGGGTTAACACATCTGTAGGAGGAAACGTCCAACCAGCGAGCACAGAATAACAGCACATTTCGTAGCATCCAACATCCACTCGGCAGCTGCTGTATCCTCATGGCCGGCTTAACACATCTGTAGGAGGAAACGTCCAACCAGCGAGCACAGAATAACAGCACATTTCGTAGCATCCAACATCCACTCGACAGCTGCTGTATCCTCATGGCCGGCTTAACACATCTGTAGGAGGAAACGTCCAACCAGCGAGCACAGAATAACAGCACATGTCGTAGCATCCAACATCCACTCGGCAGCTGCTGTATCCTCAAGGCCGGCTTAACACATCTGTAGGAGGAAACGTCCAACCAGCGAGCACAGAATAACAGCACATTTCGTAGCATCCAACATCCACTCGGCAGCTGCTGTATCCTCATGGCCGGCTTAACACATCTGTAGGAGGAAACGTCCAACCATCGAGCACAGAATAACAGCACATTTCGTAGCATCCAACATCCACTCGACAGCTGTTGTATCCTCATGGCGGGCTTAACACATCTGTAGGAGGAAACGTCCAACCATCGAGCACAGAATAACAGCACATTTCGTAGCATCCAACATCCACTCGACAGGTGCTGTATCCTCATGACGGGCTTAACACATCTGTAGGAGGAAACGTCCAACCAGCGAGCACAGAATAACAGCACATTTTGTAGCATCCAACATCCACTCGACAGCTGCTGTATCCTCATGGCGGGCTTAACACATCTGTAGGAGGAAACGTCCAACCAGCGAGCACAGAATAACAGCACATTTTGTAGCATCCAACATCCACTCGACAGCTGTTGTATCCTCATGGCGGGCTTAACACATCTGTAGGAGGAAACGTCCAACCAGCGAGCACAGAATAACAGCACATTTTGTAGCATCCAACATCCACTCGACAGCTGTTGTATCCTCATGGCGGGCTTAACACATCTGTAGGAGGAAACGTCCAACCAGCGAGCACAGAATAACAGCACATTTTGTAGCATCCAACATCCACTCGACAGCTGTTGTATCCTCCTTAACACCACAACGTTTATTAACATCTTCAGCGGTGCATCAAGTCTAAACTTAGGACCTCTGGATTCGTTGTCTCCAGCCTGACCCACCGACACGACCAGCCTGCCCATTATCTTATTAACCGAGATACCGTACTAGTCAACCATTATATAGAGGATTGGTACTGTGGGGAAGAAGTGCTAGACTTCAATCGCTTTGGTAGAGGCGCTTTCACATTCCACGGAATGTAACTCAAGTGGAAGAGCAAACCCTTTTGGTCGGGATGCTGGTAAGGTGTTTGGGAAGGTTAAACTACTCTGCACCTAATCGTCGACCCGGCCAGCTGCCACCACCACCAAACCGCTGTCAGCCCATTCCCTGAGCTCCCGCCTACACAGCTGCCTTCAACCCGCTATTATAAGCCGAATCCAGCATGCTACCCTTCGACTCTTTTGTAGATGCAGTAAAAAGCTCCTCATCGGTGCGAAAAGGGACTCCACCCACCTCGACTTTAGAATCAGCAGAATAAATAAACAGTTTTTTAATTACATAACAATAATATAGTTACAACAGATCTGGGAGATACAAAATTTAGACAACCACGAAAAAACAAATTCACCCAATTCCAAATTTAAATAAAGTATTCTACGTTGTTCATAAAAAATTACAGTCTATCACCAATACAGGTGCAATCTTCTATACTAAGGGGTCTGTATATTCTTGGAGGGGAATATTGTGCCCTGTTCTGTCGACCCACATGGAAGTTTGTGCAAGGCAGGAATATCCACCATTACGAGATAAGAGGAAGGAACAATTTTCAAACTGAACAACACAGAACGACAGGGTTTGAACACTTAGTTTTATTTTTGCGTCAGGACAATAGCATCCCTGAAGGAATAACATTTTAAAATGATCCCAAACAATTCAAAGCTTGATCAAAACACCTCTTCGTGTCAAAGGTATTTTACTCCATGGACGATTTCATGAGAAAAAACGTCTGGAGACCTGAAGGATGACGAGTAACAATTTGCCAACTGAGAACATGGCGGATAACAACTTGTCGTGTAGTGGGGTTGTTTTTAGAGTTTTGTCTCACTTGTTTTAGAGGAGGTCATGTCCTTCTCTAAAACAACTGAGAACTCTAGTGGAGGGGCAGACCGTTGCATTTTCTTAAGCAACTGAGAGTTATAGTGGAGGGATAGCACATACTACAAAATGCCACGAGCTTTATTGGAGGAGCAGATCGTGGCCTTCTCTCCAGCAACTGAGAATTCTAGTTGAACAACTGAACCATTTGATGAGTTTACTCAGCCAACAGTTAGAGATAGGTTTACAAAAATGTGTGATTATTGTGTTGTAGTTTTACTTATTACAGAACAACTACAAATAATTACCGGAATGTCTAAAAATGATTATGTTTAGAAAAAAGAACAAATTTTTATTTTATTCGTCAATAACTTGATATTATGAAAAATAAATAAACAATGAATAACAATTGAGTTACAGTATTTAAATAGGCTTTCTGTGACAAAATAAATCGATAAAAAAAGAATTTGGTCGTTTGATATGAAACACTGCATATACGGTACGGCAAGGTACGTTTTGTGCAATCTACTGGAATCGATCGGTAACAGTCCCACTTACTAGCAATGGTAGCACGGAAATATTTTTGTTACACAACTTGTAAGCTCTTGGAATCTTCGAGTCGCCGTAGATGGCTTGGCTTCATAAGGATGAGAAAATGTTGCAACTCGAGTGAGATTATATGAACTATTTGGAACATCGGGATATCGTAAATTGATGACCTTAGAACCTAGTGACAATCAGACCCACTTGTTATAAAAAAGAGTGAATTTACTAGTACTGTATCAACTTACGAACTTCCCAATCGGATCTACACGAGAGTTAACCAACTTTTCCACAAAAAACTCCTTGAGCCGATGGACTTCCACCTTGACATGTACATTCCTACAGCAGACATGACGGGTCGGTCAAGGCGGGGAGTGGAAGCCGAGCATCAGGCCGACGACCCGGCTCTGTCGGATTCCTGCATCTAACCTGCTCCTGACTGTACAGTTACTGCTAAATATAACACAGTACTTCCACTGAGGTCGGTTCCTACCAGGAAACCTTCGTGGTTAGGTTTTAAATTATAGGTTTCATTTAATGATCGGAATTCGAAAGGAAGTACTCGGGCTTAAACCACTTACTGTATGTAAACTGAGAGCTATTTTTGAAATTTAATTAAAAGTAATATTTTTCTCAAGGAATCAGTATCTTTGTACAAACCTTTTGTGTTTGATTATTTATTTTTTGAGTCTGTGAATAGAAGCAGTAGTTCTAACTTAATCAGAAAGTACAATAGCAGGACAATTAAATATTATGTAGACTTCTTATCTAGTATTGTTCTTTTTGAATGCTTGTTTAGACCCACCCTGCAATGGAGTCAACAACGTCATAAATCATTTAATTAGAGGTAATTATATAATAGGGTCTTCCGTTAGAAAGAGAAGATGATACGAAGACTAAAGATCACTCCCCTAAAGTTATGATGCGACATTACTATGAAAGATAACCATAGCTTTCTGCCAAAATGGAGACAACAAAGGCTTTTGTCGCAAATAAAGAGAGCGAAAGTATAGAAAATAAACCAGGACTGAATTTGTTTGGCATATGGGTCGTTGAGAGGCCAAGGAGTGGCATTTTAACAATGGTGTTCGTATATGTTCGGACAATGTCGGAAGTGTTCGGGCGGCCGCCACTGCACGGCCAGAAACACCGGCAGTTCGCACCATTGCAGCTTCTCTTGTACAGGTATGGAGTTCTTTATTTTAATGAATAAAAATTATTTCAAAATCTATAAATTTCTTGTATTTATAAGAATTAAACTAATAAAAATTGAAAAGATAACTTATGCATTTATAAAAAAAATTTCAGTGCATTCAGAAAATGCAATAATGACTTAGTTAATAAAATATTTATTTGGTGTTCAAATGTTCAACGATTATTTTTAAAATTCGTATTTTTAAATGATTAATATTTTTTACTTTGTTTGACTGTAATTTAATACATTTTATAAGGTTTTAATATTAATGACAGTTTTATTATATATTATTATAGTCTATATTACATAAAATTACGAGTTAAAGTAATTTAAAATAAATAGTAAAATAGTTTTAGACAATTGAGAGTTCACACTGATGTATTATGTATGTGAATGAGGAAGAAGAACACATTCAAGAAAGACTGTAGTTCACATTTAGGTATTGCTTTCATTTTTAACATTACTTCGGTTAATTTCTATGCTTATCGGGAAATTAACGAACGTTAATTTTTTATCAAAATATCAAACAAAACGATTTCTGAATTGTTACAAAATTATTAATATTAATGGTATTGTGTTTCATTTGTATTTACTCTTGGAGGGAGGTGAAGAATCCAATACGGAATTCTCGGAACACTTCATATATACCTACTATTGATCATAATAACCTTTGGAGATATGTATCGGAGATGGATAAGGTACGTTATTGGTGCCATACACGATACTTGGTTATTTCTGTTAGTATTGAATCAATAGAAAAGATTTCATTCTCATTAATGCGTGTTCACATTTCGTGTATTTTATTAATGCGTCAAGTAGGAAAATCTATATTTATTTCAACTTGTAAATTAAATATTAAAATATTTCAATACTATGAATTATTGTATTATTTATATAATTTGTATGTCTGTAATGTGTGTGTAATAATACATTGTATAACATTAAAAACTATCATAATTACATATTATATAAATACATTCCATTTGTTTTTTCATATGAAACTATGAGTACGGGCAAGTTTTATTGTCCTAAAATTGTTGAAATGTATTATTTGGTGATACTAAAATAAGTTATCGGTTTGTTAACAAATAGTGGATAATCGAAATTCATTGTATCTCTATTACTTATTAAATAGGTTTATTAAATGTCCTATATTTATCAATACGACATAGAATATTGGTATATGAATGTTTTTATATTATTGAAAAAGCGTAAGAAAAAAATAGTGCAAGAAAATACAAGGAAATAAAATTTATACATGGTTGTAAATTTATCAAATCATTATCATCCTAAGGCCGTAGCAAATCACAATAAATAAAAGAAAAAATAGAAAATAAAACTATTGAGATCTTCCGATTAATCAGATATTTAAGAATTAATTTTTGTAATATCGAGATTGTTACAGATCTAAAAAAATAGTCTTGTATACAAAAAGTACATTTATCATAATTAATTGCCAATTGTTAAAATAGGATTGACTTTTTTTAGTTCGAGCGCTTGTTAGAAGAGGCCATTTTCACTAGCAAAGTTTTCAGAGACAACATATTAATTCTCATAACTTTCTGTAACAGTAAAGAGTTTAAACATTTGATACCCTGATGAAACTCGAATAGAGCATCGGGTTCATATCAGTACGAAGACTAAAACTACGAATTTACAAAAAATATTTAAATTATTACTTGTTATTTAAACCGTTAAGTTAAAAATATAACGATTAAATTTTCCATTTAAATATTTGAATATAAATAGTATACATTCAAATCATTATTTCTCTATGGGTTTTTAAGCTCAGATATTAATTAATTAATTGTGTTAACACATGGATTTAAGAAAGTATATACTTCAAACTCACGAAGGCGAACAAAACATAAAATCCAATAATTAATAATGTATATGATTAATGATTTTGGATTCACTCTGTCATATTGTGAGATTAATAATTAGTTCGAATTCCATGGCTAAAGGATAACTTTAAATTTTAATTTGGCTTAGAAGAATTTGGTCTTAACCTTTTTTTGTATATTTAAATTTTATTTTGTTTTATAGCATTACTATAGAGTTTTCATTTTAATTAAATAATAGTTCCGCCATATTCTTAAAAGGAAACGTGTAATTAATTATTTTTCAAATACCTATTTTAGAATTTTTATCACCTCCACTTAGTACTGGAGGTAAATCAACTTATCAATTATCTAAAAAATACAGTAATCCTTTATTACCCATTCCGTGCTAACAACTTCATATATAACAGAAGACACAGAAAAGTGGACACAATAACATACTATCTACCAAAGATCCGCTACGTTCCAACTGGACAGGAGACGGAACAAGAGTCTCAATTAGTAGGAGACAATGAGGCAACCTTGAGTCGGCGATCGCGACTTGTGTTGACCCAGTCCGGGCCTAACGGGTCTTGTCCCAATACTGAAGTCACATGTGTTGTCCAGGTGACGTCATCAAGATGCTTTGGTTGCTATGGTTACCGGTGACTCTGGCGGCGCCAAGGATCTTCCCGCTTGTCGACCCAGGTACTTTAGATTTAGTTTAGGTAGTCCCTCTTAATGACACAGGTACTTTAGATTTGGTATTGTTAGTCACTCTTGTGGACAAAGCTACTGTAGATTTAGTTTAGCCAGGGTCTTATCACTTGTGAGCGAATCTACTGTAAATTTAGTATTGTTAGTCACTCTTGTGGACAAGCTACTGTAGATTTAGTGTAGTTAGGGTCGTTTCACTTGTGGACAGATCTAATGTAAATTTGGTTTAGTTAGGTTCTTCCATTTGTGGACGGATCTACTGTAGATTTAGTTTAGTTAGGGTATTCCCACTGTAGACGGATCTACTGTAGATATAGTATAGTTAGGGTCTTCTCACGTGTGGACGAATATACTGTAGATATACAGTAGTATAGTTAGGGTGTTCCATTTGTGGCCGGATCTACTGTAGATTTAGTTTAGTTAGGGTCTTCCATTTGTGGCCGGATCTACTGTAGATTTAGTTTAGTTAGGGTATTCCCACTGTGGACGGATCTACTGTAGATATAGTATAGTTAGGGTCTTCTCACGTGTGGATGGATCTACTGTAGATATAGTATAGTTAGGGTCTTCTCACGTGTGGACGGATCTACTGTAGATATAGTATAGTTAGGGTCTTCTCACGTGTGGACGGATCTACTGTAGATATAGTATAGTTAGGGTCTTCTCACGTGTGGACGGATATGCTGTAGATATAGTAAGGGTCTTCTCACGTGTGGACGGATCTACTGTAGATATAGTATAGTTAGGGTCTTCTCACGTGTGGACGGATATGCTGTAGATATAGTATAGTTAGGGTCTTCTCACGTGTGGACGGATCTACTGTAGATATAGTATAGTTAGGGTCTTCTCACGTGTGGACGGATATGCTGTAGATATAGTATAGTTAGGGTCTTCTCACGTGTGGACGGATATACTGTAGATATAGTTTAGTTAGGTTGTTCCATGTGTGGCCGGATCTACTGTAGATTTAGTTTAGTTAGGTTCTTCCATTTGTGGCCGGATCTACTGTAGATTTAGTTTAGTTAGGTTGTTCCATGTGTGACCGGATCTACTGTAGATTTAGTTTAGTTAGGGTTTTCCATTTGTGAACGGATCTACTGTAGATTTAGTTTAGTTAGGGTATTCCCACTGTGGATGGATCTACTGTAGATATAGTAAGTTAGGGTCTTCTCACGTGTGGACGGATCTACTACTGTAGATATAGTATAGTTAGGGTCTTCCCATTTGTGGTTGCAGCTACTGAAGATTCAGTTGATGTTATTTTAGGAGATAAGTTAAACGTTGTTAGTATTAAGTAGTTATTTAAATGTAATTACACAACAAATTCATAACAACAAATATTTGCAACCTGCTTAGTAAATTTACATAACCCATAACTATTGAGAGTTAAAAAAATTATGTATAATATACTTTTTTACTGTCTGAAAATTTTTATACAACGTAATTCAAAATCCGTAGGTTTTATTATTATTTAAGACATGCTTTCCACTTATAATGCATCTAAGGTTTTATCACAGTGGCTGAGCAATTTTTTTATATTTAAAACAGTTATTTATTTATTAAAATTATTACGATAGTCAGTCAAATTAATAAGCATAACCATGATTAAACGAGCATTGAATTCCAAACTAGCTAAGAAATAGAAATGCGTTGTTTAAGTATTATCATAGCACAAGTTTTTAAACATTTCTTTTACTTTTATAATATTTATTTTTTCTAGGGTTGTTCGTCATCTCCGGAGTGTCAACTTGTGGTGAGGGTGGAGGCTACTGCCTCCTGGGGTTGGACTGCACTCTGGACGAGGACTTCCTTCCTGATCTGGGCGCTGGACAACATTGCGAAGGATTGCGCTCCGCCTTCACGCCCAGCGCACACTTCGTCTGCTGCCGAGCTGCTGCTAACCGGTAATGGGACATTAAACGGGGTTTTTTTATCAGAAATAGTTTAACAATTTTATTTTATACTGATGCTGGAGAAATGTCTTAAAGGGAGTTCGTCCAGATGCTTGAGTGAAATGTGCTGCATTTTCCGACACATAAAAGTGCATAACTTCCATTTATGTAGTAAACTTGAGTACAGTAAAACCCCGATAGTTCGACACTCGATACTTTGACAGTCAAGATAGTTCGACACTCGATACTTTGACAGTCAATATAGTTCGATACTCGATACTCCGACAGTCAACATAGTTCGGCACTCTATACTCCTCCGACAGTCAATATAGTTCGACACTCGATACTTCGACAGTCAACATAGTTCGACACTCGATACTTCGACAGTCAATATAGTTCGACACTCGATACTCCGACAGTCAATATAGACCGACACTCGATACTTCGGCAGTCAATATAGTTCGACACTCGATACTTCGACAGTCAATATAGTTCGACACTCGATACTTCGACAGTCAATATAGTTCGATAACGGTAATGGTACATGCCGTTGCAGAATTGGTTTCCATGGCAGGTTGTGTGCGAGTCAGACCGATACAGATCAATGAAATAAAACCGTCAAAGTGAATAAAATCTAAAATTAAAAATTTTTGGACATTTACAATTTTACTGTTTTAGACTTTATATTTTATATTTATATTTAGACATTTATATTTTACTGTGGGACATTTATAACAGTTACTGTACCTTCTAAGTACTCTATTGCCCATACTTTAATAACTATTATTGTAACTCCATACTGATTCAGTAGGACATACATTGTTAGAGAAATATATATAGCTTGTTTTTCCTTTTGTTAAATTGTTAACTATTCATAAAGAAAATACACTACAATTTCTTTATGAAAATATTTTTTGTTGTTTTATGTTTACCATACATTCCTTATAGTTAGACATTTCGATACTTCGACACCCCAGCAGTCCACAAAGTTAACATCGAACTATTGAGGTTTTACTGCAATACATTTGTTATATATTATTAATCTACTCTATCAGCCAAAGATAACAGTTCAAATTTAAACTAAAAATGTGTTCAGATGTTGTTTAGAAAACAAAAATGTCTGCACGTAAAGTAAAATATTTAAAAAGTTTTACTTAACACTAGGTTGGTAACTACCTTTTGTCCACTATAATCACGTATAAAATATATTGCACGGTTTCTTAGTGAGTTAAGTAAATATGTCAAATTAGCCACTTTAGGTAGCTATCACCATCAAGAGTTGTCCCTCGACACAGTAATTACTTATACGACAGTTAAAAATTTTATTTTAAAAACTCAAAAATTAAGTTTTGATCGATCACTCTTAAGGTAACAGTAGAGAGGTGTTTTTCTTACTTCAGTAGTGTTACTCAAGTAGACATTTTAATGATATGTTTACTGCATATATTGATGTATATTTGAGGAGAACAAAAATAGCCTCCGTAATTCCTATAAATAAACAATAAAGATGTTTTTTACTAACTGTCAAGACCAGTTATTTAATGCTTTGTTTATAAAGATTCAGAGGTTAACTATCAGAGGATTTTATTAACTGCATGCATTTAAATAAAACAATCCAATTTGGACGCGTGTTGTTCAAGGTGGGCTCAATATCTATTAATATATAGTCATGTCAAAATAATTGTCGTAATGGTTGAAATATGTCTTCTAATTGATATGACAATTAATGAAGTAAAATTAAATAACAGGGAGGTTAAGAACAGAGAAGACATTTAAGAAAATCCAAACTGAGTCATTAAGAAAGGTAAAAATGTTGTGTTACTACACCAAGAGATAGTACAGTGACTCAGAGATCAACTTACTGGTAATGTATGTGTCTACTTGGTGCTTGTAGTGTTCGAAAATGTTGTTTATAAGGAAAAACGTGATATTTTTGTTTCCAAAAAGCTTTTAATATTTTTAGTAAAAAATCTGGCTTAATAACAATTTAATTATATAGTAAAATGTATCAATATTATTTTCCTACATTTAAAACAAGGGACAGTCGTTGGTTATATTCAGATACTGTGCATGAGTATGTTCAATAAAAACAACAGGTTATTGTTAAGTAATGGTAACTGCTATAACGGTAACTGCTATAACGGAAACTGCTATACGGAAACTGCTATAACGGTAACTGTTATAACGGAAACTACTATAACGGAAACTGCTATGACGGTAACTGTTATAATGGAAACTGCTATAACGGAAAATGCTATAACGGTAACTGCTATGACGGTAACTGTTATAACGGAAACTGCTATAACGGAAACTGCTATGACGGTAACTGTTATAATAGAAACTGCTATAACGGAAACTGTTATAACGGAAACTGCTATAACGGTAACTGCTATAATGGAAACTGATATAACGGAAACTGCTATATCGTAAACTGCTATGACGGAAACTGCTATGACGGAAACTGCTATGACGGTAACTGCTATAACAGAAACTGCTATAACGTGAACTGCTATAACGGTAACTGATATAACGGAAATGTATTATTTTGGTATTATTGACCTTTATACTAATAACCAATCTTAATTAAGTTGAGAAGAACACGTGATAAAATTTAGGTTGATATCAGCCTCTTGATGAGTGAAGGTGATCACAACACCGAGCGGCTCCCAGAAATTAACGGTTTAGTACACCGCATCTCAAGTGAAGAACGAAGGTATATGTAGATGAACTAATTCTCTATACGATCTTAAAAAATGTAATCTATAGTGAGTTTTAAAAGTGATAAAACATATTACGCTGCTCATTGATATTGGAGGACTGTATATCCATAAATATGTACTGAAGATCATAACACAGACCAAACACTGACACTATACTGAGTGCAAAGGAAAGTGGCGGTTGTCGGATTAGGATGCTTCCCGGAACAGAGTTGGCCCGGCAGCCCCTTCATACACCTTCACTCGGCCGCCTCGCGGTCAACCTCTTAGTCATCTACAGGGTTCAAAGATTGGTTATAATAATTTTTTTATTTAAGGTTTTATCAGAATTTTATTGCGATTTTCACAAAGCTTGTGAATGGTCCAACAGCTCATCATAAATTTGTCACCAGCCGATGACGAGAGCAGCTTAGACAGCTTCAGCGACAGTGATGAGGATTTAGGATGCGCACCAATATCAATTTAAGGTAGACATGTTAAATGTTAAGATTATGTGGTTTATAATTACTTGTTATATTGGCAATTACCATTTACAAGTAGGTTGTGGATATAACACTAAAACATTTTTTTAATATCTTAACTCTAATAGTGAAATAAATTAGTTATTTTCTTAAAAGTTAAAACATAATATTTTTAAATAAGTTATGTCAGAAATTTAAAACAAAAGACAGGCACAAATACTGACTTAAAATATGTTACTTCAGACATGTTAAATGTTAAGATTATGTGGTTTATAATTACTTTTTATATTGGCAATTACCATTTACAAGTAGGTTGTGGATATGACATTAAAACATTTTTTTAATATCCTAACTCTAATAGTGAAATAAATTAGTTACTTTCTTAAAAGTTAAAACAAAACATTTTTACTTAATCCTATGTCTTAATGTTAACTTCATACGATAGTTATGCTGTGTTTAGACTCATTTTATTAATTATTTCACGAGCTTTGTGAAAATCGCAATAAAATGGTGATAAAACCTTAAACAAAAAAAATGATTATAACAAATTTTTGAACCCAGTAGATGACTAAGAGGTCGACCGCGGGGCGGCCGAGTGAGGGCTAATGAGGGGGCTGCCGAGCCAACTCTATTCCGGGAAGCATCCTAATCCGACAACCGCCACTTTCCTTTGCACTCAGTATAGTTACTTCGTTTGCACTCAGATTCCTTGTTAGACAAAGGAATTAGTACTGTTTTAACCTCTCTTTAGTCAAGTATTCTCTGACAGTACTTTGAGTAACCACTAAGTAAGCCAGCGATTTGGGTTCTTGCCACTAGGTAGCACTGTCTGTTATAGGTATTATGGGTTATGAACTATGCAATTTAAACTAGCTAGAGCAAGTGTCTTTTGAAGATTTCCCATTGGCTAAACAATAAAATTAAATTTAAAAAATCTGATAAGACTTATTGACCTCCATTTTCGACAAAAAAACTTGTCAAATTAGGGACATGCGGTTTTTACTAAACTGTTTTAAATTGTAATTTACATCGTTCCTGAAAATTTAATCAAAGTCGTCAGAGCCGTTTTTGAGAAAAAATCTATTTTTGTATGTTTTTGCCCATAAAAATTAAAAAATTAAAATTTCAAAAAAATGAAAAAATATTCTGGAGATATTAAAATACACCTCCATACCAAATTTCATAAAAATTGATCCATCCGTTTGGTCTCCAACGAACTGCACATACACACAGACAGACACACATTCGGACAGACACACAAAAATCTTTTTTTTCGACAAAATCACTTTTTTTGGGTTCAGGGGACCCTAAAATGGATTTTTAGACAACGCATATGAGAGAAAGTAAAAGGTAAAGAACTGTATGTTGTTTTGAACATGGCCGAAATCCAAAATATGGATAAATATTCAGTTTGATTGTGCTACTCAAATGTAGTATACTGTACTTGTTTTATTTGATTTTAGAGAAAATTGTTTACGAACAGTATAATTTAGTCTTATCCTAACATATCACTCTATGTAATGTACGCATTTTTACTTAATAATCCTAATTTATATATGGTATTACGGTAGTAAATATAGTTAAAATACACTTTTATATATTGTAGGCCAAAAAAGCGCATTTTATTAAAGGACTCAAAAGTATGTTTTCAGGTTCTAACGTAATTCTAAAGTAAGTTAAGACGTAGTTTCATTGACATAACCACTATTTGTTAAAGGTCAACCTCCAAGCCACAGCTCTTGCTATCTTCAGATCCCACCACTGAAAAATTGACTACCTTGAGCCTACTGGAAAATGAGATCGACCAGGTTGTGTTAAAGGTGGCACAGAGCGTGGATTCAGTCAAGACAGTGACGACACAGAAGTCGGAAGAAAAAGAAGTTGAAGATAGTGGAGGGGAGATGATGGCAGATTCTCCAGGTACAGAGGAGGAAAATGTAGATTCAAGTGAAGAGGGTGAAATAGAAGAATCAGAAGAGGATATGTCCTCTCCATCTTCTTCTGAATCTGATAGTCAAAGTCAAGTAACAGAATCATCTTCAAGTGAAGAAGAATCGTCAGAAGAATCTTCTATTCACAATACAGAATCATCAGAAAATTTAATACAACAATATCACGAATCTGTAATACTAATAGACAAAGGGGAAAGTGGATTAAAACTCAACGTGAAGCCTGGATCGAAAGAAAACATGACATCTGATTTGTCTCAGTCAGAAGAAGTTTCAGAAAAATATGACGATAAGTCATCAAATGTTATTACGTCAAATGAAAATTCTTTAGAATCAAATTCATTAAAAGATGCCGTATTACAAAATGAAATCATAAACGAGATGATAGCAAAAGATTCTATGGAAGATTTGACCGAAACAGGTACTTCAGGCCCGGCGCATACATCTGACCAAGTAACACCAAAAACTCAGTCGAACAACAATCCTGAAACAATGCCTAAACCATCGACTTCAGGCAATATCTCAAAAGACAATATTATTTCCAACACAAGTTCAACAACCGAGAGTATGAATGAAGTCACACCAACAACAAACATGTCAGATCAACTGAACAACACGCAGAACATAATTAACGAGCAAAACAAAACTGCTTCAACAGATGCCAACAAGGACCCCAGTACATCCAACACTCCATCATCCATAGACTCGACAGAAGATCGATTAGGGACGACCACCACCGTGACTCCGGGCTCTGACAATGGACCCATGGGGGAAGTAACCCAAGGGCAGCCGAAACCTTGCTCTACAAACTGTTCCGAACAAGTTGTGTTCGAATATCAGAATCAACCCCTTTGTTTTGGGTCACTGTTCACCGTAGACTGGGTAGTCACTTCGGCTTCTTGCGCTTTAAGGTAAACATTATTTTATTCATTTGGTGTCTATTAATTTTCTTTAATTAACAATAATCTCGTTAAAATGAAATAAACTCACAAAAGCTAAAAACGATAAATAAAACGAATTGTGTTAGGTTCCTGTATAAGAAGTGAGCTACTGATGATATTTTATTTTTTAACGCAAATATTATTTACTTAAAATAAATTTTATATGTTACAGATTTGGGGATTATGTTTTGTTATTTAACTTTTATATCCAGTTCGGTGAAGAATCCATTGCGTCGATTGAGGTGTTAGAAAGTTGTGCTCAAACTAACTTGCCTACTTACCCAGGTCTTGAAAACATATCACTCCTTCTTTTATTGACAGTCGTGTATAAGTAAACCTATTATGAATATAATAAATATCAATTCAAGATAGGTTTATTTCTTATAAATAGTTTTAATGACACTTTTTAAACATTAATAATAGTAATTTCATTGTTTGTCCTTAGATTAAAACTTTCTGTTGACATCGATTTTCATAACTATTTACAGTATTTAACTACTTACAATATTTTGTTTTAAATTTTTACAAAATCACCAATAAAAAACACTGTTTACTAGGCCTTTCGCCAGTCTAGGCATCATCAGGTAACACACATTTTTTATTGGTTATAAACAAAACAATACAATAATGAATTTGAAAAACATATGTAAATAATTAAAAAAAATGTAAGAATAAATATATGGCAAATTATTAATAATATATATATTAGAGTAAATAATTTTTAATAAAATGTGATGATAATAAACGAGAATTTTGAATAGACCCACTTTAATTATTCATTAAAGATGAATCACAATTTTTCATAAAATAGGTTTTCCAGGCATTTAAATATTTTGAAGATGAAACGGATTTTATTACTTTTGAATTTTCTTTTGTGATGTTATATTTGTTGTTAAGCGGTGTTTAGCAACTGCTGATTTTTCTTCTTTATTACATTTAATATGTGAATAATGTTCTTTAAATCTTATTTTTAAATTTCTCTTTGTTCTCTCTCTCTCTCTCTCTCTCTCTCTCTCTCTCTCTCTCTCTCTCTCTCTCTCTCTCTCTCTCTCTCTCTCTCTCTCTCTCTCTCTCTCTCTCTCTCTCTCTCTCTCTCTCTCTCTCTCTCTCTCTCCCTCTCTCTCTCCCTCCCTCCCTCCCTCCCTCCCTCCCTCCCTCCCTCCTTCCCTCCCTCTCTCCCTCCCTCCCTCCTATGCATTGTTTGTCCTATGTATTTTTCTTTACGATTGTCACAATTAATTTTATCAAATCCAGATAGATTTTCATTTTTAATTTTGTCTTTAGGATTATTTAGTTTGCTTTTTAATTTGTTTACAGTTTGGAATGAAGGAACTATATTTCCATTTTTCTTGAAGGAATGTTGAATGGTTTTTGATTATTCTTTATTAAAGGTAAAACTTACCCAGTAATTATCTTCTTTTTTATTTCTAATACTGTAGTTCTTGATTTTTTTAAACTTTTTCTTAGTAGATTTATTTAACATATTTAATTAATGTAGGATTTTAACTGTTGTAAATAGCAATATTTTTTATATATGCTAGTTCTTTTTCGAAATTTTCTTGAATTAAGGGCGTGTTTATTAATCTATAAATCATACTATGCAATGCAGCTCTTTTTTGAGCTGGAGGATGTTATGAATTAGTGATGAATCTGTTTGTATGCGTTGATTTTCTATAAATATCAAAATCAGTTTAATTGATTAAGAGGGTTTGTTAAATTTTGATTTGTATTAAATATTGCAAATATACCGTCAACATATCAAACCAATATTGAGGAAAATATGGTAATGTTTATCTGGCTTTTATTTCAAAACTGCTCATGAATAGGTTGGCTACAAAACAGGACAGTGGATTTCCCATGGCAGTACCTTCTGCTTGTTGATAGAATTTGTCATTGAATTGAAATATATTTTGCTTCATACAGGCGTTAACCAATATCAAATATTCTTCCTTTTCTTCTTTGCATAAATTTATTGATGTGAACCGTTTTTCAAATAATTTCGTTGTTTTTTTTAAAGGAACGTTTGGATATAGCGAAGAAACATCAAAAGAAATCATTATTTCATCTTCTTGTATTTATAAAGCTTTTATACAGTTTATAAATTCGTATAGCTTTTTGATGGCTAAAGATGGAAAAAGAATTGAAATGCAATACCAATATCAACTCCATCTGAAATTAACTGCTTTACAATATGATCAATTTTTTTATGTTGTTTTATGTTTAGTTATGCGTTTCATGGTAAATGTTTATTTTGCATATGTGAAAATAAATTGAACTGAAAGCTATATTAAGTACATGTTAAAATGTATGAAATCAAGTATTTGCCCTGAAACATATGTCTAGGATTAACAAATGCCAGTGTGGTAGCTCAGTGGGATTGTAGAGAGCAAGTGGGATTCCAATGGTCGAATCCCCAACCAAACTCACACTTGCTACTTAACTTGTTAAATAAAGCTCACGCACAGGCCTACAGGCCCATATTAAATGGAATATCTACAGTTAAAATCTAGTGGCAGATATTTGTACTTGTAGGGTACATATATAGGCCTATCATGTAGATTTACCTTAAATTTATGTTAACAAATGCAAACAGATTCTTATCTTGAACTGGGGGGCTACTAAATACATGTGACAAGTTGCAGGAACCTCGACATTGACTCGTATTTGGGTGTTTCGAACTGAATAAATGAATTTATTTCGAAAGTATACAAATTAAAAAGAACTGGAAATTAACTGACCACTTCTACCAGTAATGAGACCATATTTTTAATTAAAGTTTATATTAAAATAACAGAAAATGAAATGAAATGCTCAGCGAGTTTAGTTATAGATCACACAATAAACCAAATTTAATCACTACTAGTAATTGTTGACATCATTCTGTTGATAAGTAGTCTTAAATTAATGCTACGAAGAGACAACTCCAATGAAGTTGTGCTACTTAAATATAATGTTTTTGAAATATACAATCAAAATAAATTTGTAAAGTGAAAATAGTAAGAATATAATTAAATAATTTAATTTATACTGAAATTTATGAAAGAAAGATCGTGTTTTGTTAAAAGCCAAAGGAAAGCGTATTTGCAAAAGTACGATTAGTTAAGAACTCGAATACTTTTCATATCATTAGGCAAACAATTAAAATATGTTGGCTCCAAGTACATAAAGAAATATTTTAAATTTTGATCTTTTTAATTTAGATAGTCTGTATAAACCATACATGTCTCTTTTCTCGACGTAGTGAAATGGTGATCCAGCTGGAATGGATTCTGTTGACTTTTATAGGGGCAATTAAGGTTAATTACATTATTATTAAGGTCGTAGAACTAAATTGGGGTTTTTAATCAAGTATAGTTATTGAAATGTAATGATTGTTTTATACTTTAATGGAGAAACATACTTAGTGCTTTACCTTTATAGTTGTCATCCATAAATGGTGGTGATTACAGGATATTCCGAGTGGGTATGGTGAACGTGAATGCGTCTTTGGCTAACTCCTCCAAGAGGGGGGTCAAAACCATCGTCGTTCATGAGAGCTACGGGGAGAGCGCCGGTCCATCCGGCCAGGACATTGAGGCCAACAATATTGGTGGGTACCGTGACATTAATGTACAGCTATATTTAATTTATTTTTCATTTATATAAATTTTGCTAATCATAATCTTTGATATTTATCTCCTTATCTGACAGCTCATTGGAAGACTATTTTCATCTTACATAAACAATTCAGATAAATTCACAATTCCTGTTTGGGTAAACACCTGTATACGATATACGATATTGTATATACTGTATAACAATACACGATATTGTATCAAAATCCAAAATACTTAATAACAACACTAAACAACAACATTATATTATTATTATTTTTTCTTTATAGGAAAACTTTAATTTTCTTACGATTTTTCCAGTACGATAGCATTCTTTCAGCGAAGACTTTTTCGTTTCTCTGACAGTTTTGATCAATGTTCTTACGGTTTTCTCTGGTAGTGAATAGCAAATATCGACTTTCTTTCTGTGCGTATCTCGGTTAAATGTTCTCTATTTGTTATTTGTATTTCTTCAGGTCTCTCTGTATCTCTGTTATTCATATTGTTGGCCTGTTTCAGTTCAATGAGATATTCGACTTTTTGTCGAGTAAGTATATTTTCTTCAGGTCCCTCTGTATCTCTGTTATTCATATTGTTGGCCTGTTTCAGTTCAATGAGATATTCGACTTTTTGTCGAGTAAGTATATTTTCTTCGAGTCTCTGTATATCTGTTATCCAAATTGTTGGCCGTTTCAGTTCAATGAGGTATTTGACTTTTTGTCGAGTAAGTATATTTTCTTCAGGTCTCTCTGTATCTCTGTTATTCATATTGTTGGCTGTTTCAGTTCAATGAGGTATTTGACTTTTTGTCGAGTAAGTATATTTTCTTCAGGTCTCTCTTTATCTCTGTTATTCATATTGTTGGCTGTTTCAGTTCAATGAGGTATTTGACTTTTTTTCGAGTAAGTGTATTTTCTTCAGGTCTCTCTGTATCTCTGTTATTCATATTGTTGGCTGTTTCAGTTCAATGAGGTATTTGACTTTTTGTCGAGTAAGTATATTTTCTTCAGGTCTCTCTGTATCTCTGTTATCCATATTGTTGGCTGTTTCAGTTCAATGAGGTATTTGACTTTTTGTCGAGTAAGTGTATTTTCTTCAGGTCTCTCTGTATCTCTGTTATTCATATTGTTGGCTGTTTCAGTTCAATGAGGTATTTGACTTTTTGTCGAGTAAGTATATTTTCTTCAGGTCTCTCTGTATCTCTGTTATTCATATTGTTGGCTGTTTCAGTTCAATGAGGTATTTGACTTTTTTTCGAGTAAGTGTATTTTCTTCAGGTCTCTCTGTATCTCTGTTATTCATATTGTTGGCTGTTTCAGTTCAATGAGGTATTTGACTTTTTGTCGAGTAAGTATATTTTCTTCAGGTCTCTCTGTATCTCTGTTATACATATTGTTGGCTGTTTCAGTTCAATGAGGTATATGATTTTTTGTCGAGTAAGTATATTTTCTTCAGGTCTCTCTGTATCTCTGTTATTCATATTGTTGGCTGTTTCAGTTCAATGAGGTATTTGACTTTTTGTCGAGTAAGTGTATTTTCTTCAGGTCTCTCTGTATCTCTGTTATTCATATTGTTGGCTGTTTCAGTTCAATGAGGTATTTGACTTTTTTCGAGTAAGTGTATTTTCTTCAGGTCTCTCTGTTATTAATATTGTTGGCTGTTTCAGTTCAATGAGGTATTTAACTTTTTGTCGAGTAAGTATATTTTCTTCAGGAATCTCTGTTATTCATATTGTTGGCTGTTTCAGTTCAATGAGGTATTAGAGCATTATATTAATTACATTTTTATTGTGGTCGTATTATTCTTCTTCTTCTTATTATTACTATAATAAATATTATAAGTGTATAAACTTTGCAATATATATCGTTTTGTAAATATTTATTTTCTATTTACAATTTGTATAACATTTATGTAATTACTAAACATAAATATCGAATAATTAGACTAATGCATACTCTATTAATAATTTAGAGTAATTTAATAATGCATATTCTATTAAATTATAAGTTAGATAACACTATATAAAATCATAGATGTATGAGAATGATTGAATAACATAAGAATGATACGAAACTGGTTACGATATTTGTTAAAGAATTGAAAAATTAAATCTGATTTGATATACATGAACAGGTATAAGATACATAGCGCTTAGGAATAAGAAGAATAACTACATTATCGCTACGGAATAAGAACACAGATTCCAATGTATCAAAGTTTTTATTTACCGAATGAATATTTATGTATGTATGGATGGTTTATCAAATTATATATTATATTTATACAAAGTTAAATTGTCATAATGCAATAAAGATATAATATTATTATTAGTTTGGTTTAAACCTTTTAAAGACATGTACCATTGTATTTTTTTTTTTTTACTATAATATAAATTTTTATGTTTATTAGCGTTTGCGTGAAATCTAGCTGTAAATACAATCACATGAGTTATAATGGTTAATTATTTATTTTATTTATTCGTAAGACACAGCTCATCAAGATATGGACGAATCTGGAATTAATAGAAAATAATGTCCATGTTCTAAAGAGACCCGTTTCGCATAACAAAAAAACCAAACAAAAAACAATATAGTCATGAGTTTCTATTTAAAGGATTCGTCTCGTAATAACGATCATATCGTAACACTCTACAGTAAGTGCCATTTGATAGGTGGATAACTGTTATAAGGGCCATAAGATATTTGTAAAAAAGAGTATTTTTGTAATTTATTTACAGCTATATACATGGGCGGGCGGGTGGGTCAATATCACTGTATGTGTATAGGTGGGTGGGTGGGTCAATACCACTGTACTGTATGGGTGGGTGGGTGGGTCAGTGCCAATGTACGTGTATAAGTAGGTGGGTGGGCAGTGCCAATGTACGTGTATGGGTGGGTGGGTCAGTGCCAATGTACGTGTATGGGTGGGTGGGTCAGTGTCAATGTACGTGTATGAGTGGGTGGGTGGGTTAGTGACAATGTACGTGTATGGGTGGGTGGGTCAGTGTCAATGTACGTGTATGGGTGGGTGGGTCAGTGTCAATGTACGTGTATGAGTGGGTGGGTCAATATCACTGTATGTGTATAGGTGGGTGGGTGGGTCAATACCACTGTACTGTATGGGTGGGTGGGTCAGTGCCAATGTACGTGTATAAGTGGGTGGGTGGGTCAGTGCCAATGTACGTGTATAGGTGGGTGGGTCAGTGTCAATGTACGTGTATGAGTGGGTGGGTCAGTGTCAATGTACGTGTATGAGTGGGTGGGTCAATATCACTGTATGTGTATAGGTTGGTGGGTGGGTCAATACCACTGTACTGTATGGGTGGGTGGGTGGGTCAGTGCCAATGTACGTGTATAAGTGGGTGGGTGGGTCAGTGCCAATGTACGTGTATAGGTGGGTGAGTCAGTGTCAATGTACGTGTATGAGTGGGTGGGTGGGTTAGTGACAATGTACGTGTATGGGTGGGCGGGTATGTCAGTGCCAATGTACGTGTATAGGTGGGCGGGTGGGTCAGTGCCTATGTATGTGTATGGGTGGGTTAGGTTATTTACAGCTATTTATGTGACAGCTATTAAATTGTCACTCTTGGTGATTTTAAATAAATAACCTCATAATATCAACTATGATATTGTAAGATTGGGCCGTTAATAATCATACAGTGTTTAATACAACGTAAAATAATAAACACATCCCGTTCAGTTAACTAGAAAAGAATATTTGGTCCACTGAGGGTAAAATTGCATTGCTACTAAAGGGCTGTCTGAGGCTATCGAATTTCCAGCAGTTTGGAAAACGGCCTGCTCAATAGAAAATTGATGTTCAATATGAATTTTCTCCTGCCCGTAATTGTTTTACTTGATTTGTTATAAGTAAAAATTAAATTGTTTATTGTGATAGTTAAAATGTAAACATGTAAATTATGGTCACGGTCAACAACGAGAAACCATGATCTTCTCTCCTGCCCTCCATATTTGTGACACCGCCATCCTTCCACTCTACTAGTAGGTCACTGGTTACAACGTCTAAAGCCGTTGCCGTTTCTACAGATGACTCAGAGGTTAAACTGTCACTTATAAGCCGTGGTTGCGTAAAGGTCACTTCTTTCACTAGATGTTCGAGAAGAAAAGCAGACCTAATTCTTTTATGAACTCAGCCAAGTCAATGGGAGATATTGTTATGATCGTATTCCAAACGGTTTGGTTGATGTATGTATAAGTGTAGGGGGGGAGGGGGGCTATCAACGTGAGTGTCTGTCCATTAACGATGTGTGTAGGTGTAGAAAGTATTATATTATCGGCGCTTTTTATCGTCTTCTACCTTCATTAAGCAGTGTCATTATGTTGCTTTTCAGACTGACATAAAATATTTCGTCATGTTTTACTAATTTCAAAGAAAAACTGAAGTAAATATATAAAATAGAGATGGTAATATTGTCTATTTTTATAGGTGGCAAGGTTTATACATATGTTTCAAGGCAGCTACCTGATATGCGAGTCTCAATATTAATTTGATGTACATTTACCGTAAATACGTTAGAACTTGCAAAACGGATAAGTACTATTAAAAACTTACTCTAGGGTTACGTGTAAAATTAATTACAGGGTGTTTCATACCACGCGGCCAGACATAGAGCGCTGCAATAAATCGTAATCCTAAAACATCCTTCATGGCAAACGTCCCAGAATTGTTTTTGTCACATTTAAAATACAATTGGCCCGACAATTATGGTCATAGGTTCGAATCTGTAATATTTCGTGTAGGTTCGAACGTGTTACACTACATTTTAAAGATCTTTGAATACTTATGATTTTGATAAACGACATTTCAAATTCTTATTAGCCCCAGGGCCAGGGTTGACCAAAATGTAAAAATTTCTGACTTTAAAGTTGATATTACGGTAACTACATTACAAGGTTATAAAATTTTTATCCAATACTACTGTACTAATAACACGTCCTTTCAAATATTTATAATATTAGGCATTCATCTCACCATCTTTAAAATTAAAAAAAACCGTTAAAATTTTGGAGAATAAAAATAGCTTTAAGTAAATAAATTTAAATAGGACCCTCTGCCATGTAGCATTTAAAAGCAAAAATAAAACACTTTTTGTATATCAAGTTTTGTCTTATCTTTATTGGTCTTTAAATTTACGACGAAATCCCATTTTTTACTATAAAAATGGAGTTAAGTAAACGTTTTTAAAATATCATTTTATATCAAATTAAAGGTTTTTAAAGTGAAACATTCTTTGTTTTAAAACATTTAATTTATTAATTAAGATTTTTCAAATGCAGTAGAAAAACTAAGGAAACGTAGAAAAAATAAAAAGAAAACAGGACAGGATTTTTAAAATATTTTCAAAATATACCTTTGAAATAATTTAGAATTAAAAAACAATGATAATTATATTTCAATAATAATACCATATATATAAGTACTACCTCATTAAATATAATTTTAATTACATTCACCTGATAGCTAAAAATGTTAATACTGTATTTACAATTAATATATTAAAAATAATAAATAGGATACACATGAAAGAAAAACAATCCTATTAGAATTTTGAAAACTTTGGAAACCCTAATTATTTTTGTAAATTGCACTTAGCGCCTGGCTCACACAGAACGCAAATTAAACCCAGCATCTCGATTGCCTACAAACCATCGTCAGGCGTTTCTTTGAATAGACGTAGTTTGGGAGAATTCCACCGAATCGAATAATTCGAATTCGTATGAATCGAATACGTAGAATAGAATGGCTCGCCCTAATGTTACTTTTCATTTAATTTAACTTTACTTTCTTATTTAAAATTGCAAATCATGTACATGCTTTCACAGAGAAGAAATTAATAGATGTCGTATCCAATAGTGCACTGTATGTGTGTCAAGTAGTTAGTTATGCAGTTTACCGGCAGAACCAGCACCTTGTGAGTCCCTCCATTATCCCTCGCAAATCTTCCAAGATAAGCCTAGTAATTATTACTACAAATATATAAAGACGTGCGTTAGTTGTAAGAATTAAACCGCTGCAATATACCGTCTGGACGAATGAAGAATTGCATCTGGAAAATGGTTTTTTAAATAAGTGTAAATTAATTATGAAATTAATTAATAAAAATACGTTCCATTGTTAGACTCATACTTTTACGTAAATATCAGGCTGTGCAGTGATAATGTGATTTTATAACATTTCAAGTGATGTTTCCCTTTTTTTATTATAATATTACACACGAAACAATAAAATTATTATGTCTTAACTAACCATTGCAAGGAGGACATTAAATATGAAAAATTATAATTGTTTAAGATCAAATCTATATTGATCAAATTGATTGTTGAATAGGCTAAAACGAGACCTATATTGATTGATTTGTCCCTATGAAAACTATACTCGATGTAATGAATCTCCCGGCTTGAGTGAAGCTCTGACATGCGGTGTTGCCAAGTGCACACAGAAAAACGTATAATAATACCTAAACAATATGAAAATCAGAGCCATAACATGTTTTTTGCATACAATTTCACATATTCTACAAACAAGTAAGTTATCAGAAAAGTGCAGCTAAACAACTTAAATGCGACAACCAGGCAAGGCGTCAAGTCATTGTTATGGATACGGCTGGCTAATATCGTCACACCATTGATCGTAGCATTCCCAACCTCCCCGTTGTTCCAGCGCTCATAAGTCGATAGATTCAACGTATAGACTTAAGTTCATCATATTTGTAGATGTTATCAGGCCAGAACTTCCATCCACCGAACACTGGACTAGGTTTACTATTCAACTTAAATATACGTTGAAACGGTTATATATTTTTAAAATTCCTCTTAAGTGGGCCGTTTCTCTTCACGAAAAATGCTAAAAACATGGATTTCTACTTTCAAAGGATTCATACAGAATAAGTATTGTATTGTAACTTTTGAAGTGTCATATGATAAATAATGAACTGGTATAGTGGAACCAAAGATAATTTTTCGGAAAAATTCAGTATTTTGTAACTTATTTACAGTTAAATATGTGAAACTTTAAATGTCATTCTTGATAGTTTGAATTAAAAAACTCAAAATATCAACTTGTGGTCCACTATAACCATTGGTTGTAGGTGTAAATAATCAATGGAATAACGCATTATAATAATAATAAACACGAACCATACAGTTAGTTAAAATGGTACAGCCCACTGAAGGTTACAGGGCTATCAACTTTCCAGCGGTAGCTTGGTAGTTAGGGAAACATCCACCTCCAAAATGTATTTGGACTATTTCATCACGTCAAATAAAAGCGAGTAAATCACCTCAAATTGTAATATCTGTGAGTGCAGGGCTAGTGCGAGTGACACCAGGTCCTGATGACTACTGTACATCATGTCTCCCCGACGCAGGACAACTGCCACGAGCCAACTGTTCAACTGTCTCCTCCTCATCCTCCAGGACCCAGGCAAATGACTGTTCCACTACTGGTGAGAATTCAACAGATTTATCGTTTATGTTTACTCACACAAAGTTAATATAACGTAACGTAAATTAAATAAATGCGTATTATATTAAGTGAAAAACCTCTGATGAATTTTATATTTAGGATAAAGAATTCCCTTTACTAAGAATAACTAAAATTCCTGTAAAAGCTAAGTAAAATTATCTTAATTAAATACTTGATGAAGTCTCTACAGCGAGGCCTGGTATTCACTGAGTTAGAAGTAGTTGATATTAGCAAATTAATTGGGAATAAAATAATTTCTTAAAATTCTGATATTATATTATTTACCTTTTCTTTAATATAAGTCATTAAAGACTGGTATATTGTATTTTTATTCTTTAAAAAACAAAATAAATTATTTTTTTAAAGAATATATTTAATTATTCTTTAAAAACTTCACTCTCACAAGTTCATATGCGCCTGCAGGTCTGTGTGTGAACGTTATTATTCAACGTTATTTTTCAACGAATGAAATACCGACAATTAGCTCAGTTGGGGATGTAAACCTTGGAACTTGCAGTTCAACGTCCGAAGCCTCAGCCACTGAGCCACCACGCCGGCAAATGTCACAATTATATTACACGGTCCTTTTACTTAAGTTATTTCAAGCGCAGTTCATGACGGGGCTTATATTGTTACCATTCATTTTATACCTTAATATGGGATATGTTATTTAAAATTAGTGCTTTATAATATTTACCATATTATAATATTCATCGACGTGGACACTTCTAAAAAGTATAGGTTGTCCATATTAGGTGGTAGTCAAGGTCCGAATGTTATGTAGGGAAATGAACTCAGTATCAGGTTTGACACTTATGTAAAAATCTGACCAACACTCCGTTGTTCGGATTCCACGTAAATAGTAGGTCCCTTAGCTGCCCCATCTATTTGTCTATTAATGATTTGCCCGTTCTAAGGAACAATATACCTTAGTTGGTAACAATGACTACAATCGTTCGTGTAGACTCACGTCCTCACATTTACACACGTCTCTAAGATCGGTGTCTCAATGAACAGTATAATTTACAAAAACAGTTTCATGACTTTACATTGCAGACGAGCACTTGTTAATAACGTTAAATGTGTGAACAAATAAAATGTATTCCGACACGTTTCCTTTTAATGGTTTTGAACTTTCAGGTGGCTGCGAGGCCAGGGCGACTAATGCCAATGCAGGAAGTGGTCAAGACTGTAAGGGGCCTCCCAGGGTCTTCAGGGACGATCACGGATTCTCCTACATCAGCTTGGCCTGCGACACCCCTTGGCCTAGATCCGTCATGTTGCAGGACATCATGCCAGTCAAGGTGAATTGTTGGGTTTGGAGATGTTGTGATTCTCAAACGTAAAATATATTAGAAATTTGAAAAAAATGTATACACAGTGTAAACACTGCACGTCCCAGCATAGATTAAAGTATTTTTGTGTTCGATACCTTGAATAGTGCTTTGAAAAATATTATTGAAAAATATTTTAGAACGCTAAAATAAATGATAAACATGTCTAATACAGTTTACTAGTGTTGGAATTAGCAGACCATTATCAAAATTTAATCAGTTTTAATTAACATTGGTCTTGGTAGTGTAATATTGGAAACACGTTTTTATGAACTATTGTGTTACGATGAGTCGTTTGAGGTGATATATGTTAGGACCATGACACAGTTTCAGGACTTTACATTTCTGAACATTTTCTGAAACCTGATTGCCAAATGTTATGACAGTTCTTGCCATAAATACAGGTACGAGAATATTGACGAATAGCACAAAATTTAGAGTATAAAATATATGTAGGACGGTATATTATTACCCTTTCAATTAGGTAGTCTACGTTTCATTAGAGTTTCCAATCACATTGGCACGTGTACGATTGTACATCTCACCAGCCTTCCTCTCGTAATTACGAGCAGGACTACTCCTAATCATTACCAACTCGTATAGTGGTATGGTTGTGAGTTTGACTACTACAAGCTCAGCACTAGCATTCATCTCATTATTAAAGTGGTATGGTTGTGAGTTTGACTACTACAAGCTCAGCACTAACATTCATCTCATTGTTATAGTGGTATGGTTGTGAGTTTGACTACTACAAGCTCAGCACTAGCATTCATCTCATTGTTATAGTGGTATGGTTGTGAGTTTGACTACTACAAGCTCAGCACTAGCATTCATCTCACTGTTATACTGTAGTGGTATGGTTGTGAATATGACTACTACAAGCTCAGAACTAGCAATTATCTCATTGTTATAGTTTTATGGTTGTGAATCTGACTACTACAAGCTCAGCACTAGCATTCATCTCATTGTTATAGTGGTATGGTTGTGAATCTGACTACTACAAGCTCAGCACTAGCATTCATCTCATTGTTATAGTGGTATGGTTGTGAATCTGACTACTACAAGCTCAGCACTAGCATTCATCTCATTGTTATAGTGGTATGGTTGTGAATCTGACTACTACAAGCTCAGCACTAGCATTCATCTCATTGTTATAGTGGTATGGTTGTGAATCTGACTACTACAAGCTCAGCACTAGCATTCACCTTATTGTTATAATAGTATGGTTGTAAATATGACTACTACAAGCTCAGCACTAGCATTCATCTCATTGTTATAGTGAGATGAGGCTACAACCTCCTGAGCTTGTAGTAGTCAGATGAGGTTGTGAATCTGACTACTACAAGCTCAGAACTAGCATTAATCTCATTGTTATAGTGGTATGGTTGTAAATTTGACTACTACAAGCTCAGAACTAACATTCATCTCATTGTTATAGTGGTATGGTTGTGAATCTGACTACTACAAGCTCAGCACTAGCATTCATCTCACTGTTATACTGTAGTGGTATGGTTGTGAATATGACTACTACAAGCTCAGAACTAGCAATTATCTCATTGTTATAGTTTTATGGTTGTGAATCTGACTACTACAAGCTCAGCACTAGCATTCATCTCATTGTTATAGTGGTATGGTTGTGAATCTGACTACTACAAGCTCAGCACTAGCATTCATCTCATTGTTATAGTGGTAAGGTTGTGAATCTGACTACTACAAGCTCAGCACTAGCATTCATCTCATTGTTATAGTGGTATGGTTGTGAATCTGACTACTACAAGCTCAGCACTAGCATTCATCTCATTGTTATAGTGGTATGGTTGTGAATCTGACTACTACAAGCTCAGCACTAGCATTCACCTTATTGTTATAATAGTATGGTTGTAAATATGACTACTACAAGCTCAGCACTAGCATTCATCTCATTGTTATAGTGAGATGAGGCTACAACCTCCTGAGCTTGTAGTAGTCAGATGAGGTTGTGAATCTGACTACTACAAGCTCAGAACTAGCATTCATCTCATTGTTATAGTGGTATGGTTGTAAATTTGACTACTACAAGCTCAGAACTAGCATTCATCTCATTGTTATAGTGGTATGGTTGTGAATCTGACTACTACAAGCTCAGCACTAGCATTCATCTCACTGTTATACTGTAGTGGTATGGTTGTGAATATGACTACTACAAGCTCAGAACTAGCAATTATCTCATTGTTATAGTTTTATGGTTGTGAATCTGACTACTACAAGCTCAGCACTAGCATTCATCTCATTGTTATAGTGGTATGGTTGTGAATCTGACTACTACAAGCTCAGCACTAGCATTCATCTCACTGTTATACTGTAGTGGTATGGTTGTGAATATGACTACTACAAGCTCAGAACTAGCAATTATCTCATTGTTATAGTTTTATGGTTGTGAATCTGACTACTACAAGCTCAGCACTAGCATTCATCTCATTGTTATAGTGAGATGAGGCTACAACCTCCTGAGCTTGTAGTAGTCAGATGAGGTTGTGAATCTGACTACTACAAGCTCAGAACTAGCATTCATCTCATTGTTATAGTGGTATGGTTGTAAATTTGACTACTACAAGCTCAGAACTAGCATTCATCTCATTGTTATAGTGGTATGGTTGTGAATCTGACTACTACAAGCTCAGCACTAGCATTCATCTCACTGTTATACTGTAGTGGTATGGTTGTGAATTCGACTACTACAAGCTCAGAACTAGCAATTATCTCATTGTTATAGTTTTATGGTTGTGAATCTGACTACTACAAGCTCAGCACTAGCATTCATCTCATTGTTATAGTGGTATGGGGTTGAATCTGACTACTACAAGCTCAGCACTAGCATTCATCTCATTGTTATAGTGGTATGGTTGTGAATCTGACTACTACAAGCTCAGCACTAGCATTCATCTCATTGTTATAGTGGTATGGTTGTGAATCTGACTACTACAAGCTCAGCACTAGCATTCATCTCATTGTTATAGTGGTATGGTTGTGAATCTGACTACTACAATCTCAGAACTAGCATTCATCACATTGTTATAGTGGTATGGTTGTAAATTTGACTACTACAAGCTCAGAACTAGCAATTATCTCATTGTTATAGTGGTATGGTTGTGAATCTGACTACTACAAGCTCAGCACTAGCATTCATCTCACTGTTATACTGTAGTGGTATGGTTGTGAATATGACTACTACAAGCTCAGAACTAGCAATTATCTCATTGTTATAGTTTTATGGTTGTGAATCTGACTACTACAAGCACAGCACTAGCATTCATCTCATTGTTATAGTGGTATGGTTGTGAATCTGACTACTACAAGCTCAGCACTAGCATTCATCTCATTGTTATAGTGGTATGGTTGTGAATCTGACTACTACAAGCTCAGCACTAGCATTCATCTCATTGTTATAGTGGTATGGTTGTGAATCTGACTACTACAAGCTCAGCACTAGCATTCATCTCATTGTTATAGTGGTATGGTTGTGAATCTGACTACTACAAGCTCAGCACTAGCATTCATTTCATTGTTATAGTGGTATGGTTGTGAATCTGACTACTACAAGCTCAGCACTAGCATTCACCTTATTGTTATACTGTAGTGGTATGGTTTTGAATATGACTACTACAAGCTCAGAACTAGCAATTATCTCATTGTTATAGTTTTATGGTTGTGAATCTGACTACTACAAGCTCAGCACTAGCATTCATCTCATTGTTATAGTGGTAAGGTTGTGAATCTGACTACTACAAGCTCAGCACTAGCATTCATCTCATTGTTATAGTGGTATGGTTGTGAATCTGACTACTACAAGCTCAGCACTAGCATTCATCTCATTGTTATAGTGGTATGGTTGTGAATCTGACTACTACAAGCTCAGCACTAGCATTCACCTTATTGTTATAATAGTATGGTTGTAAATATGACTACTACAAGCTCAGCACTAGCATTCATCTCATTGTTATAGTGAGATGAGGCTACAACCTCCTGAGCTTGTAGTAGTCAGATGAGGTTGTGAATCTGACTACTACAAGCTCAGAACTAGCATTCATCTCATTGTTATAGTGGTATGGTTGTAAATTTGACTACTACAAGCTCAGAACTAGCATTCATCTCATTGTTATAGTGGTATGGTTGTGAATCTGACTACTACAAGCTCAGCACTAGCATTCATCTCACTGTTATACTGTAGTGGTATGGTTGTGAATATGACTACTACAAGCTCAGAACTAGCAATTATCTCATTGTTATAGTTTTATGGTTGTGAATCTGACTACTACAAGCTCAGCACTAGCATTCATCTCAATGTTATAGTGGTATGGTTGTGAATCTGACTATTACAAGCTCAGCACTAGCATTCATCTCACTGTTATACTGTAGTGGTATGGTTGTGAATATGACTACTACAAGCTCAGAACTAGCAATTATCTCATTGTTATAGTTTTATGGTTGTGAATCTGACTACTACAAGCTCAGCACTAGTATTCATCTCATTGTTATAGTGGTATGGTTGTGAATCTGACTACTACAAGCTCAGCACTAGCATTCATCTCATTGTTATAGTGGTATGGTTGTGAATCTGACTACTACAAGCTCAGCACTAGCATTCATCTCATTGTTATAGTGGTATGGTTGTGAATCTGACTACTACAAGCTCAGCACTAGCATTCATCTCATTGTTATAGTGGTATGGTTGTGAATCTGACTACTACAAGCTCAGCACTAGCATTCATCTCATTGTTATAGTGGTATGGTTGTGAATCTGACTACTACAAGCTCAGCACTAGCATTCACCTTATTGTTATAATAGTATGGTTGTAAAGCTATTTATGTTCCAAGACCGGTAAGCACATTTTATAAAAAATCTTTTAACTATTTAGCACCATATTTATTCAATATGATACCTGCAGAATTAAGAAAGATAGAGAATGTTCATATGTTTGGAAATAAAATTAGGAAATGGTTACACACAAATTTTACAGTAGAAAATTATCTAAATACGTAAATAATTCACATTTAAATGTTTCATACATTCACATTTGTATACCATTTTGAAAATATATTGAAACATTAGATAACTCTTAGTAATTTTTTTAAGTAAAATGCCATAGTACAGTTTTTCATTCAATATAAAGGCTCTAAAAATAAATATTGATATGTATTTTATACAAACAAAATACGTTTTCTGATGTACAGTTTGGAGCATTATAAATTAAATCTTATTGTAAAATTATTATTTATGTGTCATTGTTAGGTCAACAGCATTAACAAAATTTCAATATTAAGAGTTCCTCCACACAGGCTTAGCCTTGGAGGTTTACATCATCTTTATTTTCTCAGCAGAAGTTTTTTTCTTTTTTCTTTTTAGTTTCCTTTTCAATATTCTAGGTCAGACTTGGTATTGTATATTTATGTGTTTGTATAAGAAGGATTTAATTGTTTGTTCTGTACTTGACTGTATGTGATTTGTTGTTAATTATTGTAATTGTTACTTATATTATGTTTTTGTGGTGGAAGCTATATGTACATATGTAATTTTTGAGATGAATAAAGATATTGTTGTTGTAAAAAAAAAAAAAAAAAAAAAAAAAAATGACTACTACAAGCTCAGCACTAGCATTCATCTCATTGTTATAGTGAGATGAGGCTACAACCTCCTGAGCTTGTATTAGTCAGATGAGGTTGTGAATCTGACTACTACAAGCTCAGAACTAGCATTCATCTCATTGTTATAGTGGTATGGTTGTAAATTTGACTACTACAAGCTCAGAACTAGCATTCATCTCATTGTTATAGTGGTATGGTTGTGAGTTTGACTACTACAAGCTCAGCACTAGCATTCATCTCATTGTTATAGTGGTATGGTTGTGAGTTTGACTACTACAGCTCAGAACTAGCAATTATCTCATTGTTATAGTTTTATGGTTGTGAATCTGACTACTACAAGCTCAGCACTAGCATTCATCTCATTGTTATAGTGGTATGGTTGTGAATCTGACTACTACAAGCTCAGCACTAGCATTCATCTCATTGTTATAGTGGTATGGTTGTGAATCTGACTACTACAAGCTCATAAACAGCATTCACCTCATTATTATAATGTATGATTGTGAATTTGGCTAATACAAGCTTAGCACTAGTATTCTTCTCATGATAATAGTAGTGTGATTGTAAATTTGACTACTAAAAGCCTATATCTGATATAATGAAATGTAAAATTGTATTTATTCTTTTTGTATTTATTGTATTTTATTCTTATAAAAATGGTGAAGTTAGGACTATGGAGTCCTCTCCTACACCTAACCATTCTAATAACTAACCTTCGCCTCATAATTATAACGGTATGATTGTAAATTTGACTACTACAACCCAAGCACTAGCCATCCTCTGACAAATACAGTGGTATAACAGTAAATTTGACTATCACAAGCCTATTTAGAATACGCGTGCAATTGTGAATTTGACTACTAAAAACTTAAAATTGGCCCTCTCTTATAATTGAAATAGTATGTTTGAACATTTGACATCTATAACGTAAATTTGACTACTACAAGCCTATAACTAGCGTTTATCTCATAATTAATTTGGTGTGGTTGCAAATTTGACTATTACATACACAGCATTAGCAAGTAGTTAAATGCTTGTATTTTATGATTGTATTTTGACTAATTATTCCCTAACCGGTATACGAGTGTTAAGTATAGCATATATCTACGAGAATTTCCCCTCCCTATCAAAACAGCTAGGTAGCTAATTCTGTTCTTTAAAAGTGTGGGAAATTCTATCAAGATTTACAACCATACCAGTGGAATTCTAAAAATAAGACAGGCGTTACTTAAGTAGGACTGGAAAGTTCGATACACAACCATAATCTAATTATATTAAAAAAGTAAAAAAATGATGTAATACGCATTTTAAGATCCCTTGCTGTTATAGTAGGAATGGTGTAACCGTATTTTCCTTCATTATTCTATATATGATTGTATATAACAATTACACCCTCACTTGTATATAACACAAGTATAGGTGGCCTTCCTCCCTCACTATTACAAGTGTTTTAAAACTACTAAACAATGAAATTAATTCAGTGACTACATACAAAAAACAGATTTTAGAATGGCTTAGCGCCATTGGACGGAAAAGTGCAGAAAGAATACTAGTATCAATTTACAGACAATAATAGAATAGATGACACGTGCGCGTGTGTGCGCGTAGGTATGTGCCTATGTGTGTGTGTAGTGCAGCATGTGTGTTACCTGTGGGTGTAACTGAGTGCATGGTATGTATGAGCGTGCGAGGTGGGTGTGCTTGTGTGTGTTCATGTCGTGCACTTCCGTGTGTGATTAAGTAGTGCGGCCGTTTGTGTGTGAGCTTTTTATGGGGGGGGGGGGGGGTTGTTTGTGTTGTATAAGGTAAAATAGAAAGCCTTCTCTAATTAAGTAGTCCGGCCTAGTCTTCTTCAATATCAGATATCGAATATAGTAATTTAAAACTTGTATAGACTAATTCTCAAACACGGGATTTTCCTTTGTGAGTATTAATTTCGCTTTTTGTTTAATAGTATTTTGCAAGCAGTTTTTATTCATTCAACGCCAGTTTATTTATGTACAGTATTGTATTATATTTTGTTGACTGCATGTATGTAGAATTGCGAAATAAATGATTTTTTATTTGATTTAATTTGTCTCACTAATCTTTTCCTAACTCATACAAAAGAGTGATTGTTTATCTCAGACCTTTCCCTTCACTATTACATCAATTTAGTTGTACTGCTCACTTATTACAATACTCTCAATTCCCTTATTTAAATTCATAGAGGATTTACTTTCAACGCTTTGCCTTGAATATGAGCTTAAAAGTGATTGTCAATCAATAAAGTAGAAGCAGTAGCCTAAAATGAAATGACTTGACTTTAGTCCAGCCGTTCTAACTTTACCTCTGAGGTCTGCGAGCTAAACTGGAAAATCGACATAGGCAACGTCGCATCCAGAACGCCACAACCCTCCTCTAAAGTTTACATCCGGTGACTCACAATTAGGAAGCATTTAGGAAGGTACAAATTTATTTTTATTTTTTTATTTATTTATTTATTTTTTTTTTTTTAGTGGGAATTAAAATCTGTTTAGTGTTGAACTGGGAAGTACTTTTTTTGTACTGTTTACAAATATCAAAAAACAAATTCAATCGGACAATTTTAACTTATAAAAACTATTAGCCCTATTTGTGATTTATATAGACTGGTAACAAATTAGCCGTGAGACAGGAAGGAGCCAAGCACTCAAGATATACAATGTTGCCATGTTGTGCTCCCCTCAGAGGTAAAGTTAGTACGGCTGGATTATAGCTTTATGCAACCTACTTTTACTAAAGCAAGATAAAAAACACCAAATCACGTATGTTACAGCCATGGGGTAAAGGTTCTCCACTGTTCTGCGATGGTGTCTTGGCGGGGGTGGAGGCCTCCGTAGGGACCGGGACAGTCGTGTACACCCCACTCTCCCACTACCTCGACTGGTTGGACCACAATACTCACCCTGGCTTGCCTGAACAGTACTTCAACCTCGGCTGAACCGAAAGCTCAATTCCTATTCCTAATAGCTTTAATCGATTTTTGTATGCATTGTTGTGTAATTATTGTTATTTATTTCTTAGTTATAATTATAAAACTATTTATTCTTTTCTTTAATTACCCACCGAATTGTGAGTGTATTCTTTTGCAAACCTTTCACCTACTAATCCCAAGTATTTTCCGATGTGTTTCTTTTTCGTTTTTTTACAGTATTTAATCTATTATGAAGAATTTGGTAAAGTGTGCTCAGGTCACTTGTAACAAATACATAATTATTTGTACATTCATTTTATTATACATCATTAAAAAAATACAGACTAATAGACCAAGTAAGTGTCATATCTACTATACTCAATTTAATAAATCTACCGACTTGACATGAGCGCGCGTAGTGGCGTGTGAGTGACGCACGGTGTTGTCAAGAGCATGTTGTGTCTGGCAATGTATAACATTATATAAATAATGAGGAACAGAAAAAAAAAAAAACATAAGAATATTCACGATCATAAAATGTTTAGTCGTATAAATAATCACATATTCAAACGAACAGGGTTATTAGACAGGTGTAGATAATCAACTGAAACGTGCCCAGCATGCAAAGCGTTATGGCGTTGCTATGGTTACGGCTGGCTAACATTGTCACGCCATTGGTCATAGCATTTATAGGTTGGCCTCATGGTAGTTCCAACACTTGCTGTAGGAGTGTTCTAAAATCATGTCGGGAGATTCAGATGATAGACTTTGGTTATCACAGCTAATTTCATTACTGTATGGAGGTCTATGGATTTGTCTCCAAAAAATTTAATATAAAATGTATTGTTTGTATCATAAAATGTCATGGAAAGACCTTTTTATCTAGCATTTACCTCATGTTTTTTAGAGAAAATACATTAACTTCTTTACTATAAACAGGTTTTTATTGATTTTAGAGAATTTCGATCTTCAATTTACTGGCTATAAACAGCTCAAAATTATAAAAATCCACTCATTTGCCTTGGTGTTACATCCCAACTGAATAAAAGGTCTATGTCTTAAATACAAATTATTACTGCTATCCGGTCTACGGGAACAGCATCTCGAGAGGGGACACTGATAGAATCCAAAAAATTCAAAATTCAGCCACCCGGTACATTTTCAATCTTCATTTTTCCGATCATGTTTCTCCCTTTCGAGATGCTGTTAACATGCTCCCTATGGAAGTGGTGTGTAGAATTCTGACATGTTGCATGGTCCATAAAGCTCTTATTCTAAAAGAGCCACAGTACCTAAGCGAGAAGCTCATGTTTCGTGGGGAGGTCTTTCAACGTAGCACCCGCCAGGATGGACAGCTTCACTTTCCTCAAGTGAGGCTTGAAGTAGGGAGGAAGGGGTTTTCATACTTTGGCCCCAAGTTATTTAATGACCTTCCTCCGCATGTTAAAAACATAGCTTCTGTTGCTAATTTCAAAATAAAAATGAAGGAGCTGTTAAAACCAGGGCCTATTTAGATAAGTAAAGTGTTTTGCCGCTGTGTAACTATTGTTATTAATTTTATTATTAATTTTAATTTAAGATTGACAATAGTTGATTTGGAAAACAGTTGTCCAAACTGAAATACGCTTGCACAATAAAGGCATTTTTATTTATTTATTATTACAGTATTAATGAACATTCTCGCAAGTAGATTTTTACATTTTTTTCAACAAAACACGACTTATTATTTTTGACGCAGCATGCGTTTACAACTAAGCGAAAATCCAAGAATGACTTTTCTACAGCTTAATGGAGAACACTTCGTATCTACAATAGATTTCACACAAATTGATATCAGAGGTGAAATTTTACTAAAGGTAAAAAATTACAATGGCCGACATCTTGAAATAGGTGATGAAGTATAGATTAAATGTCATAATTTTGCTGAATAATGATTTTTATAAAATTGTTCTAGTTCTCTGCTTCAAAGCAAGATTGGGGATAAGTGATTGGTTGTTGATTAATTACTTCAGTGTTTATAAATAACAGCATATTGTAATATAAAGTATCAATGCAGAGATTGAGCAGATCTGTTCCATCCATTATGAAGGGCCACGTAGAACTGAACATTCGAGTAGTCCAACTTTGCCTTACAACCATTTACATATCAATACACTTATATACTCAACTTTTATAATTATTGCTCTTTATTTCTAAAACGATTGATAAAATATACAAAAAATTACACAAAACTCTTCAAATGGCTGATTAACGTTTGGTAATGGCAACCTTTCGGCAAGCTGCAGGATACTGACCCAACATTATTGAATAGAATAGAATAGAATACATTTATTTCCTTCATTTTTTACAAATACAAAATAGAATACAAATGGGAATTTCTGTCATCGATTTTATGTATATGATGACAGTACAGGTTAAATAAATACTCAAACTTTCACTTGACAGTCTATAATAACAAGTTCAAAGTAGCACACTGCAGCGCGTCAACAAAGGCTATTGCTTATCATAGAAATAACAGCAAATACGCACGTGCACTCACACACACAGGTAGGCTGAGTAGTATAATTGGTGTTCATTTCAAATTTGAGTCACTTATCACTAACACCTTACACATAATTTATATAATAACACATATGTTTATACATAAACATAATTAAAATAGAAATAATACAATACTACTATATACATACTATAGTACAGTGAATATATATTATATGAAGATTATATAATATGATAGTGCACATAAATACACATACACTATATGTTTCTTAATACAGTATGATAATACAAATGGGTGGCTGATGTAAATTTACTTGCAAAATACGTTCCTAAGGGAACTTACAAAAGGATACTATGACTAAAGGTTTTCACAGCATATAAAACAATAATCAAGAGGAACTTAGGATATTAATTATTTAAATATGCTATACTATTGTAATATTTGAAAAAAGTCAATTAAGTGATTTCTTTGTAAAAGAAATTTTCTTAGATTAAACTGAAAGTTTTTTAAATTACTACTATGCTTAACACCGTATGGTAGCAAGTTAAATATTTTGGGTTCTAAAAAGAGAAATGATTTTCTAAAACCTGCTTTTTTAACTTTAGGTCGGATAAATAATCCCTGAAAAGAAGCTATGGTTTTAAAGCTAAATTGGTTTGTAGCATCATTTCCGCTTTTAATATAAAATAATCTTAACACTTTAAATATAAAAATATGTTTAAGGGGTAGGATTTTTAGTGCCTGAAAAAGTGGAAATGAAGGTTCTCGCTTACATTTCAACAATATAATTTTAATATAATACTTCTGAGTTTTCTCTAAAGGGTCAATTAAATTATTAGCTGCTACTCCCCGTAGTTGGATTCCATATGTTAATCTAGACTGAATTAGTGCTATGTAAAATATACGCATAATATGCTCACTAACTAGATTCCTAAGAAAATAAAATTGTCTAATATTTCTTCTCAATTGCATATGTAATTGATTTATGTGAAACCTCCAGGACAGGTTCTCATCTACAATTATACCTAAATATTTAATGTTATCTACTTGGTTAATAGGCGGACAATTATATTGATCAAAGTTTAAACAATTTTTATAGTGGAACTTTAATATATCGTCAATAAAAAACTAAGGTCAAAATTAATAAATTTAGTTTTTCAGCGTTAACGACAATTTTATTATTTTCACACCATAATCTTAGACTTAGAATCTTAGACACACCATTAGGAGATCTTTGTTCAAGTTTGCCCAAACGTTCAATCAGTTATTCTCAGAATATTGAAGGCAAATGTCATCGGCAAAGGCGAGGGATTTTGCTTCAAAAGGTACTTTTAATAAATCATTTATAAAAACTAGAAATTACGTAGCCCACAAGACTGACCCTTGGGATACACCTTGTCAGAACATTGCAGCCTTTCGGCAAGCTCCAGAATACTGACCCAACAATATGAAGAAAACTGCAACCTTTCGGCAAGTTCCAGAATACTGACCCAACATCATGAAGAACGTTGCAACCTTTCGGCAAGCTCCAGGATACTGACCCAACAACATGAAGAACATTGCAACCTTTCGGCAAGCTCCAGGATACTGATCCAACAACATGAAGAAAACTGCAACCTTTCGGCAAGTTCCAGAATACTGACCCAACATCATGAAGAACTTTGCAATCTTTCGGCAAGCTCCAGGATACTGACCCAACAACATGAAGAACATTGCAATCTTTTCGGCAAGCTCCAGAATACTGACCCAACAACATGAAGAACATTGGAAACATGGTTTAGAAGGGAACCAAGGAATGGAAGAAACCCATACCTAAGGTATTGGTTCTACCCTTTCTACCTATATTACTGTTCAAACAGTTATTAACTAAGGGTATTTTATAAAGATCATTGGACTTTTAATCTATAACATGACAACATCCCCTCATCCACGCTTATTCTAAATACGTTTTTACTCACATGTAAATTAATTGTTTTAACCGCACTTAAAATGAAATAAACATAATTGACAAATGTTATGGTAATTTTTTTGATATAAAAAACGATAATTTAATTTTTAACAAATTTAAAATTAATTAAAATACAAATAACTTACTTTGAAAATAATATAGGCTATTACTAGGAAACCTAATTTTAATGCCTTAAAAAACTAATAAGTAGAAGAAGTCGTTTAGGTTTGAATGTTGTATAAAAACTTCATTATCAATAAAGAAAAATAAAATCACTAAATAAAGTGTACTGCTATGAGGAACATCTAATAATAAGTACGTGTATAGGTGGGAGGGTGAGTCACTACCACTGTACGTGTATAGGTGGGTGGATAAATATCACTGTACGTATACAGGATGGCAGGTGGGTCAATATCACTGAACCTGTACAGGTGAGCGGGTGGGTCGTTACCACTATTTGTATGGGTAGGCGGTTATTTCAGTACCACTGTACGTGTATAGGTGGGTGGATCAATATCACTGTACGTAAACAGGATGGCAGGTAGGTCAATATCACTGAACCTGTACAGGTGAGCGGGTGGGTCGTTACCACTATTTGTATGGGTGGGCGGGTATCTCAGTATCACTGTACGTGTATAGGTGAGCGGGTGGGTCAATACCATTTTTTGTATGGGTGGGCGGGTATTTCAGTAACACTGTACGTGTATAGGTGAGCGGGTGGGTCAACACCACTATTTGTATGGGTGGGCTGGTATTTCAGTACCACTGTACGTATATAGGTGGGTGGGTGGGTCAGTACCACTATTTGTATAGGTGGGCGGGTATTTCAGTACCACTGTACGTGTATAGGTGAGCGGGTGGGTCAATACCACGATTTGTATGGGTGGGCGGGTATTTCAGTATCAATGTACGTGTATAGGTGGGTGGGTGGGTCAATACCACTATTTGTATAGGTGGGCGGGTATTTCAGTACCACTGTACGTGTATAGGTGAGCGGGTGGGTCAACACCACTATTTGTATGGGTGGGCTGGTATTTCAGTACCACTGTACGTATATAGGTGGGTGGGTGGGTCAGTACCACTATTTGTATAGGTGGGCGGGTATTTCAGTACCACTGTACGTGTATAGGTGAGCGGGTGAGTCAATACCACGATTTGTATGGGTGGGCGGGTATTTCAGTATCAATGTACGTGTATAGGTGGGTGGGTGGGTCAATACCACTATTTGTATAGGTGGGCGGGTATTTCAGTACCACTGTACGTATATAGGTGGGTGGGTGGGTCAGTACCACTATTTGTATAGGTGGGCGGGTATTTCAGTACCACTTTACGTGTATAGGTGAGCGGGTGAGTCAATACCACGATTTGTATGGGTGGGCGGGTATTTCAGTACCACTGTACGTGTATAGGTGGGTGGGTGGGGCAATACCACTATTTGTATTGGTGGGTGGGTATTTCAGTATCACTGTACAAGTATAGGTGGGTGCTTGGATCAATATCACTGTACGTATACAGGTTGGCAGGTTGGTCAATACCACTAATTGTATATGTGGGCGGGTGGGTCAATACCACTATTTGTATGAGTGGGCGGGTATTTCAGTATCAAAGTACGTGTATAGGTGGGTGGGTGGGTCAATACCACTATTTGTATAGGTGGGCGGGTATTTCAGTACCACTGTACGTGTATAGGTGGGTGGGTGGGTCAATACCACTATTTGTATAGGTGGGCGGGTATTTCAGTATCACTGTACGAGTATAGGTGGGTGGTTGGATCAATATCACTGTACGTATACAGGTTGGCAGGTGGGTCAATACCACTAATTGTATATGTGGGCGGGTGGGTCAATACCACTATTTGTATGGGTGGGCGGGTATTTCAGTATCACTGTACGTGTATATGTGGGTGGGTGGGTCAATACCACTATTTGTATGGGTGGGCGGGTATTTCAGTACCACTGTACGTACGTTTTGGTGGGCGGATAGTATATATGATGTACTATAATGTACCTATTTTTATCTATTATAATATTCACAAAAGGACATTTTCTAAAAAATATTTTCACTCTCATACTTTGAATTAATATAAAAAATGTGTATATAAAACTTTAGTCGTATCCATTTTGTAAGTAGGCATAGCTCTGTATTGTGGCTTCGGCAATGATAGAGTTTTATCTATAGGCTATTTAAACTGAAATAGGAATGTTGATGATATGACTCGGTTTGTTTGCTTGGGTGATTTCATTTTTAGCCTTATTCTGTCCATTGCCTGTGTACTGTTGACCTGTGCGTGGAACCAGATATATAAATATAATAAATACATTTCATGGGGACCTATTGGCTTACATAATGAAATAGATTTTTTAAATAATAGCTTCAATACATTTTTAGGTTAGCCCAATGTTATTGAAGAATGTATTTTTAGATATAAAACCCCTAGTACGTGCAGTAGAGGATGAACGTATTGAAAATCCCAATTATGGTTATCTCTTGAAGAAAATTTTCATCAACAAATCAAAATTAAAATTGCTTTTTGTAACGCAAGATCTGGATCAAATTAGACAACATTTTACGGCAGGGCTTTAAAAAATTGGGGTGTAAAAATACTTTTAAATATTCATTTCATGACTTGAAATATATAGTAAAATCTTCAGTCAAAGTGTTTTTGTTAATTGTTATCAAACGTTTTGGCATGAAGTGACGTCACAACAATCACTCATTAAGTACGATTCAGAAAAAATATCTGTAAAAAAGGAATGCGATTAAATACTTTGGAAGAGTTTGAAATGTACAAATCAACAAAACTGACCAAAATTCACTCAATGAAAATTTACACTATATATAATATTTTTATTTACTTGTATTCTTAACAAATCTGTTTCTAGAGCAACAGCAATTACTACTGATATATCAATGTTTATATTTTCATTGTTTTTATTAACTATAAACAACTTGGAAAATTTAAACATTTTGAAGAAAGAATAAATTACTCTACTGCATTCATCATGATGACACTTATTGTCAAAAATATTAAGTAAATTTAATAAAAAAGGATTGATTGAAGTTAATTGTATATTTTATTTTATTTCCCACTCGGAATAACCATAAATTTAAATTTTTTTATTTACAGTGTTATATTATTATAAAAATGCTAGCAAATATCAACAGTAGTCCTTCTCGACGAGTTCTTACTTAGTTTTACATAACTGTACAGCAAACTGCGTTCATGATTTGAAGGAGTGAGTAAAACTTCTATTTCTTACAGATTATGGATTGTAAAGATTTTTAAAATAAACCACTGTTACTATAGTGGTGATCTATGAACACTATTCGACACCCAAGACCAGTAGTGTGTGTGGGAGGGAGTTTTAAGAGCCATAAAACTTATAGTGTTTGGCGATTTCCGTGAAGACTCGGCCACAGTAGGTAAAGGCAGGCGGAAAAATAATATACTGAACAATTAAAAATGTGGTGGAATTTAAGAAATGCGCCCAGTTAAAAAAAGCTTTATGATTAAACATTATATTTTCCGAGCTATTTTTCTTGGTTTCCTTCTTTTCATGTTTCTAGTTCTTATAAAGAATTTTCTTACTACCAATTCCTGTCATATACCCAAATTACTGTGATATTTCTTTTTCCATCCTTTTTCATATATTCTACACCTACCTGCTCACAAATATATAACTATCTTAATATATCCACCATTGCCCTTTCACGAATGTCATCTTAAATTTCTTTTAAAATTGTCATCTGTCATTGTCATGTCCTTGGATTATTTTCTATTATATTTTGTTCAGCGCCCTCGTGTTTACATCATGTAATGATCTTTACAAGATATGTTTTAAATATCAATATTTTGACAATATTTGGTTAATGCAGTACACAAATTAACAACTATATTTTTAATATTTGAAGCCGGCAGAATATATACATATATCTTAAGTTTTTTTTGTCAGCTACCATTGAGTAATTTTTTTTCTTTAAGTTGTGATATTTATTTGTATAAAGAACCAAAAGTCATGCAATATATATAATATAAAATAAAAGTGATCTCCTGTTTATATTTTATCCTGTTTAATCTATCGAGCCATTTACGACCTGCCTTACTTATTCTGTTTATACTAGCCAATCCCCCGCTGTAAAGAACGGAGGGGACACTCTGTAATTATGTGATCCATTGTTTGGGTAGACTCCCCGCAATCATATGACTGCTGTAGTGTTACATCTACCCACGCCAGTTCGGAACCGATTCAAAAGAGTCCTTTCCCTCCGAGGGAGTTTCATTCTACCTACAGGTATTGATGGATCATTAATAAGGAACTTATTGCATCCATAAAAACTGTTCCACGCTATGGCCCAGCTGGTATTGGGCGAAACGTTTGAACTGCTCAACTGGGAAGCAGTACGTAGAGGTGGGTTTCTAGATTTTAAGCGACCGTTCTGATGAGGGAGATCCTGGGTAATGGGGAGGTGCGGGGCATTTAAGATCTTATTGAATTATTTAAACAGTTCCTCCTGACTCTTATCTCTGGAGGAGCTATGATGCACAGTACCAGGAGCCAAAGAAGTGGAGTTGCCATGAGAGTACCACTAATAGCTCTCATAGTTCTATTAAGTTGCACATCAATCACTTTTGTATGTGCGCTATTTAGCCATACAGGAGCACTGTATTCAGCAGCGGAATATACCCGTAACAAAGCAGTTGTACGCAGGACGTGTGCGTTGGCTCCCCAAGAATTTCCAGCAAAATGACGTAGTGTATTTGCTCTGGTTTTAATTTTAGTTGCTGTTTTTTAAAGATGGCTTTTAAACGTCAGCGATCAATCTAACGTTACTCCCAGGTACTGTGGACGATCATTATGATGGAGTTTTACACCATTTAGAAAGATGTTCAGTTTTCGATTAGCCAGTCTGTTACTTAGGTGGAAGCAGGCTACTTCGTTTTTTTATGGGTTAGGATTTAGCTTCCAGGTTCTAAAATATCCTTCGAGGGCTGCAAGGTCACTTGTGAGTTTTTCTTCAGTAGCTGTGAAGTCCTTATGTTAGTAAGCTAAAGCAATATCATCTGCATATATAAACTTTCTGGACTTTTTTATTGTGATGTCAGTGGTATACACGTTGAACAAAATTGGAGCAACAACAGACCCCTGTGGCAGACTCCACAGGGATGATGTTGTTTGCGTCTACAGCAAATCATTAAAGTTGTACGTACACCCTGGGTAGTTCTAAACGAGCAACAAACCTAGTAACTGGACTGTCACAGATTTGTGATCTCCCAGCTATGGCAGCTACCACACGAAGCCGGTAGAATAAGGTCGGTGCACAGGAACTGCGCTGCATCGGCCTTCTTTATGAAGACTCCATTGCTGGAAAATGTCCTGAAGTTGATTTCTCTTCATTTGCATCCTATCTCAATGTATGTTCATGAACTATCAATAAAATAATCAAGGTATTCCATTGTGCCAATTAATTGTCTAATAAGTTCTGATCTATGCAAGGAATATTTTCGAATTCGACCATATGACACTCTTTGATTATTTGTGATAACATAGTATTTTTATTATTGATTTAAAAACTAAATGTTTTAAGCATGGAATATATAGAATATGAAATTAAACACTCGTTTATTTATATAAATTCTTATTTTAAACTAATAAAGAAATATTGTTTAAAATCAAACGAATGGAAAATAAATTAGGTTTGATTAAATATCTACAAGCTAAATTATGATACTTGAACTATAAAAAGTAACCAACAAATAAAATAGGGGTATAGAAATGTCCACTATTCAGTCTGAAAGTCAGATAATTTTATGTACAAAATTACAAATAAAATAACAAAATTACAAATAACAATTACACAGGTTAGGTCGAAGAAGTAAGAAACAAAAATACAGATTTTAAAATAAAAAAAATTACAAACATAAACAAGTTAGTTCGTAAAAGTAACATATGAGATTATAAATTATTGAATTATATAAACATTTACAAAAATATACAATTTAGTCAGAAAATTCTATAGACGAAATTCCAATTACAAAAATGTAAGAGATAATTATTACAAAAATACGTTGAACAATCCGAACATTTAATATACAAAACTTTAAATTATAAAGTTAAAATTTACAAAAATATACAATTTAGTTCGAAAGTTTACTAAACAAAATTCCAAATTTAAAAATTCAAGGGATATAAATTACGAAAATCACAAACCAATCAGAAAAAGTAATGAAATAATTATAAATTATTAAGTCAAGTTAAAACGTACTACTGTATTTGAAACAACCTTTAGCGAAATACAACTACAAAAATTTACAATGTCTACTTGACTATTTAAGTTGTTCAAGATTCTTTTCAACGAATTTTCGAAATATTACGGTTTTTTCTTTCTTCAAGGTGATACGTGATTTTTTACACCATTAATCCTTGATGGATTCAACGAATTAAAAATGTTCGGACGAGGATATTAAAATGATTTCTTGAGGTTACTGTGACAGCTTTCACATGTGTTTGTCGTTCTCAACAAATCTGAGGAATCCAAAGCCCAAATGTATGGAGGGAAATTGGCATCACTTTTACTGACGTGTAGTTTGTTCATAGTTTGTTTACATCTTGCCACCCAGCTACGTTACCTGGGATGTTAGCGGCGCAGTCCCGGTGCATTCCGGAGTAGAGCTGTTTGAACCCTGACATTAGGGCTGGATATGCGGCGTAGTCCCGGTGCACCCAATAAGGTTCTGGTATTTAAAAAAAATGTATGATTAATGCAATAACGTATCTATAATTAGATAGCTTTAAACTTCTGGCATGTGATAACATAAAAAACAATATAAAAACAGAGTAAAAAAGAGCTAATTTGTAAGAATTTTTAATTACAAAAGGTTTCTTTTTGAAGTAAATTTAACTACAAATCCACAGTATAGTAAACCCTCCACCTTTAACCATTATCCCGACTCTATCGGGACGGGTGGCAACCCTGGTCCTTCTGTACTTGAAGTGACGTAACAACTAACACTACACAAAACAGTTTAGGTACATTACTTTAACCTACACTAAGACTACAGAACATACTTTGGCAAAACTAATATTATAGAGCCTTCCTTAGGCTACACTAATACTATAGAATGTCCCTAAGTGGATTAGAACCCTTATCTGTTATAAACATTGATGCATGTGATATGTAATGTTCTGACTCGTTTGTGGTCATAATACCACTGTACGTGTTGGGGGGGGGGGGGTCCAATGTTTTATGTATGGGTGGTCAAAAACAGTAACAAAATATTTTGTGGGCCTTTGTTACAAGCTTTCTTAACACATTATTTCGAGACCATTGAAAAGGTACAATGGTATTGACCTAACCATCCACCCTCCAATACAAGTATAGTGGTATTGACCTACCCATACAAATATAGTGGTATTGACCTACCCACCCACCCATACACGTACAGTGGTATTGACTTACCCACCCACCCTCCAATACAATATAGTGGTATTGACCTACCCACCCACCCATACACGTAGAGTGGTATTAACTCAACTGTCCATCCATACACGTGCAGGGGAATATATTGCTTACAAATACTACTTTACTTGTATTGAAGGGTTGGTGGGTGGGTCAATACCACTGTACGTGTATGGGTGGGTGGGTAGGTCAATACCACTATACTTGTGTTGGAGGGTTGGTGGGTGGGTCAATACCACTGTACGTGTATGGGTGGGTGGGTAGGTCAATACCACTATACTTGTATTGGAGGGTGGGTGGGTAAGTGAATACCACTGTACGTGTATGGGTGAGTGGGTAGGCTAATACCACTATACTTGTATTGGAGGGTGGGTGGGTAAGTCAATACCACTGTACGTGTATGAGTAGGTGGGTAGGTCAATACCACTATACTTGTATTAAAGGGTTGGTGGGTGGGTCAATACCACTGTACGTGTATGGGTGGGTGGGTAGGTCAATACCACTATACTTGTATTGAAGGGTTGGTGGGTGGGTTAATACCACTGTACGTGTATGGGTGGGTGGGTAGGTCAATACCACTATACTTGTATTGGAGGGTGGGTGGGTAAGTCAATACTACTGTACGTGTATGGGTGGGTGGGTAGGCTAATACCACTATACTTGTATTGGAGGGTGGGTGGGTAAGTCAATACCACTGTACGTGTATGGGTGAGTGGGTAGGCTAATACCAATATACTTGTATTGGAGGGTAGGTGGATGTCAATACCACTGTACGTGTATGGGTAGGTGGGTAGGTCAATAACATTATACTTGTATTGGAGGGTGGGTGGGTAAGTCAATACCACTCTACGTGTATGGGTGGGTGGGTAGGTCAATACTACTATACTTGTATTGGAGGGTTGGTGGGTGGGTCAATACCACTGTACGTTATGGGAGGATGGTTGCTGTGTGCGGAAGTATTAGTTGACTTGCTTTGTCTCTGCGTGGGCAAGCTCAAGTTCCACTTTCTTCTCCCGCCTCCTTGAATTAACAAATTACATGCCTTTGTCCGAAAGTGTTGCAACTGTCAGTGGATCCTCAGAGCATTCACCAAAGTAAAAGACATACAAAAGTGTAGTGTGACAATTTTAAAGTAACAAAATACATATGAAAGTGTAGTGTGACAATTTTAAAGTAACAAAATACATAAGAAAGTGTAGTGTGACAATTTTAAAGTAACAAATTACATACGAAAGTGTAGGGTGACAATTTTAAAGTAACAAAAGACATAAGAAAGTGTAGTGTGACAATTTTAAAGTAACAAAAGACATACGAAAGTGTAGTGTGACAATTTTAAAGTAACAAAATACACACGAAAGTGTAGTGTGACAATTTTAAAGTAACAAAATATATACGAAAGTGAAGTGTGACAATTTGAAAGTAACAAAAGACATACGAAAGTGTAGTGTGAAAATTTTAAAGTAACAAAATACATACGAAAGTGAAGTGTGACAATTTGAAAGTAACAAAAGGCATACGAAAGTGTAGTGTGACAATTTAAAGTAACACCATTAAAACGTAATTTAAATACTTAAATATTCCTTCAGTAAAACTAAGGGGAAAATGGAATTGGTTTTAAATTAGAAATTCAATATGAAATTGTAATGTCATTAAAATAGTATCATAAAAATAGAATTATCTCAAAATTAAGGTATTCCAAACTTATCCAGGATTATGTAAAAATATTTTTTTAATATGCAAATAATTGTAACAAAAACTTATTATTTTCTTGATGCTGTACATCAGAAATGGGAGTAGGCCTATATCAAATACAATACAAAGAATGAAAAGAACTTATTGTGGCATTATATTACGCATTACTAAAGTAATGATCAAACCAAATAATAGTATGAACAGTAATACGACAAACGAGTTGTTTAGTGCAACGGATTGGTAAAAATAAAACACAATATAGTATTGTAGCAAGTAGTTACTCTAATGGAGGTTTTGTTTCTGTATTGTTTCCTACAGACATATTTTAGTAGTCTACTAATTGCAAGTCAATACTTATAGTCTGAATTTTGTTTATATTATTAGGTGGAAAATGAAATCCTAATGAATGTTTGAAAAAAGGAAAAATGCAGACTCTTTCATTAAAGCTAAGTAGAGTATTTAATATATATATATATATATATATATATATATATATATATATATATATATATATATATATATAAAGGATAAACCCAATATTAATTAAAATAAACAGTATCTGGTACCTTGCAAAACGTTCTCCCTTTCCCTTTATGTCAGATTTTTAAATAAAAACAGACGTTCAATTTTCTACATTTCTAAGGAATGTACAAACACATATTTTATTTAAATAAAAGTATAGGCAAAAACGTTGTCAAAAACGGATTTCAATTAATCAGATAGTTAAATTTTATGTAAACAACTTAGATTGAGATTTACGGCCTTCGGCCTCTGGCCCCAAGTTAGTGGAGTGGTAACTAATAAATAACATAAAATATAAAAAAAAATTGTAATTGTAATTTTCCTCTTTGCTGAAAATTTAATCAAAATTGTTAGAATAAAGATTGAACATTTTGCATTTTTAACGTTTTTCACCGTATAAAAAATGTGTAAAAAAACTAGTACAGTTAGGGACATACGATTTTACTAAAATATTTTAAATTGTAATTTACATATTTTCTGAAAATTTTATTAAAATCGTCAGAGCTGTTTTTGGGAAAATTACGTTTTTATACTGGTCCATAACAATAAAAAAACAAAAATTTCAAAAAGTGAAAAAATGGTCTGGAGATATTGGTTAAATACACCTACACACTAAATATCATACAAATCGATCCATCAGTTTGGTCTCACATATACACAGACAGACACACATACAGACAGAAAAAAACAACAACACTTTTTTGGATTCAGGGGGCCCTAGAATGGATTTTAGACCATCTCGTAAAATAGCTATATTTTCGACGATCACAATACTTTCTCTATGCTAACGCATATGGGAGAAAGTAAAACGAAAAAAAATCGTTAGCATTGATTTTTGCTTAACCTGTATTTAGACAAAAGGTCTTATTTACTTACATCTAAAATTTTTTTACTTATTTATATTCATCATAGTAAACATAGTAAATATTATTAAATTCTATATGCAATGATGAAAATATGATTGCAATTATAATAAAATTTGTTCTTGTTTTGTTAATTCCACCGTTTACTCTCTTTTTCTTTTTTTAGTTGTTTACTAAGTGGACATTTCTATGTTTTACCGCTTTCAGTTTTTATTGATCTAAAACATGTATTAGTACATAGCTATTTTTACTTTAAAAATTATATTCACTCTGTTTTACAAATAAAGTGTTAATTTTACTGTCTAAAACGAAAGATCAGATGTGCTAAGAACTGTAAAACACTTAACCCTTAATATATTATGTTTAGAATGCGAATACACTACTAAATAGAGGCAAAGGGTAGAAAAAAACAGGTCGCTTCCTAAAGTGCGCTAAATGTGTGTCGAGTAGTTATTTCTACAGTATGTCATGTGATGGCAGGACCAGCACCTTGTCAGTCCCTCCCTTATTCCACCCGAATCCACAAGGAAAAACGAAGTAATTATTACTACAGGTGTAAAAAGATGTACTTAAGTTATATTCACTGTATAACGGCCACTAAAAGGTTCCCTGTGGCTACAAGAAAGCGATAATGTTTTTTTTTTCTTTGTGACCAGCTAAATAATTTATAAAAATCTTAGATAAATAAAAAACTTCATCAGCTATCCTAATTTTTCTTATTTAGAAAATATGTAAAATGATGTTACTGGTATTAAACAATAAACCGCAATCTTGTATTAGAACTGTTTTCTTATTAAGAATGCTTATTTACTTAAACCAACGATAATCTAAGATCTTAATCTTCAAACTTGCACTTTACTAAGTTAGTATTAGAAAGAGCTGCAATAATGTGTTGGAAGTCACTTTATCTATATATTTAAAATTATATTATTTATAAGTTGTATACTCCAGAAAACTCTAAAGTCCACTTTAGTGGAATACAAAGTAGCACAATCATTTCATAGTTAATAAAAATAACCTTAAATAATTCACAATGGAAACCAAATTAGCCAAGCCTTTATGTTTTATTTATGTTTTTTATATCAGCAATTTGAAAAGTTGTCAAATTAAATTAATGCCAATGTTACTGATATGGGAAAAATGAAACGTTAATGGGCTGTTTCTTGCCAATAAAAATTGAATTCCGAGATATCGTTTCTTAGTGGGTCTCTATGATCAAAGTGCTAACTTTCCTCCCATCATCAAAATCTGTCCAGTGGTTCCGGATATTTCGTGCATCGTTTATGATTTTACATATTAAGATTCCTTAAGCGAATCGGTCCTCGCAAAAATAAGATAGCTTTATAATATTCGTTTTAAATCTTAGGGTCAAGGATCATGTGTGAAGTATTAGGAGTTGGGTCTACTTTCTTCAATTGGGTCCAAAAGATCCATGGTACTTCTATCATTTCAGTGCTTTTATTAATACATATAATGATAAATAGGGGACCCCGTCACTCGCTGCGCTCGTGAAGGAAGCTCGGCCTAGGGTCTCGCCTGTGGACTTTGCCTTAAGCCACAAACAAATATATAAACTCTTTTTATTTTGTCCTTCAGCCCCTTTGTAGAACTCGGCCTTCGGCCTCGCTAAGATGCTCTGCTAAAGGTCCCTTAGTGGAACTGGGCCTACGGCCTCGCGGGGGTAAGTTCGGCCTGTGACCTCACCATGGCACTCTGCTACAGTCCCATTTGTAAATCTCGGCAAGTTGCCTCTTGAGGCAAATCGGCCATGCCAGGATTCTTAATATGTATGATTATGAATTTTTGTTTTTCGGGCAGTGGTCAGTGGAGTTCATAAACATAGTCTTTTCTGAAACCTGATGGTATGTTACTAATTAAGAGAAGAATACCTTTAATTTTATACCCCACTTGAGTGTATTAATTAAACATTAAAATCCTAGGTCCATTATTTCCTTATCTACTTAGTATATATATATATATATATATATATATATATATATATATATATATATACTTTCGTATAAAATAAATAATAATAGAAATATATCATTCTAGTAGTTGTCTCGCAAACTGCGTGAACGAAATAACTCGATTATTTTAAGACGTTACAAAGATAACTTGATATTTTATCCGTCCAATACTGTGCTGCTCTCTATGGTTAAACTACCAAATTATTTTGACCATTTAACATTTGTTCATACCACCAGCTGGTCAATTAAAATTAATCCCCATAAGAATAACATTGCAACTTTGACGCCGTGTGGGACAAAAACCTATCGAAGTTTTGAAAAATCTAGCTCCGTTACGACTTAGAAATAAAAATTATCTGTTGAATAAAAAATTTAATAAAAATCGGCCAAGTAATAAGTCCAGAAAGTGAGTGAACTAAATGAACCGATTGTTTTTATACGTAGGATAATAATTTATTTTTCCAAAAAAATACGATACATTTTATTCAATATAATATTAAAAATATTACCTTACTAATATACATAAAATACAATTGTTAACTGATTATTCTTAATAAAGTTTAATTATAAACATATGTTATATAGATACTGTAATGTTCTTCTTTATTCTTCATACTTTAATCTAATTATTAATTATTCATAAAACTACTTGAAAGTACGAGAGATGAAATAAAAAATTTTTATTCAATCAATATATATATATGTACACCAAAGGATAGGCCTGAATGGAGGTTACAAATATAATTTAATTTACCATTATTATTTTAGAGCTCGTAATATTTTATGACCAGCTCGTACAGTTGTTTATTTTTGTAATGCATATACTGTTGTATACTTGTGTATTTTTAGTGTGGATTTAAAACCACATAATTTTTCATACGATGGAAGGGTGAAATATACGTAATAGTACGTGTTTAGTTGGTGGGGGGAGGGGGCTTAATCGTATGCTGTAAGAATAACATGTTCTCGCTGGCTCATGACTAACCAGCACATATTGATATTAACGTGTCCATGTCTTTTTGTGAACATGGACAAAACTAGCCTCATTGAGTTTAAATTAATTAATTAAAATCAAATTTTTACAATTACTCCAGTATTCTGATTGGTGATGCAGAGATTTCATCTAGTGATTATACTATATTTTTGGGCCTGGTGATTGATTCAAATCTGACCTTTAAAAAACATTTAGACAGAGTTTGCAGCAAATTACATAGCGGAATTTTCTTACTTCGGAGACGTTTAATGTTTTCAAATAGAGCCATCTTGATTTCAGCGTACTCCGGATGTGTCTACCCACACTTAGTCTATGGACTCCCAATATGGGGCGCTGAATGCTCAAGGGTGAAGTTCATTGCAAAATGCTCCGAGAGTTATACTTGGATTGCCCCGAAATAAATCTTGTAGAGGACTTTTCCGACGTAACAAATTACTTACTTTCCCTTCACTATATATCTTGGAAACCCTTATGTTCACGAAGAAAAGTATTCACCTTTTCAATCTAAAATCACATGCTCTTCGAAATTTACATAATATGGATATTCCTCGTCACAATAGTACTTTTTATAAAAAAACACTCCACTTACAACTGTGTTAAGTTGTATAATAAGTTACCCAGGTTCTTGAAGGCTTGTGTGCATGTTTTTAGAAAGAGATTGAAATTTGTTTTATTAGAAAAAGAATATTATTCAGTTTCTGACTATTTACAAGATACAATAATATATAGTAAGCATAAGTTACATAGTTATAATTTAGGAATTGTAAATAGTTTATATTAATGAAATGTTATGTAATAGGTTAAGGAAGACGTTTGTCAATGACAATCTTGTTTGTATGACAGTAAACTTTATTTGATTTGATTAATAATTAAAACTTTATTCTTAATAAATTCTTCAAGATAATTGGAGTTGTATTCAATCATCAATATCACATAATTTTGCCGATATATTTCTTTCATTACGAAATATCTAGTCGAGACTGGTCTAGAAATGTCGCACTTCTTGTTTAGTTAGGAAGTGAGAGTGGAGTTGCAAAGAAAGTAATTCCTAGATCCCCGTTACGCTGTTGATATCCAGTCCTTCCAATAACTCTCCAGCGAGATCTCGATCTCTAGACAACAGCGAGTACTTTACATTTTCCTCTCTTAATTTCTTTCTGTTTTTACATTCAACATGTGTATGCTCCTTACTGAAACATTTTCAACACAGCAATTGTTTAAGCAAAGTGAGATAGAGGTGTAATTAAATGCGTTTAAAGTTTTTGTTTTAATTAACTGAACTGGTTTTAAGAACATCAACATCAAATAAACATATTTATTTGTAGTAGACAGTTTTTACAATTGTATTACAAAGGTCAAATATACATATACAAAGGTCAAATTATGTTTAAGTTATTCTAATTAAAATAGCAAATATTTATATACATGGCTATAATAATAAATGTCGTCTTTATTCTTAATCCTTATTATTCACCTAATAAGAATTCCCCTTCAGAGTAAAAAGCTCCATCCAATAAAAAAGTGTCGCAGGGAGGCTTTAAATATCTTAAAGTTTTGTTGTGATTTTATATTGATTAGCAGTTTATTAAATAATTGTGGCCCCATATTTTGGGGAAGGGCAGCTGTAAGTTTTAATTTATGGGAAGTTTGCCTGTGTTGATCACAATATCTTGTATTATATTTATGCGTGTTTCAGCCGGTTTGAAAATGTGTCAGTTTTATATAGAATATTAATATATATATATATATATATATATATATATATATATATATATATATATGTATATATATATGAAATCTTAATATTCTATGCTTAATATTCTATGCTATTGATGAATTGACTGAACCATTGAAACATTTAGTAAACCACTCATTTATGACTGGAAATTTTCTCTAAAGATCTTAAATTGCCAATTGCCAAGTCTATTCTTAAGAGCGGGGACGAAAAATGCTGTGACAACTACAGGCATCTATTACATCCACTTGTGTGAAGTGAAGTTTGTTTGATTCCTAACCTAACCTAACCTAACCTAACCCACCCACCCACCCATACAAGCATGGTGTATATATATACAAGGATGATAAAGTTAAAATTTGAAGTGATTTGCACATTTCTTTACATGAAGTTCTTCTATTCACACCAGCCATTATACGGATTGCTCTCTTCTGTAAGCTAAACACTCTCAATAAAGCAGTACAGGATGCAGAATCCCATAGTATTATGCCAGGGATTCAAAAAATAACATTGTTTTTGAATAATTTATTTAACATTGTTATAAACAAAGATAAGTTAAAAAATAAATGTGAATCTCATTTTTACTTTCTCCCATATGCGTTAGCATAGAGAAAGTATTGTGATCAACCTTAAAGTTTTTTTTTACAAGTTGGTCTAAAAATTCATTTTAGCCTCCCCTGAACCCAAAAAGTGGGTTTATCATAAAAAATGTTTGATGTCTGTCCGAATGTGTGTCCGTCTGTGTGTATGTGCAGTTCACTGAAAACAAAATGGATGAATACATTTTTATTAAATTTGTTTTGTAGATGTATTTACCCAATATCTCCAGACTACTTTTTAACTTTTTTGAAATTTTAGTTTTTTCTTATTTGTATGGGCAAACAACATACAAAAATAGGAATTCCCTCAAAACTGCTCTACCGATTTTGACTAAATTTTCAGGAAAGATGTTAATTAAAATTTAAAATATTTTAGTAAAAACCGTATGTCTCTAACTAGACTAGTCTTTGAGTTATGGCAAAAAACATATTTAGGAATCAAACTAGTAAGTTTCAAAGTTTTGATTTTTCAGTGTTTAATATGGGGGAGAGTTTGTGAAAATTCGTTGGAACTATTTATCTGTAGGTGTTTAGCCAAATTAATCAATTAAATATATAAATTTTGAATAGTGTTGTAATTAATTATTAATGAGCTTCCAGAACAATTAATGATAAAAATAACTTTAATTACATATATACGTAAAACTTACTATTGTGAGTTTACATTCTCTACTGACTTTTATCAAATAAGAAAAACGTTATAAGACTTATTATTAGATATTCAGGCCTAGTAATAATACTAAAATTGAATTCAATAGTTAATAGTATATAACATCAAAAAATGAACTTTCAAGTGCTCCAATGACTCTTTTTAGATCAAACATTAACAGTTTCCCATAGGTGATCTATACTTAAATAAAAAGTATACGTTTGAATACCGTCTGAAAACAAATCGGTAAATGAAATAAAACCAATAATAACTGAGATTAAGACCTATATATATTTTATTCTCAGCTATTCTCTTGATGTCATTAAATCTACTGCCATAAGTCTCGTTCTGAAAATATTTTTCCAAAGCCTCACGACTGGTTACAATGAGAGGTTACTTTAGTTGTTAAATCCCAGCTTCATAACCTAAAGGTTCTCAGTTCGATCCCAATCAGAGTCGTAACACATTGTGGAAGGGATGAGCTGATAATCACCGACTGTTAGTTTGTCATTGGGCTATTAATTAATGACACTTTCTTTCTAAGGAATAGTCGGCCTTAGTTTGTAACAATGACTACATTCGCTCATCTACACTCATCACTCTAATTCAAAGTCCATATCCACCCATATCTTGACGATCGGCGTCTTGAAAATAAATAAAGAAATGTTAATTAGGGAAGGACTGAACGCTGAAGGGGCTTCGCGTTCAATACAACGTACGTGCATGGACGGAAGGATGGGTCAATATTAACGTACGTACATGGGCGGAAGGGTGGGTCAGTACCAACGTACGTGCATGGGTAGGAGAGTGGGTCAATACCAACGTACGTGCATGGTGGGAGGGTGGGTCATTACCATTGTACGTACATGGGTGGAAGGGTGGGTCAATACCAACGTACGTGCATGGATGGGAGGGTGGGTCATTATCAACGTGATGTTACTGACCAGAAAATCCTGCAGGATCAACAAACATCATCAATAAGGTAACAATATAACACCTATAATTTGTCTAATAATTATTTCACCAGGAGGGTAATTGCAACACAAGCCCTAAACTTAGTTGTGATAAGTAGTACAGTTTGACCAGAGATGTGAATTTGGATGTGGTTCCTGGTACCCCAATGGAATGTGAATTTGTATACAGCCACTTACTTTCCCCCACCTCTATATATTAGAGGTTCCTGGACTTCTCAGTGTGAGTTTGCATAAGTTAGAGGTATCCGGGAACAGCACTAAATAAACGAACAATTTACATATCGTATGTACAGTATAGTTCAAAAACATTAATTTGTAGGTTTCCATGGTCAATACAGTTAATACAAGACATGTCTCAGTTTTTTCTCAGAAATGTTCGTAAACGAGCTGAAAGAGCACACAGAGGCACCTTGTCTAATTGAACCTGAATCTCTATGCCAGTAATAGTGATCACAGTAATAGAAATGGCAGACGTTTTAAGCAAACATTGGACTGAGTTAGACTTGCTCAATACCTCACGGGCTCTACTGGTCCTGGACCTCAGCGATGTATCAAAAGGTCCGCAGGGCCACCGATGACTCTGGCAGCGTCCTTGGGCGACCTTGAAGCCCCCTGACCCCGGAGAGAGTATGGGGGGCGGGGGGTGTTCGGTGTTTCACTTTCACAGTGCGCGGCTCCAGATCTGGCCCCACAGTCACTCTGTGTAGTGCGGTGTGTGATCCATGGTACTAGTGCCCGCCTCGCCATGAGACGACTCGTGGATACCGTTCTAGGTAAGACCCGTAAAAGATCGTTTTAATTTATACTCCGGAGCAATAAAATATATAAATAATAAAATTATATTTACACTATCCTTCTAATTTATTATTTATAAGAATATTGTAACCACGAATATTAACGTCGATATGTTTATTTAAAGTGATTTATAGAAAATTGGCCTTATCATCACAGTTCTGAAGGATAAGTTGGCTCGAGAATGTTGACTTCTGTGAGAAAAACGTTCGCCTTCTATTTACGGGCACGCAGTTGTAATTGTGTGGTGTACTCATGAGTCTTTTGACATTTGTGAGAGCTAAGTTGGTCTTTTTCCTACGGAAACGCCATTATATTGTATGATTGTACTCATGATACTTTTGACATTTGTGAGAACTAAGTTGGTCTTTTTCCTACGGACACGCCATTATATTGTATGATTGTACTCATGATACTTTTGACATTTGTGAGAACTAAGTTGGTCTTTTTCCTACGGACACGCCATTATATTGTATGATTGTATTAATGATAATTTTGACTTTTGAGAAAACTAAGTTGGTCTTTTACCTACGGACACGCCATTATATTGTGTGATTGTACTCATGATACTTTTGACATTTGTGAGAACTAAGTTGGTCTTTTACCTACGGACACGCCATTATATTGTATGATTGTATTAATGATACTTTTGAAATTTGTGAGAACTAAGTTGGTCTTTTACCTACGGACACGCCATTATATTGTGTGATTGTACTCATGATACTTTTGACTTCTGTGAGATTTAAGTTAGCTATTACTTACTGTGGGTAGGCCCCCTAAGTAAAAGCGTTTAATAACTGACACGAAATCTTATATTGTGTTGCTGCACTCATGATGACATCTGTGACTACTAAGTTGCTGATTATTTACGAATTGGCTATTGTAACTTTGTGATTTTACTCATGGGACCTTTTGTAAATCTAGTTTTTTATTTCGATCTTGACGATTACAATTTTACTTTATTATCGAAGATTTTTATTTCTAATTTATGTTGAATGATCACTCCAAAACAACAAATTTAAGTTTTTGCATATATTAGCTTGAATTCAATTATTTCAACACCATGGAAATAGTTTTTTTTTAATTCTTTATAACTCCCATACATTTTAAATCTAATTTTATTCAATCTCTGTGCGTAATTCAAGCCACTCACTGCTCGTGGTTCAAGTCGCTCACTGCACGTAGATCAAGTCACTCGCTGAACATGTGTCAAGTCAGACTGCACATGGTTCAAGATACTATCACAGCATGTGGTTCAAGCATCCCACTCACGTGGTTTAAGCCACTCACTGTACGTGGTTCGAGCCTCTCGCTCATGTGTTCAAGTCACTCTGCATGTGGTTCAAGTCACACATTGTACGTAGTTCAAGTCACTCATTGTACGTGGTTCAAGTCAATCACTGCACGTTGTTCCAGCCTCCCACTCATGTGGTTAAAGCCACTCACTGCAAGTGGTTCAAGCCTTTCGCTCATGTGTTCAAGTCACTCTGCAAGTGGTTCAAGTCACTCACTGCACGTTGTTCAAGCCTCCCACTCATGTGGTTCAAGCCACTCACTGCAAGTGGTTCAAGCCTTTCGCTCATGTGCTCAAGTCACACTGCAAGTGGTTCAAGTCACTCAATGCACGTGGTTCAAGTCTTTCACTGTTCGTGGTTCAAACCTCTCACTGCACGTTGTTCAAGCCTCCCACTCATGTGGTTCAAGCCACTCACTGCTTGTGGTGCAAGCCTCTCGCTCATGTGTTCAAGTCACACTGCATATGGTTCAAGCCTCTCACTCATGTGGCTTAAATCACTCAGTCCATTTGTTTCAAGTCACACTGCATATGGTTCAAGCCTCTCCCTCATGTGGCTTAAGTCACTCAGTCCATATGTTTCAAGTCACACTGCATATGGTTCAAGCCTCTCCCTCATGTGGCTTAAATCACTCAGTCCATATGTTTCAAGTCACACTGCATATGGTTCAAGCCTCTCCCTCATGTGGCTTAAGTCACTCAGTCCATATGTTTCAAGTCACACTGCATATGGTTCAAGCCTCTCCCTCATGTGGCTTAAGTCACTCAGTCCATTTGTTTCAAGTCACACTGCATATGGTTCAAGCCTCTCCCTCATGTGGCTTAAGTCACTCAGTCCATATGTTTCAAGTCACACTGCATATGGTTCAAGCCTCTCCCTCATGTGGCTTAAGTCACTCAGTCCATATGTTTCAAGTCACACTGCATATGGTTCAAGCCTCTCCCTCATGTGGCTTAAGTCACTCAATCCATATGTTTCAAGTCATACTGCAAATGGTTCAAGCCTCTCCCTCATGTAGCTTAAGTCACTCAGTCCATATGTTTCAAGTCATACTGCATATGGTTCAAGCCTCTCCCTCATGTGGCTTAAGTCACTCAGTCCATATGTTTCAAGTCACACTGCATATGGTTCAAGCCTCTCCCTCATGTGGCTTAAGTCACTCAGTCCATATGTTTCAAGTCACACTGCATATGGTTCAAGCCTCTCCCTCATGTGGTTCAAGTCATTAAGTCCATATGTTTCAAGTCATACTGCATATGGTTCAAGCCTCTCACTGCATGTGATTCAAGCCTCTCACTCATGTGGTTCAAGGCACTCACTGCACGCGTTTCAAGGCACTCACTGCACGCGGTTCAAGCCTCTTACTGCACGTGATTCAAGCCTATCATTCATGTGCTTCAAGTCACACTGTACGTGGTTCAAGCCACTCACTGCACGTGGTTCAAGCCACTCACTGCACGTGATTCAAGCCACTCACTGCACGTTGTTCAAGCCACTCACTGCACGCGGTTGAAGTCACACTGAACACGGTTCAAGTTCACTCATTACCGTGGTACGGGTACAGGTTTCTCACTATATTGGATTTATGTCAATCAAAATGTAGTCAACTTTACTCACTATAAGAAATTTTTTTACTCAGGTATGAAATGACATTTTATCTTAGGTTTAATATCTTTCGTAATAAACCCAAGTCACGCTTATTAGATAAGAATGAAAAAAATAATTGCATTGTTTCTTTCTTGTCACCCGTCTTCAAGAGCATCCCTAGTCAGCTTTATCCCATATACACTTTTATAATGTCATGTATTTTTTATGACGAGGGCTATGAGGTATAAGATGATGAGATCCTCTATCATTATCTTATACCTCATTACCAATTCCAACTCCTTCCTCATTCTCTCACCCCTTGTCGCCTCATATTATACAATCTCGATGTGTTCTTCACCTATATCAAACTGATACGCTTCGAATGTCCACCTCAAGTAGACTTCTATACACGAGTCATCATTATTTTCTCGCCTATTTAAACCGAATAACACGTGATAAGATCTCAAAGACCTTCTATAGTCATACAGAAAGAAATACGTACACTTAATATCCCATACTGACCTTGTAATGTTCGTCCTGTGGGAGGGTGAGCCCAAGGTAGTGGTCGACGAATATCTGAGTGAGGGGAGTGGGTCAAGTCAACACCCAGATTAACACCTATTGAAGGCTGACAGCCATAGATACACTGGGAGATTGAAGTGGAGAGGCTCGTGGTATTTTGAAGATCTTCTTTGTTCTCCGCCCTGACACTGCCTGAAAAAGCTAGACTGGTGTGAAGATAGTGTCAATAAATGGTATAGTACCACTCATGACTGCATGGAACGTTTATACAAAAACAACATATTCTTGTTTAATGTAATATTATAATAATAATAATATAATAGTTTGGTAATGTGACGTTAAAGTGTTATATGAACTTTAAAAATGTTATATGAATTATGACACATTAATAATAAATAATATTGACAACATTACCCTTATATTGACTATTTACAGAAGACGCTGATACCAAATAACTTGTCTTTCTGAGCAACATTCTTCAAAACTTCTGGAAGAATATCCCGCAAAAATTTAAGAAAGATAGCAGAGTTCAATTTTTGATCAACGTGTTAGGACCAATGAAATAGTTTTCGAAAATTCCTACCCGAACATTAACCAAGAATCGATACTGACTTCCTTTCTTGTGGTTCCATGAGGGTTATCTTCAGCCCAAAAGTGACTATTTCTACTGTTGAATATTCAATCTCCATTGAAACTACTTTCATCGGCGAACAGAACCTTTTTGAAGAAATCTGGGTCGTCCACTTGCTTGAGCAGAAACCAGCGACGGCAAATATCACGACGAGGATAATCCTGGAGGCCCAATGAGTGGACCTTTTGGGAAAAGGCATCTCTAACCTTTTATAACCGACATTTTATATTTTGTAAATTAATGTTTTTTAGGCATTGCAGTTTTAACAGAGGTGAAGTTTTTAAAGGTCTATTTCTAAAACAGTCCAATTTTGTATATTTAGTTATATTTTCTATAAATATTTTACTTTTAAGAAAAAAAACCAAACCTTAATTTTCTTTTACATTAGTTTATGAGTTAAGCGATGATTGCAGGTGATATTCAGAATTGCAACCTGCAACCAATAGCAGCGCACAAGTAGCAAGTCTTGTTTATTTTTTTGACAATCATTAAAATTGAGCTATCGTTAGATTTGTTATAGAAAAATATTAAATTAATATTATTTTAAAATATTGATTAAACTATCCATTTTAAAATTATTTCAGATCTGAATTGCTAAATGGCCGCCGCCATTATGGGGTTGGATTTCGGATTGTATTGAAAATTATTATCTAGATTTTACTGGTTGTTATAAAAACGTATGTTTTAATATAAACGTTTCAAGATCATAAATATAATAGGGTTTGAAAATAATAATAAAAATAATGCGTGAAAAAAAACAAAATGGCACCTGTAACAAAATTGGGACTTTAGAACAGTTCAATACGATAGTTGATTCGCTCTTGACCCACAAACAGTGGCCGAAAATGTTGATAGAGTGTTATGAAACTCACCGTACAGAATATTTTAAGGGGTTTCCATATGGGTGAGTCATATGGGGGAGAGGGATGGATGGGGCGAGTCGTATGGGGGAGGGAGGGAGGATTGGAAGAGTCGTATAGGGGAGAGGGTGGATGGGGAGAGTCGTATGGGGGGAGGGAGGGAGGATTGGAAGAGTCATATGGGGGAGAGGGTGGAAGGGGAGAATCGTATGGAGGAGGTAGAGGGATGGTGGATGGGCCATTGACTTATGGGGAAGGGAAAGTGGTTAGGATGTAGCTTTGTAGATACGATAAATTGAGTAAGGCTTGTGTCATGTCAGGATTCACACATACGCAGCTCTTTGCATAGCTGCCGAAATCATACGTGTTATAAGGGTGGGCTCCAGATTGCTTGTGATATGATTTGTATGCAAATCTCTCTCCTCAGATTGCTTTGTTTTTTTATTCTTTTGTTTGTTTGTTTGTTTTTTTTGTTTTTTTTTTTTTACTCATAGAACTTTGATTTATTTTGTTTTGGATCTTAGTTTTAAGGTCAAATGGTTATTATGTAAGAAGTTTCCATTTGTGATCTAGGGGGATCAGGTATAAAACGTAGGAGAAGTTAATATTGTTGTCTTGTAGGAAAATAAAAAAGTATACTTCAAGTACCTTTCAGAGTTGTACATAAAAACAAGAGTGTGTAAATTCATAAGAATGATATGTTAGTGTCTTTACATACATACTGGTAATCTGAAAGTATTTTGTGACCAAAGACACATGGGAAGTTGAAGGAGGGCTGGTTAAACTTTTCAAGGCTTAGTCATAAAAATATTTTTGAAAAACAGAGTGAAGTTCCGTAATTAAGGCGGGTTACACACATATGCATCTCGCACGGTGCGACTAGCATTTTTGATGCCAGTAGCACTCTGCGAGATGCATATGTGTGTAACCAGCATGCAGGCTGCATGGTCGTGGCACGTGCTAGTGGCAAGGTGAGAGAGGTTATACAGTATTGGAGTCTCCTCCAAAGCTAACACAAATTCAATATTTGTTTTTTCGTCATCCGGAAACGGCATTTTTAATTATTACAACTAGAATCTACAACTAATTTAACTATTACAACTATTACAACTAATATAAACTGGGGTATACACTACTTAATTATTACAAATTATTACTAACAAAACTCAAGCTATTCAAAAAGTGACTTTCCGCACTTGTCAACTTAGTACACCGTGGGAACAAGAGCGTCAGGGCTTGGAAATGTGTTCTGCGCATGCGCCAACTCAAGATGCACGCTGCATGCAGCGCCAAAACACCGACCGATCGGTTCCGAGTGGCGCTGCACGCTGCATGCGACTAGCACCGTGCCAGTAGCACCGTGCCAGTCGCATATGTGTGTAAGCTCCAATTGATTAACACAGGTTGGTCTTCGAGCTGCATGCTAGTAGCAAGAAAAATGCTAGTCGCACCGTGCGAGATGCATATGTGTGTAACCGGCCTAAAGGTGTGACCAACGCCACCTTTGTCAAACCAGGCAAGCAATTTGTAGGTAAAACTTTAATCCTGGGACCTTTCCTTCATCTACCCATGGGTTGACGGTAATCCAATACTATTAGAACAGATTAAAGATGTACATAGTTACATGTAGACTACAAGTTTACATATCAATAAAATAGTCAGCATTGGTAAAAAAACTAGGAAACTAGGAAGTCGGTTTTCAAATAGCATTTTATAAGATGCATGACAAATTGACGTTATTTTCTTAACACAAGTTTAAAACAAAATATAACGTATGAAGTACTGAAGAAAATGTATTTTAACTGTCCAGAACCAACCAGAAGAAAAGCAGTGTGGCCACAACTGTCTTCTCCCGAGCTGAGAGAATGTAGTCAGCTAAATTATGCAAGTAGTTTGCACAGCCACTTTGGCGAGAGGTATGGCGAAATAACACAGGATGCATGGGGCAACACGCCAAGTTAATGACTAGCTAATAACAGTCGATAATTACTGCCGGGGTCCCTGGAAACACCCGACCGAGCACTGCAGCCCTATGAAACCTAGCCAAAATACCACAGACGTTAACTACCGGGCCTACAGTACGGTCACTGGAAACACCCGACCAAGCACTGCAGTCCTATGAAACCCAGCCAAAATACCACAGACGTTAACTACCGGGCCTACAGTACGGTCACTGGAACACCCGACCGAGCACTGCAGCCCTATGAAACCCAGCCAAAATACCAGACGTTAACTACCGGGTCTACAGTACGGTCACTGGAACACCCGACCGAGCACTGCAGCCCTATGAAACCCAGCCAAAATACCACAGGTGTTAACTACCGGGCCTACAGTACGGTCACTGGAAACACCCGACCGAACACTGCAGCCCTATGAAACCCAGCCAAAATACCACAGGTGTTAACTACCGGGCCTACAGTACGGTCACTGGAACACCCGACCGAGCACTGCAGCCCTATGAAACCCAGCCAAAATACCACAGGTGTTAACTACCGGGCCTACAGTACGGTCACTGGAACACCCGACCGAGCACTGCAGCCCTATGAAACCCAGCCAAAATACCACAGGTGTTAACTACCGGGCCTACAGTACGGTCACTGGAACACCCGACCGAGCACTGCAGCCCTATGAAACCCAGCCAAAATACCACAGGTGTTAACTACCGGGCCTACAGTACGGTCACTGGAACACCCGACCAAGCACTGCAGCCCTATGAAACCCAGCCAAAATACCACAGGTGTTAACTACCGGGCCTACAGTACGGTCACTGGAAACACCCGACCGAACACAACAACCCTGTAAAACCCAAGAAAAATTCCACAGGCTTTAAATGCCAAACCTACAGTACGGCACCTGTGAACACCGTACCGAGCACAGCAACTATGTGAAACCCAATCAAGATACGGCAGGCTTTACTACCGGACCTACAATACGTCCCCTGGGAACACCGTACCGAGCACAGAAACTATGTGAAACCCAATCAAGATACGGCAGGCTTTACTGCCGGACCTACAGTACGGCCCCTGGGAACACCGTACCGATCACAGCAACTATGTGAAAACCAATCAAGATACGGCAGGCTTTACTGCCGGGCCTACAGTACGGCCCTGGAAACACCAGACCGAGAACAGCGTCCCTGCGAAACCCAAGCATAATACCGCAAGCTCTAACTGCCGGGACTACAGTACGGCCCCTGGAAACACCAGACCGAGAACAGCGTCCCTGCGAAACCCAAGCATAATATTGCAGGATCTAACTGCCAGGACTACAGTACGGCCCCTGGGAACACCCAACCGAGCATAGCAACTCTGTGAAACCCAAATAAAATACCGTAGGCTTTAAATGCCGGGCCTACATCACGTCCCCTGGGAACACCCGACCGAGAACAGCAACCCTGTGAAACCCAGCCAAATTCCAATTCCAGTATTTAACTGCCGTGGGCTTTAACTGCCGGGACTACATTACGGTCACTGGAAACACCCAACCGAGCTCTTCAACCATATTAAATAAAACAAAAATAATAAAAAAAAAAAAAAAAAAAATGGGAGGCTCTACTGCCGGGCCTATATCACGGCCCTTACACATCTTTGTGCAAACATTAGATATAGAGATTGGAGAATAGAAACAACAGAGAACAACATTTGCGTATGGATATATTACGGAATTTTAAACAAAGAACTGTTCTTTTTCTTCCTAACCTTAGGTGAAATCAGCTTAGACCTACATCTTAAGGAGTAAATCCCCAAAGATAAAATGTCCTGCCAAGTTGTACTGCCAGGAAGTGGTGCCAACGTCGGACATGGTCAGAGGAGTGCGACAGTGGTGGCAGGAGAAGGATTATAAAACAAAGTCGAACGGAGCCGAAAGTAGAGCAGGAGCTGAGGCACAAAGCTCAGAAGAAAGTGACTCATGTTCGAGCGAGGCTAGAATTATACAGGGTCCATTGTAAATGTCACCCGCCTTCCTGTCCTGTCCAGGATGTTCTACAGGACGAAGGACAGGAGTCTGTGCATGTAAGATGAATATAAGCCTCTCCTCAATATTTTTCAAAACGTTTTTTAAATTAAAAAATATCGTTAAGTACTTTTTTGAAAATAAATTCTTCATTCTCAACAGTTTCGTCTTTAAAATCAAACTCTTTAGAATTATCTTTTGCAAAAATTACTCCATATATCTCCACAAGTCAGATTCTAAATTATGGATAACCGAGAAAACAAAAACTGCACAATATTGCAATTGTAACTTTTAGCTTATATTTTTTTACGTCCATGAAACGGTACTTTTCAATATTCCTAGAAGTCTTCAATGATACATCCTCTAAACTAGGAAATTTTCTTTTAGCTTCATTGAACTTTATATTACGCATATATTTAATTTTAATTTTGTAATCAACTTGTCGTTTCCTAAACAAAACATTTAAGTCATTGGAACATTATGATGAGCTGCAAGTTTCTAATGTACTACAATGCCAGAGCAATCCTTCTTATCTCGAAAAAGTTCATTTTTTATAACGTTGCAGAGTAATTCTAAATTTAAGTTTATTTCCTGTTATTTTTTTCTGCATCAAATAAAAACATCACGATTTTATGAGAATTGGCATAAAAAATTAAAATTACATAAAAAGTTCGTATTTATTTTTTCATCAATCTACGTAGACTTAGAACTTCAAAAATGTTTTAATATGTAGGGGTACAAAAAGTACCACTATTTTGCGCCCTTAGATTGTTTTGAGATATTTAAAGAAAACCTACAAAATAAAAACAACTGAAAAGGGAAACGTGAAATTCTTGTATAATGTAAATACATTGATTGAGAACTATTTTACAAAGTTTCAGAATTTTTTGATGTACAAAACAATGTTGTTATCAATTCAATGAAGTAACTTTTTCAACACTAAGTAGTGGTACACCAGACAAGTCTTGTTATCGAGCTGCTGATACCAATAATTCGAATATGTAATAATTTGTATTGACAGATTATGCTGTCTGGTTTTATCTCGATTTATCATTGATATATAAGTGTAGCTACTTGTGATCATTTAAAGTAATTACTAATTAGTGCATCTTAAATTGTTTGTCCAGTCCTTTTTTCAATTTTTTTATTAATAGTTAAGTCAATGTTTTGCAGTTAAGTGGTGTTTTTGAATTATTTATTTTTGGGTTTAAGGTATATATATAACAATGCATGGTCTACAACAAAATGTGGTGTTTTGATACTATGCAAAATTGGATAGTAACAAGAAATTTCCTTAAATTTAGAATAAATCTGCAACGTTATAAATAAATTGTTTCAAGTTAGAATGATTCCTCTTGGATTGTAGCATTTTAGAAACTTGCAACTCATCATAATGTTCCTTATCACTTAGATATTTTGTTTGATAAATGACAAGTTGATTACTCATCCATTTTTAGATATAAAAACAAAATATTTAAAATAATTAACGTATAACAAATCTTTTAATGCATTTTTATTGTTTAGTGAAATAATTCTCTAATGACTGAAGATGAAAACTTTTATAGATTTAAATCATTAAGAATTTTGTTTAAGATAGATAATAAATTGCACAAAATATTATTGCTTTTGAAACATTCAAATTTTAAATAATATATTTTTAAAATGTCCAGTACTTTTAAAAATAAAATTTTTTTACTTTTAAAAATTATTAGCATACATTAGTATTTAATAAAAAGTCTATTGTGTTCACAACCGACCCTACAGTATTTGCCTGTACTTTTATCATACGTATATATCAAACTAAAGAAATGTTTGATTGATCTTATATCAAATTTTATCAAAATACTGCAATTAGATCATATACAATAAGTCTACTAATTGCTTTGTGGGTCTCGTGGTGCGTGTTCAATGATGAAATTACCACCTGAGCTATCGGGAGGTGCATTGCTCTCTGAATAATCAGGCCCATATGAACTAGCAAAAGAGATTAAAAAGGTGTTAATAAGTTTTATAATATCAGAGATATGTTTTTCTAATTTGAATATAACAAATGACTTGAAAATTATATTCAAACAAATATACAGACTAGTAGAATTCGTTAGAAAAATCTTGGTAGTACAACTATCTGTTATTAAAAAAGGTTCGGGAAGACAAAGGTTGTTGGACATTTGCCATCATTACGTGAAAATTACCAATGTGATTGGTAATTTTCACGCAATGATGGCAAATGTCCAACAACCTTTGTCTTCTCCATCTGATACTCCATCATTAACAAATTTCAAAAATAAAAATTTTGATAAAATATATGATAGTCAACATTAATAGTCTAAAACAAACAAAACATTGAATCTTGCGGATTAGTTAAGGATTAATTAAATCCAAATACAAAACTTTACTAATGTGACACTTATAGTGTCAAGTACTATTTTGCATATTTTGTCCAAGTACAAGGGCATATTTTGCATCAAATTTACTATAAAAATAAACGTTATGATTGTTCCTCACTAGGTTAGTAAATTTATTGTTTATACAATTCGTATCAATTTTGCAAAATAAGAATTAATTGTTTTGTTACCAGTTAGTTTGAAACAACAGAAAAACTTACTAATATGAATGATATGTCATATGAAAAAAGAAGTATTACGTTAAATAAAATTATAATTTATATCTACTATATGATATAGGCTAGAAAGTTTTAAAATATTCTTTTAGAGAAGATAGGATCAAAATATACAAATACAATTGAAGGCAAAATCTTAATAATTCCCTAACTTCACCACTCATAACAAAATGTTCTAAGGAAACTAGAATGGGTTATAAATTTAATAAACCTACTATAATATAAGCTTACTTTCTCATTACTTCGTATTTCTAAATTTATTTGTTAATGTTATGCAGCCACATGTTTAAAATAAAAAGTCATCAGTTCTAGTAAGTAGCCCAGGGTTGTAACCCAGTCACTTTGAGATGTGTTGTGGAAATTGTAGCCGATAGTTTCTACACTCTGTCCTCTTAATACCCATGGAATCCACTCAATGGTTGCCATCGGTGTGGACACTACTAGAAAAGTCTGAGGTATCCTTGTTAGGTGGTAGAGGGTCCGATGTTGTGTTTATAAGATAACTGAGTATCAGACATGTCAGTCAGCTGACAATCAGACTAATACTACATGGGTCATATTCCACGTAAAGATGTAGGCCCCTAGTTGTCCTGGCTATTGGGTTACAGAATTAATAAATGGATCTTTTCAAGAAACAGTCGGCCTTTTTTAGTAACAATGACTACACTCGTTCATATACACTCAAAATACTCATTCTTCCCGTTTATTCACCCATGTATCCACGATCGGCGTCTTAATTATGAATCAATGTGTACGGTCAACACTTTTGAATATTTAAGATGCACATTTATTTGATCTAATCCTTTACTATCCACGCCGATTTTTACTGTGAAAATTGTCAAGTTCAGTGAAAGTAAATGCGTAACTGAGGAAGAGGAGAAAGGATTTGGCGAAAGACTTTCCCGCGCAATATGACACTGCCCACCTCCAGGGCGCTTTCCACCGGCCCACACGTGACATTGAACCACCGGGTCTCCAAATAAATGTACATACATAAGTCACAAGTTAATTACATATAAGTAATGTTATGGTGACTCGTCATTAATGGACAGAATTAAATAACGGGAATTTTAAACAAAAACTATAAATATTCTTATAGTTGGAAATTTGCAACATTGGATGTAAAGCTTTCCTGCGGTCTTATGGAAATTTTACAGTTACCCTGTATGAGAATCTCAGGAAATCAAGGACAGTTTGAGAGTTCGTTGATACAATTCAAAATATTTTATGGATGCCTACCCACCCTACACCCATGACTTTCATAGACAAGTAACCAAACTAATAAAAGATTACAAAATTAGACTAATGAACAGTATCTAACAATATTAAATTGACAGTATAAAGTTATTGTTCCTTATTGTTTAAATGTTGATATCCATTCACATAGCTAAGTCCAGGCTTCATTGAAGGGATGGCGTTTGCCTCCGCAGGAATCCTAGTACGTGTTCCTAAAGCGATGCAAAACGATGTAGATAGTTGAATTGTTACTTCTGTGATCTTCCATCTATGCCACCTGCCCAGTTTACAGGTTTTATAATATCAAAAATAAGGACTGTTTCAAACGCATACAAAAAATTGTCACGCCTTGGTTGTTTTTGCTCCTGATAGACATTATGAAGTAACCGTCCTAAAGGGTTAACTGAGGAGATCTAAAAGATAAAACTTGTAACTGTTCATAACTTAATCAATCCTTAAATGAACCTTATTTCATATTAATTTGGTCAATACCAGTACTTCAAAACGGGTAAGTAGTGAAACTAAAATAAATGATCGTCTGAAGATGGATTGACAGAATGAAAATTGTGGACCTTATCATTAACGAAATGTCATTCCCGGTAGAAAGGTCAGCTACACTCGCCCTGATGAAATTGTTTAATGGTTGCTATTAGAAATATAACACAAATCAAGAACTGTCTACATTTATCACCCGCATACCTGACCCAGTGAGTGAGTAACATGGCCTCAACGGCCCTTTCTGCGACACAACGTAGGAAATGTTAATTATACATAAATGTTAATTGTACGTTGTTGGGGGTCAGAAGAACTAGCATGAAATAGTGTCCTTCTCGGGAAGGATTGTCTACAGTGGTTTTAGCTAGCCTGAAGGTAGTTAAAAATGAGTATGAAAAAAAGGAAATAAAATCATACCGGACAAATGAGCTTTTAGTTGAAAACTCTAGTCGTACTGACTAATAGAGCGGTTACTAACCGTAACCGCTCTATTAGTCGTACGTAGAATAATGTAGTTTTATGACAATACTAAAAACAAGGAAAAACGCAGAGCGAAATTTCACATTAATTACATTTATAAGCTGTGTCCTTCCTCTCTTGCTCTCGTTTAGCACTGTGAGCACAAAACAAACCACCAGGCCACTAATTCTTATAAATATCTTGATATTTATAAGAAGACTACCATTTTTAACAAAAAAATACAAAAATAATATTTGATCGAACCACCCACCCACCCATCCATAAATGTACAGTAGTATTGACCAACAGTCATACCCATACACGTACAATAATATTAATCCACTCACCCATACACGTATGGCTGTATTGCCCAACCCACCCACCCATATACGTACGATTGTTTTAGATACCTTAACGGGTAACTTTATGACATTCTAGTTTGATCAATGTTTACAATTCTTTGCCATTATTACTACTGTTCAATACTAAGACATTGGTCGTAGAGACATGGGTGAATATGATGGATGAATAAAATCAAATAAAATCTATTAATTCCATAAATAAACACAATAAATTAATATCGTTGCAATGTAAAAAAGTCACACATGGGCCATAGGACCTGTGCATGTGACGAATCATTTTCATTAAAATACTGCAATGATATATAACAAATGATTATTTTACACTTTATACGTATAAAACAAATAAATACAAACTAAAGAGATAAAGAGAGTGGAGACAGTTACAGATAGACATTTGAGATAGTTAAAATGTACAGTTAAAGACAGGATTAGCAGAAACATTAAATAAGAAGTTAACAATCTAAGAAAAGTAAAAACATTATTTATAAACAGATTCAATATTACTTTAAAACATACGAATCTAGACAATATACTATATACAGCCAAAATTACATTTATCTATAGATCATTTCAGTGAAATATTACAGTCTGTATACGGTAGGGTGGCGCACGGACCCGCCAGCTACCTGTCTGTGTCTGTCCTTTTCTCCCCCCGGCGCTCGCGGCTGTTTCCATAATGAGTCACCAACTAGCCCCTCTAATAGAATTATTAACTTTTTTTACTTTCTCATAATATCTCAATTTTAATAGAATATTTGTAAAGTACTAACAAAACTAAGAAAAGTGATATAAAACACGATGTGCTTTGATTATAAATAACGAAATGGTCGAAAGTTATTTTTTAGCCGGAATACTGTATGATTTGTTAAATGTTTTATATTTCTCATAATTCCCTAATCTTGATACAATATTATTTTAAGAGTTCTTTGAAAAAAGGTAGAATAATTTAAAACTATGTTATCGCATACTATTTAATCAGCCAAAATATCATTAAATAGGCAACATTACATACTTTACAGTTTATTTGATTAATAAATCAACATTATTTTATATTACTCCCAGTAATCTTCTTCAAGCCAAAGTATTTAGTGTCCAGAAGTTGAGCATTTTCCATTTATCTTCCATGTTGTTTCCGTGTGACACTGAAATAAAACAAAATCGTGCTAAAACCAATATACAATATTTTAAGATTGCAGTTAATTTTTTACCATTCTTTATATTTTATTACTAGTTCTAATGACATTAAAATGTTTTAAAGCATACATTGAAATGTTACAGTACCCGCTATTCATCAATTATCGCAACCTTATTGTCATGACTAATAAAGAAGTAGTAATATCTTATTATACTCTACTTATATTAAAAAAAAAACGTTTAAAGTCTCTGTAAATTTGAAGATAATTATTTTGTTTTACTGTATACTATTATCATATTTTTATACCCTTTTTGTAATCATATATATTACGTCCAATAAAATTTTCTAGGTAAATAGATTTTATTTTTTATTTTACCTGATTACTCTAGAGGTGACACTCCCAGATCGTCATCGTCATCGCTGGTATCCCAGTCACAGTCATCCGATTCACCAGGGGCCAGATTAATGACTAGTTCTTGGACACTGACGTCATCAAGTCCTTCGTTTGTCCAGTCTGCCTCGACTTCTTTCTTGACGTGTTCAACGCATTTGCGCCAATCTTCTGAGGTGAAGGAGTTTACAGCTCCCATAAACAAATCCTGAACATCGTTCAATTTAAATGTAGTATTCCTTGCTGCTACATACCGCTTCAAAGTTGACCAAACCAGCTCAATTGGATTGTAATTACAGTGGTACGGTGGCAGTCTGATTACTTTAAACCCACGCTTACAGGCTTCTTTATCTATTACGTAAGATTTTCTTTGTTCCTTATGCAGCTTTACAAGACTGTATAGTTCTGGCTTCCACATGTCTGGTGAATATGAAATGCCGCGAGTTTTCAGCCATTCCTCCATTTCACACTTTCGTGAGCCAGATGTTGGCGCTTTGTTGGCTACTTGAGAGTGGTAAGGTGCGTTGTCCATTACTATTGTCGAGCCACCTTTTTTCAAAGAACTCTTAAAATAATATTGTATCAAGATTAGGGAATTATGAGAAATATAAAACATTTAACAAATCATACAGTATTCCGGCTAAAAAATAACTTTCGACCATTTCGTTATTTATAATCAAAGCACATCGTGTTTTATATCACTTTTCTTAGTTTTGTTAGTACTTTACAAATATTCTATTAAAATTGAGATATTATGAGAAAGTAAAAAAAGTTAATAATTCTATTAGAGGGGCTAGTTGGTGACTCATTATGGAAACAGCCGCGAGCGCCGGGGGGAGAAAAGGACAGACACAGGTAGCTGGCGGGTCCGTGCGCCACCCTACCGTATACAGACTATAAGTGACGCGATGATATAATGAAAACGTGACAATAAATGTTCAATGAAAGTTAAGTGAAAAATGAAAATAATAACAGTAAGTTAATGTTTGACTTTTAATAAAAGAGGGCTGACGGTACGAATAGGTATTAAAGTTATTTTTGAAAGTCACATTGGTATCAATTATATTTGTGTGATGCATCAGTAAAGGTAACTAGGTCTAATATGAGACTCAGACTGTTCGGTTCCGACACCAAGCAACCAGATGGTGAATGAGTGAAATGAATGTACATAAACGAGTGTAGTCATTGTTAATACCTACGGTCAACTATTCCTTAGAAAAAGCCATTTATTAATAGCCCTATAGGTAGGACATCTGACTAAGGGATCTACTGCTTTACGTGCAATCCGAACCACGTATTACAGGTATAATTTTCAGCTATTTTACACGCTTATACTCACTTCTCTTCCCCACATAACATCCGGACCTTGACTACTACCCCAGACTTCTCTACTAGTGTCGATCGATGATGGCAACCATTGAGCGGATGCTATGTCGGAATTAAAAGAATTTAGCATAGAAACTATCACCTACAACACCACTGTCCCCATAACACTTTGCCACCACTGCGCCACCAGTGCCAACAAAACCGTGTATAAGAAGTAACATTTTTCCAATAATCACAAACATTGTGACAAATAATTTAGCTAGAGGGATTTTATATAAAGCTAGATTAATAGGAACCGTTCTTAGTGAATTTAATAAATTTGTTAAATTTAAATTCTATTTTTGTTTAGATAAAGTCAGTTTCAACCGTGAGGAAAATTATGCAAGGGCGCACTCAAACTGGGAACCAGCCAAAAAGGGTTCACTAATCCTTACCCGATCTGGGCACCGGTAATTTAGTTAATTTGAAAATAGTGGCCATATTTAGTATTCAAATTATCTCAATAACTAATTAATGTACAAAAACACTAGGTACGAAAACGTAGCTCAATTTAATTTAATAAACCTTAATGTAATGATTTTTAAGATTTGATCATAAATAAGTTAAGTCTGTTTAACAAAATACACGCTAATTTTGTTAAATTTGCACAGTTCCGTCCGATCTTTACAAATATTACACAAAGATTGTTTAGGGAATAATAATTTGCTACTTTTTTGTAACTTAGAATTTACTACCGTATTATTGTTGTTGTCTTGTAATTATTTTGTATGTTTGTTACTTTTAAAGATAAGGCCTTGGAAACTAAAAATACACAACTGTTTTAACTTTTCAAATAAAATTAATTATATTTTAACTCCTTTAGGACTCATTTCTGAATGCCAAATGGCTGAGTTAAAAACATTTCCGTTTAGCCATTCCAAACAATTATTAGAGAAACGAAGATGTTTATATAAGAACAATTTTACTTGGCTTTGAATCAATTATTATTTATTTAATTTGTGCGTCCTCTCGCGAATTACCCGACCCGACTGTTTATTATATTTTTGGGATTTAAACATTTTCCATTAAACACAAAAGTTTCTGTGACATTTATTTGAAATATATTTACTTAATGAGATTTTATATAACTAACGTGTTTTAAACAAACTCTTTGAATTAGTTTTTTTAAATGCTCTATTTCTGTAATTAAAAATTATTTATTTTACACGTCGGACAAAGGTTTTGTCAATACCATTTCTTTAGGCGTTGAAGTCTAAAGTCGTTCAGACGACATACGTTTTGTAAATAACTAATTTTGGTAGTTCAGGGAGCACAAACTGAAGATTATATTTACTGAAATCTAAATCTAAACCAAGGATTAGAAAAGTATTTCAATAGGCTACACACTAGAATGGAAGGAATGCATTTCCTCATTAGTCTTACGGCCCTGCCTAACTAAGATTTGGAAAGTGCCCAGTTCAGGAGACTTAGTGTCCGCTGGTGCCCAGTTCGAGTGCACCGTTTTACAAACGGTTGACTCCTTGTCACATACTTAGGCTTGATATAACATTAGTATACAATAATTATTAAGTAATTTGACATCTAAATTTCACAAAGAAATTTGATTTCACCTCGTTTTGAAGTTTTTTTTCGGATCTACTCTATCACTATCTACAGTGACTTGTAATTATTACATACTCCAAAATTCGTGTTAATTTTTCACTGTTATTTTTACTTTTTCCTTCAATCACATAGCAACCATTAAAGTTTTAAATTCCTATTATATTTTAATGTTGGTTTTCAAATATGACTATTTTTGTCATTAGGCATTAGCCTAATTATATAGCACAAACAATTTTAATTATTCTGCTTTTGTTCTAAATGTATCCATTCGTACTGGATTGCTTCAGTTTGATACCCTCAATTTAAGTTTATTTGGTTTTTTCTGTTTTATCTACTTAGTATATTGGCAAACAAAATTAAGCTTCCAGAGCCGGTTTTATAGAAACACGAAGTTGTTACTGTTTGTTTTTATGCTACATGTATATAGAATACGTAAGCTATGAAGTTTATCTGTAATTTCTTAATTCCTCTTTATAATACACACTTCACTGATTGTTAAAGTTCCTAATACACCCAAATAATATTGTCAATGACTGAATAAGGCAGTGGTTGAAGTTTAATTTTAGAATAATTTTTAGTTTTTAGCTTAACCAAGTGAGGTTAACATGACAAAATAAGAATTAAAAATGTTAGGTTCTTTTAGCTGCTAGAAATTTCCAATTTGTTTTCTTCGGATTTAATCATTCAAAGTTAGGTAACAATGAAAGATTAGTAATATTACAACGTAATTAAAACGTTGATCTCTACAATATAACGCAGTGATTAATCCCACCCAACCATACATGTACAGTTCTAAAGTTAAATCAATTAAACGAAACGTTCACAAGAGATTGAACAAACAAGGCGAGGGAGTAACTGATTAACGAAGATGGACTCACTTCCTTATTTGTTCATCTACCTTGACCTGAGACTCGGTTCAACGTACCAGAACTGCTCCAATATAAAGGACGTTCTTAATCAAATAACAACTAAAGAAAAACATACTATCCGTCTTTCAAAACTGGCATTGCACTAATAACCCTAACTTATTTTACATTTTAAGTTGGGGGGTTTCTTGTATTTAATATTTCCATAAATTCACTTTCCAACGTAAATATCTGGTGTACAATTTTTAATATCCAAAAATACGCGCGAATAAATGTGTTATTTCTTCGGCTCAGAACATAAGTAGAATGTGATAATCAGTTCATCTGAGGTTTGAGTTTCTTATAACCTAAAAAAAGTATTTTCTTGAGAAGAGTTGGGTCTATTTCATCCCCAGTATCTTAGAAAAATCGAAAGCTCAAAGAACATATATCCATAAAAATGCAATATCAGTCTAATTTTATTATATTTGCAAATAAGTCAAAAAAGTATTTGATAACCTATACAAGAAAAGTGAAACAAACCTTACGCTATTAGGGATCATTCATATTTTCTACGACAAACCCTTTATGTCGGGTAAAATATGCGTAGTAGACGGGAAGTCAAAAGGAGACTGACCTATCTAGTGGAAGCAGGATTACATATCTAAACAAACCCGTCAACCCAAAAGTGACGTATTCATGACAATTTATGTGGGGCACGTTGTAAAATTTACGAATGCTTGTCATTCTAGAGTTAAAATATGAAATGTATACACTAGCATAAATATATAAGCATAAATAGCTGTTATATTATTAATTAAAATACTATAGTGATAGAAAGTCTTTGGATCTTTTAGAGCCAGTGGGGTGGAGCGGTAGTTCCTTTTCATTTCTGATATCTTCCACCATCTTTGGTTCTTAAGGTGGTGCAATCGATTTTTGGTGAGTTGATTATTTTCCAATTTTATAATAAAAAATAGTTAATGTACCTTAACTTGAGATATGAAAAATACAACAAAAAAATTCTTTTTAATCACTACATTAGAACTTGTGGCCTTATGAAGTGGTGACTTTACCTGACTTTAAATCAAGCATAAGTCAAAACTGTTCAGAATACAAGTTTAATTTTTTATAACTATGTTTTTTACACATAACTGAAGAAATTAATATGTTTTTAATTTTTTTTAAATGTAAACATATTTGTAATTTTAAAGGTAAAAAATACCTCTTTTTAACCTTTAAAATTATAAATATTTTTAAATTTTTGATAAATAAAAACATATTAGTCCTTTTAGTTATGTGTAAAAAACGTAGTTATAAAAAATTAAACTTGTACTTTGAATGATTTTGATTTATGATTGATTTAAAGTCATCTAAATTCACCAATTCATATGGCCGCAAGCTCTAGTGGTTAAAAATTTTTTGTTGTATTTTTCCTCTCTCAAGAGAAAGTACATTAACTAATTTTGATTTTAAAAATGGAAAATAATTAACTCACCGAAAACCTACTGCACCACCTTAAGGTTTAACGTCTAGTCAAGCTATCTAACTTGTTCATAGATCGAGAATGTGAGACCGATTTTCTTACAGAGTTAAGAATACAGATGATTCCTTAAAGAAACTGACACGATCGTTTTGCAGTTGCCATAGGTAAGGATTTCCAGATTAACCTGTCTGTTGATATACCTACTTGACACTTACGTCATGACCCACTTGCCGACGATGACTGGGTAAATCACACATCGACAGCCAAGACAACACGGTGACACAACGACTCCCTGACGCAACTCGAGACTTCCCGCAAGACGAACATTATCATATCCTGTTAGCTTTCACTAGCCTTTGGTCCTGCTCCGAGGGCTCAGCGAAAGTGACTGCTTTGTTCCCGGCAACGTGTGCTCAAGCATGCAACCTTGCTCTTTATCGCGTTTTGAAAGTATGAATAAAAGCTTTTCCAACAGTTCTGGCATGTTTCCTTTAGATCACACCGGGAAATCAGCATTCTTCTGTTGTGCGAATTCACATACATTTTTTTAAATTACTGTAGATGTTACGGCCCAATTCCTTTAGCTGCCCCTAAACTCAAACTATTTTCTATATAAACGTTTTAATGGAATATAATCAAATCTCTAACCTAACCTAAACTTTAGCATGAATCGGCACACGTGTAGTAGAAAAAACAGCAAGGCATAGCATTCGGTTAAAACATTCTGATAAGAATAAGACACTACTTATAATGATAGAAAGCCTTTCTTTCCTTGGAAATAGATGAATATCTAAGTAATTTCTAAAGAAAATAGTTAGAGTTTAGGGGCAGTTTAAGGAATTTGACCGAACTTACCTATCCCGTTGGAAGTATTTTTAACAGTTTCTATATTTAAGGATAGTCGGTTGTTTTTAAGAATGGATAAGAATAATATTTAATAGTGCTCATAAATGGGTGTTAAAATATATTGCATAGTATTTGTTGAAGTCATTTTGAGTCACGCCTAACTTTACAGGCTCATGAGATCTCCGTATTAAACACTTACTTTTAAAATAAACCGGAACAAAAATTAATTTTAAAACTGATAGACAGCTGGCAGTCTATACTCAAAGTAAACCTTAGTAATAATAAATAGCTTGCTGTAGCCCAGATACTTGGGGAAAAGTTGGATTGTGGTGATTGTAGGCCAACCTAATGCATTACCCTTTTGCAAGCACAAATAAGGGTTCTACGCTTGCCTAAAATAATTATTCTAAGCTTCTAAAAGAAATACTAACACATTATAAAAAATTTCAAATATTGCCGTTTATTCAGTTGAATATCATGTCTTGATTTAGGAGAGATTTAAATCATTTTTATGTCGAAAACTGGGACGAAGTTTGGGTGTCAAGAGCAGTTTTCAGGGAAAATTTAGAAGGAGGCCCTTGGCTAAACAGGAAACAAGACGTATAGCAGTCCAATAGTGTTATTCGTTGTAAAGATCATTTTCAGCTAATACTTTTGCAGACCTAAATAAGTGCTGTCGTGCTAAACCCATTTCACCAACACCTTAATCTCATTTCACTATACACTTTGGAGGCAGAATCAGGACCCTTTTCTTAAACGCTTCAGAGGATAGAGTTTCTATTGGGTCGTGCAGAGGGGAATCGTGACTTTCAACGCGCTTTCAATGAACATTCGAAGTAGATGGTGACGATTCGCTCCAGCAGCAGTGCGATATGACAGTAGAAAGTGATAAGCAATGAGCGCATCGAGTGATTGGTTGATGGTAGGCAAAGCGGAGGAAAGTGGGGTAGCTGGCGACAAAGTATGAGCCCCAGTTGTTCTCGGACCGGCAGATTATGGGCTAACTGGTGACTAAAGACGAGCTCCGGTTGCTCCCGGACCGACAAACTTGGGACTAACTGGTGACTAAGTAGGAGCTCCGGTTACTACCGGACCGGCAGGCTTGAGACTAACTGGTGACTAAATACGAGCTCCGGTTACTACCGGACCGGCAGGCTTGAGACTAGCTGGTGACTAAGAAGAAGCTCCGGTTGCTCCCGGACCGGCAAACTTGGGACTAACTGGTGATTAAATACGAGCTCCGGTTTCTACCGGACCTTCAGACTTTAGGGTAACTGGCGAGTAATTACGAGCGCCAGTTCCTCGCTGAACGGCAGACTTTGGGCTAACTTGTAAGTGCGAACGCAGTATGCTACCGGACCAATAGATTGCGACTCTGTAGACTACGTCTCCTTCCTAGAATAAGTTTTACTTCTTGCACGGTTTGTAAAGTATTATAGTCCCCAGAAAGGGAATTCCAAGATATGTTCCTGTACTAAACACCTTAATAAGTATGAGTTATTTATAAGTATTATCTTTATATACGAGTATATAAAATAAGTAATTGAAGATTAAATCTTATGTTACTTAGTTTTTGTATTTGCATTTAAGTATTTGTGTTTTTTTATAAATATGAAACTGTAAGCTTAACTTATCTTGAGTACGATTTCCAACGATATTAGAATTTTGAAGAACAATAACGTTTGGAGGTTTTGTTTTGTAAACTCACTTGTATTTTTCACGTTGCAGTTAGCTTCACTTTCGTACATAATGCATGTTACTACAAGGATGAAATAGTAGACCTACAATTGTATGCTTTTTACGAGTTGTACTATAAACATACCATAAATGTTATTCTTCTCCACCAACATACTAACACTATCAAAGGGTCATCAACATTTAACTAACAATATATAGAATGTGCTTGTATGCACAACTCTATTCCAGAATGAAGTTGTAGGTTATTGCATTGACTAATTATACAATATAAGGTATTTTTTTTAATGTTTCATGTTTCGAATTCAACGGTAAATAGTAAAATGGTTTTATTTACTAATTTTTATTTATTTATCACTAACAATAATATCAATAAATTGAAGAATATTAGTTGCAAACGTATTCTTATGATATCTTCTTTACCTTACAAAGAAAAGTTAACAAATCTATGGTAATATCGTTAACTATTAGTCTATTCTTATGACAAATAATACGACCGGGGCCACCAGAAGACTTATTTAACATTTTTATTTATTATAGTCGGAATGGGTATCCCTATGAATATAGCTGTGGTTTCTAAACTAAACTAGCCTTTCTTTCAATTTTCATTTCGCAATCTTACATATTGTTTGATTCTCAATATAAATGTTCCTCTTAGAAATCCACACACGTAATATTGATATATTTATAAATTATTATTGCTGTCTGTTACCTATTTCACTTTTTTGTTGATTTTAAAGTATCGTTTTAATACTATCAAAACTTTTTATGCTAATAATGAAAACAGAACTTCAATGAATTTAATGGATGGTAGTGACGTACTGTTACACTCTGGCATTATCAGCTTTGTTAAACAATTTAATGGATAGTAGTGACGTACTGTTACACTCTGGCATTATCAGCTTTGTTAAAAAATTTAATGGATGGTAGTGACGTACTGTTACACTCTGGCATAATCAGCTTTGTTAAACAATTTAATGGATAGTAGTGACGTACTGTTACACTCTTGCATTATCAGCTTTGTTAAACAATTTAATGGATAGTAGTGACGTACTGTTACACTCTTGCATTATCAGCTTTGTTAAACAATTTAATGGATGGTAGTGACATACTGTTACACTCTGGCATTATCAGCTTTGTTAAACAATTTAATGGATGGTACTGACGTACTGTTACACTCTTGCATTATCAGCTTTGTTAATCAATTATGTTATTTCCTAGCTACTGTATTAAATACACTAAATGTAATGTTTTATTGTTCAGAGGGTGTTACATTGTTTATATGAATGTCTTTTTCCGAAAAATATGTAAACGGCACTTTTGTTGGTATAGGTGTTGTGACGTTTTACTTAAGGTCAACCGAAATGGACTTAAGTGGCATATGTACAATCAAAGAACCCTGAGCCATAGATAAACAAGACTTTCGCAATGGTGGTTTCCTCACAAGTACAAACTACAGTGGGGCGAGTGCAGATAATCGGCAAGGGCAGTTCAAATCGCCCTTTCTCTCCCAGAGGTCGCCTGAGTGTTGGGAAACACCCAAAGTATGTCCTAGGTGGGCAATTTGGGATTTTGAACTTTATTTGAAGGGGTTTATTTAAGTTCCAGATATAAAATCTCACCATTCTCCTAAATATTCTTTGTTCGGTCTTCAGTATACATAAAAAAAAAAAACATGCATAAATAGTTTATAGCCATACTAATTAAAACTCTCTCATCATAAACCTTAGGCTAATATCCATATGAACCAACTGCAAACAACGTGATTTATGTTAACAAAACGTGTCTAATGTAAGATCTTGACTTGGTCGTAGGGTTACCCGAGAAAAATATGGTTATGTACAAGTTAGCAGGGTTGGTACTATCAGTAGTCTTGTCCGTTCTAGGTAAGTACGATGTAGTTGTCTGTATGGGGACTGGGAGGGTACCATCAGTAGTCTTGTCTATGCTAGGTAAGTACGATGTAGTTGTCTGTATGGGGGCTGGGAGGGTACCACCAGCAGTGTTGTCCTTGCTAGGTGACTAAGATGTAGATGTGTATGGGGGCTGGGAGGGTTCCATCAGGAGTCTTGTCTATGCTAGGTAAGTACGATGTAGTTGTCTGTATGGGGACTGGGAGGGTACCATCAGGAGTCTTGTCTGTGCGAGGTAAGTACGATGTAGTTGTCTGTATGGGGACTGGGAGGGTACCATCAGTAGTCTTGTCCATGCTAGGTAAGTACGATGTAGTTGTCTGTATGGGGGCTGGTACCATCAGTAGTGTTGTCCTTGCTAGGTAAGTACGATGTAGTTGTCTGTATGGGGGCTGCGTTGGTACCATCAGTAGTCTTGTCCATGCTAGGTAAGTACGATGTAGTTGTCTGTATAGGGGCTGCGTTGGTACCATCAGTAGTCTTGTCCATGCTAAGTAAGTACGATGTAGTTGTCTGTATGGGGACTGGGAGGGTACCATCAGTAGTCTTGTCCATGCTAGGTAAGTACGATGTAGTTGTCTGTATGGGGACTGGGAGAGTACCATCAGTAGTCTTGTCCATGCTAGGTAAGTACGATGTAGTTGTCTGTATGGGGGCTGGGAGGGTACCATCAGTAGTCTTGTCCATGCTAAGTAAGTACGATGTAGTTGTCTGTATGGGGGCTGGGAGGGTACCATCAGTAGTCTTGTCTATGCTAGGTAAGTACGTTGTAGTTGTCTGTATGGGGTCTGGGAGGGTACCATCAGTAGTCTTGTCCATGCTAAGTAAGTACGATGTAGTTGTCTGTATGGGGGCTGGGAGGGTACCATCAGTAGTCTTGTCCATGCTAAGTAAGTACGATGTAGTTGTCTGTATGGGGGCTGGGAGGGTACCATCAGTAGTCTTGTCCATGCTAGGTAAGTACGATGTAGTTGTCTGTATGGGGGCTGGGAGGGTACCATCAGTAGTCTTGTCCATGCTAAGTAAGTACGATGTAGTTGTCTGTATGGGGGCTGGGAGGGTACCATCAGTAGTCTTGTCCATGCTAAGTAATTACGATGTAGTTGTCTGTATGGGGGCTGCGTTGATACTATCAGTAGTCTCGATAAGTTTACTACGCCGTGGTTGTGACTCTTGTGTACAGGAGATGGCAAGATTCTAGTAACAACTATCGTATAGACGGGGCCACTGGAGTATAGGATTGGTGTACTTTGTATTGGGACTCAAAACTATAATATAGGAGTATCCTATATTATTGGAGTAATTTTGTGTAATTTTTAGATTTTTGAAACCACACCATCTCCATTCATCCTTATGGGCGTGTTTTTCTCCCTTTATCTTTCCCATGGCACATTCTATTTTGTTTTTCCCACTTCATATTCACGATATGTGTATATAAAATTGATGTTCTCTAACTTGGTACTTATAGGTTACAAATTTTCCTTGCACCAAAAATCGTAGAAAGAGATTAGGAGAACTACCATAATTGTTGGTTTGTAGTTTTTAGTTTGTATTACAGTTTATTCAGTTGCCCAAGTGATTCTAAAAAGTAAACATTTTTAGAAATTAAATTTAGACTACTAGAAACATTTTAAATATATTCAATTTAATATATGAAAGTAGTATATGAATTCTTACATGTTTCAAATAGTATATAACATGTCTCATTCCCAGATCTTCTTATGAATACTTAATTTGTATGTTTGCATCAAACTGTGACAACAGGTAAGAAACAAAGAGAGGTCGCCTCCAATGGTGCGCTGAATATGTGTCGAGTGCTTCTGCAGTTTGCCATGCAGATTGCAGGGCCGTCACCTTGTCAGTCCCTACCTTTATTTCCCCAAATCATCAATCATAAACGTTGTAATTATTGTTACAGATTTATAAAGATATTCTTTAGTTTTAATATTTTTATAACTGCCACTGAGGCGTTTTGCTACGGCAATAACAACCTCTGTGCCCTTTTCTCTGTGCAGTGTCATGCAATTGCGTTAAATTAATATTCAAACTAACAAATAAAGCAAAATGTCCAAAGTGATGCAGGTCTAGGTTTAAAGGTGTTTAATAAACTAAGGAATTCTCCATTAGTAATAAAACAATGTTTAGCTTCATTTTCTCAAATTATATTTTTCATAAAAATAACATCCAAGATGTTAGAATATTTAAATATTTAATTGTGATTCTTAATATTAAAACCATGTGTGAAAAATCATTGTGATTTACTAATACTGTAGATTCACATTGTACACAACTCACAATAAATACCGGATGACTTGCTGATGAATCCATGTCACGACAGTAGATCTGATCACTGGTCCAGTTGGCTTCCAATGACTCATCCATCCTCATTAGTCCGTTTCTTGTGGTTTCTGTAAAAGTGGACCGTTTTTGTCGCCAGTTTTTCCCTTGCCTCCGTTCTGGCCCGGTGGTTCCTGAGAGGCGGCGAGCCGTTGCCGGGCTGAACCTTGACCTCCTTGCCTCCTACACCCCCCGCCATCTTGACCCCAGCACGAACGTTAGGCAAGTACATTTATGTTTGGTCACGGGTTTCCCCGAGCTTGTAAGTCAAGGCAAGAGCTTCAGTTTTGCAATGTCTTGACTCACTGTGATGAACTCTGTCAATGGACTTTCCTTGATGGATGAAATAGGATGACATAAATGAATCAGCTTGCTGCTGGAAGGGTCTACACGTACATTAACCTGATGTAACCATCATTGAAAGGACCAGTAAATCAGTCATAATATAATCTTAATTCTAAGAGTTGTTTTTTATATTCCTATCAGAAGGAAAATGCTTAAACAATTATTAAATGAAGGAATTCATTGACTAGCCCATTTCAGTAACCAAAACAATAAACCAGCTGGAATAGTTTTATTTTTAAAACTTCATAATAATTGACCATAGATCCTTAAATAGTGAACATTTAGAGTAGAGGTAATGTATTTGTTAGATATCTTTTATAGAGTTAATTGAAGTATTATAACACTGTATTTCTTTAACATTAGTAGTACCTTTAAAGTATTTATATTGTTTATGTCACTATGTATTGAGGTTATAATAATTACTTTAGTTCCATAGAAATTTCCCAATTCATATTTATGGTTGTTGCAGATAATACATATTGTGCACACATATGGTTAAGGTTAATTTAGTTATCTTTGAGGAAGAAGAAAAATAAAAAATCTGACAATTGTTTTTTACACTTTGTTTTAAAATGTAATCAATACAAATTAGTTATAAATTAAATTGCTAATATAATTTAAATTTAAATAAATGTTCATTGTACAGTATTTACTTTCTTCAGTACACACTTGATTTAATGGACAATCCACTTGTTTGGAAGTGAGAAGTTTTACTTTCCTTTTATGTAGAAAAATTATAAAATAACCATAAGGCCGTATTATAAATGTCTATATTTTTATTTTTATTTAGGCTACTACGGATAAGTCAGTCTAAAGATATATTTTTTTTATTGTAAATATTAGATCATTCAATATAAAATTTAAAATTAGGCAAAAACTATTGTTCAGAATCTTTGGAACAAGTTTTAACCATTCTTTTTAACCATATTTATTTTTTAAGTTTAACAGTTTTTTTTAACTGTATATATATATATATATATATATATATATATATATATATATATATATATATATATATACATTATGTGTTCTATAAAGAAAAAAATAAACGTAAAATCCGTGGGTACTATTTTCATGTTGTCCAAAATTATGACAATTTTAAACTATAATAATTACTATGATGAATTTTTTTACTTCTATTTACCGTTGCTGTGTAGGAATTACAGCAATCTAGAGTTATGGTTAATTTGTTTACAAATATTTTCCTCCAGTTCTCTCATTACATTTGCTGTGTCATGTAAAAAAATGCCCTGACCTACTAGATTGGGCTATTCACAGCCAAAGGCTTTAGGATTTGTCTTCCCACTCGTTGAACAAAATTCGTCGTTGAAAACATTGCCTTTGTATGTATAATACTGAATTTCATTGCTAAATAAGCAAAGAAAATCAATTGTGCGTGAACAATGTCAACAAGTCCATTATAAGTGAAAAGCGATGAGTCACAGGCACTCTCTCCCACCTACGATAGCGAATGTATCTTTGTGAGACATTCTACCTTGTTAGAAGACCTCGTTACTTTGTATATGGTTCAGTTAACGTACAGTGGTAATGACCCACCCACCCACCCATACACGTACAGTAGTATTGGCCCACCCACCCACCCATACACGTACAGTAGTATTGGCCCACCCACCCACCCATATACGTACAGTGGTATTGGCCCACCCACCCACCCATACATGTACAGTGGTTTTGAGCCACCTCCCACCCACCCATAAACGTACAATAGTATTTGCCCACCCACCAACCCATACAAGTACAGTTGCATTGACGCACCCATACACGTACAATGGTATTGGCCCACCCATAAACGTACAATAGTATTGGCCCACCCACCAACCCATACAAGTACAGTGGCATTAGTACACCCACCCACCCATACACGTACAGTGGTATTGACTCACCCACCAACCCATACAAGTACAGTGGCATTAGTACACCCACCCACCCATACACATACAGTGGTATTGACTCACCCACCAACCCATACAAGTACAGTGGCATTGACCCTTCCACCAACCCATACACGTACAGTAGTATTGGCCCACCTACCCATCCATACACGTATTATCATCTCAGCCAAGATCTCATTAGGAGTCAAAGTAATCCTATATATTATTAACATTCTCAAATTTATTGTTTATAGCATGATTCTAAATGTCGGCAGTCGTAATGCTAGATAAAATAGTTGTTTTTTATAACAAGTTAATATGCATTTCAATCAGTGAGGCCAAGTTATATGTCAGATCCTTGACCAGTTGTGCAAGTTACATGTCAGATCCTTGACCAGTTGTGCTGAAGCTCACGCTTGACTCGCGCCTTGAGGCACACAATAGCATTGTTCTTGCAAATATCCGGGTCCGTTCCTAGTTTTTCAGCGGCCTTATCATGCGACACGGGAAACCACGCTTTCTCTCAAGAGAGTGTGAGATGTAAAGAGTATGTACACCCCACCCTTGATACAGCACCACTTGGCCAACCAGAATTAATCATAGTTGACTATATCTATTTCCCAAGAGAGTGTGAGATGTACAGAGTATGTACAACCCATCCTTGATACGGCACCACTTGGCCATCCAGCATGTATCTAGTTGACTATATCTATCTCCCAAGAGAGTGTGAGATGTAATGAGTATGTACACCCCACCCTTGATACAGCACCACTTGGCCATCTAGCATGTATCATAGTTGACTATATCTATCTCCCAAGAGAGTGTGAGATGTACAGAGTATGTACACCCCACCCTTGATACAGCACCACTTGGCCACCCAGCATGTATCAAAGTTGACTATATCTATCTCCCAAGAGAGTGTGAGATGTAAAGTGTAACGTTCTGCCTTTAAGAGTTCGTTACATTAATTACTTTTACTTAATTTATTCAATTAAAATATTTAATAAATTGAATTTCTTTAAACTTTTTTTATGAAATCTCTTTTTGTTTCTCAGGGTCTTAAACGGGTAAATCGGTGGGACTATATAATACACAAACAGACTTTACTTTGTTAAATTCATTTTTATTTCATATTCTTTAAAATCATTACGTTACTTTTTCAATTGTATTACAATAAAAATAAGATTCAAAATGATATTATCCAAAAACTTGATAATTGACTTCTAGTTAACAACTTAAATTATTACTAAAACTTAGCTGAGTGTTCTTGTAGTCATGGAGTTCCTCCGCGAGGTTTCGTAGACTATCATATTCTTAAAACACCTGTTTTAACCTGATGTTAAACTATGAAGCACTATTTATTTATCTTTGTTAATAATGATTTTAAAATATAATATTACATTTGAGTTTTAACAAGTTCACTGAATAAAAAATCTACAGGCATGAAATCGCGGGATGTCGATGGATGATGACATCCTTCACGTACTGTGTAGAGAATTTGAATGGGGCGAGGTACACCTCTTAACCGTCGGACTTAGGTCTCTCCCCTCCTACCCTTCCTTCCGCTACAATATGTTGTTTGGGTTCTAGAGTCCCAGCACTTCCGCTTGCACCACGAGGTCTCTATCCGACCGCTACTGCTGTCCACTGATCATTTTTCAACTAGGTGCATCGTTTCGATTGGTTAGACTCAAAAGCTCGTCTGCAATATATGTTTAACCTCTATCATATGCTGCCCTCACAGAGTGATTTCCGAACTAACTATCCCTTCCTCTTACGGTTATTATTTCGACTGGTGACACTCAGACCCGTCACCATCTGTTTACTGCGACATATTCTTGGAAAAACACCCAACCCATGTCTGAGTTTGTGACAAAGAAAGGAATGTGTTTGTTTGTGACAGATGTTTCTGTTTCCTTTCCTATCTGACTTACAACAATTCTCCAATATAATTTGAACATTCGTTATTTATTCCAATTAAATATATCCCTTTCTTTCACGCAATAGTTTATTATTTATTTGAATGAATTAATTTATTTATCAATTTGGTGGACCTGTTACAAAAGAGTATGTACACCCCACCCTTGATAAAGCACCACTTGGCCATCTACCATGTATCATAGTGGACTGTATCATAGATGACTAGATCTACACTTGTCTTCATCAAGGGGTCCGGACTGTTGGTTGCACGGATATTTCGTTACAGAAGAAATCTCGTTTCACTCTTCAACAGCCCTTCCCCATGATCAGCTACGTGAGTTGGTCTATGGTAGACTAATTATGACCTCATAACGATAATTCTCCCATGGTTTTTTAATTGGTAAATAAATAAAGTACCAATTATTTATTTACGGGGGAACGGTAGCTTAGTTAGTAAAAACACAATTTCATAAGTTAAAAGGTACTCAATTCGATTCCAATCTCAAAACGTCAAAACCTTTTTTGAAAGGGATCAGCTGATAAACACCAGCTGTTCATTTGACATTGGATTATATTAATTAATTTATGATACTTTCAAAAGAATTATTGGCCTTAGATTGTAACAAAGACTACATTCGTTCATTTACACTCGTCGCACTCATTCGAAATCCATATTCGCATTACAGACACCTACTCTTTACGGAGAGTATATTGCTTCAATTGTATATCTCTTATTTCATCACAAGCCGCCATATTTTCTCCCATAACGAATCTACAAAAAAAAGCCAAGTGTCTTTGAAAATTTTAAGAAAATTAAGAATTGTTGATAATGTTTCCTTGCTCTTCTGTTCGTCGTTTTTAACGCACCGAAGTGTAACGTACACTTTTGGCTCTTTGTTTACATTGAGATTCCAAAGAAAATCCGAAAAAAATTACCTAAATATATCAATTTGTCCTTTAGATTAGATTTACGTTGTCTATGTATATGAGAAGTTTCAATACATATAGCAAAACTTACACAGAATGATTATAAATATTAAGTAATTATAAAAAACTCAGTGATTATCATTCCATATAAATATATTTTAGTTTTAAATGGCTGTATCATTTATTTCTTTGTTCGATTATGCATACAAGTCATAAGTTTGTCATATCTGAGATGTTCGATGTTGCAGGATTGACTGTCTGTGTGTGCATCCTCGCCTCGCCCTCCCAAGCACAAAATAACCTTCCGCGCGTTCGACGACAGTCAAGTGGTAAGTGTTTCTCAATATTCTACATTGTAATCAGCGATAGCTGAGAGTGGAGCTCCGCTCTCTCTGCTTGTGTGACATAGGTGTTCTGTATTTTCTATCTGAGCCTGACTGACTGACTGCCGATTGAGGATGCCAATGAATCAGTATTTTTTTTAATGAAAAAAAAGACCACGTGGACACCCTGCTTATTATGTGGCAGCGACAGTCTATGCGGAGCCTCACTCTCAACTCTCACCGAACACCATATATTGGTACGATATACCTAAGTTTAGACCATATTTCCCATAGTTTTGGTGAATACAAGTAAATTAAACATTTATAAAAATATATGCATAAAACAATGACTAAATTATCTACTCAAGTTAAGTATTAAAATTTTGAAGGTGCAAATAATAAGGGGTATATGCTCCTAATATAAAATTAAATCTCCTAAAGCCAGAAAAAGAGTAATACTAAAATAAAACGCCCCAGTGGGGTATCAATTTAAAGGCATTCTTCTCTTAGATACTAATTTATCATCAGATTTTAGGAAATATTATTTTTAGAGGTTCCACTGCCCCTAAAACCAACATTGATGGTCATACTGGTTAACAATCCTGGCGAGGCAGTAGACCGATCTTTCTCACGAGGCGACATGCTGAGATCCACAAATGGGACTGTAGCAGAGTGCCTTGGTGAGGCCGATTGTTAATTTAAACACAACCAAATAATATTATAGTAACCATCTACAACAATGGGATGTATTGTTGGCTTATCAGGGATAGTGTCAGGACCATCGTTCTTTACAATAACCATGTTATGATAAATATAATATAACAATACTTTATAAAGTGTAAAGATAAGATACATTAATAAATTGTTATATTTTTATAAATAGAAGTGTTGAATGCATTTTCATATTGAATATTTACAGATCGACGTCCTTATCCGTAGTTTCTTTAATTTAAAAATACACCTCTTTAACATATTGAAGAATATTTAAAGATTAACGCACGTATCTATTACCATGGTGTTTCCATAAAAAGACAATTTTTTATCTTTAAAATCAAATTAATTACTATATTTCTTTACATGTGAATATTTTGATTAATATTATATTGACTAATAAGGTTAAGATTTTAATTATTTTAAGGAAAGCTTGTACAAATTGTTATATGTACTGTAAAACTCTTTATAATTATTAGAGAGGAATGATTTAAATAAAAATGTTTTTGAAATGGTTTTTCTCTATTTTTACCATCATTACATTGTTGTTTTATACAAAAACCAAGTTAATAATAATAAATATTCATTTATATAAAATAATCAAAACGTTTAAGTAGTTTATCATTTTAAGTTTATAATTAATTATGGACATTACTAGTAAATAAGTAAAATATTTATGACGAAGAAGTTTTAAGCTAAACATTTTTTTACAGTTTAGGGACAGAAAACCAAATTTAATACATTTTAGGTTATTGATTAAATTACAAATTCTAAAATATTTAGATCTAAAATAAATCTTGATACTGTAATTTCTTTACTATAGGATTTTTCATGATAATCACGTCAATATTTGTATATAGTTTTTTAATGGAATGGATATCTGTAATAAGATTAGTAATAACTTGTCATTAAAGTATTACTTCAAGAGTTAAGCTGAACTGTTAAACATACTTTTATAGCAGTTATAAAATGTTGGCATGCATACTTTCACGGAGTTTCATAGACGTGCCGTGACTCAGAACACAGCGAGGAGTTTATCTACTCCAGTACTGCTAGACAGGCCATTATCAATGTTATATAATGTGGACAGACCCTTTCAAAATTATTTATTACCCTTTCAAAATTGTTTATTTTGTGACAACATTCGCAGTGGTTTTCTTTTATTGTTACTAATTCCGTAATTTCCCCTTAAATGGAAGGCGATAAACGGAGTGATCAATTATTTTTAGCGTTTTGCTTGTCAGCCCAATACTCTCGTATGCTTTCCTGGATAGCTGTTTTCCTTTCTTTCTGACCATTTCAGTCGATGTTGTTTTTGTTCGGCTTGCTCTGGTACGTTCTACCACTTATTTCCGAAAACGTTCATGTTTGTGAACTGTTTCTTTTATATCTTTTTTGATTATTTACGCTTACTCAAGTAGTTGGATTTTTAAGTGACGTTACGTAGTCTATTATTTTCTTTGCCAGACTGTTATCTGGCAGTCTTTTCAGCTATCCGAAGAATTTCATCCCTTCGTTCCTGATATAGATATATGTAGGAATGTTTCTATTTATTTGTTATGATGTAGTCTGTACCCATATTCTGTTTGTTTCGGTCCCAAAACTATTCTTGATTATTTGCTATCCTCATTTCTGATGTTCTCTACTTCACTTTTCTGGATTTGCCTGTGTTGTAGTGGTGCATGTTCTTGTTTCTTCACATGTATTTTTATTACATAAATTCTTAACCTTTTCTAATGCTTTTTTAGCTTTTTTTTGTTATATATTATGGGTTCCAATCAGTTCTATGTATCACTCCCAGTACCTGACATATAGTACTTTATTGATAGCTCCATGTTTCGTTTTTAATTGTAGCCTACTGTGTTGATTCTTCTGCCATTTAATACGGTTTTTTTCGGAGGATTTTATTTTTAATTTATTATCATTAGCTTATTCATATTGTTTTTGTTTTTTTTTTTTTAATTTTTTAATTCTGACTGATTGAATGATTTACTGAGTTGTTTAGGAACTGAACCGTTTGTGAATAGCTTTGTTAAGTTACTCCAGAGAGGATTATACTGTATAAGAAGGCAGGGAAAGATGCAAACCAACAACACATCTTGTGGAGGAAATTAATTGATTTCTTATCAGATACCGAAAACCTTGATTGAACAATAAATATTTGTCATTTATGTATGACTAGGAGACATCCCTATACGCTTTGCGTGCCAGCCTCGGCATGACACTTTTGACAACAAAAATATTAGTGGTTCATCTGTATTAAGTAAAAACATAATATACAAATTTATTTCTAGTACCTCAACTATTGCATTTGCGTCGCAAATTACTAATAGTTTAAATATAACCACCCAATGTTATTAGAGAGAATAAAGAAAGTCATTATTATAATATTCTCAATATTATAGACATAATTATTTACATTGGAACAGCTGTTACTTTTTGGCTCATTTAAATCGCTCTCCATGTTATTATTATGACCGAAAAACTTACTTTGAGGACTTGCAGTGCCCTTAAGGGTGGACAAATTAAAGAATTAAGACTTTATTGCTCAACTACGAACAGAGACAAAAATTTGACACCTCAACTTTTTAGATTGGTCAAGAAATAAGAAAGGAGTTGAGTTGACAAAAAACGACTTCACGTATTTATTATATATATATATATATATATATATATATATATATATATATATATATATATATATGACTAGGGGAAACCCCTGCACGCTTCGCGTGCCTGACCCATCACTCGCTTGCTCGTGAAGTAAGCTCGGCCTGCGGCCTCGCCTGGGAACTCTGCTTTTACCTCCTTTGTAAAACGCGGCCTGTGGCCTCGTAGGAAAGCTCGGCCTACGGCCACGTGGGAGAAAGTTCAGCCTTCGGCCTCACCAAGACACTCTGCTATAGTTCCATTTGTGGATCTCAGCGTGTCGCCTCGTGAGGAAGATCGGTCTACTACCTCGCCAGGATTGTTAACCAGTATGACCATCGATTTTGATTTTGGGGGCAGTGGGGCCCCTAAAAATAATATTTCCTAAAATCTGATGGTAAATTAGTATCTAAGAGAAGAATGCCTTTAAATTGATACCCTAATTGGGCGTTTTATTTTAGTATTACTCTATTTCTGGTTTTAGGAGATTTTATTTTGTATTAGGAGCATATACCCCTTATTATTTTCCCCTTCAAAATCTGATGGTATATTTGGTTTCAGGAGAAATAGCTTTAAATTGATACCTCACTTGAATAGATAACAACGAAACAATTTACATTTTCAAAAATTGTAGTTTTTGAGCCCCGATACCCCTAATTATTAAATTTTTGAGCTGAAATTCATATATAAGGCGTGCTTTTATTACTTGTGTTGAGCTGTGAAGGTTTGACAATTTTAATTGAGTGTTTACTCAAATTAGATTACAAAAACTACTTTTTTGTGATTTTTCCCGTAAGAAATACATTGGGACTTTTTTGGGGTAAAAAAGCCGCCATCTTGTTTAGGAGTGAAAAGTAAACTTTTGTGAATTATCTTGGAGGTTTCAGACCGAGCTTCAATTGAACTACCTTTAGGTCCTTTGTGGAAATCGGCCTGCGGCCTCGTGGTGGAGCTCTGCTGCAGGCTCCTTTGTGAAACTCGGCCTACCACCTCGCGGAAAAAGTTCGGCCTGCGGCCTCACCAGGACACTCTGCTACAGTCCCACTTGTGGATCTTGGCATGTTGCCTTATGAGGAAGATTGACCTATGATCTTACCAGGATTCTTAAGCAGTATTCCACGAATTTTGATTTTTTGGAGCAGTGAAGCACTTAAACATCTTTTCTAAAATCTGATGGTAAATTAGTAATTGAGAGAAAAATGCCTGTAGTGTGATTTTTTATTTGTTTTTGGGGCATAAACCCTTTATTATTAATCCTTTCCAACATATTATGACTTATTTGGATTCAGGAGAAAACAGCTTTAAATTGATATCCCACTTGAGTAGATAATATCAGTATTTAAAATTTTGACATTTTCAAATATTTTGAGTTTTTGGGGCCCCGATACCCCAAATTTTAATATTTTAAGTTGAAATTCATATATAAGGTACGCTTTGTTACGGGTGTAGAACTGTGCAGGTTTGAAAAATTTACTTTAGCTTTTTCTAAAGAAAGGTCATAAAAACTGCCTTCTTGTGATTTTCCCATAAGAAATACATTGGAAACATTTTAGAGCCTATAAAAGCCGTCATCTTGTTTATGAGGGAAAAAAGTAAACTTTTATGAATTTTCCTGGAGGTTTCAGACCGAGACCTTCAATTCAAGTATACATATTATGTTGGGGGTAGGACGCCGGCAAGTGCAACATTTAGTGTCAGTCTGTGAGTTACTACATCGAGTTTTATAGTATATAAATGTCTGTTTCAAAATGTAATGGTATAATTTAATTTAGGAGATAAATACCTATACCCCATTTTGGAGTTTTATTTTGGTAATACTCTCTATTTTGTTTTCGGAGATTGTTTTTTTGTTCTTGGAGCGTATACCTCTTATTAATGGCCCTTTTCAAAATCTGATGGTATATTTGGATTCAGGAGATATAGCTTTAAATTGATACCTCACTTGAGTAGTTAACACCTGTAGAAAAAATTTTAGTTTTTGGGCCCTGGTATCCCAATTTTTTAGGTTACTAAGCTGAAATTCCTATATAAGGTGCGAGTTGATAACTATTATTACTATCACCAGATGTTTATTATTGTAATATTTGTTATTAATATGGTTAGTAGCAACACTGTCGCGCACACAGATTAAATGTTCGACCAATACGAAAATACGAAATGAAAATCGTACTTAACCTCGAATATACTTACCGAGTCGTATATTTGGTGTCGTCACTAAGATCTGCTCAGTAAAGTATAGTGCAGTAAGTATATTTTTGTTTATAAACATTTGTGTTGCCCTGAACATCTGGTAAAAAAACTTTGGCAATATTGGCTAAAATAGGGGTAAATGTAGAGGTGTAAATGAGGAAAATAAGTATAACTCGTGAGGCTTACTGAGGCACTTGGCCTGCGCGTGAGGGGAATAATACTAGAGTGGAGAGGAGGGCAGTCGGCGCTTGCAGTGCTTCTCTGTGTAGAAAAAAAATTATTTTCGCCTCCTCTGTTGTTTGTTTACATTTATTATAGTAGCCAATCAGAAAGGTCGTTTACATTTTATATTTGAATTAAAACCTCTTACTACTAAAATAAAAACAACTATTATGCTGTCTTTGCAAAGTCTACTCGGGAAATAGGCGCATTAATTTGCTTATAAATCAATAAATCATATTATGATATAATCAATATATCTATAAACAAAGAAAAAAAGTCAACCGCGTCATTTATTAATTAATTAGTAATGAGTGTCACAATTATTTATTATTTATCTAAATAACATGGTTAAGTTAGGTTATAAACAACAATTAAAATTTCAGACGATTATATTTTCTATTCTTATTTACCATCTGGCACACACTGACTAGGCGGCTCTCCCCACTCCAGTTAGTCTACTGCGCATCGCCTGGCCAAGTGCCTCGGTAATCCTGGCGAGTTATATGTTGAAATTATGTTACTTTTTTTCTTATACGGATATTGAGAATTAATATAGCAAATTACCATAAAACTCAATAATTGCAATGTTATTGATTGTTGTAAGAGAATAAATAAATAAGTTTATCGCATAATACATTATGTTGTAATAATATTCAGGGGTACCCCTACGCGCTTCGATATCCACCTCATCACTCGCTGAGCTCGCATCACCTTGGCCTTCGGTGATTATAACGTCAGGAGGCTGTTAAAAGCAACAGAAAAAATATCTAATATTCTTTTTGTTTATCAATGGTTTATTATGCAAAATAAAAAATCATTAAGTTTTAAATCCATACAACAAATAAGCTATGTTTACATCAGTATAAACATTATAAACATAAACAGCTGTTATGAGTATCAATAAAAAAAACTGTAATGAATAAAATTACAGACCAAGATTATTTTTTTACATTTACGAAGTGTTTCCCACTATTCTTGGCCCTTAAGCTTTAAATTAAATCTAATCAAGCTATCTTACATTCTTCCTAGCTTGAGAAATGTCTTGGGCTCCGATTCATTTACGGAATCAAATATATAGATTGCCATTTGCTAGTGATGGAAGACACAAGTCAAGGCTATTGCGTAAATCGTCGAGTTTAGGTGAGGTGCCAACGGTGCAATTAGTTTCGTCCTAGAAGGAACGGCCAAGGCTCGAACGCCCGACCCGGATGATAATAAGGAAGAGGCGAGGCTCGTTGCACAAGCGTGATGTAAGGTGGGCATCCCGGCTTTCTCGAGGCGAAAGCAGCCACAAGGACACGAAGAAAGTGAAATGAGTAGCCGGACCCTACGCGGCCCATGATGCTGGTTGCGGAAATGGAAGCGGTTCGTTACTTGGAAAACATAATGATTTGAAGAATTACCAAAGTTTCCCTCCATCGACGTCTAAGGATCAGAATTCTTAGATATCCTTCATCACTAAATTAACTTACATAATGTATTACTGCTAAACTTATTTTTCTAAAAATTCATAGTAAACAAATTCTTTGTGGCAGATTTCAGCACCAAGTAGTACAAGATTGAGTTTTTAAAAACACTAAACAAAACAAATTATCCATGGAAGAAAACGCCATTAACAAGCACAAAACCATCGTTGTTTTTAACTCATGAAAGATAACAATAAGAAATTGGTTATTGAAGACAACAATGTTTGTAGTCTTCCAGGCAAGTGTGTGCTTTATAAAATGCGTTTTGAATAGAACTTGTCTTTGCAATAAAGTAATAAATAGCTTTCGTATTGGATACTTAACTGTGTAGTTTATATCAAATGAGGCTAAACGTATCCTTTATATTATTCAAGAGCTCTGCATTCCCCTCCTAAATAAAAAATATGCGAAAAACCCAAAATTAGGTAATTTTAAACTAATACAACCAAGTGGGGTATCAATTTAAAGGTATTTTTATATTAATTACTAATATACAATTTGATTTTAGAAAATACTATGTTTATGGGCTCCACTGCCTCGAAAACCAAATTTCATAGTTATACTGGTTAACAATCCTGGCGATCAGAATGCCGAGCTTCCTCACGAGGCTATATGCCGAGATTCACAAATGGAACTGTAACAGAGAGTTTTGGTGAAGCCGTAGGCCGAACTTTCTCCCGCGAGAACTCTACTACAGGCCTAGTTCCACAAAGAGGCCTGTAGTAGAGCATCTTGGCGAGGCCGTAGGGTGAGCTCCTCCCACAAGGCCGCAGGACGAGTTACACAGAGGAGCTAACGGTATATATAGTTCCAAGGCGAGGCCGTAGGCCGAGCTTCCTTCACGAACGTAGCGAGGGACGACGGGGTTGGCACGCGACGCGTGCAAGGGTGTCTCATAGGGTTTAGGCACCTCCCGGCGTCCTACCCCCCATAAAGTGTGTACTTGAAGCTCTCGGTCTGAAAACTCTAGGGAAATTCTCAAAAGTTTACTTTTTTCACTCATAAACAAGATGGCGGCCTCTTTTTACCCCAAAACTGCCCCAATGTATTTCTTATGGGAAAATCGTTAAAAAGTCATTTTTATTATTTAACTTGAGAAAAAGCTTGATTAAAATGTTCAAACCTTCATAGTTCTACACACGTAAAAAACGCGCACCTTATATATGAATTTCAGCTTAATAACTACAAAATTGGGGTACCGGGGCCCAAAAACTTCAAGTTTTGAAAATGTAAATTTTTTTCTACTGGTGTACAATTTTTTAAAACTCTTTTTCAATACAACTGTTTATAAGTAGGCTAATGTTTTCAGAAAAGAGCCCTCTTCTTCACTCCTCGCCTATGTCACTGGCCGTGCGCTCAGACTAATTGTTCAGTCCGTATTTAGTTACATTTTTCAACAAAAATAGGAATTTTTTAGCATCCTTAAGCAAATACAAACGATCTTTAAAATGAATCAACATTTATAATTAATTTCCTGATTACAATTTTACATGTATATTGTTAAATTTTAAATGTTTTACTGTAGATATTAATCGTAATTGTGCTCATTATTATTTTATCATGTGATTTCCAGTATTTAATAGGCCACCTAAAAGGCAAATATAATATATGAACAAATTGTAAGAATTCCCAAAGCTTACCAAATGAATTTCTAATGTTTCAAGATTTAGAAGAATTGTGGAGGCAGATCCTAAGGCTCTTTTTTCAAAATTATTATGCACGTAAATTTGAATTTAATGTAAAACATTTATATTTAGCACACTTGAATATTAAGCACGTGCTAAATGCAGTAACTTAAAAATGCGTATGTATGTTAATGAGAAAAATCTTTTGACTTTAATATAATATTAGTCTGTGAAAATTAAAAAAATTTTAATGATAAGGCTTTTAACTTATGGATTATAGGCTAAATATGCATATTGTTATCTAAAAATTCTTAAAACTAAAATAAACATTTTGCCGTTGCTATAACGAAGCAAGTGATTTTTCTATTTCTTTTGCTTTTATTGTTCTTCGTTAACTTTGAAGTTGTTTATGTGTATCGTAACAAGACTACGCAGACATTTTTACCGATGAACTGAAATGTATTAGTGCCTTAGTTAAGTAATCGTTCACTCATGTTTTTATCAAAAAGTAACCCACCCATACACTGCAATGCTATTGACCCAGCCGCCCACCCATACACATGCAATGCTATTGACCCACCTGCCCACACATACACGTGCTATGCTATTGACCCACTTGCCCACACATACACGTGCGATGCTATTGACCCACCCGCCCACCCAAACACCTGCAATGCTATTGACCCACCCGCCCACCCATACACGTGCAATGCTACTGACCCACCCGCCCACCCATACATGTGCAATGCTATTGCTATTAATGAATGAACTACTACACAGTAAGAAGATCATCTAAAGATATCTACATACTACTGTCTATTACACAGTAAGTATGCCATCTAAATATATCAACATACTACTGTCTATTACACAGTAAGTATGCCATCTAAAGATCAACATACTACTGTCTATTACACAGTAAGTATGCCATCTAAGGATATCAACATACTGCTGTCTATTACACAGTAAGTATGCCATCTAAAGATATCATCATAGAACTGTCTATTACACAGTAAGTATGCCATCTAAAGATATCAACATACTACTGTCTATTACACAGTAAGTATGCCATCTAAAGATATCATCATACAACTGTCTATTACACAGTAAGTATGACATCTAAAGATATCATCATACAACTGTCTATTACACAGTAAGTATGCCATCTAAAGATATCAACATACTACTGTCTATTACACAGTAAGTATGCCATCTAAAGATATCAACATACTACTGTCTATTACACAGTAAGTATGCCATCTAAAGATATCATCATACAACTGTCTATTACACAGTAAGTATGCCATGTAAAGATATCAACATACTACTGTCTATTGCACAGTAATTAGGTCATCTAAAGATATCAACATACTACTGTCTATTACACATTAAGTAGGTCATCTGAAGATATCAACATACTACTGTCTATTACACAGTAAGTAGGCCATCTAAAGATATCAACATACTACTGTCTAATACACAGTAAGTAGGTCATCTAAAGATATCAACATACTACTGTCTATTACACAGTAAGTAGGTCATCTAAAGATATCAACATACTACTGTCTATTACACAGTAAGTAGGTCATCTAAAGATATCAACATACTACTGTCTATTACACAGTAAGTAGGCCATCTAAAGATATCAACATACTACTGTCTATTACACAGTAAGAAGTCATCTAAAGATATCAACATACTACTGTCTATTACACAGTAAGTAGGCCATCTAAAGACATCAACACACTACTGTCTATTACACAGTAAGTAGGTCATCTAAAGATATCAACATACTACTGTCTATTACACAGTAAGTAGGCCATCTAAAGATATCAACATACTACTGTCTATTACACAGTAAGTAGGCCATCTAAAGATATCAACATACTACTGTCTATTACACAGTAAGTAGGCCATCTAAAGATATCAACATACTACTGTCTATTACACAGTAAGTAGGCCATCTAAAGATATAAACATACTACTGTCTGTTACACAGTAAGTAGGCGATCTAAAGATGTCAACATACTACTGTCTATTACACAGTAAGTAGGCCATCTATAGATATCAACATACTACTGTCTATTACACATTAAGTAGGTCATCTAAGGATATCAACATACTACTGTCTATTACACAGTAAGTAGGTCATCTAAAGATATCAACATACTACTGTCTATTACACAGTAAGTAGGCCATCTAAAGATATCAACATACTACTGTCTATTACACAGTAAGTAGGTCATCTAAAGATATCAACATACTACTGTCTATTACACAGTAAGTAGGTCATCGAAAGATATCAACATACTACTGTCTATTACACAGTAAGTAGGCCATCTAAAGATATCAACATACTACCGTCTATTACACAGTAAGTAGGTCATCTAAAGATTGAGACCCATCCCCTCACCAAAGCTGGTAAGCGTGCCAACCAGGGGATGGCTCAAAACAAGTCGAGCGATGGGATCACGGGTGGCAGTTGGAGGGTCAAAATAAAACACGGCAGCTGAGCAAAATGACTTTATTACCAAGAAAGCAAGTATTAATTAATCAAAAACGGCAGAAGGCCACAATATAAATTTGCAATTAAATAAATAACAAACCACACACAAAAGCTACAAGAACAACAAACTCTACAAATACCAAATTTAACCATTAACAAACTGTATGGCCTATCTGCAGCCCAGCCAGAAACACCCAAAACGTAAGAAAATTTTAATAAATTAAAAGTGAACATCTAGAAACAATTTAGATAACCCCAAAATAACCCCGGCAATTTAGCCCACATCCCATGATTCCACCGAGGCCAGGGAGTAAGCCGGAATCCCTGGGCAGCTCCGAATTAGAAGTTAAGCAAAGCACAATAATCCCCTTTTGGTGAAGAATTTTAAAAATTAAATAATTTAAAAGAAAATATAACACGGTACCGCTCGAGTAAAAATTCACTTCAAAACACCCCTAATACACTTAACGAAAAAATAAATAACAAATAACTAGACCTAAACATATAAATAAATAATAACAGGATTTAACAATGGGGACCTAACAAATATAAACTCTAACATATCTAACAACAAATAAAACTAATTAATTAATAACAAGAAATATAAATAAATATTAACATCCAAAAAGTTCTTTTTTGTATTTCACGTTTTCTTTTCCCTTTAATAAAAAATATATAAGTCCCCAATGGCTGTGTTGTATAAAATCACTGTCCAAGTTTAGAAGTTTAGGCCTAGGCCACATAAAGTTCCACAAACATTTTTTTTCTTCTTTCATTTTGCACTTTTTTTTTACTTTTTAAATTAAACCCCCCCCAGCTCAGCCGCCGGGAAACCAAAAGGAACGCACTGACCTGAGGACAGAAGACTTCTACCCCAAAGATGTAGAGCGGGTAGCGGGCGACTCCAGGCTCCAACATGGTCCTCAGGCCAGGCTAGCAGTGCAGAAGGTCCACAATCCCCGGACGGCAGGCTGAGGGTAGAAACGTCCTACTCAAGGACCCTGGAGTTTAGGAGTCTCTCAGCCGGCAACCATGACTTGACGAAAGCTGCAAAGAAAAAACCAGAAAACTGGCCAACCGGACCGACGAAGGCTGGAACACGGAACGACCGAGTCCAAGCCAACGGCCACCAAAGCACGCAAATCGCCGGGCACAAGCGAACTCAGGCAGCCTGGCAAACCACGACAAAAAAAAAAAAAACGAAATGTACCGGTCAAAAGACCCGGTACAAGATATCAACATACTACTGTCTATTACACAGTAAGTAGGCCATCTAAAGATATCAACAGACTACTGTCTATTACACAGTAAGTAGGCCATCTAAAGATATCAACATACTACTGTCTATTACACAGTAAGTAGGTCATCTAAAGATATCAACATACTACTGTCTATTACACAGTAAGTAGACCATCTAAAGATATCAACATACTACTGTCTATTACACAGTAAGTAGGTCATCTAAAGATATCAACATACTACTGTCTATTACACAGTAAGTAGGTCATCTAAAGATATCAACATACTACTGTCTATTACACAGTAAGTAGGTCATCTAAAGATATCAATGGAAAAATACCTAATAATGAAACATTTTACGAACTGTTTATGATTCTATTTGGTTATTCGTAGTTGTTACGTACTTATTGAATTGAAAAAAAGAAAAACAGGGATATATCAGACGTTGTTTATTGGTACAGAGGAGAATTAAGTTAATTAAAATGCCAGGGCATATAGATGGCGAAAAAAGTGTTGACCGTATGGTCTGTCGGCATATGAATTGCACATTCATATATAAATGTTATTTGTTATTTGTAGCAACAAAAGTGAATGGATTTCTCAAGTAGTCAACGTTTTAAGGGTAACTTTTATAAATATTGTTTTTATTGCTTGGTAATTTTTAAATAGTTACAGTAATTTGTTTAACTGGTGTTAAACTAATATTTCGATTTTTTAATTTTATACGTGTTTTATTGAATACATAAGTTGAAGAATTAAATTGAGAACGAGCCTTTAATTTAAAACAATGATTTAAAGTGTAAAACAAAGAGAGCTAAGTGAATGGAAGACGTATGTTATAAAGCCTTAGTCATTAACAAATTAGTACATAACAAAACGTTAATTGAATCTAATTGTTTGTAATGGAAATTACTAATTAATTAATCTAAGTGCTTTCTCCAATTCGCGGATAATGTTAATAATTTATCCAGGAAACGACCTTGAGTGCGTGAGGTAATAATACGCCAGACCAAAACGAGTCAGTGACTTTCAACGCCATTATTTAATTTGGCGCCAGTGAAAGTATGAGGCAATGAGTCACCGGCGCCAAATGACTGCCAAGGTCTCGTGGATGGCCGTATCCAAATTCACACCCCTAGGCTCTACTTCAATACTTTTGGGTTGGACTGTACACCCGTTTGGAAACAGTTTACTACAACAGTTGCAAATCACCTGTGCAACTAAAGAACTTCTCAAACATATTATTGGGCCTCTTTCCAGACAATCCGTATCAGATTTAAAGTAAACCAACAGTGAGGCATATGCAGACAGTTGTTCACCAATACACATGCCTTTGGAACAAGACAAGGCCGTTAACATGAATGTAGTATGATAGTATTGTTTGTTTAAGTTTTACTTAATTCATTGAATTTGTATTCAAACTTGCAAAATATAGTATGATTATGGTACTTTCTTTTTGCTGCCTTAATATTAATATCTTAAAAGCAAAATTGAAAACAATATTTACCCTCTCATACGAAAACGTTACTTTTACATCTCGTGTACATCATACAATTTACCTTATCTGTAGCTACTGATACTTTCTGTGTAGGTGAGGTACTTTTTACTCAAAGGATACATGTTTGTATGTCCAAGGGCCCAAATAAATAATGTTAAGTACATATACAACAGTGTACGTACGTTAACACTGTACAGCTGGGGCAAAGCAAAAAGTCATTGATTTTCTATTACATATGAAAACTGTCAAAATATTGTTATTTCTTGGGAAAAAATGTGTTAATTAATTTAGTAACATTTGAATAGTGTATTTTTAAGCTAGAAAACTATATCCTTAGATTATCTAATAAGTGCCATACACGTCAAATATTTACTTGCAATATATTTTATAAATATTTCAACCCGTATGCACACCTCAAGCCAGATAAAAATTTGTACAGGGTTAAACAAAAATGTAATCTAATAAATGTGATCGGTGAAAATTGTGAATAGCTGTTTAAAGTTGTTGCAGCAATAATAAAAAGTTCTGTCCATCAAGATAGATTTACTTCTACTTAACGTGTTTTCCTTACATCCAAAAATCACGATTTTATTTTCCTTGTCATTTACCAACAAAAGGTCCTCTCCCCGGTCGGTCTTGACCAGCGAGCATAGAATGTAAATAGAGAGGCCACTCGTCACGGAGACTGAAGCCAGGCGATTTGCATGTTTACCACCAAATGATGGCGGCCGGCAGTGAGTCACCCTACTATAGTCCCGAGCATCAGAGCGCTCTATACCTGCACTGCATCTTCATTTTCCCAGCGACTGTACCTGCCCGCGGCCTGTTTTTGTTAGACATATGTCATTCCTCTTATATTTGTCTTCAGTTTATAAAATGTCACAAAGTTGTATTGCGTTTTGTTGCAATAACAAAGGGAAAATTGACAGAGTTACCTATCACAGTAATGTATTATTTATATAATTATAATACTTGTACATTACAAGAATGTTTATTATAAGTAAATTAGCTATTACAAATATTTAAAAAATATAAATTTTTAAAGCCACCAAGTAGACCTATATTACATAGTTTTAATTTTCTATTGTGATGAGAAATTTAATTTCATTTGTAGGCTGTGTGGTTTGTTGCATTTAGAACATGTAGGTATGACGTATGTTATATTTAAAGACAAACAACCTATCTAAAGTAATCACATTTTTAGGTCACATAGTTAATCACATAGTTTTATAGAGAAAATACTTCAAAGTTCGGTTAGGTTATACTCTTTAAGCCTACTACCAACATCTTTTCAGTTTTATTATAACATTTTAAAGGTAAACATAAAATATTGTTTTTACCAACTATCATGTATACGGTAATAGAGTGTTTACATAGTATAACTTTTCAGAATACACACATTTTAATATTTTACTTAATTTTTGTCAGTGCGATTTTATGATAAGGAAATTAATAAAAATCATACTGAAAGCGATTTTCATTAACATCATTTTAATGCAACCCACCCGCCCACCCTTACACGTGCAATGGTGTTGACCCATCCGTCCACCCTTACACGTACAATGGTGTTGACCCATCCGTCCACCCTTACACGTACAATGGTGTTTACCCATCCGTCCACCATTACACGTACAGTAGTGTTGACTCATCCGTCCACCCTTACACGTACAATGGTGTTGCTCCACCCGCCCACCCTTACATGTACAATGGTGTTGACCCATCCATCCACCCTTACATGTACAGTAGTGTTGACCCACCCGCCCACCCTTACACGTACAATGGTTTTGACCCACCCGTGTACCCTAACATGTTAAACTGGTGTTAACCCACCCGCCCACCCTTACATGTAAAGTGGTGTTGACCCACCCACCCACCCTTACATGTACAGTGGTGTTGGCCCACCTGCCCACCCTTACACGTACAGTGATGTTGACTCACCCGCCCACCCTTACACGTAAAGTGGTGTTGACCCACCCACACACCCTTACACGTAAAGTGGTGTTGACCCACCCACACACCCTTATACGTACAATGGGCGGGCGTGTGGGTGAACACCACTGTACGTGTCTGGGCGGGTGGGTGGGTAAATACCACAGTACGTGTATGGGCGGGCGGGTGGGTCAATATCACTGAACGTGTATGGATGGGCGGGTGGGTTTTTCCTTTACATAATTTTAACCGTAAAGGGTTAATTACAAACAAAATATACAACAAACGAACATAAATAATAACAAGTCTAAATAACTCCTTTTATTTCGTTTTAAATAACTATTAAAACTATTAGCAAATACAATTTTATGTTGTTCATTTGATGAAACTCCCTTAGTCTAAAAGTAAAGCGGTAATTTACCCTACAAGCGGGAAAAATTATTGTTTATAACATTTATTTAGGTAAAATAAATACTGAATTATTTTAAGTTATTATTATTTATTTCCTTTCACTCCTGCACAGAGCATAGGGCCTCTATGAAACAACGCCATCGGACTCGGTTTGCAGCCAAGGTTCTCACTTCTCTCCAGCTTTTCCCTGCGGCTTTTATTTCTTCGTCTACTGTTCTTCTCCAGGTCATTTTTGGTCTTCCTCGTCTTCTCTGCCCCTGGGGATTCCAACTCAAAGCCTGTTTCTCCACTGCATCTTGATTTTTACGTAGTGTGTGCCCAATCCACCACCACTTTCGTTTTTTGATCTGCAAATCTACAGGTTCTTCATTTGTAGTATTCCCCAGCTCTCTGTTTGAGATAACATCGGGCCAGTAAATTTTTAGTATTTTCCTCAAACACCGGTTAATGAAGACTTGAAGTTTTTGTGTTAGGGATGAAGATACCTTCCAAGTCTCACACCCATATAACAGCACAGACTTAGCATTACTATTGAATATCTTTAACTTGGTTCTAGTGTAAATGTCTCTAGCCTTCCACACTGAATAAAGCTGTATGAATGCAGCATTTGCTTTTCTAATTCTTGATATAACATCTTCATCAGTTCCGCCAGCTCTTGTTAAGACACTTCTAGATATGTAAAACTGTCCACTTCTTTAATTTCTTCAACCGCTATTTTGAATCTGTCGTTGTTTGCTACATGTATCCATTGATTTAATTTTCTTAACATTTACTTTTAAACCTGTAGATCTTTCATTTTCCAAATCTTGCAACTTTCCTACCATGTCATCGAATCTATGGGACAAGAAACAAATATCGTCGGCAAAAGCCAATTCTTCAAGCCTCTGTTAGAAATTCCAAGATATACCTCTAGCTTCTTTCTCTACTATATTTTGCAAAACCTGGTTCAGCACGATCACGAAGAGAGTTGGTGATAAAACGCAACCTTGCCTAACTCCTAACTTCACCTCCAGAGGATCACTTAAGTTACCATTATGGATTACCCTACAATGGTAATTTGTATACATTTCCTTTATAAGTGATATTATTTTGCCAGGGTTCCCAAAGCTTCGAAGTGCCATCCAGATACTCTCTCTTTTTACAGAGTCAAAGGCTTTCATGAAGTCTATAAATACGAGGTATAAGGCAACTCTGAACTCGTTACTTTGTTCAATTATTATCCTCATTGTGTTTATTTGATCAATGAATGATCGGTTTCTTTTGAAGCCAGCTTGTTCCTTTCTTAGCTTCCTGTCAACAACCTCTTTTATTCTGTTTAAAATTATTCTGGCAAATATTTTCCCAGAAATTGATAGTAGAGTAATACCTCTCCAATTTTTACATTTGGTTATGTCTCCCTTCTTTGGCAGTTTACAAAGTAAATCTGTTTTCTAATCATTTGGCATTAACTCTTCATGCCAAATTTTATGGAATAGAGTTTTTAAAATTTTAACTGACAACTCTGGAGCAGCTTTCATAACTTCCGGGGTAATAGTGCCACTTCCAGGGGCTTTCCAGTTCTTTGTTTCCTTCAATGCTTGTTTTATTTCTTCTTCAGTAGGAGGGTTTGTGTTTATGTTTTCTTCCACAGCCTCAATGTATTCTTCTATGTTGGGACCATTCTCTTCAATTACCGCAAATAGTTCGGTAAAGAACTCATGCCATCTCTTCATTTGATCATGCTCGTTTGTTAATAGCTTTCCATCCTTATCCTTAATCGGTCTACCTACTTGTACAGTTCTTTTCTTCGACAACATTTTAGTTATGTTGTACAGTTCCTTTATGTCCCCTTTCCTGGCTGCGTCTTCAGCTTTCTGAGCATGCTCGTTAGCCCATTTCCTTTTGTCTGCCCTTGCACTTCTCTTCACTTTAATATCCGCTTGCCTATATTCTATTTTCAGATCTCTCTTTTGTCTTCGGATTTTACAATTATTTAGCTTATCTTTCACTTTTTTCCTATCTTCCACATTTTTCCATGTGTCATCCGACATCCAATCCTTTTTTCCCACTTTCTTCATTCCTAAAACTTGATTTGCAGTGTAATATTTAATATTTTAAGTACAGTATAACAATAAATAATATGTAATATTTATCCGATATAAATATGAAACTGAAGAAACGTGCCATTAAAACAGAAGGTTAAGCTACAGTAATTATAAGCTAAATCTTCTAGTGGCAGCCTTGCGTGTCCCGACCGCCGCGCCAAGTCGATTTTTCTCTCCTCATTTAACCCAAATTGTCTTACCAATTGATCATATTTTTTTCCAAAAAATATATGTTATGCAACATTTATTATGCTAAAACTTTGCCGCTGACAAACTTGTCTTCCCAAAAAATAAAACTTTCCTCACAGACTAACTTTTTCATGTTACAAACAATGATTTAAAAGATTTGTTCAAATATTATCATTTATTATAAATCAAATATAACACATTTTTTTAAATTTAACACTACCATCAGTGTAAAGATTTAAATGAAATTATATATTCCAAGTTTTGTAATTTTAGGTCGATTTTAAGTGTGTCTAATCGAAGTTTGTTTGAAAAGTGCGCATTAAAACGTTCTACCGTTTTCAGCAGCATATTTCGCGTCTGGCCCACCATTCAATGGTGGATTTGGCTTCACTGCCAGTAATGCTCGTTAGATAGACGTAGCCCCTCTATTTATATTCTGTGCTCGCTGGTCTTGACTTCCATGTTGTCTAATACTTCTTAAGTTTCCAAAATGGGGCAAAGGCGACAAATTTCTTTTTCGTGTATTCAATATATTTTTCCTGACGCAATCAAAATCTTTTTCAGTGACTGTTTCTTTCGCATTGCTTGTTTCTAGCTCACATTTAATTATTTTCCGGTTTTTCATACATGTTTTCTGTAACCTTCCTTTTACAACTCTTCGATATAACTTGCATTGAATATTTTTTCTTGTTGGTGCTATGATTATGGTCAAGTTCATGCTGAAGGAGGTTGATTGAGTCGCCTAAAAAAGATTTAAATATTCTGGTAGTAGTTTTCAATTTTTAGATCCTTTACTATAAATCATTTAAATATAAAATTTCACATCACTGACCTCCTTGATAATGTTATTTAGCCATGTAAACGTTAAAGGAGCTGTAACTTGGTAACTTAATTGGTATATAATTCAGACATACACAGATACCGGTACAGACATACAGAAATTAAAAGACATTTACCTATTTGATTGGGATCAAAGGTTAAAGGAGGATGTATCTGACGTACTATTTGGTGCCTTTAAGAGTCTGTAGAGGCTGTCGGCCATGTTGGTTTTAATCCCATAAGAACAATCTTATTTTTGAACTGGACATACGATCACGCATATCCAAACTAAACAGTTATTTTTAAACTGACTTTTCCAATCAAATTGCATGTGATCAAGAATATAATAGCGCGTTTGAATTGATTTGCAAATTTCTAAATAGTTATATAGAAACAAATTTTTAAAATATTTGTTTGAAGTTTTCATTTTCACTTATCTTTCAAAACTATGCGTATGTATTCAAAATATCAAAATCAACCCCTATGATAATTTTTAAAATGACACCTATCATGATAGATTTTTACAAGCTGCGAGGTGATTATTTTGAGTGAGAGGCTGTAAATAAAATGTTGACACACATATGACCGAAATACGTCCACAAATTCAACTTAGTTCTGTATGTGCAATCAAGAAACTTGAAACTTGACGAAATTATACCAGCATAAAATTTTGTTACATAAAAATATTGATTAGGCTAATTTTTTATTCCACTAAATTATTACAACATTTTTTTAGATTTGGTTTAGAAAAATCAATGTAGATACAATTTGAAAAGAGGAACAATAAAACCATTACTAATCATTTAATTTATAGCACCCAAAAGCAGCTTATACGAATTCAACTTATTCTTTTTATTTATTTTTTAATAAGTATAATTTTAGTTTCCCCCTGGTAAATAGTAATAGATCTATACTTAATTTAAAAAATAAATCGTTTAAGAAACATCTAAATAGAAAGTGATATAAAATCAACGAAATAAAATCAATAATAACTGATAATAAGACCAGATTATCTTTTTCTCAGTGTTTACGTGTCTTAATAATTACTTGCAAATATTCCTGGTGTCATTGGGTCTACTGCTATAAGTTTTGTACTGAATAAAATTCTCAGGAAACATTTTGAAAATCTGCAGCTATTAAACAAGCAATTAAAACAAAGGATTAAACAACTAAAATATTTTTAAATACAGTTTATTATTGCTTTAAATGTGTACTCGTGGCTGCACAGAATAATTTATCGGGGGAAAAATGCTCTTAGAGTTCATTAAAAACTCTTATTTCAAATAAACAAACTATTCCTGTTCGTAATAAATGCAGCCACGTACTTTAGTCTTCTTAAGTAAGTAGTGTTGTGTACTATATAACAAAGGTGCTTAGGATAGTTTGTTTGTCAAGAGCTCAGGACTGTATTGCAATGTCTAAGAATTGCTTGACCAGGAGGAAAATCGCAATGCAGGCCTGAAACTTAGTTGTCATAGGTAGGTACAGTCTAAACCAAAAACTTACTGCAATATTTCTGTTTGGCTAAGGGGTGTGAATTTGGACATTTTGACTCGCTCAGATCAAGCTGGTTGACAGGGGTGTGAATTTGGATGTAGCTGCTGGTCCCACTAATGGGGTGTGAATTTGAACTCACCCCTCGTGGATGCCTACTACAACTAGTAGATACGGTAGCCTGACGGCAATTTCTACTGATGATAGTTTTGCACATAATTTCTCATATGTTTATCCCACTAGTGCAGTGACTCCCGACATGTGTTCCACACCACGGACTTAAGTGGTCCACCAAAAGGTTCCAGATGAATTATTTTAATTACACCTCCCTGCTATAGTTTATTTATTTTTATTAATAGCCTTGTGACTTTACACGAGCATGCTTAGTGACGTTAGAATGAAGCTCTCACTGCGGTGTTCCTAAAGGTACTGTGTTTGACTTACGATAGGCAATACTAGCCAGATAATCCAGACATAAATCCGCTTAAAGGAATATTTAATTGGTTCCAACTATACTATAATAGAATAATTTATATAAATAATGTGGTAAGAGCAGTTTATAAAAAATTGAGACAAATGTGAACTCCGCGATCATAATATTTTACTCGCACTGCAGTAAACATACTATCCCACAACTGCAAACAAGTAGGTTAAAAATAGCTGCATTTAAAGTACAGAAACGTGGCAACAAGGAGTATGGTTGCGGCTAGCTTACATCATCAGCTATTGGTCCCTAGCATTCTTAAAGTTCTTAGTTCCAGCATTTGCTGTAAGAGCGCTCTGAAGTCAAGTCGGGTGATTCAATAAGTACAGTAAATTTTTTTTTAAGAGATGCCTCCTTCTTAACCTCACTCTGTCCATTCCTCATAGACTATTGATCTGTGCGAGGAACTTATTCAGACAGAGTAGGGGGGTGAACCATTACAGTATAAGGTGAATATTACTGATAAATCTTTGAGTCTAGGATGGATTCGAACCAGCGCTATTTATCTAACCCAAGCTCTAAGTCCTGACGCCTTAGACCGCTCGGCCACTGGCTCACCCAAATATAAGTGAGAATACACTGTTAATTTCACTGTACATTTCGTTATAACAACATTTTTTGAGAAAGTCACTTTAAAGTAAAGTAGAACATGTTTCGTGCCTGATAAGGGCCTTAGTGCTACAAAACAGTAAAACAATGTCTTTATAGCCCCATCAATAAGAGCCAAAGATTGAAATAGTAGGTCTTGCTAGTGAACGGCAAGAATACCATTGAGAGACTCAGCATTCATTATATTTGCAAAATTTAAGGGTCAATATCCAATAATACATTACTAATTTGCTCTATATTGTTATCTTTTTTTATTTTCAATTTATTAATACGTCAATAAAACTGTAAAATATAACATGTTTTATACTTTTTTTATTATTTAATTCATCAAAACTATCTTGTGGTCTACCGATATTTTCATGAAGTGTCCCGTGATCATTCTGTCTAAAAGGTTGGGAACCACTTCCCAATTAATTTTATATCCCAGCTTAAATCATCTACTTTAATTTCTTTGTGAGGTTAGGTCAGCTGTAATTCTCTGACTCTAGGCTTCCACTTTACGTTTAATCCCTTCCTTCAGACTTTGATTTCGTCTTTTCATCTAGTCGTCTAGCTTGGATGTCCGATACTGCATCTAATCTCACCAAACAAATTAGTTCATTTATCATATCACCCCTTATGTTTGATTACTTACTTGATTACCTACTTAAAAACGCTCTAAATCCAATTCCTCAAGTTTTGGCTTTTTTATCTATTTATGTGTTTGGTTATTCAATTAACACTCTTCTCTTTACGAATTAGTAATACAGTACATTCCAACCTGGACATAGAAAATTAAACTTAATTTTGATATTGAACATGTAATCTCACTTATCATAAACTTATACATTATGTAACATAGTAGAAATTATTTTTAGTAACAGTTAGAAAGCTCTTAATGCAATAATGAAATCCCAATAGATTCTTTATGTGGTTCTAGAAACACAAAACAGCGGTAGAGTTTTTATCTGTAAAAAGTCATTGATATAATCAAGAATTATATAACATCTTAAACCGCCTGTTTGGTTTGTAATTAGTCCTTAATTAACTTAAAAACTACAAAATATGATTAGATTTGTAACTATTTACAACACTACAATGAGGCCTACAATCAGTATTTAAAATTCTCAGGAAATTTCAAATTTATTATTTGTGAACAGCTCAACCATTAGCAGTGTATAGACCGAGTGTGGGGTTATTCATCATATTTTGGGCAGCAAAGTACTTTCTATACTTAACCTCAAGGTGGGTGTTTACATAACGTTTTTTTTCCGTTCCTAGGAAAAGTGGATGGGCACGTAAAGCTCCATCGATTCCTGGGGAGAGTGGGTGGGAACTTTAAGGTCCATCGCTTCCTAGGAAGAGTGGGTGGGCACGTTAAGGTCCTTCGATTCCCAGGAAGATTGTGTATTTAAATTAAAGCCCAGTCATTCCTACGGTGTATCGAGGGGGTGTAATTGATTACGCAGTGTTCCTTTGAGTTTATCAAACACTTAGCCGTAGGATTTCACACCCGTGTCAGCCGTCTAAACCCCCCCCCTCTATCACTCCTCACAAATCACTTACTTGTGTACCGCACTTTCCACTTTCCCAGTGCGTAATTAACATAGCAATAAGAACCATCAATAGCTGCCGATAGAAGAGTCCCGCCGAGACACGTTCGCTTTCCGAAACAACTGACACTTTCTTCTAATAATTTTCCACGGAAGATGTCGTTTTACGGTATCATCGACGTCTTCTTACTTTCGGATTCAAAATCACACGGCCACCAATCTTCGTAAACACTCAGGAACACTTGTCACTTGTAGTGGAACATTGCTAGAAGCAGGTGTCCTATGTGTCAGTTCATGATGGCCTAGAAGCACTCAGGTCTAACACTCTGACACTTGTAGTGGAACATTGCTACAAGCAGGTGTCCTATGTGTCAGTTCAGGTTCCTAAACACTCAGGAACACTTGTCACTTGTAGTAGAACATTGCTACAAGCAGGTGTCCTATGTGTCAGTTCAGGTTCCTAAACAGTCAGGAATACTTGTCACTTGTAGTGAAACATTGCTACAAGCAGGTGTCCTATGTGGCATTTCAGGTTCCTAAACACTCAGGAACACTTGTCACTTGTAGTGGAACATTGCTACAAGCAGGTGTCCTATGTGGCATTTCAGGTTCCTAAACACTCAGGAACACTTGTCACTTGTAGTAGAACATTGCTACAAGCAGGTGTCCTATGTGGCATTTCACGTTCCTAAACACTCAGGAACAATTGTCACTTGTAGTGGATCATTGCTACAAACAGGTGTCCTATGTGTCAGTTCAGGTTCCTAAACAGTCAGGAATACTTGTCACTTGTAGTGAAACATTGCTACAAACAGGTGTCCTATGTGGCATTTCAGGTTCTTAAACACTCAGGAACACTTGTCACTTGTAGTGGATCATTGCTACAAGCAGGTGTCCTATGTGTCAGTTCAGGTTCCTAAACACTCAGGAACACTTGTCACTTGTATTAGAACATTGCTACAAGCAGGTGTCCTATGTGTCAGTTCAGGTTCCTAAACACTCAGGAACACTTGTCACTTGTAGTGGATCATTGCTACAAGTAGGTGTCCTATGTGTCAGTTCAGGTTCCTAAACACTCAGGAACACTTGTCACTTGTAGTGGAACATTGCTACAAGCAGGTGTCCTATGTGTCAGTTCAGGTTCCTAAACACTCAGGAACACTTGTCACTTGTAGTGGATCATTGCTACAAGTAGGTGTCCTATGTGTCAGTTCGGATTCCTTTACACAAGATAAATATTAAGTCGTTCCTGTCAATACTACAGTAGACAATGAACAAAAAAACTACTAACAACATCTACTTAGATAATGCATGCACTTATGTTATTAGGAATATAAATTATTACAAATAAGTGAAACGCCACAGTTTATTTCATAAATATACCGGTAACATATTCGTTTCTGACGACTATTTTCATGGTGATTTGTAAACCGTTACATTGATTTTATCATAAACTAATGGTCTCGATTTTGGTGTAAAATCCAGCAAAACTCAGTAATTAAAAATCTGTTCTTAAACGGTGAAAATTTGTATTTGTTTCCCTAGTAAGATAAACAGAGTTCGTGGAAAATAAATCTAATCAAATCAGTTTTTATTGCAGTAAGTACATTTAAATGCATTGAAAAAGTCCACATAATTTTGACAGCTATAATTTTGTCATCAATCACTCTACAAAATCCATTCATTCATACAAACTTAAAAAGCATTCGCCCTTCCAATCAATCCCACTTCTAGCACTGATTCAGCTTACCAGCTATCCGGTCTCTTAGTTGTTCAACAAAAAAATCGCCATCCTTATAAAATGCATGCTAGGCTAAAAAAAACTTTAAGACGAGTTTTGAAATCTTTCGGAGTTGTGGTGATTTTCATAAGAGTTGGGCAGTCTTTTGTAGAGATGAACACCTTCTTCCAAGAGCAAGTGTTCAAACGTTACTGTTCTGTGTCTTCCAGTCCAGTAGTTGTCCCTACATACAAGTTAGTTTAACACAAAAACACTAACAGGAATAGGAAATTCATTAACAGAGGGAATAATTTATTTGTAGTTATTTTCAAAACAGCTTCAAGTTAACATTAAGCTGCAAATGTTTAAACATCGTATTAGTGTGTGTCAGACAGGGTTTTCCACAGTGATTTGTTAACCCTCGTGAACAATGATTTTCGTAAACTAGGGGGATATTTCCATTGTAAAAGATAATATTTTTAGAGTCCCGAGCTTAATACCGTTAAGCCTGTCTCTGAGCTTGACAGCTGCCTATACAGTAGGTTTGTAGTACTTTTCTATCCCTGCAGCTAAATGTATTTGGGTGTATTTTATTTCACTACATAAAAAACTTGGCATACAATCCCTTGATTTTTTTTAAATGAAGACTGCAGTGTATTCATTCTTCTTAAAAAAATTAAATAAAAAATAAGAAATAAACTATAGAAGTATCTAAATTATCAGCACTAATATTTTTACACGGTAATTTTCAATTTATCTAAGTTTTTTTTTACAGCTTAGTGCTTAGTTTTGATTCACATGTACAGTTTACATATTACCTGTATTACAGTTGTCAATGTCAGTTAACTAATACACAAATTTGATTTACTAAGAAATCTGTTACCGGTTGGTATTTAATGCACTAATACGATGTTGTTAATAACGTTTTTGTATAGCGAGAGTATATAATTATAATGAATAGTGAGAATCGTTTATTGCATTAATTAATTTAAGGAAACATTTTTAGTTCCAGGGCATCCAAACAAACATTGCGAATACAACATTGCAAAACTGCTGCTCGTTTATAAACTTGACCAGTCAGTTACAAAACCAGATGCCCTTTTGCTACAATCGTTGCCAATTTTTAATTTGGCAAACTAAACCTGTTCATAAAGGTTATCTTGTTTCGCATCTAACTGAATGAGAATTTTCGTTTTTTCGACATATAAACCCACTTTTAAATTACAAAATAAATATTTAGCTGGAATTAAATCTACAAATTATCTGACATTTAGTAAACCAAACTCATAGAAAATGTTGCTCCAATTTGGATTGTGAAACTTGTATAGACAACACTTTTTAATTAATAAAATACAAGTAAGACTCGTAGATTCTGTTTTGAATATCTGCACATCATTTATGTGTGGGTTAAAATTGTTCATTAGCAGACCAGTTGTCAATGCCCTACTATCAAATTACATTTCTATCATTTTTTGAAACTGTACGTGTAAATGCTTGTAGAAAAACGTATTTACACGTTCAGTTTATATACGCGTGTATTGCAATAGTGTAATATATAATTATCTTAAACTTAATAAGTTTAAATGGCTATCAATTGGGAACAGGCTGCTGATAAAACTACAATAACTCTCACGCATGAAATAATAAAAAATCTACTCATAAAAATATAGTTCGAAAAACCTAAGTTTTAAAGAACTTTTCTATTAATGGAAACAAACTCAGGACTCACACTGATAAAACAAAAACTGAAACTTTATGGGGATTTGTGCATTTTCTGTGCTTGAATGTTTTAATTTTCAACCATAAATACTAATATTAAGTAATTTATAAAACACACTGTTCTTTACCTTCACTGTCCTAACATGAATATTTATATTTCCAGTATATTTCAGAGAGGCGGGAGCGCAGGGGAAGGGCGTCAGATTTCAGGAGCAGGAGGAGCCTCGATGGTCGTCACCATCCGACCGTCTCCACAGCAGGGCGAGCGTCGTCCATGATCCCGGACCCTCGTGGTCTTCATCTGCCCAACATCCCTGGGAGTGGTCTTCGTTGGGGCAGGAAGGAAGGTCGGGACACAGCTTTAAGTTTAGAAACGAACAAGATACCTTTAGAAGCCTGACATCTCCAGTTACCACAAGGTCTGCAGTCAGATTTGACAATTCAGAAGACATTACCTCCACGTCACTTCATCTGGAAGGAAGATCTAACTCCAAACAGGACTCATCTGATGAATTCCATATCGGATTTCATTCTAATGAATCGAATGAAGGACTTTTCGGTAAGTCTAACATTGATTTCTCTGACAACACTTCAAATAGTGACGATGACAGTTCACTCTGGAGATCAAAGGAAGATTCCAGTCTTTTTCCTTCTGATCCACCAAGACCGAAAAAACATTTCGGCCGACAGTCAAAGGTATCACCCATGTTCTTACCAGAGCCTCCTCTTTCAATGAGAGATAGTTTCGAATTTCCAGAAGATGATTCGGTTGAGAGTAGCAGACATCTGTCTCCCGATACTATTGCCACTATCTCGGAAACCCTAGGAGCCATTAATACCGTGGGAAGATACCTTGTCAACTACACAAGAGGTGGCCGACCTAGGCCCTCTCCAGATCGCTTCGATGAACCGGTGAGTATACCCTTCAGTTTTATAAATTTATATACTAGTTGTTAACAATAAATATATAGCTGTTAACAACATTAAACTATATATTATAATTAATGTTGTAATAAAAAGGAAAGTTTTTCTTAGACATTGTTCATATGGATATTTAGGTTTGAGAAATCGATTGATATAACTCTGCAGAATAACTCTTATTTAATGAAAAAAGCCTCATTTTTAGATAGTATTTGAAAATTGCTTTCCAAGGTTTTAAAGAAAAATAAATAAAGTAAAAATTCACTAAATTTTTTTGAAATTAGTTGGGAGACGTCAGTTTTTTTTCAAACAAAAATTATAAAGTATCATCACGTGACTGATAAGTAAAATGCGAGCTATACAACTGTTACATCTACACCGGAAAGCTTTCGTTTATTTCCGAAATATGGTTCTTCTAGTGATTATGTATGATTCCTTTAAAGTACCACAGTTAAGTTAATTAAACATGGTTCTTACAGTGATTATGTATGATCCCTTTTAAGTACAACAGTTAAGTTAATTAAACATGGTTCTTACAGTGATTATGTATGATCCCTTTTAAGTACAACAGTTAAGTTAATTAAACATGGTTCTTACAGTGATTATGTATGATCCCTTTTAAGTATCGCAGTTAAGTTAATTTAACATGTTTCTTCCAGTGATTATGTATGATCCCTTTAAAGTACCACAGTTAAGTTAATTAAATATCGTTCTTACAGTGATTATGTATGATTCCTTTAAAGTACCACAGTTAAGTTAATTAAATATGGTTCTTACAGTGATTATGTATGATCCCTTTAAAGTACAACAGTTAAGTTAATTAAATATGGTTCTTACAGTGATTATGTATGATCCCTTTAAAGTACAACAGTTAAGTTAATTAAACATGGTTCTTACAGTGATTATGTATGATCCCTTTTAAGTATCGCAGTTAAGTTAATTTAACATGTTTCTTCCAGTGATTATGTATGATCCCTTTAAAGTACCACAGTTAAGTTAATTAAATATCGTTCTTACAGTGATTATGTATGATCCCTTTTAAGTACCACAGTTAAGTTAATTAAACATGGTTCTTACAGTGATTATGTATGATCCCTTTAAAGTACCACAGTTAAGTTAATTAAACATGGTTTTTACAGTGATTATGTATGATCCCTTTTAAGTACCACAGTTAAGTTAATTAAATATTGTTCTTACAGTGATTATGTATGATCCCTTTTAAGTACCACAGTTAAGTTAATTAAATATTGTTCTTACAGTGATTATGTATGATCCCTTTTAAGTACCACAGTTAAGTTAATTAAACATGGTTCTTACAGTGATTATGTATGATCCCTTTAAAGTACCACAGTTAAGTTAATTAAACATGGTTTTTACAGTGACTATGTATGATCCCTTTAAAGTACCACAGTTAAGTTAATTAAATATTGTTCTTACAGTGATTATGTATGATCCCTTTTAAGTACCACAGTTAAGTTAATTAAATATTCTTTTCACTACACTACTATGAGTTTAGCTGTTTTCGTTATGTGTTTACAACCTGCGAAACATCATATTTTCAACTGCTGTCTACTACCGAATTGTTTACTACCGAAAGTAACATTGTTTACAACCGAAAATTTTCCACAGTCAACAACACCTGTTTTTATTCCGTAGTGTAGTGAAAAGTATCGTTCAAAACTTGAGTGAAAGTGTTTGTATGTTCTCGACCATTCGAAGTGCTCGACAAGTCTCGCACTTCAAACATATGGTCTCGAACATGCAAAATCCCACTTTCCACTCTTGTTATGAAATATACTATTTCCGAATCACTCACTTTGAGGAACGCTAAATCAATTAGTTTTGTGTACATTGGCCTCCTCCTGTTTTCTCCAATATTTTTTTCATTCTTTCCGGGTCTTTACCGTTATTCGGACATATCCGTTCCTATTTGACGTTTATGCTTTTTCTACAACTTTTGAATTTTATTACATTTCTGACGTTCCAATTCTGATTTGATCTGCTGTAATATTTAACTCATTTATTACATTTTCACAACATTTTTCTGTTTTGAAAAATGCAAATTTCTTTCGTAAGTCTGCGTTTATCCATCCTAAAGATATGTGAGTTGAAACGTATTCTTCTTTTGCACGTGATGTCTGAGAATTTTTAATTATTTTATTCAGTTCTTTATCACATATTAGCTTTATTCCATTACTTTGATATTTTGAACCTAGAATGTTCTATTCTTTTTCAAGATTTCCTAGGTCCTACATTGTTAAGTGTAAGAGTTTTAGAAGCATACAATGCTTCTAGCTTTATAGCTAACAATGGTATAATGTTTCAGTTTGGAATTATAAGTATTTTTTATTTTTTTAGTTAAATATCATTTAATTTCCTATCTATAAAAATTCGTTCTAAAATTGATTTGGTACACATTTTAGACTGAGACCCGACATTTGGTATAACCTTTTCAACAATATTTCATCTTCTGTAGACCTATAATCTTTGCTCTCATTTTTACTGCGGTGAATTTGTGGTACTCGTCATTATCATCCTTTTAATGTATTGTTCAGAATGTAGATAGGATTTATTAAGATCATTTAGACTCACTTTTTTGTTGGTTATTTTAGGCAGTTTATTTCAGCTTTAAAACGTATGATCAACATCTTCACAGAGAAGATGGAAACATATGTCACATTTAACAGTGTGCTAATTATGTGTCGATTTAATAAGTCGAGTAGTTAGTTCTCTATTTTTCCAGGCACCTTGCCCTTCCTTATTCCTCCAAATACTCAATGAAAAATGTAGTAATTGGTACTTCAGATTTTTAAAGGCGTGAATTAATTATGATCGGTTTTAAACTGCCTCTGAGGAATTCGCTGTAAGCACAAGAAAACGACCTCTGTTTATTTTTCTCTATGATTTCTTACAATTGGAGAAAAATTAATAAACACTTGAGTTTGATACACTAGTTTAAAGAAACTATTTACACTGTTAAAATAAACATTGCATTAAAATGCCTTTTGTTTATTTCTAAGTGTTTGAGAGTAAAAGGGAAATTTTTATCTTTTAGAAGTTGTTTCGTAGGCAGGATGAAAAAAGCTTTATTTCTAACACTTTTTACCGAAGCGTTGAATAAAAATTCCCCTGTTCATAGTCCCTCTTCGAATTGTACGCTTTTATTCGTTCCACTTTAAACAAAGTCTTAGAGTATAGCTTGTAGAGTGCAATTAAAGCGTACTGTATAATGTGTACGTCTAACTAAAAGAGAATTGTAGTTTTTAACTAAAGTTCTTCTAAATGCCTGGTCAAAACAGTTGTGGTCAGTGACTTACATCGGTAAATAGGAGGTACCACGACCCACATAACCTTGGAATAGGACAATTTAATAGGTGGGGCTGAGCCCACGGACTTGACGCTTTCCACTCCAAAACCACGTAGAGTAGGAGTAATTGGTACGATCCTGGTTTCTCTGCGGGATCGGTGCTGCGCAGCACTGGAATAACTTTCAAAATCCATAACTTGGACCCCTCGCGTATCCTGGAACTGGAGAAAGTGCAGTGATTCGCACGTTAGATAAAAATATGTAGTATATCGATCAAGGAAAACACTAGTTCTAGCCATTTATACCATTTGGGTAAGAGAATCACTACTTTTAGCCATTTATGCCCTTCGGGCAAGAGAATCACTAGCTCGAGCCGTTTACACCCATCGGAAAAGGGAATCACTAGTTCTAGCCGTTTATACCCCTCGGAAAAGGGAATTACTAGTTCTAGCCATTTATACCCTTCGGTTAAGGGAATCACGAGTTCTAGCCATTTATACCCTTCGGTTAAGGAAATCTAGTTCTAGCGATTTATTTATTTTACAATGCTACAAAACAGCAACAACACCAATTACATTGCAGCATTAAGATTATAATATTTAAATATGCACATGCAGTTCATTATCTCTCAGTCCAACAGTTCCACAATACACGCATTATTCATCATAAAAATGGCGTGTTTAGATTAAAAATTTACACATCGATATAACAAATGACAGAAACCAAAAATGAAAACACATGACTATAAAATAAATATAACATGAATAAATATAACATGAACAAAAATCAATAAATACTCAGACTTATCCTAATTTGTAACCAATAACATATTTTAAACTCTGTAATGCTGAATAACAAGCAACATTTCATAAACAATTAATCTCAATTAATATCAATTGATATCAATTGTCAACAATCTCATTATCAAAAATATGAGAATTTTTTTATGTGGAACAAAAAAACAATTATATGGAAAAATGAACACAAATAATTTTTGTATTCATTACGTTGAACTCATGTTCAAACGCGCAGATCATAGACATGTTAAATTGCAAATCTAAGACTAAAAGTGTATAAAATACTCATTTGAAAAAAATGTAATCTAGGAATAAACTAACGCCATACGTATTTTGCTTGTATACGAAACATGTTCCCTTTTACTGTTCGATTCAAATCATGGATAACCGAGTTTGAAAAACACTGCACAATAACCACTCGGCATGCAAAAATAAAAGTAACGCCAAAATTGTCCTTATTTATATTGACCTTACCTATACAAGTTTTAAATTTGTATCATCATCTCTGAATGGTTTTTAAATTTTTTTGGTGTTAAAAAATTATCACCATTTCACACCAAACTACAAAGTACCACAATACGAATTATTACTTATTCCAATTATTGACAAAAACGGCTCGGTAACAAGACTGTCTGATGTTTTTTTTTTTTACTACTCAGTGTCGAAAAAGTTACTTCAGTTAGTTGATAAGGATTGTTTTACACTTGCAAATAGTCCCGAAACTTTGTTAATTTTTGGTCAGTTATTGTATTTACATTTTATAAACGTTTTACGTATGTGTGATTAGTAGTTTTTATTTGGCGAATGTTTAAGTGTCACAAAACAATATAAAGGCGTTTAATAGTGGTACTTTTTTACTCCAATAAAGATTAAACAATTTAAAAGATTATACTAATGCTAAACGTAGATGTTATTTTTATTTTTTCACGCCGAGCAGTTACTGTGCAGTGTTTGTTCAACCTCGGTTACCCATTATTTTGAATCGTACGGTAAGTCTAATGCGTGATCGTGACGAAATTTATCTTCTAACTAGCTGTACCCGCCCGCTTCGCCGGTCATAATATTGAGTTTGATTTAGAACCTAATAGGTGAAAGAATTCGAGCATTTTTGCTTCTTCTACCAATATTAGATTTTTTAGGAGGCATGTCATAAAAAGTAAACTGCAAAACAAATAATTATTTATTTTTTATTTTCACGTTTCACCACATGTTTTAATTACCGAGGAAAAAAGGTTAACACCAAATACAGATCACCCGATCAAGTAAAAGTAGTGTGTGCTACACTCTCAAGGTGAAATGTAGAACTACAATAAATCAAAACATATACAGTACTGTTGTTGTGAGAACTTCAATCTGCTTATGGCATGTGAAACTACACAGTCATATGTTTTTTGTAAACAATTCAGATTCTCCATTTGAATAACATGGGATCTTTAGGAGCCTGTGGGGCGGGACCCTGTGGACGGATCTGCATCAAACTTTACAGAAATCATTTCGGGAGTATACAGGACAACATCCTAAAGTTTCATGGTGATCGGTTGGATGGTTAGGCAGCGCATAAACTTCAAATATACAAACATCCTCTTTTATAAATATAGATAAATGTTGTAAGTTAAAAATAAATAAACTATATTTTTATTTATTAATTTATGTACAGGTATTATTTTAGTGTATTATTACGTAATTAATCACGTAAATTTGACCAAGTTGTACTGTAGGACTAAACAAAATATTCTCACCATCTTATTTCGCTTAGTATTTTGAAAAATAGTTAATAATTGGTTTAATACCTCAAACTGAGATAATGTAGATTTAGTAGAATTACTAGTTTACGTTTGGAAATATACCAAAATGCTCATTGTAACTACGAATATTAAGCCTACAAACGATTCAGTTTGATACATTCAAGAAGTAAACAGATGTAAAGTGGCCCCTAAAAACCAGATACAGAAAGTCTGTAAAAACCCCCGATTGGACTACTTGCTATAAGACGACAATTGTTTGTTTGAACCTGGTAAAAATTGGTCATTAATTAAGAGAAGGAATATAATACCTTTGAACATCGGTAAATATAAATACAGGGAATTAAATAAGAAAACATAGAGAGTGCATGACATTTGAGAGTATCCTTAACTACAATAATCACATATCACATTGAATGCTGAAAGATGATTGGTTTACGTATAAATAAACGTTATAAATAAAAACCAATCATTTTATATTCATAACATTTATTTATTTCAGAAAGCAGAATTTTTCATTCCACTATTCAACTGATTCAATAACAATAATTCACTTTTAGTGTTATGTTCAAATCTGTTGTGATTTAATGTGTTAAATGTTTTGATTCTTTCTCCTTAGCCACGGACCAGCGAGGACTTGCCCGGCGCCCTACTCACCATCAGCAAGAACGTGCTGGGCCGGAACGTAACGGACAGCCTGGCACCCCTGGTGCGCGTCCTCCCTCTGGACAGCACCTCCAACAGCGGCTCTAGGTCATGCACCACGCCCGGAGGCCGAGCCGGTCACTGCGACGACCTTAGCAACTGTCCCCAGTTACTCCTGGATCTGGCCAACCTCCGCCAGTCGATCTGCTTCAAGAGCCTCTTCGTTCCAGGAGTCTGCTGCCCCCGCTCCCAGAGTGCTGGGTATGTATCGCCAACAACCTATTCCAGAGTAATAAATAATACCTGGCTTAGGAGGATGTACCACTGAACGTATAATGGTGGGCGTATGGGTTTGTTCCATAATTTTGGGTGAGTAATATATGTACAGTGGTGATCACATTTCCACCTACTGTGGTACGAATTTGTGCCAAGATTCGTGCATTTTTGTAACCCTCCCACCCACGACTTAATGGGCCCTCCATCATACCAGATACACGACTCGAGGAAGTCTGAGTAAATCAATTGATATAATACAATTTGACACCTAAAATGTTATTAGTTGTTTGAATTTATTTTTATAATACCATTGAGATTTTAATTGACTACAATTTTACCACAGATCCGTGGTTCGCCCCAGTCAAAGCCTGAACATATTTGAACGTTATTCAAATGTGAAACGTGCTATATTCATATCTGAATCAATGTATTAATATAATAATTTACTTCTTTTTTTTATTTTATGTTGTACTGTAGGATTCATTTATACAACAACTTATAATCATCCTAGTCTTTTGATTCGTCTTTAGGCTGACAACTACTTGCACAGTCTGAGGAAAGATACCTATAATTAGCTGAGCACACATTCAAATATTAATAAACACTAAATATATTTATGAACTTATCTCTTCTGCCTCATTGCTTAAAGTGCGTAAAATAGTATTTTGGTATATTTAAGTTGTAATATACAGGGTGAAAAAATATGGAAACGCTTTCACAACACCGTTATTTTTTCCGTAGATAATTTGATAATTTTAGTTTTTTGAATATTTGTGTTCCATTAAGAATTATTTTATATCACAATAATTTACTTGAAACCGTTAAATAGCGGACAATAATATTGTTCAAATTAGTTACTTTCAAATTCAAATGACCGCTACTCTGAACAAAATAAACCTTTCGAAGTCCAGTTTGCGGCAATTAATTTCTCTTGAATAGACTTTTCATTTGATACCAAACTCGACCAAAGCTTACATTGAAAATATTCGTTCAACTCCTCAAGGGCCCTAAAAAGATGAAATGTCACCTTTGGCGTGAAAAAGTAGTTTCTTTGATGTGTGTAAAAAAAAACACACACCAAAAAACCAGGTTCTTGCACGTCAAAAAAACCATGATGATGTGCAAGATTCCACTAATACAAGTGAATTCATACAACAGTTGTGAAAACATCCCCATATGATTTTCTTCCTTGTATATGTAACTGTATAATGATCACGAGAATTAAAATTACTTTCTTTACTAGTCCTAGATATTCAGTAGTATGGTATTTTTACATTTAAAAAAAGGTATTTTGAGAGTTTTTTACTGTTCGAGATAGGAATGGTTAACGAATAATGTACCCTAATGGGTAAAATAACTCTAACCTCAACATTGTTGATAAAGTGCTGTTAATTTTAATGACTTTACAGTGTTATTTTGTGTCATAATTATTTGATGTCACTACTATTACTAAGTAAATAATAGGAATAAACAATCGGAAGGACGTTATGTGAACAGGACTTTGAGTTCCTGGGCGCAGTATTCCTGTTCCAAACAAAAGGCTACTTCTCCTCAGGATGATTATTACATAATCGAACGACAAATCAACAATCAAAGACATAAGAACCATTTCTAAAACTTCTTGAATATATTATAACATTTTATAAATGGCTTAACTTCAACAATTATACAGTGGGCTACTTCGTTATTGTACTTAACTAAGAGATAAATTGATAATATATTAGAGACACAGTAACAAATTATTTATAAGGATTTATATTAGAATTCATCTCTCCCAGTTCATCTCACATAAAGCTAGTTTTTGGGGTTAATTGTTAGAGAGGACTGTACAGTCCTAACTTTGCCTCTTTAATAAAGGAATTCTCATTTAATTTTCACTTCTCTTCACTTCACTTCAATTCACTTCATTTCATTTCATAAAGCTTAACTAGCTTTAACTGTAGCACTAATTATACTTTAGAAACTTTTATATACACAAATACGACTCTTATGTATTAATTATTGTACAGAATTTGTTTTTTATTGTTAGCTGTAAAACCCCGTCCTATAAAAACCTCCCGTTGTTTAATTGCAAGAAAATCAATTATAATCCATAGTAGATTCGTGCAAAAGATACTTTTCAAACTAGAACTTACTAACTTTAAGTTGTGTATATATTTGAATATCTTTCATTATTTATCAAAAGAAAACATTTATTTCAGCCTTGCAACTGTAGGATTTACAATTTTACAAATATGGATAGAACAATCATACCACAACATATCATCAACTACATTCTTTTATAGGCACCCGTACTTCTCTGGGGTTAAATGTTTTAGTAAAAATATCAAAGCAGAATCTAATGTTAGTAAATTAAAATATGAATTGAAGTCACTTTTAATCTGAAAAGAACACATATGATTACAGTGTTTGTGATACTTATGACATAAAAGCATTGTTTAGTTTGGAATGTCTTGCCTGTTGTCGTTCTATTGTTTTTCTTTTTTTTCATTTTTTTATTATTAAACATTACTATTACCGATACTATCTAGTGTCTTTTTTGAAATGCCCCCGCATACGGTAAAGATTGTCCACCAAATCTTGAAATAAACTAAACTTACAAATATTACCTTTTATAACGGTCTTGTGGATGACTTACAAGGAAATAATAAGCGTCATCGCTTTAATTGCCAATCGGTGCCCTCTGGTAGGTTAGGTTAGGTTGTCAGCACTTTCCACGATGGGTTGTTAGGTTAGGTTAGAATTAAATAATATAAGTTGACGTGTTACTTACTTAAATATATACATGTAAACTTTCTACTTCGTTTGACGATTAATCGTCGCAAACAAATGCGGGGACATTCCAAAAACCCTACTATGTAAATAGTTTTATGGCAGTAAAATGTTCTATTCTGTTTCTAATATGACTGTACCAATCGTACTTGTAGTCCAGCCCACCTTCCTGTACAACCTACAACGGTATTGACTCAGGTCCCGTTGCTCATTAAAATTGTTCATTGACCAAAACCGCTGTACAGTGGTCTTTGCCTCCAATGGCTCAGCTTTTTTCAACAACAGTTGCTTTCTTTTTTTTAAGCAACTCATTTTTGCACTATGAAACAACTGACTCGTTTTGTGCGATTCCCGTTTAAATTGAGATTCTTATAAAAACAACTGGTCGTTAAAACAGTATTGCTCCAAGACTGCAATTAGACGAAAAATAATCCGAGATGAATAGTGTATTTCTGAATGCATCAATGTTCAGCTTAAAAATCAATCCTAGTCTATTAGTGACATAAATTATATATCTACATAAAAAAAAATTAGAAAGAGAAAGTTGAGATGGGGTCACAATGAGGTATGATGAAGTGTGTGATGTACCGATAACCACTGTCGTTGAAACGTTAATACGCTACTGTCAGCGCAGAAATGATATGTACCCGAGTTTGAAGGTTGTTTAAGAAACTATGAAGCGTATAACAGTTCCGATCGCACCATCGTTTTTCTCGTTTAATTGTACGTCGTTTATTTAATTGTAACCCAACCTAACCTAACCTATTTATATACATATAAAATTTTATATGTAACATGTTAATCATGTACATTTTAACATTTTATTATAAATGTTGATGATTGTTATCATAGTAGGAACAAAAAAACGTACGTAATTTTAACTAGTATTCTCTGTGCAACAACTTTACACTTTAATACTAAAAAACTCGTTGATGTATCGCATTTATATTTTATTAACTGGTTGAAAGGAGCGTATTCTATAAGTTTTATAAATTTCAGTATTTAACTTTTCAAGAAAAAAAATTCTTATTGGTTTCATGAAACGACGTTTTCTTGGCTTCTAGAGATCGTAAAATTAAATACTTGGTCACGTTGTAATCCCTATGAAATGCATAGTCAAAAATATACTTTTCATATATTTAAGTAAATGTGTGATTTTAAATTGATTTCAATGAATTTCAAGTATTTTAAAATTGATCAATTTATAAATTACCGTTAGATGCTCCAATTAAGAACTATTAAAACCATAGTAAAGGTAAATGTCGTTGCAGACTGAGTGAGGAAGTGGTCACGACCCATAGGCCGATCATCATCACGACGTCCATCCCTCTGCAGACCGCCCCCACACAAGCCTCGTACACCACCAGCACAGCCCCACCGCTGTCGTCGCAACCCATCAACTCCTTGGACTATGACTTCAACGCAGGTACGAGTAATATCCGTGAGCGATTTGGTACCCATGCAATTTCTCGAGCCAGAAAGAAGATCTTTAAGTAGAAGATCAAATTAATTAACAGAATACTCATTTTTATTTATAAATACCCAATTCCATATTCCTAACTGATCTGATTAAGATAAGAGCAGTTATGTGGACTGAGCCGATTTTCAGTGCATATATAGGGCCTATATTACATTCGTGTTTACAGGTAAATATGGATTCGAATGATACAGATGAAACGTTGGGCGACTTAAGTAGCGATTCAAATTAAACATCGTTAAGTATCCACTAGTTAGTAATCTTCCACTAACGTTATCACACTACTTATTGTTTCTTTATTTTTATTAATTTTGCTCATTCAATTCTAGGTTTTCCTCCCAGTGAATACTTATATTTCATCGCATTTCTACTGAAGTCGATTATTTTTAAGAGATACATTTAAGAAAATTGGATTCTATTTAAAAGAAACCATTCAATTACTGTTTATTTTAAATAGTTTTTCATTGTTGTCCTCTGTAATAGTGTTTATTTTACTCCATCCTATTCCTATTCTTCTGCATTTAACTTCCTCTATGTCTTGTTAATTTTATTATCTTTCCTTCGTCCTTTATTCTATTTGTCCTTTTTATCAGCTCACCCCTTGATCCTTATTCATTCTTTAATATATCAGCTTTGTTCCTGATGTATTCTTTATACTTATGTTTTCGCAGTGCTCTGTACGTTTAGTACATAATTTTTTCTTCTTCTTAGTACTTTCTTTTTACCTCCTCAACAAGCTTTCTTCTTATTCCTCGTTAACTTTCTGTTTTCCTCTTATTTACATACGTTGTTCTTATTTCGCCTTTCTGTCGAGATCTGCAATAAATTCAGTCCTTAACTTGTTGCATTCTCCAGTCTGTACCCTTGCTGTCCACATGTTCAGGTGACTGCGGCCAGCAGGACGTGCCCAAGTTCCGAGTGGTGGGAGGTGAAGAGGCTCTGCCCGGCCGCTGGCCCTGGATGGCCGCTATCTTCCTGCACGGACCTCGCAGGTCGGAGTTCTGGTGCGGAGGGTCGCTGATCGGCTCTCGCCACGTGCTGACTGCCGCTCACTGTACCAAGGACACTCGTCAGAGACCGTAAGCCTTCCAGGGATAAGCTTATACCAACTTAAAGTTATCCAGTGTATTAAGTTGTGTATTGTGTAGACGTTGTTGGTAAAGACTTCTTGGGGTGGGCTTTTATATCAATCTAATCACGAAAAAAAGAATAATTTTGAAATTTTCAAATGAGTTGCACGGTTTTTGCTTTGAAAGTGGATTAATGACAAAAACAATGTAAGTAATTGCAAAACTTGTTGTTGTTCAAATTAGCATGAATGCAAGCTGAAGTCCAAACAAAATAGTTGAATTAGTAATAGTTAGGCTCAACTAAACCATTTTAAGCCTAAATTTGAAGTAATTTGTATTTTTGAACTTCAATTTAATATAAATTACCATTAAATTACTATTAAAAAATACATGTTATGAACATGACATTATAGATCCGTGGTTAATCGAATTCATATTTTCTTAACGTGTTGGTAAAAATTGATTAAAATCCAAGTATAATTTTATTTACTTTATGTTTTTTTTTATGGAATTATTATAATAAGCTATTGATGTTGCTTTTCTGATTATATTTATTTAACAATGAATTAATCAATGTAAAAGTCATATTAGTAGTCTCGACGACCTAAAAATGTAATGCCTCTTTATTTCTTTTTTTCTCAGTAAAACACATTGTTTTAAAACAATGGAATAATGAAAAGTAACGATCAGATGTTTTTTCACAGTATTCATTGTTTATACCAGTTAATATGTTCTTTATGTTGCCGTTTTATGTTGCCAGGTTCCAGGCTCGCCAGTTCACGGTGCGCCTGGGCGACATAGACTTACGGCGGGAGGACGAACCGTCGGCGCCCCAAACCTATCGAGTGTCCGAGGTGCGTGCTCACCCTCGCTTCTCCAGGGTTGGTTTCTACAACGACATCGCTGTCCTGGTCCTGGACCGGCCTGTGCGGAGATCTAGATACGTGATCCCTGTGTGTCTGCCGCCTCCTACCTTCCGGTCCAGTCGGTTTGTGGGCGAGCAACCCACAGTCATCGGGTGGGGAACTACTTACTACGGTCAGTGTAATAAATGGATTCCGTAAACCGACTGTAATTAGAAATGTAGTTGCAGTTTTTAAGCAATAATTACGGCCAAATTCAATGTTATTTGGCTTGACAATAAACAATAAATCATCATTATTTAAAAATAAAATGTTAATAAAAATTGTACCAATGATGTACTTAATCTTTAATTTTCATTTCACATATTATAAAATTTTACAGCCTCCAAAAGAAGATAAGAAAAATATGCTTTGTACGGCGTTTTCAACGATCGGATTTTTTACCGATAACGCCGAACAAGTACGTTCGACTAGTGATAGTGCTTACACACACGTCGTTAATTTTCGACACCGAACAACCATTTCTTGAGGATAGTTGCGTTTCAAGAAACAGCTGTTTTTGTAATCACTGATATAATTATGCATTTATTTTATTTATTGAGTGTGAAATGGACAGAAAACAACTTCTTGCTCTGTTGTTATACAAATAATAACAACAAAATTATAAAAATATTTCATACTAGGGGACACCCCTGCATGCTTTGCGTACCAACCCCGATGTTCGCTGTGCTCAATACACCTCGGCCTTCGGCCTCGGCATGTGACTGTTGACTACAAATAATAGTTGATTTGTAGTCCTATTATTTGTAAGGACTACAATAATAATACAATAAAATTGTTTATTTATTTACAAAACAGCTGTTATTAATTTACTAAAATAACCCAATATTGTCCTTATGGAAAAATCTTTTAAGGGCGGTTTCTACCGCTTAGGAGTACTTTATCAAGATGAAAATACTTTAGTTGTCCTATTTAAGTTCTAAAGAAACAGTGTAAAAAATTTCAGCTATCTACCTACATGGGAAGTTGGAGAATTAGTGATGAGTGAGTGAGTGAGTCAGTCAGTGAGGGCTTTGCCTTTTATAGGTATAGATGGTACTAGAATTCCCATGAACAAGAATATAGTCATACATTTTATAACTTCACAAAAGTTAATAAAACTATTTAGGAAACCAAACAGTTGTTTGAAAATTTTTTGTATTTTTATAAAAATAAAATATTAGTTTGATTTATTTGCAAAATATTTTCATGATTAAGACCTGTTTTGAGCATAACTGAAAAAAGTTTATTGAATTTGTACATTATTTGATTAATTATATGTTACATTAAAATATGTTACGCATTGCAAAACGATTGCAACTAATTGTATCGGCCCACCTAACATTAATATAACCCAACAAAATGTAATAGAACCGATTAAGTTTAACCCTTGATTAAATAGGCCTACACCTACAATAAAATCAATGGTTTAACTTAACCAACCTAACCTAACTAACTTAGTATAATTCAACATAATTTAATCAAACATAAAAGAATGTATACATATAGGAAACTGCAGGCCATTACCAGATGTATTCTTTGTAATGTCATCTAATAATATAAATAATTCATCAAAATCGTTTTTAAAATGAAGACACTCTTCATGCCATGTATTCTTTGTTGTAGTTCTATCTTTACATTCATGTGATGTCTTATCCCAAAAAACGGGCCTTTTATTAATTAATTGAATTAGCAATTAATTGTCAATATCATCAGCCATGTTAAACGAACTATACAAATAAGGCACATAAGTAGCAGATAGAAGATCAACCCAACAACAAAAATAGCAGACGTTACCGAACAAAATTTAGATGCAGTGGTCGTCCGCCTGACTACTGCCGGCGTTATTAAAACGATCGTTAATTTCTTCAGTCTAGTGTATAACGGGCCCTTGTTCCGCTGCTGTTACGTCGAAGCAACACTGCCCCACGCCCAGACTAATTGTCCAGTCTGTAATTTAAGTCAGGTACTACCCTTGGAATGTTTGCTGTGTTCTAAAACTAAAGATATGACATGGTTCATAAAAGAATACATTACACTAACGTATATACGATCATCACTTCTCATAGTTGTTTAGGTCTAATATACCTCATTAACTTAGCTTTATGATTGACTCTTTAGAACTAAGTTTATCTCTTACAGTTAACTTCCGTTAAGGCCTCATAAAACCAAACCAGTTAGTCCACCTCTTCTATCTGCAACACCTTACACACTAGCATTTATGTTTCTCTTCCTCAGATATTTCCTCACTCCATCATACCAACTCAAGTTCTTCTGCCAGTTCTTCAAGGCGTTTTCTTGGATTCATTTCTCACCATATTCTTTATTAACTTACCTTCATTCAACGGTATGCTCAGCATAAAAATACCACAAGATTGTTGAGAATTAGATTGTTGGCATTTTATCTGGTTCTGCTGATTACTTTATTAGTCCCCTGTCTTTTTTATTCTCTTCAATTCATTATATTCATTGCACTAAAATATTGTAAAACTGTGTAATTTATTGTTTTTTTTTTTTTTTTTTATTTTCATTGAAAGATTCTCTATTTCGCTTCTGCTGGTTAGCATTGTGTTATTATATTAATTTCATTAACTTACCCTGTAGAGGCTGTCTTTAATTTATAAACTTAATCCTACGTCATCTTTATTATTTGTTTCATTTAAAATTTATACAAGCTATTGACAGCTTTAAGTCCCTAGGTGAATTTAATTAACTTTTCTACATAAAGTACTCATATAAATTCTGGTTACATTTTATAATGCTCAATTTTAGAGACCATACTCATTCATTAGATATTGATTGAAAATCTGTTTTCGACTAGGTTCATGTCCATTTCCTTGTGAATCCCCTCAGGAGCGTGGTTAAGGAGTATATTCTAAAATTTAAAATTTTCGCAACCTCAAAATAATGTTTCCTACAAAATAATGGGGACCCACCCGCTCACTCTACTGATGAAATTTATGGGGAAACCGGTGTGTGACCGAGGAACTGTCAAAATTTTTAAGGTAGTGATCATAATTTACTAGGTACTTGGTGTGCATCCTTAAAGGCCTCTCTACCAACTTCTCATTCATGAGGGCGTCTGTCAGTAGCCAGTATAATAAGTTAAATACTTATATATTTTATAAATAATAATAGAAAATAACAACTTTAACCCTAGGAGAGACAGGCTGGGTCCCTGGGTACACCTACATTTTTACACCTAAAATGAATTTTTTGTTTTTTTTCACTGAAAACTGTCAGCTATGCTATTACACTTAAAGAAGGCTTTTAAAATTCTTTTTTTTTTTTTTTTTTGTATTATTAAAAGCTGAACGAAATGTAAAAAAAGTTTATTGTGTTTTTTTATTTATGTGTCTGCATGACCTAGCTTATACATTTGGGTAACTTTTTCACCCATCTATCGTAGGGTTAAAAATTTACTTAAATTGATTGGTTTCACAAAAAATTATTTAACGCTTCAGGAGGGAAGGAGAGCACAGTGCAACGGCAAGTAGCCCTGCCGGTGTGGAAGAATGAAGATTGTGACAAAACCTACTTCCAGCCCATCAACGAGAACTTCATCTGTGCCGGACTCAAGGAGGGGGGCAAGGATGCATGCCAGGTGAGGTACAATGACAACTCTGTAGTTAATTAAGACAGGTTATGTTCATTGTCATAGTCTAAATAGGACATGTTCATTAGAAAACAATGTTTTTATGATCATTAGAACTCCCTTTTTCATATGAACAATAGAATGAATACATTTCTCTCAAGTACTATGTCAAGCGGGAGAGGAAAAAATATTAGTCGTTAACCAGAATGTTTAACCGGTGAGGTATTATGATTATATTTTTGTTATTAATCCCAGATGATATATGTTTGTTTACCATAATTAGATTTCCAATTACTGCAATAGAATAGAGAGAAGCATAGTGAAATGCTTAAAAGTTCAATCTTAGGGATTATTTTTAATTGTTGCATAGGTAGTACCTGTTTTAGCAATAACTTATCCTCCTGTTCTCTGGTATGGTGCACAATGGAAGAAATCCTTTTGAATTTCTTCTCAGAATATAGAAACTTGAGAGAAAAAATTTATTTTATATGAAGGAAAAACTATAAAGATTAAAATTGGCTGCTGTCATAAATCCATTTGTTAATGCAATTTTAAATGGGGAAGGAGTTTAAATATTTAAAAAAAATGTAAATGATAATCAGGCTTTTATTTTTTATGTATTGTTAATATTGTTTTATTTATAAATAATAAGGACAGGCCTAGACATTCAAAGATTGATACAATTTCTAAGAAAATTTAATATTTTAATGGGTTTTTAGCTTAAATTTCAAGAAATATTTTTACCCTCTTTTCTAACTATCTTCACAGATAGCACCACCGATCTCCCTCTTTCTGTATTCTTCTCTCTGTCTATCTTCACAATGCACTGAAATATTTAGTAGTTAAGCTAATAATGTGATAAACAGTTGTCCAAGTGCTTATTTGAGACCATTCGCCATCAGATGGCCACAGAGGCGCACATCTATAGCAAATTAATTATTTTAGTCTGTCTGTTTCTACAATTAATGATACTATAGTAGTTTCAGAACAGACTGACAAAATGTCATCATAACATTAATTAAAATGTATAACCTTTTACAACGGCTAGCCTCAACATCAATTTTTTTTTTTTATCATAGATCTCTTGACAGTTATAATTATGATGTGCCTAACAAAACTCAGTTAATCTTTACTGTCTTTAAATATTATTGAATACTATAAACATAATTTCTTAAATTATGTATACTATTGATAATGAAACAAAAATATGAATAAATTTATATTCTAAAGTAGTTTTAGGAATTTTTTTGGACAAAAGTTGATGGTATCACTTCAAGCAGAGCTGAGAACTGCTTTAAAATCCATTTTGTCAGCGATGGTATTAAGCTAAGCCACTCATGGATTGAGATAGCAGTTAATAATTTGATCTGCTTAGCTGAAGAAAGTAAAGCAATCTGCTATGCCAACAAGCACAACTTGAGCTTATCCTGTTCCTCTTGTCCAGGATTCTGGTCAGAGAAGGCTTCACACCCAGCCTGAAGGAAATGCAGGCAGAACTATTTTTGCTACAGAACCATTCAACTGTCATGAAAAACTGACTGTTTATTAATGTAGGATGTACCATACAAACTTTTAAAATAAATGTTGTGGTTTTTATTAGGGCGACTCTGGAGGACCACTGATCTTGAAGAAAAACGGCCGATGGATGCAAATCGGCATTGTTTCCTTCGGCAACAAGTGCGGGGAGCCTGGCTACCCAGGGGTGTATACGAGAGTCACCCAGTACCTGGACTGGATTACCAGCAACATGGCTACGTGACATCACAACATCAACTCTTTCGAAAATCACCCGTAAGGAAGTTGAACTGCGCCGTAGCTAGACTGAGTATACGGAAAATAAGCAAAAAGCTTATAGAGTAGTAGATTTCAGGAATATTCGACAATATTTTTTAGCTTTTTATATTTTTGAGTGACTTCAACAAATTTACATGCATCAAACTGATCAACAATCTAAACTTGATGTATAGCAATTATATAATAATAGCAATTATCTCAGAATATATATTCACAGATGACAATACAAGAGTATAATTCTGAAAATCAATCAGTTTTTTTAACATGTACTAATACATATAATTAAATTAATAAAATGTTGTACGGAATAGGAAGGAAAATTCTGACTAAATTTCTAAATGACAAGGCTCCAAAAAATAGGGAGGTAGGGGCAAGAAAGGTACTGATTCATTTAAAAAACTTAAATTACAACAAACCTTAAAATATTATGCATACAAATTATTTGTTTTTTGTTGAATTCTGTTGTGCTTTAACTTATCTCATTACCTATCTTCAACAAAATGGTACGCAATATTTTAAAAGTAAGAGGATTTTTGCAAAAGTAGGACATTTTTGCAAGATTTAGAAGAAAGGTAGGTTGGTGTTTCACTTTGGCAAAAGCCAAGACTTAATCAAGTTATCTCATAAAACTTGTAGTGTCTTGAGATTTGCTTCAGGAATTAATAAGAAATGTCCAGTCCTTTTCTGTCCTATAACAATAAAACAAAATTAAGCAATTTTAAAACATAACCTAACCCTTGTTGTATTTATTGTCTACCTAGATAGTCAGCAAGATTTTACGATAATAATGAAGATGTAATACACTAATGTTTTAATGATATTTGTGAAGATACACAAAATGATAACCGTGCTATAATCTTTGTAAATTATATTTGATATCTTACTGAAGATTTGCAATTTTTGGTGATGCAATGATAGGCAATTGTTTCCATTGATATAAAAGGGTATTATTTAATTCAAGTAACACAAATTGAACACACGTAGCATAGTGAGAATATCCTACAGATTTAATATTTTTATGATCAATATTTAAGAGTAATTTCATAGTTCTATTTTAAACTAAATCACAATATTTTAACTGCATTAGATGCCATATGAAGCACTTGTTAAAAAGCACAATTAAATTATTTCATGCACATACACCTACTTATGTCATCTTCAAACTATATTTATTATCTGATAAGTGTCTTTAAAAATTTCTTTTTCGATCAATTACATTTGCTAATATCCAAAGATTTATCCATTTATTAATTTTTTATTTCAAGATATGCAGAATTTCCAATACTTAATATTCCAAAGTAATTTATTGTAATAAATGACTTTGTGAAAAAGCTATATTGTACTTCATATTCTAAGCCAATATATTTGACCAATTTATACGTTTATTCATAAACAATAGCATTGTTACAAATTAATATGCTATGACCATTTATTAGTTGTTATTCCTCTGCTGTCTCTACTTACTTATTAGTTTTTATTACTCTGCTGTCACTACTTACTGATTAGTTTTTATTACTCTGCTGTCACTACTTACTTATTAGTTTTTATTACTCTGCTGTCACTACTTACTTATTAGTTTTTATTACTCTGCTGTCACTACTTACTGATTAGTTTTTATTACTCTGCTGTCACTACTTACTGATTAGTTTTTATTACTCTGCTGTCACTACTTACTGATTAGTTTTTATTACTCTGCTGTCACTACTTACTGATTAGTTGTTATTACTCTGATGTCACTACTTACTGATTTTAGTTATCATTTCGTTACCTTTTGCATTTAGTAGTTTTATTTATAACATAATGTATATTTAAGTTCTGTAGTTCCATCTATTCTAATTTTATTTTGTATTTATTATTGAAGTGTGTAAATAATATTTATACTAAGTTATAGTAATTGATTAATAGTTGTGCATTTTTATTTTTCCTCTATTCCTGTTTATGATCAAACAAAACGTTGTAGGTTAAATTATGAGTAAGTACCAAAATAAATTTGCTTGTAAGTGTTTCACTGGTAAATTATACATAGTTAAATGTGTACCAAAGAAACTTAGGCCTCTTGCTAGCCTACTTTAATGGTTAGCACTTCTGCATCCATTGCAGAGTGTCACAGGTCCAAATCCCGGGAGGTCCACTTAAATTTGCCACAGGGGTTTGGACCGTTATCCCTCAACAACGTATGAATATAATATTAAAAATGTCACTAGAGTAGAAAGTAAAATAAAATTTAATTTAAAAATATACATATTTGTGGTAAGTAAAATGATGTTAATGAAATATTGTGTCAAATATAATTCATAGTCTGCAATGCAAAGATTACAGCTTATGTCCTAGTCAATTGCTTATGAAAGATACATATGAATAAATGAATACATTCCACTTAAAAAAACAAATTTGTATACACAAAATAAATGCTTAGAATAATCACTGTTACTGCTAAAAGTAATGTGGCAGGCAACATATAAAGAAAGAAAAAATATTCTTGAGTCCAGATCAAAACTAAGCACTTTACAAAGAATATATATTTTACGGTGACAGCTGTGTCAAGGTGCTATTGCTGTCTCAGCAATACCAGTGAGAATGCTCATCACATCAGGGTGAAACGTCTGGTTATATTGTACATAACGTAGATAGCACCTAGACGTGGTTGTCACCAGAAAATATAAATTCTAGTTACCGGCCACAAAAGCCTAAGTTCTAAAACTTTACAAAGACCTAGGAAGTCTGCTCAGAGCACTAGTAAAAATGAATAACAATAATTACAGAAGATAAAAAGTAAATATAATCTTACATATTATTTATGGGCTATTTATCAGATTATAAAAAAATTGATTTGCAATATTTTGGTTTGTTTGATTGGGATTTAGCTTAAAGGTTTTAAAATAATTATAGATCTAGTGTAAGCGTTCTTTCTGTTTTGATATGTCCTCGTGTTCAGTTGCAAGAGCACTATCACCTCCATACATGAATTTTCTGGACTGTATGAGGGGTCCACAGAGTATACATTGAGTAAAAGAGGGGCAAGAACCGAGCCTTGTGGTAGTCCATTCAGAAGCCTAAAAGAACTTTCTCTGCGACTCAGGCAAACTATAATTAACTTGATTCTGAGGGTGAAATTCAGAAATCACAACAATCAAGGACACAGAATCAAGTTATAAAATTTAAGTAATAGGCCTTTTCTCCAGACTATGTCATCCAGGTGTTGCATGGTTACAAAACTTGGATTTAGCTCTATGACGGGAGATCGACATTTAAACAATAAGATACAAGTATTTTGTACTTTATATTTTATTTTATTTAGCCAATTTTAATTGTTTATTTTATATTTTTTTTAATTTGTCTGTTGGCAAGCTATGAAAGCCATTCACTACATACATAATAATAATTCAGTTAGTTCAATGACTAAACTAATTCTAAATAGGCCCGTAGGTATATGTCATTATGATTTAATTATAAATCTATGGATTAGATTTACTTATGGACAGTGCAACATTTTTAACAACAAATTCAAAGCAGAAAAAACTAGTTAAAAACTTGATTTAAAAAACTTAATCTTGATTTAAGAAGAGTCAACTTCTTAAATGTTAAAAAAATTTTTTTACATTTGGTGAGTCTTTAATACACATAAGCAGTATGTTAAAATATTTAGGAACCATGTATTGGGAAAAATATCCATCTAGTTACATTCTAATATGATATGGATAAAGTTTTGTATGCATACTTTTTTCAGTGTTTTGCTATCCTCAAAAAAATGGTTTATAAGTAATGTGAGATTTTATATATTTATGCCTGTAAATTTTATGTAGAGCACCTTTAAATTGAAGTAGAAGAAACATTACTTTAAACAGGTAAGGACTTTCTTCTTCAGGACTTTACCACAGATAAACTAACTATATAAAGATGTCTATAAAGGTCTCCATGCTAAACAGTGTTTTGTGGACTGAGCGCTATTGTCAGACTGTGTCTTCCAGTGTACACAGGGCCAAAACTGTAATGCAAAATCATGTTCTCCCTTACTCACCCTTCATTATAGAAGTATCCTTACCACATACACAGGCTTGCAGATAAAATGTCTGTTCCAGGTTAATAATGCCCTAGTATTCCCTATAGCATGAGCAATCTGAATAAAGTTAATTATCTGAGGCCAGTATCGTTATCCAGACAGAAGTGGAATGAAAGAAGGTATAGGCCCTAGGAGTCAACTGAAATATGACTGGCCAAGAAACCAATCTATTATATAATTAATCAATTATTTTAATGGCACATAAAAGAAACAAAACTGTATGTGTGGTGCTAAATATTAATGCTGTAACATTTCATATTTATTCATTAAATATTACTTTTCTATTTATTGAGTATCGTTTTAAATTCAGGGGATTTTTTCATAAAAACCGTGATAGTATATTTTCAATTATAGGGTATTATTTGAAGGACTTGAATGATAAAAACTATCACAAATGCAGAGTTGATAAATTAATGAATGCATATTATGAACAATGTCTATACAGAAAATGTATGATTGATGATAAAAGGATAAAAATAACATATTTACTCATTTTTTAATGCCAGAGTAGGTTTTCATTTAAAAAATAAATAAAAATGATTGATGATGATCTTTTTCAAATTTTTATTCCTAATGATATGAATTAATTATTGTTACTTTCAAGTACAAAAAATTAAAACAAAACGAAAATAGTGTTGAAAAGCTTAGCTAAATTCATAAATTTCATTAGGACAAATAGAAGCCTTTTATTTATTAAAAATATGTATACTTCACATGATGTCCAGGTTTACAATAAATTTCTTTACTACAATTATAATATTAGTAAACAAATTGTCTAATAAATTTATATAAAATTGTCAATTTTAAACTAAATAAAACACTGCAATTAACTTTCATTGCATTGTCTTAAACATAATATTCTCTTAAATATTAATAGGCGAAATAGATATAATTTTTTTAATATTTGAAAGTACAATACGTATGTTTTTCAAATTTTTTTATTTTGAAAAATAGAAAAAAGTTGAAAAGTTCTTAAACATTTTTTATCAAGATACTGATGTTATTGAGTGTCTGAAAAAATGAAGCTAACACAAAATTGTTGTCTATATAATATTTACAACTACAAACACCTATTTTGTAATAAAATAGGTGTTTTATTTTAAAAGCATGGTTAAAATAAACTTAAACTTAATCTTCCAAACAAAGCCTAGGTAGCAGAGTATTAGTTCTGTATGATTAAATAGAATATTGTTGAATCATTAATTATAATCGATGATTGCTTGTAACTAAGTTTAAAGCTATCATTTCTTCAAAGTTTCTAATATTTTCTAAAATTTGAATTTAAAAATACTGAGAAAAACAGCACACTTGTCTTTATTAACTATCCTGTTGATATGTTAAGGATAATGGAATAATTCTTAGGAAATACAATTGAACTACAAAAAAGTCCTACTGCCTGCACCATAAATGGAGACAATCCTCTCAACTAAAGTGTACTGCAAACTGTTTTACATTTATGAAGGAGTAAAATCAAGTCGCCTTTCCACATTGACCTTCTTGCTGACGAAATTATTTGAGTTGACATTTATTAATCTAATTTGCAATTGGTCATTCATTACACTTAGCCAACGAATTTTATCTACACATAGATTGTGTTAGTCGAATAGAGAAATATTGCACCGAAAGGAAAAAGCAATTAAGGGGATTGTCTACAGAAAAGTAAAAAAATCTGTATTTCCTTATAATTCTTATTTTTTAAACTTTTATTTCATAATTATGTGTAAATGATGAGGAAATATGCAATTTTTTTAATTTACACAATTCTAAATACATACATTTTTAAATAAAACGTAAGCTTTTTTTTCAAATTGGTATTCCATGGGAACCTTAAGGCCAAACTTATTGTCCTTGGTGCCAAATGTTAGCTAATAATAAGAGCTAAAAACCCATGTCATATCATATTTGTAATTATACGACAGCTACATCAAATCTGTTACAAAATCTTTTTTTAATTAAAACATTATACTTTTTTATTTTATTTATTAAAAAATAACCATACAACATATAACCACACAATTACATGAACATTTAGGTTATAGATCTTATATTAGGGACAGAAAATGTCATCCATTTATATCTAACCATTTCTTTGGAATATCGAGTGTTGTACCTGTACAAGAATCGATCGGAAATGGCCCCTAAAGTAACGCTTGTTCTCAAACAGCTGATCAAAACAGCTGATTCAAAGAATAACTTGCACAGAGAACACATAATATACTAATAATATACTGGCCATTATGGCCTTTTCTTGATAGTTAACTTCTTATTACTCTTTACTATCAATATACATGACATACTATATATTTTTATACTATGAAAACGTATCAACACAAAATTTGACGTTCCCGACAATGTACTTGCAATACTAAAAGATATGTTATTTACATAAATAACGCATCAGATATTAGTTGTAATGTGTTTTTGTGTTCTTAAAATCTTAAAGATTAAAAAAATTAAAATGTTTAATGATAATTTTTCAGTAGACAATCCCATTAACAAAATATGAATGTAATCTTGGCCATATGTTACGTATTACATTTAGGGGGTTCCAGCACAAACATATTTCGAATGTTCAAAACAAACTACAAGATTCAAATACGAGTTCTACAAGATTTACAGTAGCTATAATAAAAGTAGTTTGTAGAGTATATCGACTTACAAACGAAAAAATAAATGTTGCCTAGATGGAAAATTATCAACAGTCACTTTAATATGTAGTATTTACAAACCCCCATTGTGTTTATGTATACATATATCTATATACAAAGAAACACACATGGTGATTTTTTACCTGTATCACTATTAGGATCTTGAAAACTATAACCTAAACAACAAACGTTAAATAGGAAACATTCCCTTGTTTTGGAGAGGATTATAAATATGTAGGTAACATTTTTTCTAAATGGCCACCATTTTCCAATATGGTGGCCAACACATTTTCTGTAATGGAACATTCAATGTTTAATAGTGATTTCGAATAGTAAATACAATTTTAAGACTGTTACATTTGGGTAATTTTGTATATACCCAATCGTGTACAAGTTATATAGAGCTCAAGATTTATTATAATTACAGGTAGGCCTATATTTTACACAGTAAGTGGGTAAGCAGACCACTGTTACCATTGCCAGCTGTATAATCATGCCATTTTTGGAACATTAAACTGTTCTAACCTAAAAAATTTCAATCTAACAAAAGTTACTGTTCAATGTGTCAATTATTCTGTGAAATACATTTTTATGGTTTTATAGTTAATTATATACAGTTTGTTTAACGTTTTCAAATAATACAATATATAAGAGTTTTACTAAATTTTGGAGTTTATAAACGTGATTTCATTTCTTATATAAATGTTATTTTAAATATAATTGGAAGATTATTCAAGTTGTGTGTGGATTGAGTTTCGTGCCAGCAATAAAACCTCTAGATTAATTGTGGTCTTATTTAATTTTGTTTACAGATGTTTAGTCAGCCATGTATTAATCGTAAACAAGTCATCGGAAAATTAAGGAATAATGTATCCTACTTTAAATATATTATTGAGACTTGAATAAACTCCCAACAGTCTAGAAGAGTATTAAAACTACAAAAATCAGCTGTTAAGATAATATATGTTCATGATGCCTTTAAAATAGTCATATCTATTATTAATAACGCTGGTCTATTATTAATAATAATTATGAATAATTATTAATTATTATAACAATAAAGGCCGGTCTGGGATCGATTCCCGGTGATATCCAAGTACTTTTTCTTCCCTGCCAGTCAAACCCTTGATTTAAAAGTTATGATGATCCGTAACAAGGCCCTCTTCAGTCAATCCTAACTTCACTACACACATTTTAATATACTTTACTCTGCCTTTAAACGTTTGGAGATTTGCCATTTTATCATCCAAAGGATCTCCCCGGAAGATCTGATATGGTACGTTGCATGGACTCCTACTAGGGGGGGGGGGGGTTCATGACTTGTTGTTTAAATGAAGTATCAAACCTTTCTCTTTCTCGGCTGTCATATAGTGAACTATAACCGGTAAAAGTAGAACTATGAAAACTAAAACAGCAATAAAATAATGCTATAAATATAAAAACAATGGATCTTTCAATAAAAACAACATTTACATTTCAAGTGTTATACAACTGAATTTGGTAATTATATAGAACAGGGACCTTATCGATTTTTCGGCAGATTTTTAAAAATTTTCATTGTAGATAAAAAGCTAATAATCAAGATTATTGTCGTTTTTTTAAGCTGAAAAATAGGAAAATTACAAAACTGAGGGAAAAAAATACTTGTTTCCCTAAATATAGCGATGTGGGTATTCGAATTAATCGTGAGGAATTTTTCCCTGATCACGAATATCACAAGATTTTTCAGTCGAACCATTATTAAGCACGTTAACACCAGAAATGTGCCGACTTCAGTAAGGTTACGTTCTGTTAGGGTAGGGCTAGGTTAGTTATTGATAGGTTAGGTTATGTTAGGTTTGATTAGGTTAGGTTAGGTTTGGTTACGTTAGGTTAGGTTTGGTTACGTTAGGTTAGGTTATGTTATGATTAGTTAGGCTTATTATTAATTAGTAGTATAGTTGGTTAAAACCCTTCAAAGATCGTAGGTCTACCTAACATAACATAACCAAACCTAACGTAATAAAACCTAAGATAACTTAACATATCAATACCCAACATATGCTGACGACATTGTGATCCTATTAAAAAATAATAATAGGTAAACACATGGAGACATGCCTCGACCTTATGAGGAGGGCATTGACAATGGTGGAGACATTTTGCATAGCGGAGGGGCTATCTGTTCACCCCGGCAAGACCTTTATGCTACCATTCAATAATAAAAGGAATGCGGAGGTTTTCAGAGTACCAAGAATCTTTGGCAACTGCGTCCAGGCTAAGGAAGTAAATTATTTGGGTGTATGGCTGGATAACAAACTTACCTGGGATAGACACCTTACCCACGCCATATACCGCTCTCGGACCACATGGATGAGGCTGAATAGTACCTATGGGTGCACGTGGGGACTGTACCGTCAGTTGGCACATTGGCTTTATACGAAGGTAGTCAGACCGATGCTTGTATATGTAGCCATTACTTGGTGGCTCAAGGTCACTGCTGTAAAAAACCTAACCAAGGTGCAGCGGTTAGCTTTTTTGGGAATCATTGGGACATTTAAGGGTACACCCACTGCTGCATTGGAGGTGCTGCTAAGTCTGCCCCTCTTGACATTTTTCTGATGGGAGAGGCAAGGCTTGCGGCATATAGGCTCCACACCAGTGGATGCTGGCAAGCTCACTACTCCAGTAAACATAACGAAATCTCTAGCATCCTACAATCGGACAATCTAGAGGGATGTTCGAATAAGATGCCTAGAGAAACTGACTTTGACAAATCCTATCGTGTCTTCATTAGTGACAGAAAAGATCATTGTGAACCAAGTGAATCAATCGCAATGAAGAACGCGATCACGTGGTACACAGATGGCTCACGAACCATCCATGGGTCTGGTTACGGGGTCTATGGTGCCAGGATAAAAGCTGAGCTCAGTTTTAGCCTCGGCAAACTGGCTACGGTTTTTCAGGTGGAAGTGGCTGCCATAGCTGCCTGTGCTCAGGCATTACGGGAAAAACAATCTATCTGCACTCAGACAGCCAAGCGGAACTAAGGTCATTTGATCTTTCGACTTCACCTCGAGTCTAGTTTGGGACTGACACGGGGTTCTTAAAACGATGGCACGTTCCAATAGGGTATTCCTGCCATGGGTGTCAGGTCACACCGGGATACTGGGAAACGAGAGGGCAGACCTCTGTGCCAAGGGAGGCAGTGAGGAACGTCTGGCCAGGCTGTACCAAGAAGCCTGGCCCTCCCAATCGTAAAAAAACCTAACATAACCTAACCTATCAATATCTAACCTAACCCTTTCTTAACAGAACGTAATGTTATTGAAATCGGCACATTTCCAACGTAATTAGTTGACGTCCAACGTCTTGCAGTCAATATGACCTTCGATTGCAATCGACCTCGTCATATTCGTAATTAGGACAGAATTCTGCATAATTTAAGTACCCAGACTGCGATATTTAAGGACAATTATTTTCCGTTTGCCCTCAGTTTCGTAAATTTTCGGCTTTTCCGCTGAAAATAAAAAACTATTATATTTTTGTTTCTCAGCTATGTATATTCTATGACAAACATTTTCAGTCAACAAATTGATAAGAACAAAACATCTAGTGTTAGTGTTGGTAACCCATACCCTGAGTCTCAAAGTTGTTATACATAGATTGAGCTTAAAAAAATACTCGTACACCTAGTGTTGGTTTGGTACCCATACCCTGAGTCTCAAAGTTGTTGTACATAGACTGAGCTTTAATAGATACTCGTACATCATGTGTTAGTTTGGTACCCATACCCTGAGTCTCAAAGTTGTTGTGCATAGACTAAGCTTAAATAGATACTCGTACATCATGTGTTAGTTTGGTACCCATACCCTGAGTCTCAAAGTTGTTGTGCATAGACTAAGCTTAAATAGATACTCGTACATCATGTGTTAGTTTGGTACCCATACCCTGAGTTTTAAAGTTATTATACATAGACTGAGCTTAAATAGATACTCGTACATCTAGTGTTAGTGTTGGTAACCCATACCCTGAGTCTCAAAGTTGTTATACATAGATTGAGCTTAAAAAATACTCGTACATCATGTGTTGGTTTGGTACCCATACCCTGAGTCTCAAAGTTGTTGTGCGTAGACTGAGCTTAAATAGATACTCGTACATCTAGTGTTAGTGTTGGTACCCATACCCTGAGTCTCAAAGTTGTTGTGCGTAGACTGAGCTTAAATAGATACTCGTACATCTAGTGTTAGTGTTGGTACCCATACCCTGAGTCTCAAAGTTGTTGTGCGTAGACTGAGCTTAAATAGATACTCGTACATCTAGTGTTAGTGTTGGTACCCATACCCTGAGTCTCAAAGTTGTTATACATAGACTGAGCTTAAATAGATACTCGTACATCTAGTGTTAGTTTGGTACCCATACCCTGAGTCTCAAAGTTGTTGTGCGTAGACTGAGCTTAAATAGATACTCGTACATCTAGTGTTAGTTTGGTACCCATACCCTAAGTTTCAAAGTTGTTATACATAGACTGAGCTTAAATAGATACTCGTACATCTAGTGTTAGTTTGGTACCCATACCCTGAGTCTCAAAGTTGTTGTGCGTAGACTGAGCTTAAATAGATACTCGTACATCTAGTGTTAGTGTTGGTAACCCATACCCTGAGTCTCAAAGTTGTTATACATAGATTGAGCTTAAAAAATACTCGTACATCATGTGTTGGTTTGGTACCCATACCCTGAGTCTCAAAGTTGTTGTGCGTAGACTGAGCTTAAATAGATACTCGTACATCTAGTGTTAGTGTTGGTACCCATACCCTGAGTCTCAAAGTTGTTGTGCGTAGACTGAGCTTAAATAGATACTCGTACATCTAGTGTTAGTGTTGGTACCCATACCCTGAGTCTCAAAGTTGTTGTGCGTAGACTGAGCTTAAATAGATACTCGTACATCTAGTGTTAGTGTTGGTACCCATACCCTGAGTCTCAAAGTTGTTGTGCGTAGACTGAGCTTAAATAGATACTCGTACATCTAGTGTTAGTGTTGGTACCCATACCCTGAGTCTCAAAGTTGTTGTGCGTAGACTGAGCTTAAATAGATACTCGTACATCTAGTGTTAGTTTGGTACCCATACCCTGAGTCTCAAAGTTGTTGTGCGTAGACTGAGCTTAAATAGATACTCGTACATCTAGTGTTAGTTTGGTACCCATACCCTGAGTCTCAAAGTTGTTGTGCGTAGACTGAGCTTAAATAGATACTCGTACATCTAGTGTTAGTTTGGTACCCATACCCTGAGTCTCAAAGTTGTTGTGCGTAGACTGAGCTTAAATAGATACTCGTACATCTAGTGTTAGTGTTGGTACCCATACCCTGAGTCTCAAAGTTGTTATACATAGATTGAGCTTAAAAAATACTCGTACATCATGTGTTGGTTTGGTACCCATACCCTGAGTCTCAAAGTTGTTGTGCGTAGACTGAGCTTAAATAGATACTCGTACATCTAGTGTTAGTGTTGGTAACCCATACCCTGAGTCTCAAAGTTGTTATACATAGATTGAGCTTAAAAAATACTCGTACATCATGTGTTGGTTTGGTACCCATACCCTGAGTCTCAAAGTTGTTGTGCGTAGACTGAGCTTAAATAGATACTCGTACATCTAGTGTTAGTGTTGGTAACCCATACCCTGAGTCTCAAAGTTGTTATACATAGATTGAGCTTAAAAAATACTCGTACATCATGTGTTGGTTTGGTACCCATACCCTGAGTCTCAAAGTTGTTGTGCGTAGACTGAGCTTAAATAGATACTCGTACATCTAGTGTTAGTGTTGGTACCCATACCCTGAGTCTCAAAGTTGTTGTGCATAGACTGAGCTTAAATAGATACTCGTACATCTAGTGTTAGTGTTGGTACCCATACCCTGAGTCTCAAAGTTGTTGTGCGTAGACTGAGCTTAAATAGATACTCGTACATCTAGTGTTAGTGTTGGTACCCATACCCTGAGTCTCAAAGTTGTTGTGCGTAGACTGAGCTTAAATAGATACTCGTACATCTAGTGTTAGTGTTGGTACCCATACCCTGAGTCTCAAAGTTGTTGTGCGTAGACTGAGCTTAAATAGATACTCGTACATCTAGTGTTAGTTTGGTACCCATACCCTGAGTCTCAAAGTTGTTGTGCGTAGACTGAGCTTAAATAGATACTCGTACATCTAGTGTTAGTTTGGTACCCATACCCTGAGTCTCAAAGTTGTTGTGCGTAGACTGAGCTTAAATAGATACTCGTACATCTAGTGTTAGTTTGGTACCCATACCCTGAGTCTCAAAGTTGTTGTGCGTAGACTGAGCTTAAATAGATACTCGTACATCTAGTGTTAGTTTGGTACCCATACCCTGAGTCTCAAAGTTGTTGTGCGTAGACTGAGCTTAAATAGATACTCGTACATCTAGTGTTAGTTTGGTACCCATACCCTGAGTCTCAAAGTTGTTGTGCGTAGACTGAGCTTAAATAGATACTCGTACATCTAGTGTTAGTTTGGTACCCATACCCTGAGTCTCAAAGTTGTTGTGCGTAGACTGAGCTTAAATAGATACTCGTACATCTAGTGTTAGTTTGGTACCCATACCCTGAGTCTCAAAGTTGTTGTGCGTAGACTGAGCTTAAATAGATACTCGTACATCTAGTGTTAGTTTGGTACCCATACCCTGAGTCTCAAAGTTGTTGTGCGTAGACTGAGCTTAAATAGATACTCGTACATCTAGTGTTAGTTTGGTACCCATACCCTGAGTCTCAAAGTTGTTGTGCGTAGACTGAGCTTAAATAGATACTCGTACATCTAGTGTTAGTTTGGTACCCATACCCTGAGTCTCAAAGTTGTTGTGCGTAGACTGAGCTTAAATAGATACTCGTACATCTAGTGTTAGTTTGGTACCCATACCCTGAGTCTCAAAGTTGTTGTGCGTAGACTGAGCTTAAATAGATACTCGTACATCTAGTGTTAGTTTGGTACCCATACCCTGAGTCTCAAAGTTGTTGTGCGTAGACTGAGCTTAAATAGATACTCGTACATCTAGTGTTTTAGATTTAGATTTAGATTAAAAGGGGATATATAGTTGGTCCAGCCAACCCTTGCAACGAAGCCTATGGCTTTTTGTGCCAATCCCGGTGCCTAATCGTCGTAAAGCTGGCTGCCCTTGACCAAGTCAAGGAGCTTCTTCACTAGATTGGTAATTTCCAACTGTCCCAGAGGTGAGCCTTCAAAAGGTACTCTTCTGCCGGCACCAAGAGCCTCACGCTCCCGGACAGTGTGTTCTACAGACTCTTCGTCCAACCCACGGAGGCGACAGATGGGATCCTCCATAAGGAGTCCCACTGTTCTTAGATGCCTCCGGAATTTACCGTAACCGGTGATGAGTCCCACCACCAACTTTACGTAAAATTTACTCAACCCAAGAAGTTACTTTGTTGACTTCTGGGAAGGATTTCTGACAAGAAGCTTGTCGAGTCCATGCCCTGGGAACCGCCGCCATCTTTCCAGATGTCTGGGACCCAGTTTTGGTTGGTATTTTGACAGCTGCAGCCGAAACGCCGCAGGCCGGCTCAGGACCAATGAAGGGCTTAATAGCGCCTTCCCTAGCTAAGGCATCGGCCTGCACGCTGCCTTCTATTCCCCTATTTCCTGGGATACATTCCAGCAGGACCTGATTTCTTGAACCCAGGATGCTGAGGGACTCCACACACTCCCAGACCAGACCAGACGAAACCTTCCAGGAGTCAAGGGCCCCCAAGGCCGCCCGACTATCTGAGAGGATATGGATATGTTTCCCGCAAACCTCTATCATAATTTGCGCTGAACGTATGGTGACTTCAGCTTGGAACACGGTGCCATACGCTCCCAGGCTCACGCACGCGTTTGTCCTAGGGTCACCAGTATAGACACCAAATCCAGCTCTGTTGCCTATTCTTGACCCGTCTGTGAACCATACAAATGGGTCGTGAGAAGAAACCGGGCTAGTAACAGCGTCCCAGTACTCCCTCGACCCAAAATCCACAGTATGGGGTCTGGTGGAAAGATACTTAGTCCCAATGAGGTCAAACCTCATTGAGAGTACCTCATCTTTTACTAGATTGACCACTGAGGAGTGACCTGTACAGGACCCCCTCCAGTGATCAGTCAGTTGAGGCCTATAGGCCTTTTCCTCTGATTGCCAGGAGTGCTTCTCCTGGCTATCTTCATCCTATTCAGAGCCTCAGCCGTCCGATCGAGCTGATCAGAGCCTGGGCTCCGAGAAGGATGTTTTCGAGGTCAGAGAGCGACATGACCCCCTCCGCCGAACCCATGACCCGAGCAGCGGGGACTTCAGATTGGCCTGCCCCTACCTTCGTTCCCCGTGCCAAGGTCCTTGTCTGAGGGCTCTGAGTGGTCCTCAGCCAAGTTGGATTCAGAATCGGAGAGAGACCTGCCCCCCCCCCCCCGACATTGATTTGGCCCGAGCAATGGAAAACAAGGGCTGGCCAGTGAGGCTGCCCTCTGCTCCCATGCTCGGTTCATTATCTAAGGACTCAGTGCGGTCCTTAGGTGTGTGGTAATGAGTTCAGGGTACCGCGGGGTCACTAAGCCCGTCAGACATCTAGTGTTAGTTTGGTACCCATACCCTGAGTCTCAAAGTTGTTGTGCGTAGACTGAGCTTAAATAGATACTCGTACATCTAGTGTTAGTTTGGTACCCATACCCTGAGTCTCAAAGTTGTTGTGCGTAGACTGAGCTTAAATAGATACTCGTACATCTAGTGTTAGTTTGGTACCCATACCCTGAGTCTCAAAGTTGTTGTGCGTAGACTGAGCTTAAATAGATACTCGTACATCTAGTGTTAGTTTGGTACCCATACCCTGAGTCTCAAAGTTGTTGTGCATAGACTAAGCTTAAATAGATACTCGTACATCTAGTGTTAGTTTGGTACCCATACCCTGAGTCTCAAAGTTGTTGTGCGTAGACTGAGCTTAAATAGATACTCGTACATCTAGTGTTAGTTTGGTACCCATACCCTGAGTCTCAAAGTTGTTGTGCGTAGACTGAGCTTAAATAGATACTCGTACATCTAGTGTTAGTTTGGTACCCATACCCTGAGTCTCAAAGTTGTTGTGCGTAGACTGAGCTTAAATAGATACTCGTACATCTAGTGTTAGTTTGGTACCCATACCCTGAGTCTCAAAGTTGTTGTGCGTAGACTGAGCTTAAATAGATACTCGTACATCTAGTGTTAGTTTGGTACCCATACCCTGAGTCTCAAAGTTGTTGTGCGTAGACTGAGCTTAAATAGATACTCGTACATCTAGTGTTAGTTTGGTACCCATACCCTGAGTCTCAAAGTTGTTGTGCGTAGACTGAGCTTAAATAGATACTCGTACATCTAGTGTTAGTTTGGTACCCATACCCTGAGTCTCAAAGTTGTTGTGCGTAGACTGAGCTTAAATAGATACTCGTACATCTAGTGTTAGTGTTGGTACCCATACCCTGAGTCTCAAAGTTGTTGTGCGTAGACTGAGCTTAAATAGATACTCGTACATCTAGTGTTAGTTTGGTACCCATACCCTGAGTCTCAAAGTTGTTGTGCGTAGACTGAGCTTAAATAGATACTCGTACATCTAGTGTTAGTGTTGGTACCCATACCCTGAGTCTCAAAGTTGTTGTGCGTAGACTGAGCTTAAATAGATACTCGTACATCTAGTGTTAGTTTGGTACCCATACCCTGAGTCTCAAAGTTGTTGTGCGTAGACTGAGCTTAAATAGATACTCGTACATCTAGTGTTAGTTTGGTACCCATACCCTGAGTCTCAAAGTTGTTGTGCGTAGACTGAGCTTAAATAGATACTCGTACATCTAGTGTTAGTTTGGTACCCATACCCTGAGTCTCAAAGTTGTTGTGCGTAGACTGAGCTTAAATAGATACTCGTACATCTAGTGTTAGTTTGGTACCCATACCCTGAGTCTCAAAGTTGTTGTGCGTAGACTGAGCTTAAATAGATACTCGTACATCTAGTGTTAGTTTGGTACCCATACCCTGAGTCTCAAAGTTGTTGTGCGTAGACTGAGCTTAAATAGATACTCGTACATCTAGTGTTAGTTTGGTACCCATACCCTGAGTCTCAAAGTTGTTGTGCGTAGACTGAGCTTAAATAGATACTCGTACATCTAGTGTTAGTTTGGTACCCATACCCTGAGTCTCAAAGTTGTTGTGCGTAGACTGAGCTTAAATAGATACTCGTACATCTAGTGTTAGTTTGGTACCCATACCCTGAGTCTCAAAGTTGTTGTGCGTAGACTGAGCTTAAATAGATACTCGTACATCTAGTGTTAGTGTTGGTACCCATACCCAAACTAATACTAACACTAGATAATAATTTAAAAAAACTATTATTAAAAAAATAGTTTCACTCGGTTTTAATAAATCCGTATGGAATATCTACTCTCGCAATCTCATTAAAACCTATTACTTAAGTTATGTTATGAAAACCTATTATCTATTACATAACTATGTTATGGAAATATCCCTCGTAAAGAAAAGCTAATCGAAGACAATAGGAGTAAACTAGAAGCCTTGTAGGTGATGGTAGGTGGAGCTCCAGACGATGTATCTGAGCACTGACAGCAAGAGTTATATCGCCATCCTTTGTCATGAGTTAACCATTCCAGGGAGAAGGTGAAGGCTGAATTGTGAAGTCAGTCAATGGAACAAAATAATTCATATGATTTATATGCTTAAAGTTTGGCATATTGTTGTTTCCAAATTATTACTTCAGAAAAGACTCTGATAATGGATTCAACACGGAGAGATCAATTAATTTTTGGTTGGATGGAAATCGTCATTGGGTTGGACCGATGCTTAGCTAGGTTTCAAATGAGGCAACTCACACCATCTGAACACACACATCATATAATACATGTAAAGTAGTCAAACTCTCTTAGCAGCCCCCAAACTCAAACTGGTTGTAGTATTTCCGAAGAAAAATTAGGATATTTTCTAAAGAAATTTAATAATGGAAAGAAATCAGATATTTATCTAGGAAGTATTAAACGCTCATTTTAGCTCAAAAAAATATAAAATTTTAAACACAGGCTTATTTATGGATCTGGATATGTTATAAAAACATTAAAACAGATCTTAGGTTATGTTAGAATAAGGCATTGCTGATACTGATAGAAACCTTTTTATCAGTAATATCCATAATCCAATAAGTAATTTATATCAGTCTTTCTATCACTGGTCCTTCTAAATATCTGAATAACTAAGGGCACCTAAAGCTTTACGAGGAATCCGAACCACGTATCATTGGTCTGATTGACACCTAACTAACATGCCTGATGATTAGTTATCTTCACTAAAACCCCCCATACCCGGCGAGCATGTTCGAGACGGTGTTGGTGGCGAACATGCTCGCCGTGTATTCCAACCGGCGAGCATGTTCGGTTCGTCGGACCCGGGGAGTCGAAGCACCAACACGGACATGCTCGGCCGTCTAGGGGACGACCAAAATGTCAGGTTTTCGTAGCTTCTGCCACTAGCAAAAAACTGAACTGTGCAGTAAGGCGCTCTTTACAGCTGATCGACACCCTCATAAATAAATGAATAACTATTTTTATAGTTTTTAATGGTTTAAAATAGTTTTAGTTTGGGAGACAGCTAATTTAACCGTGCTCATATGCACCTTTGTCTATTTATTTAGTTTTACTCTTTTATTTATTTTAGGGATAGATAGTTCATTTTATTGACCCCATAGTATCCAAACATTAGACCCCAAACGTTTGGAATAGCTGATAGCTGTAGGGTAAAGGTTGAGCAAATCATATTTTTACGATGGTTTTTTAATGGGAAAAAGTCATTATCACCACCCAAGCTATGGCCAACCTTAAGATGACCTTGTCGGGTGATTTCTTCCCGCGCAACTTATTGTTTGTCAAATGACTCAACAGAGTTTCGTCACCAACGGTGCGCACCTTCCTATTGTCATCATCAGGTCACTGTGTCACCCGTGTTGTGTCGCCTTGATAAATCTGTCATCACTTAAGGCACATCAACTCTCTAACACATATCCTGGTTTGTTTATAATTGACTTATGTTTGTGGAAATTGTCTGTGATAGAAACAATAGACTGGAAGTTGGCGTACATGGGACTAGATAATTTATTTCACAGCCAATTAGTAATAACAGCTTCTCAGAATTAATAGCGCTAAGCATCTCGGTGAAACAGATATCCCGGATCACTTTATGTGAACGTGAACTTTGCAAGATGATGATCTGGTGGGCTGGTTGGTAAGAAAGTTCACTAAACTGGTAATTTCCTAATGGAGCTGGTCAATGCCAGTTAGTTTACCAAGGATTACGAATCTTCTGACGTGAGTTGTAGTACTCATCCTGTTATATCTGATGTCGGCATCGTACTGAACTAACAGACCAATAAACTGCATTTACTGAAGATGTGCGCCTGTTAACAGTGAATAACCTCAAACAAGCTCTCCTACGACTGTTTTGAGTGCTTTTAGCTCAGATATTAGTCACATCAGCGTGTGATGAAAAGAGAAAAGGATAAATAAAGACAGAGAGAGAGGGATGAGGAGAAAGAGAGAAAGAGGGATACCACTGATGCTACCTGTAAAGATAGATTAACAACTAATTTCTTAGGACGTTCACGGAATTCATTAGAGCGGACAGTATTCTTGATTTTACAAACAACGATACAATAGTACAATAGGCTATATTTTGGTACTACTGATACCAAATCAGATGAGCATCTGACTGTATCGTTGTTAAAACTTTGAACTACAGATGACTAACTATTCTCAGATTACTCGTGGTGTGCGGAATACTACTTCACCTTTTTTATCAGTTACGGCCCTCTGTAGACTTCCACGGTCTGGCAACAGCGCTCAGTCCACAAGCATTCGACGCCTTCAGAATAGTGGTATACAAACCATAGATAATAGCATGAAATTATTTAGCATGGAGACGAGCAATCCGTATACAATTAGGGGAACTGGCTAGAAAGACTCCAGTTTTGACAGTTCGTTATCACTCGATTGTAAAGAATGGCTTGAACCCCTCCGAACACTCCCTTGTTTGTCCTTTTTACAGTTTTTCTATAGCGATGTATTGAAATTCATTTATCTAATATACATCACCGAATAATTTAGAGGTAAATATATATTTATCTTCCTTTTTCTGAGGAATTTTTATTTCGTGATAATTATAGCTTCTGTAATTAGATAGATCGTTTGAAGATGGCAATAAAACTATACAGCTGACTGCACGCCTATGACACTGTCCCACTCTCGGCGAGAAAGTGCACATTTTTTAGCGTACTACAAGCAGACTGTAACACAGACCTTTAGTCATCTGGATCATGGAATGTATTTACGACTCGCCCTGGACTACCGAGAACAGGAGCGGGATGTCGGCCATGGCTGTATCACTAGATACAACCTACTGTAAGGTCATATCTTGGAAGGAGCTGTGACTCACTTGTAGTTTGATCTTCCACTTACAAATGTCGCATTAAGGACGTAATCTACACAGTTTTCATTTTATGTGGCTTTTAGAAGCTTTGCTTGGTTATATTTTGCTTTCATTAAATAAGCAACATTAATTAAGAGTTTCAAGTACAGTATAACCAAGTATTAATTATGTGCTTGGAAAATGTTGCTTTTTTCTCACACGCTGCTAAATGAAGGTCAAATCAAACATGCCAAGAATAGTCTAAATTCAAAATCATTATGGTCAATTGTTCATTGTTCCTTGATTTTTCCTTTTTTTAAATACAAATGTTTAAAATGACACATTTAAAACCCGAAAATTAATTAACATACTTAGTCACAGTATCTACAAAATGATACATGATTGAATCATAAACAATATCTCAAGTAATTATCAACCTAACTGTGCATTAAGATCAAACATTGGTTGTATGGAGAGAACAATATGTTCGAGATGGTTAACCTATCATTTAGACAAACTATAGACTCCAAACATGTGCAATCCTTTTAGCAAGAATATTTATATGAGGGGCTAAATACTATGGTTTAGTATTATTATTAATCCTAGTAACAAATTTTCCCATTTAGTTATTTTTATTTACATCTCACAATTGTTAACATTAATTAATTTTACTATACGAGCGGTGTCACCAAGAACCACAGAGAAAAAAGAAACAGAGGCCACTCTCTTATGGCAGCAGTGATCACCTCAGTGGCAGTTATAAATATATTACAACTAATTTACAACTGTAAACATCCGTAGTCATTATTACTACATTTATCCTTAAGGATTTGGGTGGAATAAAGGGAGGGACTTACAACTGTGCTGGCCCTGTCATCCCCATGGTGAACTGGAGAACTAACTACTACACCTTTTCCACTTTTATTTGAGAAAAAGTAATCTTAAATACAGAAACTGTCAAATGTAGTTCAGATTTGTCAGTTCTATTAAAGAAAAGATCAAATGTATTTAAGAATAGTAACTTTTATTTAAGAAAACATAAATTGAATTACAGATTAGTCAATTGAAGTTAAGAGATAGTCAAATGTATTTCAGAAGAAATCACTTTCATTACAGAAAATATCAACAGTCTAGTTAAAGAAACATACACTTTTTTTAGATTACTTAATCACAGTGTAATAAAGATACAGTGTACTGAAAAGACAAACATTAACTTACTGTTTAAAAAAAAAAATAAAGATATGCACTTCTGCATCTACAGTACTGTACTTCTATATTGTACAGCTTAAAATACTGTACTGATTTACCGTCCAACAGGCATATCTTCCATTGCTAATGCTGCAGCATAATAAATTGTAGTGTGTTGGGCTGCACGAGCACAATCGCCACCAACAATCGTGGTTTTTGCCTGGTCAATTATATTTTCCAGATAAACCAATTCCATGACACCAGGAGGAGTAACGTTTGGAACTCTTAGGTTGATTTTCACAAAAGCCTTGACCTTAGACCATATTGTTTCTACTGGATTTAACATGGGAGAGTATGGAGCTAACCTTAGTAGTGTTGCTTGAGTAGCATCAATAACGGTTTCCAAGCTTTTATGGCAAGGGGCATTGTCGGGAACAATAACCAAATCCTCGAGCTGGTTGCCAGTTTCTTCCCATCTGGTAAGTATTGTCTGAACCCATGCGTTTGCAGTTGCAGCAGTAAAAGAACCTCTTCGGCGTTCTATATGAACTACTCCTGCTGCAGAAATTGCACAAATTAGATGGACATTAGGGCCTTTACTTGATGGAAGTTTTTGCACCGCACGATTTCCAGCTTTGGCACGACCTCTTTTGCGCCTACAAATCAAATTAAAGTTTGTTTCATCCAACCAAACAATCTGCTTTCCTTGCTGAATGAATTCATTCAGGGCTACGACATATTGAGCACGCAAAGCTCTGTTTTCTATTGAATTCATTGTTACCGGCTCATTGTGTATTTGCTTCATGGTAAATACTCTACCTTCCAAATAGTTGCCTACTGTCGACACTGAAACATGTATGTGGAAATTGTTCAAAATCTGTGATTGTAATTGGGTGATGTCGAATTGAGCCCATGGTCAGTTAGGGTCGTTAAAAGGACGGTTGAATTGGGGGCCCATAGTCAGTTCGGAGGCAGTGTCGAATTGGGCCCACGGTCTGTTAGGGTCATTAAAAGGACGGTTGAATTGGGCCCATAGTCAGTTCGGAGGCAGTGTCGAATTGGGCCCACGGTCTGTTAGGGTCATTAAAAGGGACGGTTGAACTGAGCCCATGGTCAGGTCGGAGGCAGTATCTAATTAAAAATTTGATTGCTCCCATCCAACTTGGTTTTAGTTTTGTGTAACATCTAAAGTAGATGTTTGATTATGGTCAGATGGTGGTCAAACGTCTCTTTTAGACGATTGAAACATTTTCTTTTTATGTCTTTCTAAATATAGTCGTGTAATAATATTTTTTGTTATATATATGCACAAAATGCTAAAACCCCTGACCACACCATTGCCCTGTGGCCGTTGGTACGGTTTTAGCATGCCACCGTTTTAGGGTTGACAAAAATGGACGCGTAATGGAATCCGGAATTTCCAGCTCTGCCATCCACTGGCTGGGTCAACGGCCCCACCCCTTCCACCCTGGATTTTCCAGGAATGCCAAACCCCACAATCTCTTCTAGCACATCTTGTCACATTTAGTCTGTCACTATGAGTGAGAACAGTGCTACTATGTTTTCTATGCTAAGTGAGAGAGGTTTCAAGTTATTAGTTTTTGAAGGTTTTAAGTTTTCGAAAAATAGGAGAACAGCGTGTGGTCAAAAGTGGCGTTGTACTGATAGAAAGTGTTCCGCGCATTTGTTTACGGACGATAACGGCGATGAATTATTTAAAGCTGTAGGTGTGCATAACCATGAGCCGTGTGCGAACCTTCATCGGCATTGTATTTCGAACAGTGTAAAGCGTAAGGCTACAGAAACTTTGACTGAACCGCCCGCAAAGGTGATAAAAAAAGAAATCGTGTCTGTAGGAGAAAATATCAGTGGCAAAGTGACAAGAGACGACATGGATCGGATACGGAGGAACCTAAACTATGCAAAAAGAAGTAAAGTGCCACCTCTCCTTACATGTATCGCAGACGTCCACGACGCTTTGGATAGCATCCCTATAAAAACGACTGAAGGTGAGGAAATGTTGTTATTGAATTTACGAGTGGAGAATATTGTTATGTTTTGTTCCAAGAGGAACTTAGAATACCTTGCAAATATTGACAATATTTTCATGGATGGTACTTTTACCTATGCACCTAAATATTTTTATCAATTTTTCACCATCCACGGTGTAAACAATGGCAACTACGTTCCACTGATATTTTGTTTACTACCAAACAAGACAGAAGAAACATATACAAGTTTATTTGATCACCTTAAGGTAAAGTTTGAAGAGTACGATATCCTCTTTAACCCAAAACAAGTCACAGTTGATTTTGAAATCGCTATTCAAAATGCTGTCCGGTCATCTTGGCCTCAATCAAAATTGAGAGGATGTAGATTCCATCTAACCCAAGCTTGGTGGAGAAAGATCCAGCACCTTGGATTAAGTAAAGAGTACAGAAGTGAAACTTCAGAGGCTGGAAAATGGTTGCATTGGATATTTGGGCTAAGTTTGTTGGACGCCAGAGAGGTTTAGGATGCATTTGTAGAAGACCTTATGTCCATCCAACCCCCAAACGTCGAAGATTTTTCCAACTACCTAGTAGAAAACTACCTTGATAGCAGCTCTCCATTCCCTCCTAGTCTATGGGCATCGTCGTCGACTTCATCAGACAGGACAACCAATGCGTGTGAGTCGTTTCATGCTAAATTTGGAAGACATTTTTATCATCCCCGTCCAAACATTTTCGTATTCATTGAAGCAATCAAGAGTGTCCAGATTGATACCTATATTGGCATCCGAAGCTCAGCAGCTCCTCGAAAAATCACAAACAACCGGTACAAGAAAAGACTTCAGCTTCTGGAGAATTTGTAGAAGGAATACACCGCTAAAAAAATATCTAGATTACATTTCATAAAGACCGTCAGCTATCAGTATAAAAAATCTTTGACTACCTACTTGGCAAGAAAAATTCAGCAAAACCCCCAAAAAATACATAACATAAAACTTAAAAAAAAAAAAAAATTGACAAGGCCGGAAAGGCCGCTCCTTATATTGTCCTCACTGTCCTGTGTTATTGGTCGGGACATGGGGTTAATATACGAGCGGATAACATATCTACAGCAGTCATACTGTAAATGAACTTCGGAGCATTTATATCATCATCCTAAAAATTTTAAAATGTTTCGTTGAAAAAGATATTGATCACATTACGTTATTGAGTAGCATTATTCGTAAGTTTAATAATACTTAAAAGATTATTATACAGTATTTTTAATGAATGTTATATCTGTTTATGTTTTAGTATTTTATTTTATTTAGTTTCATTATATTTATGTCCTTATATTAGGTTTTAGTTTTTAATTTTATCATACATAACAATAAAAACGAATTTCCGATCGCTCAACAAAACTAATGTTGCCCGATCACCTAACTAATGATAAATCCTTTCTAACTGACCAGGGCCCCAATTCAACCCTGATGGGCGATAATCCGCTTAGAAAGTTGTGACCGTGGGCCCAGTTCAACCGTGTCCCTAACTGACCAGGGGCCCAATTCAACCCTGACCCTTCGAGGGTCGACGCTAATCCGGTTAGAAATGTTGTGACCGTGGGCCCAGTTCGACCGTGTCCTTGTAATTGTTTTAATGTTATACCACAGTCCTCCTCTACCCACCCAATAATCGCATCAATTTGTTCCTCTATGAGGGATTTTGGCTTCTTGCCTCCTTAAGGTAAAGATGTCTCTTCACCAGATCGAACCCACTGGTAAGCTGTCTTGTAAGGAACATTCAGTTGGATACTCAAAGCTACCCAATCTTCTCCACGGTTTGCAGATCTTACAACTCGTTTTCGGTCTTCAACGGAATGTTTCTTGTACACTTTTCTTACAATTTGTTCATGACTGGTTATAGCTTCTCGACAATAGTGACACTGTTTTACTTGGTTGTTGATGAGGTTTTTGGTTTCATAGCAGCTACTGTGCACAAAGTGTCTGCAGGGTAACAATCGTATGATTGGTTTCCTTAACATTGATGTAAGGCAAATTCCACAGTTATCTTTAAGCTCCATTACTTAAAAAAAAACACACAGTACTGTACAGTAGAAACATACAACAGAACAAACTAAGTAAACTGTAATATATGTACACATTCAAACAGTAATAATAAACTAAAATAATAAATTATTTTGTAATAATGTGTAACAAAGTAAACAAACTGTAATGCAGTACAGTAAAAACCTTACACAGTTTACAACTGATCAAACCTGTATGTAAACCTACAATTTTAAACAATTTGTTGGTTAAATGTGTAATTTAATCAGCTGTTATAAGAAAGAACAGCTGATTTTAATGTTTTTTCTCAAATACAATTTACAGCTTCTCAAAATGAAATAAAAATCACAATTTCTGAAATACAAATAATGACTTCTTAAATTGAAATAACACTTTCTCAAATACAATTGACTATTCTCAACTACATTTTTATTTTCTCAAATAAATCTTACTATGATCATCTACATTTGATGTTTTCTCAAATAAAAGTAACTATTCTCAAATACAATTTACATCTTCTGAAATAAAAGTGGAAAAGGTGTAGACACATATTCAGCGCACTATTGGATGTGACCTCTATTTGTTTCTTTTCTCTGCAAGAGCTCACTGTGTCCAACAATATATAAAAAAAATATATGACAGTATAAACAATATGAAATCCACTATCATTAATTTCTTAAATTTATATGTTAATTAAGAATATATATAAATATATATTCCCTTTCACTAACCTCCAAGTTAAACCAAATCAGGGAACGATGAAAGGTTCGCGAACAGTACCGTTCCCAGAAATAATACAACAAGGTGATACTCAGATAAATTATGGTAATTTCCGTGAACCACCAGTTGTGAAGAACAAAGCCGGTTCCCGCAGTTGACCCCTGGTCAGGTATTCCCTGATCACACCGCCCACTCCTACAAGAATAGACTTGTCCACGCGAGTGTGGCGGATCTGATCGACCTTGAGACTTCCAGGGTCCTCTCCAACTCGAATAATATAGGACGATAGTTATAAGTATATTTTGCCAATGTTCAAACTCTTTGACCAAATAATAGTCTCCCATCGCAAAGCTAAAATAAAGCTAATTTTAGATTAAATATTTTAAATAACTACAATAATTACACTCATTAAATAATTCATATCTCCTTAAAATGCATACAAGGAGCATACAAGCTATGTCGGCGTCTCCAAAGAGAAAAAAGAAGCAGATGTCCCTTTCCTATGGATACAGCGAACGCCTCAGTTTTAGTTATTTATAGATTATAACTAATGTACATCTATATACTTCTGTAGTAATAATTACTACGTTTGTCCTTGAATATTTGGGGGTAATAAGGGAGGGACTAACAGATGGTAACTCTGCCATCGCATGGAAAACTGGAAAACTACTCGACACACATTCAGCGCGCTATTTGATGTGAACTCAGATTCCATCTTCTCTTTGATTTCTCATAATCTGAATATGAATACATTTTTTGACTATCAACTCTTTAAATAAAAGTATTTTATTTCAACATAAATATTTAAACTATGAGAAATGTGTATAACAAACTATGGTCACCATCAAAAGTCTGTAATGAATACTAACACTACACTTAATTTTGTTTAATGACAGAACTATTACAATAAATAAGATATGTTACAAAGGGCAGATCGGAGATCCACCTCAGCATACCACTGAGGCCTTATTGTGCCTTGACCATAACAGATGACAATTGAAGGGTGCGTCTCCTGACACACCTCCTGACAGTTCGGTTATGACGGTACGAATGGGTCAATACCAATCATCTGGTTTAAACATCTGTCCGGTTTAAAAAATTTCTACCTTTTTAATGTTTTTGCAATAGGTTTCAAATGCATATAAGATTCGTAATAATATGTTATTACGAATTGGAATTAAAACAGCAAATCTTATATGCATTTGAAACCCATTACAAAAACATTAAAAATGTAGAAATTGTTTAAACCGGGCAGATGTTTAAACCAGATGATTTCCCCCGTTTATTGTAGTTGTTGTTTTAACCTCATTGCAATCAGTTGTACTAAAGCTCTTCCTAGTATATTGTTAACATTACTTTTTAATTTAAAATGTTTTGAATGGATTTTAATATAAATAGACACAACCCAATGTTTTTATTGTTGTCCTATGAAATAAAGAAATTATTTGAAATTTTAATTATTTTTTATCAAACCTTCAGCATGCAAGTAATTATGCAAAGCATACAATATATATTTAGGATCGTATTCAATGTGCACGTTGAGTTTTCTAACATAAACTGGGAAATCTTATTCTTATTCTTACAAATGAGACACTGACAGAACGTTGTGCGTATTTTAAGACGAATAAGAATGATGATATGAGTGTCGGATGAGTGTAGTCTGGTTACTAACTGAGTTCAACTGTTCCTCAGAAAGGTCAAATTATTAATAGCCCAACAGCCAGGGCAACTAAGGGATCTACAGCTTTATTTTCAGCTAACTGACAAGTCTAAACTCAGTTCTTTTCCCTACACAATATCTGAACCTTGACTACCATTCAACATGGACACCCGAGACTTCTGTAGTAGTGTCCACGCTGATGGCAACAATTGAGCGGACGCCGTGTCGGTATTAAGAGGACCGAGCATGGAAGCTATCGCTTACAATCTTCCAAACACTTTGTCCTACGTAATAAATTAAAACTGTAACAGTAGGAAGATAGGAGTTTTAAAAATTACTATTGATTGACTAAATTTTACTATCTAAAAGAGATAGCGACAGCATTAGTAAATAACAGCAGTATTTAATTTTAAGAGGTATTGTTTTTAAGGTATATTTTTTCTTTTTCTAAAGAAAGAGGAAAGTATCGTGATCGTAATATTTTTTCAAGTCTGAATGGTTTTTCATTATTGGTCCTTCTGACTGAGGTGTACATTAGAAAAACGTTTTAATAAACAACGCTTGTTGTTTTTATCTGCCTGCGTTTATCTAGACTGATTTTTACAACATTTCAAGTATACATATGTTTATTATACTACGCAATGATTATTATATAGATACCTCACCTGTTGAAATTCTAAGTGCAAAAATGCAATAATATTTTTAAAACGGTTTCTACTCTGGAAATATTTTTAAATAGACAATGTCATAGTTTTAAGCTGACACAGTATTCACTAGGAAAATATTGATCTTGAGTTAGTTAGATCTTGGAATTCAAATGTAAATACGTTCTTAATTTTGAAAGACAGTTAAGTCTATTTCAATAGATACTTTCATACGAAACTCGTTTTAACGGCCTTCGTATGTTCCAAAGGAAATTGAAATTGTGGAAGGCAGTCCAAGGTTTGGATTCTTAAGAGTACTAACGGTTGATACTTCACTCATTAAATAAAGTTCACGCAGGCCAACGTGAACTGGTAGGTGAAGTTAAATATCTGTAGTCTGGAGAATCCCCACGGTTGGTTTCCTTGTTCTTAGTCTGGAACTGAATCCCGAGGGGATACATTAAACGCATATAAAGGACTTTGTTGTCCTACAGGGAGAGTTTAGAGTGAATCTTCGCCCACTGCTGGTGTGACGTAGGTGCTAGGCCAATTGACAGGCGTTCAATGTTCACGATACAAAGCAGAACGTATGAGCAAATTGATTGACTAGGGAATGGGGATGCCAATGATTTAGTCTTGTAAATCAAGAGTCCACGTGGATACCCTTTTCCTATTGGCCAGCACCCTTGCGACAGGGACAGTCTAGGCAGAGCCTCATTCTCAACTCTCACTGAAATGCATATATGTCAGATGACATCGAAATTCAGTAGAATATGCGGCCACCCCACACTGCACTTTGTTCATGACGTATACGCTGAGGAACATGCTAATCAGCAATAACCTGGGAAAACACGTAAGGCTAAACTCCAAATCTGCAAACCGTAGTTTGGAAACAAAACACTGATGGAAAATCTTAATCGTATACTCAACAATCGCCAGGAGATAAATGGGAATCGACGTCATAGTTCTTCGGGATGACTCTACAAGCTGCCCACACAGCAGCAGATAGCAACTCATCTTGTGTAAAATAATTGTGTGTAAGCTTTTTTTAAGCTTTAAGCATGAAAGTTAATTGAAAGAAATGTCAGACAAAGTATGTCTACAATTTTATTTAAAAAGTGAGTAAAATAGAATACATTATTTGTCTAATATCAGCTCCTAAATTTACAAACCCGAAATACGAGAAAATAAAACCAATTCTTGATTCAGATATCTCATGCATTTATAAAATAATCTGGTTGGTTATAAAAACAATTCAAATAAAGACGAATACCGTAGCAGAGTTGTGAAACCAGGATATCTCTATGGGGCTGAGACTTTAGCTCTGAACAAAAACAAATTTAAAATAATATCTGTATATTGTTATACATTCTGATCCGTGGAAACGAAATTCTATAGGAATACCATGAAAATGGGACTTGCTAGGTTAACGAAAAAAATTATAGAATTTTTCGAAAATTGGGAGTAGAACCAAATGAAACAATTAAATTTATTATTGCGATGAAATAAGATATAAAAACAGCCAGCTTCTTAAAAACAAACTGGCATTTCTAAGAGAAACAAATTCAGGTTAAAGATTTTTTATCGGAAAATTAGTCAGTGGGTAGCAAGAAAAATAACCGAAATTCCTAGCCTAGAGAAAGAAAGAAAACTCATTCGGTAAAAATCAAATACAAATACATTTTATTTTTATCCTTTTACAAGTGTTTAGGATAAAGTGCTTTCTTGTACTTTACCATCTATTTGCTTGGTTGTATAATACCTTGGACTATATTTTTCAGAATTACAGGACTTACTCACTGCTACGATAAAACCATTGTTGCAGAGGATGATCAATCTATAAAGAGGACACATTTACACAACAATAGAGTAATAAATGAGTTTAAAGCAATATAAATTACAATTTAAACAATACTAAAGTATTGGCAGAGCAATTTAAAAAACGACAAGTACAAACAATGGTGTGCATATTTAAACCTTAACCATAAAAAAAAAGATTACTCTGGAAATGTAAAAAAGTAGAAAGCCAATGTATTATTTTTATACTCTCTGAACCAAGTTGGTGACTTTGTTGTACTGTAGTGACCAAGTTGCTACATTATATTTCAAACCAAGAAACATAACAATGTCACTAAGGAAATGCACGTTTGGCACAAATGAATTTAACAAATTTGTTTTCAAAGAGGAGCCATCTCATCAAACAACGTTGGCTTTGCTTCGCGAGATCCGATTGGGCCCTACGTGAATACTGTAATGTTAATTTCACTGTTTGATTTTTTTCACATATTCCATGTATTCCAGCTCCTAGTATTTTCCTGGTAATCAACCAACGAAACGTGTTCAAGGTCAGTTAAGTTCCTGCAGAGGTCCCTAATGAAATACGACGCTACTGACACTCCGTTTATTAATATTCAATTCATGACTGGAAAGAATAACGATCCGAAAGTATTTATTCAACCTGTGATCTCATGCTGTGTATTATTCATACAAACGTTTATTGTACGTCGCTACTAGTGTTCCTTACAAAATCGATAACAAAATTAGCAATAAAAGACTTTAAGAGTAACTGATGCTTAAAACTGGGGGTATACTTTCTTAGCGGATGTGTATCCTACGGTTTGTTGTCTGCTACCATGAATAAAATTTAAAAGAAAATCTGTAATATATGTTTGTAACAAGATCCAACATTCATGTTGTTTATTAATAGAAATAATAAAGTGGTCTCCTGTCACAATCCAATCTATCTAGCCATTTAAGCCCATTTATTCAATATTTGATAGTTGATTCCCCCGTAAAAGAGCATGGGGGCATTCTGTAACTATGTGATCCATTGTTTGCTTAGACTCCCCGCATTCACATGACTTTTCTTGGGGGATTATGTTGTTCGCGTCAACAGAAAATCTTTAAAACTGTATATTTTATACGTATACACCCTGGGTAGTTGTAAACGAGCAACAAATGTGATATCTGGATTATCACGATATTTTGATCTCCCCGCTGTAGCAGCTACCGCACAAAATTCATAGAAAAAACATAATGTAATTTTGAAAGAGTTAAAAAAAAATAAGAGTTGAAAACATTTCTTGAAATTCTTCAGTCTGTGTTCTCTTAGTTATCACATATTTGATTTTAAATAAAATTAAATATGAAATAAAAATGAATGACGTTTCACAAAATAAAAAAATAAAAATGCTAGTCCAGAAGTAAAACATTGAGATCACTATTAAAAGGAATAATATAAATTTTACTCTTCATAAAATAATTAATTACAGATCTGGTTAGTAATAATGAAGGTACACTAATAAACATAATTGCTTATCTTTTAGGCAATAAAAAAGGTAAATAATATGCCTGTTAACCATACGTTAAGTAAATAATTTGTTTGGAATATGTTTAATCCTAGAGTCATGTTATACCATGTAAATATACATTAAATTATAGTTCAATCGTGCAAATTAATACTACCTTGAAATACGGATGTAGTCTATGCGTTGAGAATGTTGTGATATGTCAAAGTATAATGTCAAGAAATAAAACGTAACGCAGAAAAAATGCTAATGGTAGTTTGAGGTTATGGTCATCTGTGCTGCAACTAAAAGATCATTTTTGTCAGGAAGAGTGATTGATGCACGTAGTACAATTTCCTGTTCCTCGTTTTAGCTAGACCTTGACTTCAGCGAGAAGTCGTTCTCTCACACAATCTGTGCTACCTAGCGTTAAAGTCTTTTAGTTTTTTTAGACATTTCCTGTTGCTTATTTATTCACAACACATCAGTTAGTAATCTTTCTTCTTTATTTATTTAAATTAATCTTATGTTGTTTTCTTTATTTTATTTTGATAACAATCGATCACAAAATCACAACCATAGTTATGGGACGTAATTAGCAAGTTTGAACTAGTCGGTGTAATCAAAAAAGATCTAAAAGCAGCAGGTACAAAACCAAGCTGATATTTTTAAGAGAAACAAACTTAGATGTAAGACATTTTATTGGAAAGTCGATTAATAGGAAGCAGGAAAAATAACCGGAATAACCTGGTTTAGTGAAAGAAAACATATTATTTGGAAATAATGAAATCAATATGGACGCAAATAAAATTGACCTCATCAAAAAAGACTTTTGGATTTGGCTGTTTTTAATTATACAAAACTGCATTATTTTTCAATAGAAATGTTCATTTCTTTTTCATTTCAGATTCAATTTTTATATAATTAGGGAGGTGGTGATAGTTATTGTTATCTCTTATTTCTTCAAATAATTTCAAAATGTATATTGCGTTTTTATTTTTGGAATGAATAACTAAAAATTTAAGACATTTGCATGGTTGAATATAAACGTAATGTAAATTGACATTTAATTCATGCTTTTGTTATCTCTTATTTCTTCAAATACTTTCCAAATTTATATTACGTTTTTCTTTTTGGAATAAATAATTATTTAATGTGAATTGTTTTATAAAATTCGTTATTCAAATGTATTATATGTATCATATTAAGCTAATCGTAAATGTGTAAATTGAAGACATTTGCATGGTTGAATATAAACATAATGTAAATTGACATTTAATTCATGTTGGAACCCCACATTCAGTTACTGGTCTTGAATTTAGTATCTGAGGTATATTACACAAATTACTTGCAATTGTATCATAGGACAAGTAGGTAGAGTATGAAACTATAATATGCCATTCTGTAGTTTTAAAGTATCAAATATTTTATTTGAAAATATTTGTCACCACGTTTTATTTAACATATATTTATTCTAAAACAACATAAAAACAGTTATGTTATTTTCTTTAAAATCTACTAGAAAAGGAACAGATGTCACTTACTCATGGCCGTGGCAAACAAACTGAGTGGCAGTCTGTACATCTCTATAAATCTATAATAATAATAATTACTATATAATGTCCTTTTGGATGTGGAGGAGAATAGGGGAAGATGTTGTCAACGGTGCTGGCCCTTAAGTCTGCTCGGTGAACTAAAGAACTGACGACCCTACACCCCAAGATTCTATAACTTTACACCCATTTAATGCACTAATGGGTGACCTATGTTTCTTTCTTCTCTAGGTACACATATCTACAGATATTTTATTTATATACCACATATCCAATGGCTTATGTTTAACTTATTTCTTAAATATTATTTAAAATAACTGAAATATCCTCTGAAACTTATTTGAATAACTTCTAGAGTTTGAAACTATATAAAACTCACCTCAAATAGCGGCTCGCATCTGATTTCAAAGTGCTGTAATTTCTAAAAGAGCCTTCGTTGCATACTTTCGAGTATACCACGTTATGCCCACTGGTAATGTTCTGTACAAGAAAACTATTGTAACAACTTCTTCTTTTGGATTGATACTACTTGCAGATAAGATGTTACATGCATTCAGTTTTCACAGAGATTTCTTCATTAGGTTTTTTTCAGATTTGGATACATTCAAACCCGAAATTCCGGACCAGTTTTGTCCCCAGTGTTCCAGGTGTGACAAACACAGGATCCACATGACGTCATCATCCTCCCACTCTGTCTGTCGTCCTGCCGCCTCCTCACTGGAACCTCTGTTAGTTACTCCCAAGCCGCCATGTCGCGACTACCGGCCGTGGTCTGCACCCTACTGGCTCTGTCTCTCACCTATGGCCAACAGCCCTTCCGCACCACCCTGTTCCCCGAACAACTCCAACAGCAGAGGGTGCAGTTCCAGCAAGCCTCACTGCAACAACAGCTGCAGAATCTTCAGCGACTTCTCCAGGTCGGTCTGTCCAGAAATAGTGAATTTTTCTTTTAATAGTCTATCTGGTTGAAATGAATGTACTAATTACATGGAAAAACCGAAGATTTAATTTTCTTATATATTTTAAACGATTCACTTTTATTAATTTTTATTTACTTACTTTTTAGAATTCGTCTTGTCAATTGCATACATAGGATTGTGTATATTACAGTTGATATATTTTTCTTTACAATACAAGGTTATTGTCTACAAATATTGATCATGGTTTTAACAATTGATAGTTTAGATCAGTGGTTATCAACATGGGGAGGGGTGTAAGAAAATTTCAAGGAGGGCTGAATATATTAAAAATAAATAAAAGGGTGCTATACAAAACAATAAAAACAAAATATGTTATTAGTAATGCGCTTTAAATTATATGCTTAAAAATAGTTTAATTTGTTTCTGACTTAAATTTTAATAATAATTTAATTTAACAACTTAATAATAATTTAATTAATAATTTAATTTAACAACTATATCCATATAATTTAACCTCATTCAGTCTTGCATCCCAATTATTTGCCACATATAAGGTGGGGGGGGGGGGGTGACTTCTCATCAGTGTTCAATAGGGGCTCACACCTTTAAATGTTGAATATGTTTGCTTCAACAACAACAACTGAATAACAGAATCTAAGAAATCAACATAACCTTGTCATCGAGCAAAAATAAGGCTTAAAACCATTCAATAATAAATTAATTATTTACAATTTTACTTGTACTAGTCAATAATTTTGAAGTACAATAAAAATAGTGTCTAATTGAAATAAAAATATACATTCTTAAACTTGCTGTAGACCAATTTTGTAAATCATCCATCAACCTCACTTAGTTCTAATTTTAATGACGTTGAAAATAAACTAAATAGCAGATGTTTAAAACACATTGAAAATATTTTAGGTATGTTTAAAAACAATAATAGATAATCGATCGTGTTTACCGTATTTTTAAAATTACGAACATAATATGCTAGAGTAAAAAGGTTTATAATGTCCTTGTAGTATACCCTATATATTTTAGATATAGACTGAATGAGGTTTGCATATTTACTGAACAAATGTTTAAACGTTCTTCACTTATTGTTAAAAAAAAGTAAATTGGTAAATTCATCTGACAATCTTTTAGTATAAATAAAAATGATAGTATGTCTGTAAACACAGGTAGCTGAACCATCGGCCCAGGAGGATTTACTGCGTCAGCAACAAGATGTCACCTCACAGCTGCGGCGTCTGCAGGACCTTCTGCTCACACTTCAGCGACGCATCCAGGATAAGCTTGCCAGAGGTGGGACTGAGGGAGGTGACAGTATTGATGACTTCGATGGTGTGGAGATACGCATCGTCAACCGTCTAGAGAACCCACCGGTCACCCAAGAGGAAAAACAGTTCTTCAGACCTGAGCCTCAGCAACAGTTTCAGCAGCCCCAGCAAAGGCCTCCTCAGCAACAGAGACCTTCTGAGCAATTTCAACAACCAATTCAACAAACATTTACCCAGAACCCACAGAATCAAAGACCTCAGAATCAACCACCACCTCAATTCCAACCTCAGCCTCAACCCCAACCCCAGCCTCAACCCCAACCTCAGCCTCAACCCCAACCTCAGCAGCCATTTGACGAGCCAATACTACCTTGTTCAACCCTCTCTGGAGAAGCAGGTTCTTGTCGACCTCTGATCAAATGCTTGTCTTTCTACGCTGAACTTCCAGAGCTTAAGAAGCAGCCATGTCAGCTTGGAGGAGGTGGTCTCGGGGTGTGTTGTCCTAACAGAAACCGACCCACAGGTACATGCTATCGATCATCTCAGTCGCAATTCGTTACTTATCAATTTAAAATATAACGCCATTTATAAGAATCGTAATTACTAACCCAACACTAGTTTACTCTTAGTTCTGTTTTATAATCACTTAATAATCTCCAATTATATTAGATTTGGGTCCAGGGGATTTGAGAAGGTGTCCCTTTTATGGTCAAAAGTGGGTTTTTAATGTAGCTTTAAAAATGTATTTAGTTAATAATCATTTATTTATATCCATTTGTGATTTTAGTGAGTTAGTTGTTTAAAAAATAATATCAAGCATTACATTTGTTATTTTAAAATACTAAATAGAATGTGAAATTGACCTGAGGTTGAGGTTTTGGCAGGTGATCGGAAGAGCACTTACACCTTATGTGTGTAATTGAGGCGATTAAGTTATTTCGTCAAAAGCTGAATTCAGCAAATGATTGAACTTAGTTTTGTCTCATGCATATAGATGACTAAATTAAGTGTAGTTACATTTCTCGGTGTCACACAGTTTAATTTTGGAAAAAAGTGTTATTGTGAACTCTCATAAGCCATCCATCTAAAAATTGAGGGTTCAAAGACGGATTAGACCATGATCCTCCCCCTTCGGCCCGTCATACACTCAATCAATCAACGCAAATACAGGAAGATGACTCTAAGTTTTGACGTAGGAGAGGCAGTTGGCGTAGAAGCATATTACATTGACATTTTAGGTTAATTACAGGCCTATGTTGTTGCTCCTAGACATACAAAAAAAGTATTCTCGTACATTTATTTAATATTGGTGGCATGTTAAGTTCCTAATAGATATAGGTTGAACATATTTTTAAATATAAAGCACGAGCACCGCAATCCCAGCGTGATCATTTTAATAAATATAATAATAGTATTTAGAGTCATCATTACGGCAGCAAAAACTACTTTAATATATAGGCCTAGTTAAAACGATCAAGAATATAATCACATTTTAGGAGGTAAGTAAACCATGATTTTAACGATTTGGTCTTTATATGTACAAGTGGGATGCCAGTCATTCCCATAACGTATCCATTATGTCACCCAGTGTTGGATTCATTCGTCGATTAATTGTGTACATGATTTTATAGCACATTATGGGTCTAAATGGAGGTGCACAGTTCCATTTTTGGAATCCATTATAAACCGTCTTCAGAGTAGCCCACGACAAATACAAATTTTTAGTGGATGGTTCCACTTATAAATGAAATCATTATCCTTAAATATTTTACACATCCTTCTGTAACACAAATCAGGATTGAACTCAGCAAGGAACAGTGTTCATTCCAACACCGCTAGATATATAGTAATTACGTAGACGAATACAACATTTATAGGACCTTTTCCATTAATTCACTACCACTACTTTGGTTAGGTTATGTTAGACCTGTTTAGGTTAAGGTATTTTTGTTATGTTAGCTTTTGTTTGGTTTAGTTATGTTATGTTTAGTTATGTTAGGTTAAGCTAAGTTATGGTTTTGGTAGTGAATTTACGGAAAAGATCCCATTTATATTCTGTGTGATATTGATAAAGGGAACGCCAGGTTATACAACAGTGTTCCCAAGACTTTTACAATACCAAGATATATTGTATAAAGATTTAATTAGGATATTAAAAAACTAAAAGGGATAAAAATACTAGGGGTTACCCTGTACGCTTCGCGTACAAACCCTGTCACTAACTGCGTTCGTGTTACCTCTGAATCAATTATTCCGATTAGTAAGTCTCACCCGCTGCACTCGTGACACCTCGGCTTTGGCATCGGTCTGCAACTACAATAGTAGGCCAACTGTAGTATTATACCATTAGAAGTAACAGAACAGTTAATATTAATATTGTTTGTGTTTGTTATATGTGTGTTTTCTTTTTTTGCTTTTTTCTTTCAATTTAATGTTAATCTACTGCCAGTGTTATTTATAAGGGAGGAAAGTGATCTTATAAGGACTTTTTCTACTATTTAGGAATGGAATACAAAAAAAATCCCTTCTTACTAAGTCTCTGTGATACGAATTTCCATTCTTAATAAATTTCAAGTCAATCTAGTGTCAGTGATTGATATTTTGCTTTATAGATAGCAAAGGTATTTGTCTATTTTTTAAATTGGAATATTCTTAGTTATTTCTCAGTTTTATTTGTTTAATTCAATTCAATGCAACGTGTTATTAAAAAAAAAAAAAAAACAGTATGTTCTATTTTCACAACATAGAACAAACTTTATTTTATCTTCCAACTGATCTTAAAACACTATTGATAAAACCAGTGACTTCCCAATAAGGACGATTGAAAAGTTTAGAAGCAATCGTCATTCCGTTTATAAATTATAAGTGTTGTAACACCAACTACAGTAATCGATCATTCCCACGTTGACCTAAGTACTACTATATTTTAGGAAAGATAATTTTGGCCTCATCTAACCGCCTCTATCTATTTATTTGATATCAATAAAAAGAATAAATTCGTTTAACAAGTTTTTCACCTTATCCTTTTTACCAATAACTTGTACGTCTTCAGGAGGTCCCAGCAGAAACAGTGGAGTGTTGCGGCCGCCACCTCCTCCCCCAGTTGTCATCCCCCCTCTCACGCCCCAACAGCTCAATCAAGCTGCGCAAGTAGCCCTCCAGAGGTTCCAGGATCGAGTGGTTTTCGTCGCCGCTTTGTTCAACCAAGGGGTGGTGGTACCACCTCGATCTCCTGCTGCCGCCCACCAAGAATTCTTCCCTGTCTCCAACGCCACCCTACAAAGGGGCGAGACCGCACAGAAGGGCCTGGACGCTAGTGTGGATCTTGTAAACGAGTAGGTATTTAGCAATGTTTTAAGTACTAAGGTATCTAACGTATATTTGGTACAGTATATCTAGTATTCTTGCTTGATCAAGAAAGCATGATATGTTTATATACAGTGTTTGATAACTTTAGGAAATTATATAATTACGAACGTCTCTCCTTCATCTTTCGTTTTGGTGTTAGAGCTCGAGGATATAATTTTCTCCGTTTGTTTGACCATACTTTGCAGTTTGTGATCCAGTGATTAGATGTGCTGGCTTCACGACCTAGATATTTCTATATCGATAATGGCATCAACTGATAGTAACATATAATTGTTGTCTCAAACAGTAAACTCACACTCAATACGCCAGTTCAACCCCATTTCTCGAGGTGCATGTTTGGGCCTTAATGATGTTAATTAGCCAGCGTCATGCCAGATCGGTGGGGTGTAGGGGTGAATGGGAGCCTCCCCCCCCCCCAATAATTATTTTGTACCATATATGATTTAACTTATTGTGTATCTTATAAAATCTATGAATTACACCGTTAGGTAAGAAAGGCGATGACTTCAGTGTTTTTATTATTGAACTTGTATTTCATTTGCAAAAAGCTATCATTTAAGTGACCTACCTACATCCTCGAAACATTATGATCACTATACTCAATCCTATGTATTCCATTGCTGAATATTCTGCTCTCGTGTGGCTTACAGTGCACGTGTACAAGAGGTTGATATACACATAAATAGGGTGAAGAGGGCTATCAGCGGCTTCCTCACTGCAACCCCTCTGCCACGGCGTAGTGTACTGAGCTATCTCCTCCGGATATAGGAGGTGGGGGCACTTCTCAGAGAGTTGAAAAAGATCCTATCTATTCCGAATCTCCCCATGTTGCAAGATATCCCACAATGTGCAGAGTCAATTGAATCTAGAAAATCACCTCTTTGCTTTGCTATTGCTTTCCAGTTAATAGCAAACTAATATTTGCCAAAAACCAACTGAGGGCTAACTTGGGATATATTTTATGGTCAAAACAAGTTTCTACGTCAGACCCTATTCCCGTCATCGGTGGAATAAACCTTCCTCATAAGGAATGGACTATGTTGAATCGTTTTCGCTTGGGTGTGGGAAAATGCACATATTGAAAATATAAGTGGGGAATGGCAAATAATCAGTCATGTGAATTGTGGAATCGAAGTTCAAACTATGGATCACATAATTAATGAGTGCCCATTGTGTTATTTTCAGGGGTATTAGCTCGTCTTTATTCAACTGAAGAAACAGGTATTAAATGGTTACGAAATCTGGATTTAGCTCTGGGACAGGACAACAATATTTAAACGCTAAGACACAAGTACTTTGTACTTCAGATTTTATTTTATTTATAATTCTTTATTGGTTTGTTCATAAGTTGTTATTAGTTTGTTAGCTGTCTTTGAAATCCATATGCTGTTTAAAGACCTTAAACAGAGAATCATACAAAGAAAGCCACAACAATATTTTTGCTTTGCCAAAAATAGATTTAATAATACGCGTAGATAGATTATTATAGATAGATAATAATAGATATATTGATAAAAAAATAAAAAAATAAATAATAATAGATAGATAGATTTAAGTGTCCAACTACATTCTTAAATCTAAAATGTTTTAAGTACAATTACTCATCATTATTTTGAAACATAACTGAGAAAATAAGGAGTGTCAAAACCTGTCAACCATTCAATTGCTCTTCCACCTTGTTCAGGTCGGCATTACTAACAGAGTAAGCAAAGAACGGGCATTTTTCACTGTGTGTTCCATAGACTGACCGAGATCTCATAACTCATGTCAACTTCCATGATTTGCAACTACCCTCCTCAAGGAAAAAAATTGTTAAGTAAAACCCATTTCTTCCGAGGAAGGCCCAAACCACCACTGTTTTCGTTGAACGGAAAATTATGTGTTTGTTCCGTTCATTCATTTAGAGAACAAGTTCCAGGCTAATGATCAGTTGTTATTATATGAGAAGTTTCCACTTTGTCGCTGGGGACCTCTGTGAATTACAGAGGTTTATCTAATGTGGCTATACAAGTTATTAATTATTATAATAAATGATGGCTTAGTTGTAACCCCCTAAGGAACGGGTAAGAAATTGTTGTATTAAACACCAAACTTACAGACAATAATGTTGGATATTTTCATTATAAGATCCACCATTTACTGACCTTTATGGTGGATTTAACAAGTCTGCTTTGCTTATGCCCATTCCTATATATTTTATGGAACTATATCTGGGGTAACTTTTACCCCTACTTCTAAAAAGGTGTTTTGTATGCTAAAGAGAATTGGTTAGATTGAGTGTTTTGTAACCTTTTCATGATCCCTGCCAAAAACACTTCCACTACCTTCACTTTTTATCTTTAAAAACAATAAAACACTGTAATAAAACTTATAACCCACCCGCCCACTCATACATGTACAGTGGCACTGATCCACCCATGCACCCACCCATACACATACACTGGTATTAACCCACCCACCCATCCATACACATACAGTGGTATTAACCCACCCGTACAATACAGTGATATTGACCTACCCACCCATCCAATCACATACAGTGGTATTGACCCACTCGCCCACCCATACACGTACGGTGGTACTGACCCACCCGCCCATTCATACACGTACGGTGGTATTGAGTCATACATGGGGGAGTATAACACACACACTTACAGTGCTAGTGACCTACCCACCCACCCATACACGTATAGTGGAAGTTACCCACCCACCCATACACGTATAGTGGAAGTTACCCACCCACCCACACATTCATGTACAGTGGAAGTGACCTACCCACCAACCCATACACGTACAGTGGTACACATATACACCCTTGTACGGGGGGACCCACCCGCCCGCCCATACACGTACAGTGGTACTGACCCACCCACCCACCCATACACGTAAAATGGTACTGACCCACCCGCCCACCCATACACGTACAGTGGTACTGACCCACCCACCCACCCATACACGTACAGTGGTACTGACCCACCCACCCACCCATACACATACAGTGGTACTGACCCACCCACCCACCCATACACGTACAGTGGTACTGACCCACCCGCCCACCCATACACGTAAAATGGTACTGACCCACCCGCCCACCAATACACGTACAGTGGTACTGACCCACCCGCCCACCCATACACGTAAAATGGTACTGACCCACCCGCCCACCCATACACGTAAAATGGTACTGACCCACCCGCCCACCCATACACGTACAGTGGTACTGACCCACCCGCCCACCCATACACGTAAAATGGTACTGACCCACCCGCCCACCCATACACGTACAGTGGTACTCTCCACTGAACGTGTATATGTGGGTGGGAGGGTCATCTCCACTGAGCGTGTATGGGTGTGCGAGAGGGCCATATCCACTGAGCGTGTATGGGTGGGTGGGAGGGTGTACTCAATGCCAGAAATTGTAGTTTTAACTCAGACATTAGCAATAAAGGACAGCGTAAGTAGTAGTAAATCATTTTACTGTCTCTAAATAACTCTAAATAAGCATTGAAGGTCTATAACAACTAATAGTCCGCAGCCAAACTCTTAATTTAGAAACTCAAAAAATCAAATTTGATCAATATAATCAGATTACGAAATACATACACAAAACTGATAGTTTTTATTTTTCTGATAGGTTCAACTTGAGTCCAGATCAGGGAAAATTTGCACTGCCGACATTCAGTGTACTTAATACTGTGATAGCAGATAGTTGTCCACGGCCTTCAAACTGTCCCGGACCCACCAAGTACAGAGAGGCAGATGGAAGTTGCAATAACTTGCAGCATGAACAGTGGGGAAGAGCCGGAGTTGCTCTCCAGCGTATTCTTCCTCCAAAATATGGCGATGGTAAGTACTTTGCTCCATCTCCAGAAAATTGTGAAAATTCTAGAAATTAAACATAACATCAACAGAAGTTATAAGAAATCTGGTGACCTTGCCGTATTTTTGACTTGATTACTTCTCAAACTAACAATGTACACATAGTTTGAGACAATAGATACACAACACTATGTCTTTGTTGTTATATGTTAATATATGTTACTTACCAGAAAAACAAACTGAACACATTTATGCAAATGTTATGCATTAATTTGTATGTTTCTAGTTTTTTTTTCTTATAACAATAAACAGTGTTATTGTAAAGATGTAATTTTAATATGACTTTTATAATCCCCCTTATATGTTTAATAGCTGAACATGTTACTTGTAGATTTAAATCAAATCTATAACTTACAGATTTGATTTAAATCATGTTCCAAGTAAATTAACCATTAAGGTATTTTGAAATTATTTTTATATGTTTGTAAATTCACAATTTATTCAAATCTATACATTTTTTAATTACAAATAAAAATCTTAAACATGTCTTTAACTAAACTTTTGATATAAAAAAAGATTATTTTTTCCAAGAAATATTATAAATCAGTGGTTTTCTAAACAGACAGTTGATGTATTTATTAAATATAAAAGTAATTGCTATAATGGTCTTTGGCCACAAAATGCTTTACTTATTAAATTTTTCATATCACTCTATTTGATGTCACATTAAAAACAATTGTTGAAATATAAACCTTCATCACCCAATTTATTAATACACAGTTATTTTTGCTGTTATTTAAGTTGCACAAAACTGAACAATTTGTACATTTCAACTTAGCCCTTACTATAACAATTACAAAAATGTGGCCTCAGAATTGAAGATTGATTGTCTATGCTGTTTTTAAACATATAAATTGATTATTTGGTTGATATTTTTGATATATTTCTAGGACTTACCACAAAAAAAAAGCAGATACAAATTTAGCTTTGCAAACTATAAAGTTATTGCAACATCATATTGGTTTGCTCTGTATCTATCACCAATTATGGATATCATTATTTATTAGTAACTACGTCAAAATTTTCTTTTCTAAGACTTGATGAACATTTTAATTCTATAGATATCTTTTTATTTAAAATGTGTAATTTTTATCTTTTAATTTAATCATATGAATTATAAATTTACTCAATTAGTATGTTAGTGGCCTTGACATATGGGTTCCAATGTCAAGCATCACCAAAGATGGCTGTTCGTTGGAAGGGTGACCGGTGAACATTCCCATCCTTGCTTGCAGCCTCCATGTCCAGTCACTGGTGGTTCAGAAGTCACCAGGTTGTGTTAGAGAGGGATTCTTGGCCCTAATTTTACCTGGTAAAATGAGAGATCCTTTAAATTTTGTTGTTACTAACTTTCTAAGTAAAAGTATTTTTCCTTGACTGATAAATCATGTCACAACAGAAAAACTATTAAAGAAATACTGTCTTAAGAATTTTAAAAGTTGGTATTATTAAAATACCATTTCCCCCGATAAGATTAATATTGAAAACGATATAATTTGAATTTAATCAATCAAAATAGCTGGTGAACATAAACAAATATTTCCACAACAACAAGATATAACAATAGAAAATAATTAAGGTTCTGAGGATTTTTCTAAGTAAGAGAATAAAATTGGCCAATATAACAAACACCATTTTTCTCCACATTGATCACCCTCTTATGTACCTAACTATGTTCTGTTCTGTTTCAAAATAAAATTAATAAAATAAAATTATTTTGTAAAGTTTAAACAAGATAAGCAACCAACACTTTTTTTCTATTTGTGGCAGCCATAACATAATGTTGAGGTTCTAAATAAAACGACGTAGTAAAACTATTGTTCCACATTTGAATCGATATATAAATAAAGAACAAATTCATAACTTTTACAAAATATAGTATAGAACCTGCCCAAATCATCTAATCTACAGTAACTCGTGTCCGCAGGTGTCAATGCCCCTCGGAGAACAGCGGACAATGGTCAAGAGTTGCCCAGTGCTCGGCAAGTATCAACTATGGTGGCTCAAGATAGTGACAATCCCTCAGGGAACTATACGCTCCTGGTAATGCAGTGGGGCCAGTTTCTGGACCATGACCTGACTCATACACCCATAAACTTTGGTGAGTCTAAGTCACAACTTACTCACACTATACAATCGTGTGGATTTTATTTTAAACATAACTTTACAGACACAATACAAGAATTACAACTACATCAAAGATACAGTTTCTCTTCAACATTCTCTCGAAGATGGTATATAGCAAATTTGTGTTTATTATATTGTATGTTTTAGAACCTTGTGTTTGTTTGGTTTTTTTTTTACTATCTTCTCAGATAAAATGATAAGGATCTTAATTCATAGGCTATGTAACAAGACATAGTTTGTCTATAAAGAATATACTTTTTTATTTGAGGGGGTAAAATGATAAATTTTTATTTAAAACTTCAGGTTAGGTTAAAGGGAACTAGGCCAGGAATTAGTATACTGGAGAAATAGGATATCAGGAAACTTACCTTAGAATACAAGTTCACTAACACCACAGTAGTAGTGTATGTTACTATTTTTGAAACATGTAGTGTATGTTAATATTTTGTGTATGTTACTACTACTCTAGTGTTAGTGAACTTGTCTTCTAAGGTAAGTTTGCTGATGTCTTGTTTAAAACTTAAAAACTTTGGTTAAAAAATTATAGAGTTTCAACCTCACTTCCATCCAACATACTTTTTTATATTTTAATTTGTATAAAATTAATATAATAAGACATTGGCCACAGCTTAAGCGGCCAGTGTCATTACTACAAATAGTTTCCAGTAACGTAAATATAGTCAGGTGTTATTTACTATATTTACATCACTGAATGTTTCTTCTATACTATGATGTAATAATTATAAATAATAATACCTATACAAGGCCATTACCGGAAGTTTAATTTTATAGTTGCTTTATCTCTTGCATGATTTAAAACACAATTTAGTCAATATGTCATATTAATCTAAGAAGCATTTTTTTTTTTAGTATACAAGCAATAATATGGTTGAAATCAAATTTCACTAAGACAACATTGAAAACTGACGCTGTGACAACACCACTGTGTAACCCAGCTACTTGGGAGCTAGTCGTTATGGAGACTGTAAGAGATACATTCTATTCTTACTCCCCTAATATTTAAATGGCATCCACTCAATGATAGCCACTCTACTGAAGAAATCTATAGAGCGTCCTTGTTGGGCGGTAGTGAGGGCTAGGCTTTGTTCAGGCGAAAGAGTCAGGTGTGTCAGTTTCAATTGCCATGGTTATTCATTGATTAATAAATGGCTCCTTTCTAAGGAGTTTGACCTCCATTAGTAGTACCAATGACTACAGTTGTTCATCTATACCATTGAATAGATATTTATAATAGTCGCAAAAAAGATACAGGAATACATAATACTCAGAATTATTGTAGCAAACAAAAAACACAGCGTTGGTTGAGAATTTCTGCAATGTACCCCTCTCCCAACCCAATATTCCTATCTGCCGTTTCCTTTCTCTCTCGTTCTCATGGCAATTTCTAATCTCCCTCTTTCTACAGTCAGATACAGTGTCTTCTTTGCCATTCTGTCTCACTCAAGGCTGCCACACAATGATCTTAACCTAGCGGTGGCTGTTCAAGATAGCACATATAGAAAAAAAGCTGTCTGACTTTTTAACATTGGCTTTTCACTTCTTATAGATGTTTAATCACTGTCTATACTGATAGTATTTACTCAAAACCTTTTTGTGCCATATCTTGAAAATAAACATGGTTCTGATTCCACGTAAAACTGTAGGTCCCATAGTTTCCCTGGCTATTGGGCTATTACTAAATAGTCCTTTCTGAGCTGAGTCAAACTCAGGTTGTAATAATGACTATACTCGTTCATCTACACTCATCACACTTATTCAAAATCCATATTCGCCCATATCTTAACAATCGGCTTTTTAATAATAAATAAAAAAATAAATAAGAACAAATAAAAAGTAAGTAAATAATTTCAATATTGAAACGATTTTCCTTATTAATCAACAAAAGTATAATCTAAATTTATTTACCAAGTTCTATTCTCAGTGTGACTGTGCAGACTTAGTCCTATGCTGCTCCTATAGTTCTGCTTCCTTGTTAGTCTAATGAACCCACAAAATTAGGTTCTTCTTTGCTGGTGAGAGCAATCTCAAAACAGATATACCATCCCTAAATTCCATACAATATTTATTTTATTTGCCTCATAGAGGATGACAGCCAGTAAAGCTAGTAAGACTGACTGAAGTCTACATAGACTATCTACACTAATCTGTATGATTATGATCACTACAACTGGGTCCTTTTTATATTATAATAAATGTAACACGAGTTTTTCTACAGGTGTGGCCCCTGGTCAGTTAAGTCACCAACATTAAATCATGCATTCTCACATTCTTAACATTCTTACATATGAGACGCCGACACAACGTTGTTGGTATTTTAAGGCGAATATGAATGGTTATATGAGTGTAGGATGAGTATGGATGAGTGTAGTCTGGTTACTATCTGAGTTCAACTGTTCCTCAGAATGGGCAATGTATTAATAGCCCAACAGCCAGGGCAACTAAGGGACCTACAACTTTACGTGGAATCCAAACCACGTAGTTCTGGTCTGATTTTCAGCTAATTGACAAGTCTGATACTCAATTATCTACCCCACACAACATCCGCACAATGATTACCACCCAACATAGACACCCCAGACTTCTCTAGTAGTGTCCACGCCGATAGCAACCATCAAGCGGACGCCGTGTCGGTATTAAGATAACCAAGCATCCAACCTATCGCCTACAATCTCCCAAACACTTTGTCCCCATGTAGCTGGGTTACAGCACTGTGCCACCAGTGCCGACATTTACATTCACTCTTACACAAGAAGTTAATGTCTAATACGTTGAATTACAATATTTATCAAGATTTCTCAAGAGTGAGAAGCTAATGCAAATAACAAGCTACCCTCTGCTATCAATTGTATATCAAGAGGGTAGAAAGTGCTATTCTCAAAAACATAAATTTATTTTGGGCACACATCAAAGGATTAAACACAACATCTCTGCCAACTAGACTTATCTATAATGGATCAGAGGCTGAATCTACAGATGACCAGTGTGAATTTTTTGCAAACTATTTTTCTTTTGTATTGAAACAAAATAACCATTCATTACAACCAAAAAGTTCCCAGCCAAGTTTATGCATAACAGATTGGAGGATATCAGCTACTGATATTGAACGGAAGCTTTTGACATTGGATGTTTCTAAGGGGACAGAACCAGACAATATAACGCCTAATGTACATAAACATTCCGTACATGTATTATAGCTCCACACGTAAACAATCTTCTTCAATGCCCTATTAGAGAAGGGTATATTTCCTGATAACCTCAAGCAAAGTTTTGTAATACCAATATACAAGTCTGGTAACTGAGAGGATGTAGCAAATTACAGACCTGTAATGATCCAACCTGTTCTATCTAAGATGTTTGAAAGCCTCATGCAAGATAGACTATCCTTCTCTATGAAACATCTGATCATTCCCAAACAACATTGCTTAAAACAGGGAAGGTCTTCGATAACTAATTTGGTAGCAATGGAAGAGTACATAGTGAATGCCTTTTCAAAACACCACCAAGTTGACTGTATATATTTAGATTTTTCTAAAGCATTCGACCGTGTTAACCATCATATGTTATTAGCCAAACTAGAAGAATACGGCTTTCATGGTTCTCCACTGAAATGGATAGAGTTATCTGAAGGGTCGTGGACTTATAGTAAAATTCGGAAACTCAACCTCAAAAGTATGTGACGTGCCATTAGGAGTCCACATTCACTCTATTTGTTAATGAAATTGGTGATGTCATAAACTTCAAGTTCCTCTTGTTTGCAGACGATATTAATGTATTTAAGGAGATTACATCACAGGATGATATTGACCAGTTACAAAATACCCTCTTATCAATACAAAGTTGGTGCAATAATAATTACATGGGATTAAACATCTCCAAGTGTGCATTTATCACTTTTAGTCGTACATGAAACCAAATACACTCAGACTACACCTTGTATGGAATTCCTTCGAAAAGAGTGGAAACATTTAAAGATCTTGGTTTCATAATATCGTCCTCATTCTCTTGCTATGAGCATACGAGTATATCCCATATATGTAATAAAGCCAACTCCTTACTAGGATTCATATTAAGAACATCTAGAGATTTTCAGTCCACTTTTACCATACTGACACTATACAAGACACTTGTAAGACCTGTCCTAGAATATGTCTCTGTGGTCTGGTCTCCTAATTACTCTCGCTATATTGACTCCATTAACAAAATACAAACAAATATGGCTACCGATACTTAGAGGTCCCAATCAAAGAAATGATGCAAAGATTCGGACTATCTTCATTGGAATCAAGAAGAATGATGTCAGATCTAATTTTCCTATACAAGCTGATCAATGGATAACTCAATTGCTCAGAACTTCTATCGTTGGTTGAATTACTTGTACCAAGAGGAACACGACTGTACGATACTTTTGCAAAAAGAAGTCAATCTACCGAATACACTTACTACAGCTGCATCCCGCAACTCCTCAGAGATGGCAACAACCTTGATCCGGAAATCCACATATTTGATACATCAATAAAAATCTTCAAAAAAGATATAGAAATCTTTGTATGTATAAATTCATACAAAATCAAACATAAGATTTTTCTATAAATAATAATGTTGACATGATCTCTTTAATATTGCACTTAAATGTGTGACATTTTTTTTTGTTATATTATTTGTATATCAATAATTTGTAATTTTATAACTAAATTAAAACTATAATTAGTTGTTAACTAATGTTGTAACAAATTTTTTTAATTTGTTCTTAAAAAATGGGAAACCATTGGTTGGTATGAATAAATGAAATTAAATATAGTAATATAAAATTGATTTATTCAGTGTGTCTCTGGCTCCTTAAAAGAAAACTTTTCTGACTTTCTAAGAGCGAATTAGCCTGAATTGCATTAACTATTGTACCTTTACATGTTTAGTATATTAAATCAAATAGCAAAAATATTATATATATTTGAATGGATCTTTTTTACTAATGTTCATTTACATTTCTTTTTTAATATTATTTTATATGTTGATCACATTTATCTTTGATTATTTTTTAATGTACATTTATCTAAATATAATAACTGGATATAAAATAAAAACATTGTGTTTCACAGATATAACACCACATGTTATTCTTGTTTTATGTATTGCTTCCTTTAACTGATATGAGTTCAAACAATGTTAAATGAAAGAGTTTTTTTTTTCAGTACTTAAAATTATTGAATACTAGGCAAAATTGTGTATATCATTCATAATAATGTTAGTTTTCAAACTAATGTTGTCTGACAGTGTTAAACATTAATAGAAACTTAACATGATTATGTTGTTGTTTGAAAGTTATTTATTAGCATTGGATTAATCATGATATGTAGATTATATTTGGAGATTTCCAATGCTTGAGTCTTTAAGAAACAAACACAACATTTCGACAGGTATAACAAACTCCTGTCGTCTTCAGGTGTACTTACTAACTTAGCCTACATCTAAAAGAATTTTTTTTCTTAACCCATACTAAATCAGAAAATACTAAATACTAAATTCTAGATACTAAAGATTACTGTTGAAAGTCAAAAGTTCTTTAAAAAATATCTCACATAACATAATTATACAAAATATAATACACAATATGAAATACAAAATATAAAATCAGTCAACAAAACAGAGAGCAAGTTATTAAATAGACCAAATACTCAATGACATACAAAAATAAATGCAAAATATGAAAAAATCAACAGAGAATAGATCAAGTTATTAAAAACAGACGTTTATTTAATAACCTGATCTATGTAGAATGTAGTATTAAGTCTTTTCTGATTTAGTATGGGTTAAGGAAAAAAAATTGTTTCATATGTAGGCTAAGTTAGTAAGTACACCTGAAGACGACAGGAGTTTGTTATACCTGTCGAAATGTTGTGTTTGTTTCTTAAAGACTCAAGCATTGGAAATCTCCAAATATAATCTACATATCATATTTATGTTTTCAATATACAACATTGTACTGTACTTTCACTCCTAGCATGTCCAATATATATCATTAAAACGTTTCATCATGGCAGAGTCAGGGTAAAGAATCTCGGCAATATGTTCTTGTTTAAGTACTTTTACAGAATGTGACAGTCGATCGTTACACCATAGAGCAATTAGATTTTATGCCATCATACATTTCCAGCTTGAATTACTGGGAAGCCTGCCAAACAAAAAGGATTATTTCCACTACAGTACTTTCCTTCAGTTATGGCTGCTAGCGGATTATAGACACTAACTATTACACATGTGCAGCAGTAGGGCTTTATACCTCTCCTCGCGGCCACCCCTAATTAGTGAATAGTTGGACGTTCCAGTACACTTTGACAAATGTTTGCTTTCAAATCAGATAACTATTACAGTAATACTATACGTTTTATAATCTACTAAAAATTATAAGGAAGATGAGTCCAAACACAAGAGAATGGGATATAAACTAACAAATTTAAAACAAAACACAGAAACCATTGTTTTGTAAACAAAAACAACTTCACTTGTTAGTTTTTATAATGTTCCTTTCGTGTTTGGACTCATTTTCATCATAATTTTAAGTAGATTATGAAAATATTATAATAAAGATCTCATTTGAAAAGAAAAAATTTGCCAAACTAGTGGAACATCAAATTGTCTTTCCAATCTCCAAATTAACTATAAGATTTAACTAATAAGGGTTGGTGAGAAGGAGAGGTGATCAGCTCTACCTTCATGCATGTGTTGTAGTAAGGATCTTTAGTACACTTGCGGCCATAGCTGAAGGAGCAGAATGTAAATCCTGTGACATTACAAAATATGAATCCTACTTAATATACAAGTTTTAGATTTATAAACTATAAAATACACGTTTTTAAGTTTTACCAGGCTCACTTGTTTTGACTTCAGAGTTTAGTGTCAACTGAGTTGACAATCAGTACTTATATCGTTGAATAAAATTTAAGCATATGCCTGTGCCCTATATGAAAAGGGGAGTGAGGTGTGGAGTTGAAATAAAAACTGTTTTATTGCAAATGTCCTGGAATCCTAAATTGGTGCCTGGACTTATGATTGGTAACAAAATTTGAAAACTCAAGAAAAAAAATTCATTAATACAAGTTCTCTTTAAATTTTAGAAGTGAATTGGACATCCAAGATGTTTTTGTACACTTAACTTTATCTGATAATCACAATTATATTTAGCTAATACAAATATCTCATGGGTTATTAATTTTCTGAAAACTTTTCTTTATTTATTTTTTTATTTACTCTTAAAACGCAAATCGTCAAGATATGGGCAAATATGGTTTTCGAATGAATGTGATGAGTGTAGATGAGCGAATTTAGTCATTGTTACAAACTAAGGCCGACTATTCCTTAGAAAGTGTCATTAATTAATAGCCCAATGACAAATTAACAGCCTGTGGTTATCAGCTGACCCCTTTCAAAATATGTTACGACTCTGATTGGTGTCGAACTGAGAAAATTTAGCTTATGAAGCTGGGATTTAACCAACTAAGATACCGACCAAAATATAATCTACCCAAATAATAAATAAATAAATACCAAACAAACCAAAACCACCCAAATAAACCTCTCTAACATTATGCAATGTTGCAGGGCAGTCGGGGGCTGGTATATCCTGCTGCAGGGAAGGAGTTCCGCTGGAACCTCAACTTAGACATCCAGACTGCTTCCACATTGACATCCCCAAAACAGACAAGATATATTCACCCTTTGGTGAGCGTTGCATGGAGTTTGTGAGATCTCTTCCTGCTCCACGACCAGAGTGCAACTTTGGGCCTCGAGAACAAGTAAAATAACAATTTGGTTAAGGCCTTCCACAATTGCTTTACTTCATTTTAGTGCTTATCTGGTCTTTAACTATAATCCAACATAATTACTTTAAACAATTTAATCTTCATATTTGGAGAATATTTTTCTTTTTTTTTTTTTTTTTTTTTTTATATATATACTGTACTTAAATTAGTATTAAAAAAAGCATCTTTTTAAGTGACTTGATGTTATCTTATATAACACAAACAACTTATAAAGAAATTATGTTTTTAAAATCTCATAATCAACTATAATTTCTCAAATCGTTTTAAAAAAATAAACGTTTTGTACAATAGATGAATCAAATAACTGGATACTTAGATGGCTCGAACATTTACGGACCAAATCTAGGAGCTCAAAGAAATCTGCGAGAATTTAAGGGAGGCCGTCTACGAATCCAGAATGTTGGAGGAAGGCAAATGCTTCCTGCAAATGTGAATGAGTGTAGGAGTCAAGATCAGAGATTTTCCTGTTTTCTTGCAGGTGAGTTTGTTATACTTATTTAACCGAAATTATATTTTGTATTTGATAAATAACCTATTATTTTTATTATATTTAATTAAATACAGTATAATCATTTATCTCTTGACATGTTCTAAACATGCAATTTTATATCAGAAGCATTTTTTCTCATTTTCTTTTTCTTTGAGAACCGACAAAGTAATAATAATAATGTTTATTATAGAATATACAAACTACAGTGTACACTGATAGTTACTACTAGTAGGCTGTGTGGCTAATTAAAGGTCAGATTATTATTCTAAAGCTACAGTCCCAATTGGTGTCAAGCAAATTTAAATATTACAATAAGGCTAGGTCTCAGTTCTAACAAAGATAACTTGCACTAATAACTTTAAAATAAATAGATCACTTTAATAAGTTTTAAAAGTGGCAAATATGTCAATTTTCAAAATTTTACATGATAGTTTTTTTTAATTGTAACTCACACTTCTCACCATGAAATACTCACATTTAACAATTTCTATCTTGGAACATGAAAATAATGCACATTTATTGAACTATGGAATCGATCAAATTTTATTTACATTTTACCCAAGATAAGTAATGACGTCAAATACATTGATAAAATCCTCATCATCCGTTTTTACAGGTTGTCTGACATAGTCCCCTCCATTTTTGTCTATACCTTCACGTTTCCTCTTGCTCCACTTGTCTTTCCTGCACTCCTCTTCTCTTAACTTCAACAATTGGTCCTCCCAAATTCATCTTGGGTCTACTCTCAGACCTATTCCTCTTCCCTCTTCCTCCTGGCAATATATTATTACTATGGTTTTTCACTATTCCATCCTCTTCACATAACCCATCCACTGTATTTTTTTCTTTCCGTTGTCTCTTGTTGCTATACAGGGTAGAAATAAAATATGGAAACAATATCACAACTTTTGTATAGTTTGATTTAGTTAATTAAATCTTCTACATGGTCATGGATACAAAGAATATACTTTTTGATGCCATTAGTGACATTTCATCTTTTCAGGGAGACAGCCGACCAGGAATTGAATGTAAATCTTTAACGTAAGCCTAGGTCGAGTTTGGTTTCAAATGAAAGTCTATTCAGCAGAAATTAATTGCCCCAAACCGGACTTCGAAGGATTTATTCTTTCTAGAGTAGTAGTCATTTGAATTTCAAAGTAACTAATATGAACAATATTATTACTCCGCTATTAAACAGTTTTAAGTAAATTATCTGATACAATTTATACTTTATGGAACACAACTATAAGAAATTAAACTATCAAATTATCTATGGAAAAAAATAATGTTCTTGTGAAAGCTTTTCCATATTTTTCCATCCTGTATAACTTTCAACCTTCTTCTGGTTATTTCATTCCTTAAACAAGTATCATGTCCTTATCTCTCCCTTCATTCTGAGTGAAATCCTACCGATTCTTTCATTAATCAGGTCCATATTCTTAAATAAAATAACAATATAAAATAGATCAGATCATGTTCTAATCTTTTGATATTTCCATACAATTCCAGTAAGCTTTGGTTGTTCCATTGCTTGTTTCGTTTTCACGATGTCAAGTCTGTTTGAAGTTGGTTTCAGTAAACGCTCTAATGCAATTCAGTAGGAGACTGTACAGATTCAACACCACATGAAAATTGACCTTGTTGACTGCAGATTTAATAGGGTGAAATATGTCATTTAAAATTAAATACAGCTATAATTATATTGGTACAGGTGATGGACGGGTCAATGAGCAAATCAATTTGGCTGTGATGCACACTGTGTGGCTCCGAGAACACAACCGAGTGGCTTCGGAGTTGGCAAGACTTCATCCGGACTGGAGCGACGAGGCTTTGTTCCAAGAATCACGCAGGGTCGTTGTGGCTGAAATGCAACATATCACATACAATGAATTCCTGCCCATTATTCTAGGTACATCCATCGCTAAAATAATATATTGTAGTATATTTTTTGAAAGCAGAGTCGAAATTCGCTACATTTGTAATCCTATCATGCAAAAAGGGATGAAAATATTTGGTGAAATTTTAAACACAGATAGCTTATGACCTGAATTTACATATATGACACTCTTTATCTTAGGAAATTATATGGAAGATGTTTTGATGAAAATAGGTAGTTGTAATTCATTATTATTCATTTCTAAGACAGTCATAGAGGTATGGGCAAATATGAGGGCTGAAATTATAATTTATCAAGAATTAAAATAGAGCAAGTGAGCTCTAAACAGAAAACAATTTTCTAGAGTCAATGTGAAGGGTAGGTGAAGTGCCCTGAGCAGAACAATAGAGGTCCTGTAGGGGATCCCTAAAAAAGCTAGTAAAACAAATATACTGCCATAGATTTCATCAACTCTTCATTATATAGATTATAACCAAAACCTAAATTCCATTTCTTTTCATGTCTCTGCAATCAGCTGATTAAAAGAGCTGTCCATATATGATAACAATTTTTCAGAGTAAACTTTAAATCTTGGATTCCTGCATAGTAAAAATAATGTTGTAAAAACTGTCAGCTATTCTGAGACATATTTTCATTGTTGAAGAATCTTGAGGCAATGAAAGTATTGATATTAAGTGGTAGGATGTATAGATCAAATTAAAATTTGTTTAGCAATGTATTTTCATAACTGTCCATCTATCATCCTTCTTCATATTAAAATTGTGTTCAGGACGAGCATACATGGACAAGTTCCAACTAGCCCCAAAGGAAAGTGGATGGACACAACTGTATGACCCAGAGTTGAATGGAGGAATCACGAATGTGTTTGCCACAGCTGCTTTCAGATTTGGACATAGCCTTATTCAAGGCCACATGCAGTAAGACTAGGTGTTATTATTTTTAATCTATCAAATGAAAAAATGTAGGTTACATTAGATTAGGACAACATTATAAAATATCATAATATGTTTTTATGTGAACATTTATGGGGAGGAATTTTATGAACATACATAACCTATGTAGTTTGACTACTATCTTAACTGAAATGAGGATTGGGAACTGGACTGAACTGCAATCGTTGTCCACTCTTTCGTGTGGCAACGAGTTGTCACCGCACTCAGCATACCTCGTACAGACGCGGGGTGAACAAAATGGCAAAATAAAATATTTACAATCTAGGGCAAATTGAGTATTTACAATCTAGGGCAAATTGAGTTGTTAACAGTCACTCATATGTTCTTTTGGATCCCTTGGCTGAACATTGAACTAGCAACTAACTCTACCAATATCAGCTGGAAGCTGATTTTTATATTATTTCAAATATTCTCCCACCCACCCATACATATGCAGTGATAATGACCCACTCTCCCACCCATACATGTACAGTGGTATTGACCCATACTCCCACTCATACACATACGGTTGTATTGAGTATTTATTATTATTATTACCAAATTATGTGAACTATTAATGTGTTAATTCTGATGCATGTAACTGCTAAATTGCTAGAACTTTTTGTTTTTTGCAACAGTAAAAACTCAACTTCTAAATTTGCTTTGCCTGTTAAACATTTTAAACTAGATACTTAATAAAATATTGTTATCTTAAAATTATATAATTTGATATTGCCTGCTCCTTATTTACACAATGCACAAAAAGAGCTGACATTTTGAGACACAAAACTTAACATTAGACGGGAAATCTATTTGAATGCTTATAAAATCAATGCTTATAGTAAGACATAATTATTTTACAGTGGATATGGAAAATTTGGCAATGTAAGGGAGAACTTGCAGCTGAGTAAACAACACTTCACACCTTTTGTACTCTACAAGGACGGAGCTGTGGATGACATGATCCGA